>OX388320.1:23056040-24256040 GCA_947579605.1 Athripsodes cinereus
AATGTATTCCCAATATTCTGGTTATATCGTCATGGCAACGGTGTATTGTGAAAAAGATTATTGGTTGAGAACAACACCCTGAAAAAAATACTTACTAGATACACGTTTTATTTTACGACTGACCTTACGAATTTTGTTTACAGTGTGTATAATAAAATATTCATGGAATAAATAATACAAAACATAAAAAATAGATACATACATTTTGGCGTTCAAACATTACAAAGATAAAATGGAGTGTTTTATGTAACAATGTCTCAAACCACACCAACTTCGAAAAATGATTATTCTATTTATAATTGTGTGGGTATCATTTCCTAAAGAGTGAGGTAGCCTGTAGAATTGCTGGATGGTAAAAACGAGAAACGAGTTCTTCGAGATAATGAAAAATAATGTATTCAGTATGGGTGGCATACCTCGCATCTCATCAACGAATTCATGACAGCATGGTATTTATTTCAGAAATATTCGTTTTGTGGGCACCCCTCAAAGAATTGGTCTCCCACATTTTTCTGTAAGTTTTCGAGTTTTCTGTAAAATCATATGTTCGAAAATTTAGACATTTTACATCTAGACGACCGGTGTGGCGCGTAGGCTAACGCTCTTGCCTTTGAGTCACGAGGTCCCGGGTTCGATTCCCTGCCAGAGCAAAATAAAAAATGACCTTTTTTAAATTGTCATTGGTCTGGGTGTTGTATGTGTTCAGTGCATTGTATATATGTGTATCATCGTGTCAGTACCCATAACACAAGATTCATATTTTACTTTGGGACTAGCTCTACCTCTTTTGCCACGGAATTATCGACTTTCATGCAGTTAATGTGCTGGTTACTTCATGTGTGGGAAATGCCATGACTGCACATATAAATAAATATATAGATTTTTTTTCGATTATTTTGTGACTTGATGTATTGTTGAATAAAACAATATTCCAAATACCTCACGTTAAGCAACACGCTCAGTGGTCATTTATCAAAGGGGATCAACAAAAGGTCTCACGTTAGAGGCTGGCATATACTTAGACTAGCACCCTTGTTATATAATATGAGTTAGTATTGTATAGCATTATTTATTATCTTCTATTGTATGAAGTTAGTAGTTGTATTAAATGACATGTGTAACGTCACATAATATAAGTTATGCATGTTGAAGCGAAACGACACTATGTCATATTATGTATCTACTTTTTTTTAATATGGTCGTTCTTATTTCTTCAACAAAATTACATTTTCTTCTCACATATTGTTTACTCCCTAATATAAGGTTATTTGTTGAATTACCTGCAACAAATGAGTAAAACATTGCGATTTAGACATTTACTATCTACCAGTTCGCCGATGGCATATGTCACCCATCCTGGATATCTTTTCTTTTATTGGCACGTAGTGGATGATTTCCATATTAATTACATGCAGTTGGTCAAAGAATATGTTTCGCACTATTTTCTGTAAGTTTTCGAGCGATCTGTTAAAAAAGATGTCATCTTACATCTTTAAATAAGCGTAGACGTTTGCCACCCATCCTTAACGTCTCAATTGAGTTGGTATGTAGAGGACAGCCTGCATGTTTGTTACATCCAGCTGCTCAGCTCACTACTTCACTTGTGGCATATACCGTGATGGTATAGTATTAGTAGTAATATTTTTGTCAAAAATAAATGTGGGTCATAAAAGGCACTTACCTAACCAAGACTCAAGAGCGGAAGATACTAAGCTTTGAAAACAAGTGTCTTAGAAGGATTTTGGATGTCAAATGGTATGAACATGTTACAAATGATGCTGTGCGCCGGCGCACCCAGCAGAGACCTGTAATCTCCGTAATACAGGAGAGACGATGGTCCTGGCTGGGACATGTTTTGAGAATGCCTAATGATAGTTGGCCAAAAAGAGCACTGTTCTTCCGTCCGCAGGGGTTCCGTCGGACCGGGCGTCCCTCTTTCACAATACACCGTTCCTATGACAACGATATCAGAGCGCAAGGAATGTCGTGGAAAGAGGTGACGCAATTGGCACAGAGACGCTCTGAATGGAGGAGGCTGGTTTCTGCCCTGTGCTCCCGAGAGGAGCGTTGAGGGCGATGATGATGATGTTGATAAAAGATATCAAATCAAAATGTCGTTCTTTTGATTAGACCAAAGTTTTACATAATTTCTTTTTATTAAACGCTTTTTCAGTATAGGGGAGTTTGTCTTCAAAAAGAGCATAACAGTACAAAAGAGTATAACTAGTTTTTTCATAAGTCGCTTTTGCATATATTCGACATAGTGCAGTTTTGCTAAATATAAATTTTATACATTTAGGTACTTTTCTTTGATTAATTCATGTGAGCGAACAAGATAATATATATCTGTCTCATACTATATTATAAAGTTAAAGAAGGACACATATCAGAGGGACGTCTAGTGTTCATGTCTAAATAATGCATTCCCATTGGTCAGTTTTATAGTAAGAACTGCATTTTCATTGGTTAGGTTAGTAAACTTACACTGACCAATAGTAGCTATGCGGTTGTTTTGCTTGAATTCAAATAAGAATAAGAATGGTATCCATGAAATTTAAAATTTATGAAAACACTGGTTTAGTTGAAAAAAAATCTGTCTCGGATCAAAATCTATTCTATTCTATTTTCAAAGGCCATCCACTCGAGTGATCAGGGAAATCAAAATCAATTATATTTTAATTTACGTATTTGTCTATACACCATCTCACATTAAGGCTTGCGCCCTCCTTCACCCATGGATGTTACAGGAATATCAGTTCCTGTGTCATCCATATGAACACCATCTTTATTAAAACAAACATGCGAGTCGTTCTCTCTGTGTCGTAGGTATAAAAAAGTCATCATTCAAAGTGAGGGACAAATCTCATCGCTGAATTGAAAGTCAATGATAATGATATAAGGTATATCTCATTATGGCTTTTTTGCGAACTTTCCAATTGGGTACACTGTAATTATTGGTAACAATAAACGTCTTCTATGTACCAAAAAATTCCAAGAAACTCTTTTGATAGACTATCGAAAGAACTTTATTACAACAACAACAAAAAATAAGAAAACCGTTGACACATTCGATTCCTATCAATTTCATGTGTATACTTTCCATCCCCTTTAATTGTTTCAGTTTTCAGCTTCTACTCACCCCCCGATTGGTTATTACAGCAAACAATGGTTGCAGTAATCATTTCTATCTCACCCCATCATGTCATGTACAAGGGTAGGTTTTCAGTTGAAACAGTGTCATCAAATTAAAAATATGTACACCCCACAGCGAGCGTATTGATGTATTGGTTTTATATACAGGTGGGTGCAATTTTCAAATAAATGGTATAATTTCTTTGACAATATTGGTGTAGTTATCATATTTTTGCAAATATTACTCAACAGACAGCTCGTCTGCACAACTGACAGAGTGTGTAAACCGGAAAGGTGTTCTGATGCTTACGAATCGGCTTAGGCTGGTTAATTTGCGCTATACCCATGGTACGTGTTCACTAATCCTATCAATTCTGTACATTTAAAAAAAAAGAAGATATTTCTGGGTTTTCTAATAAACCCAAATTCAACCTTATACACCTTTCACAGTGAGTTAAAAGCTTGTGTTGTGAAAGGGGAGTTTGCCGGCACCTAGGATCAAACCACGGACCCCTTGTTCACGAGGCCGAGACTCTACCTTCAGGCTACCGACAACATGTTTATCATGATGGCTTAAAACAGGAATTGGTGGTTATACCATGGGGCATGTGCTCTTAAATCAGCTTAAGCCGATTCGTAAGCATTGGAACAACCTTCTTCTTTCCTACTTATTTCAATCCTGTGGTTTCTTTTTCAACAAAGCCTTGCATCTTTCTTTCCATTGCGCTCTATCCTGTGCGACCCTCTTATTCGCAAAGATCGTCGAGGTATTCTCTGCGAGGGCGCCTCCTATGATTTGTACCCTCAGCCATCCCTTCTATTACTATGTCTTTTAGAAAGTTTTCGTGCCGCATTATGTGTTCGATCAATCTGGCGCATCTTTCTGAAATAATCTTGAGCAGGTGCCTTTCTCTTTCGATTATGTTAAGAACTTTGTCATTGGAGATGTAGGCCCTCCAGAATATTTCCAATAGGACCACATTTTAAATGTTTTAAAAAATAATTTGTGAACACCCTGTGGGTAGCTACTTGTGTGAAATATAGGCCGCTGAAAACCAATAATTGCTTTCCCTTCCCACGTTATTCCCGGGCAGGTAGATATATAATAAATGGGAAATCCAGTGTTAGATATTATGGAAGTACTTGTTCCTGATTTCAAAATATATTTTTCCATTCTCTTTCCAAATCCGTGGAAAGAAATGGAAATCCAGTGTTAGATATTATGGAAGTACTTGTTCCTGATTTCAAAATATATTTTTCCATTCTCTTTCCAAATCCGTGTAAAGAAATGGCAAAATTACATTTTAAAACATTGTGGACTTAAGATATTACATACTCGTTACTTAAGTATTGAGTATCCTTAAACAAATTTTATCAGCTGTTCTATGTATAGATATACATGTATTTATCTAATTACTAAACTGATTTTTAACTAATATTATATTTGACATTTTTTATACCATTTTGATTTCTCGTATTAATATATTGACCAAATTTTTTGACAATTTTATACCTGATTGATGTTACACTGTTCTTTCAACTCTTGTTTTTTATAAGTCTAATATTGTTTTGTGTCTTTTTTGAAAAAAATCGTTCCTTTGTATACGTGTATTGTATGTATACAGAGGTTTAATATGTAAAAGGCTTAGGCCGTTAATATCTGTAAATTAAAAAATAAATACACAATCCGTTTTCCTTGTGTCTTAAAATTTTTTTTTAATATTTTATTTTTATTTTATTTATTAGTAAAAGTACATAACAGATAACAACTATAAATATGGTTTACAAAATATATATATTTATTTTATTCATAAATACACAGTAGGGCCAATTCTGAATCTTAATGAACTAACTAACTAAAAAGTTGATTAATATTAGTTATTATGTAGTATTCAGCATTAGTTATGAATTATAAACAACTATAAACTCGAGAACCACCAAGTGCAAACGGTAAAATCTATGGGACAAACTAATATTAGTCAGTGATGCCGTAATACAAAATGTTTTTCACGTTCCGATTTACACTTCTGGCAACAATTTAATAGTTGTCGCGCGTGAAAATTGTGAAATGTCAGATTTGCCGATATATTTTGGCGTTCGTATTTGCGTCGGTGGTGGTATAATTTTACAATTTATACATGCTAAGAGTTGCCCTAAAAATATAAATTTTTACTTTTTATTGAAAAAACAACTTAACACTTCCAAAATATAGCAATATTCTGCGGTAAAATGACAGCAACTAATAATATTCGCACATTAAAAGTCGCGAATAAAATTCTGCCAAATCCAACTTATTTTAGTCGTCGGCTGTCAACTAAAATTTCATTCTGAATACGAAATCCATAGATTCTCGAAATTTATAGTTGTACTAAGGTGTCAAAATGAACTAATGAACGAAATTAGTAGGGAAAACTGTGAATACGAATTAGAACTAATTATCATGACTCGACTATCTTCTCACACTTAGTTGACTTAGTTAATGCAACTAAACTATTTTATGATTCAGAATTGGCCATAGTTTAAATTGATATTACATTAATAAAACAATATAACACACAGTAAAAATGCTCCCTCCAAAAGCAACTAAATGCTTGTGCGGAGGGTCGGATTTCAATTATAACATTAACACACATATAAGAATCAGCTAGAAATATTAATACACATATAAGAATTTGTTACAAATAGCAAACTTTCAGTTCTCATGTACATTCATCAAACGTTCAACAAAATCTACCAGCACAATACAAAATTAAACCAATACAATTATTCACATCGTCAAAACAATATATAAATCAGTTGGATCAATTTTCCTCTCATCTACATTAACACAAACACACATAGACAGAAATACATCACTTTTACGCGATTCAGTGCTCAATGATGACATCATGAGCCTGAATCTCAAAATTGTCGCTGAAAGTGTTATCCCGTCTTATCCGGCTTGATAATAAGAAAAATATAATTTTAATTTTAATCGAATATCCAATTTTGGCTTAGTGGTACCAATGAACTTGAAAGAGTGCAGAAATTATCTGCTGTCATTAACTTAATCGGATTAATTAGAGTCTATCGACTCTTAAAATATCCGAGAAAAAGAGGTTGTTTCATAAATGATTGTTTAATGCAACATAATGCAAAGGAATTTAAATAAAACTCCCACTTTTACACAGGACACACCAAAACTTTTTCAGAAAATAATGCAAGTTATTTTATATTCCAAGAAGATCAATCTACTTAGTATTTTTATAAACATAAATACAAACCCAATCAGAGCAGAGAAGATTTTTTTTAATTTCATATTAATATATTAGTTGGAAGGGTTAGTTGGAAGACATCGCATTTTAGCGATAAACTCGCCCTCTGTACATTGAATTGTATAAATGATATTTTCTATGTAAATTTGTATTATTGTAAACAATGTGCAGTGAAGAATAAAATAAATAAATAAATATATTTTATTGAGATGAAAATAAATAACTTACATTCCAAGTACTAAGACACCAATTAATTGACACAGACTACACAAAAAAAAACTTAACACTCTTATTCAGGATTATTTTTTTACATGGTTTGTAAATCTCTTTACGTGGGTGCTTTCTTTGCTTTGGTGCTGCAGTGTACAAAAATTCTTTTCTTACTATAGGTTCGTTTTAATTTAGATTGTAAGGAGGATTCGAATTTTGGATCTCCTGATTTTGAGTCCGAGATTCTATCACTAATCGAGGCTATCAAAAATCTGTTTAATCTTTTTTCAATGTATTTTTATTATCAATACATCCATTACGAGATTCCTATATCGATTTTTAATTAACACTCATCCCTGTATTGGAAAATGATTTATTGCTTTGATCGAGTCCATTTTTCATCGGAAATAAAAAAAAAATATATAAAAACCTTTTAAACTTTTATTTATGTTGTTGTCCTTCTGTGGTGTAGGTAATATCAGTAGCTCATGTATTTTTTATCGAAATTTATTTATTTACCATAGACAATAACAGTACGGAGACAAATGGATAAATAAAATAAATTTTATGGACGTGCTTAAAGGTTTTTATTTATTATCTTTAAAGGTTCAAATATATGGAAATGTATTGCGTTATATATTTGTTTGACGATATGTTATTTATTCATATTTTTGCATAGTTTATTATTTTTTTTATTTCTTAAAAGTATTATTATATTTTTTAGTTTCTATGTATCATCTTAAAGACTTACTATTACTTTTTTTTATTTTTTTTTTCATTTTTATTTACATTATTTTATTTGGTTTGTTGGAAGATATCGCGTCCCTGCGATAAACTCGCCCATTGTGCAAAATTATTCGTTTAAACCATGTTGTAACCTTATTGTTTTTATCCAAATATTTTGTACAATAAAGTTTATTATTATGATTATGTTAAACAACAAGTGAAAGATATAATATAAAAATAGAAATATGTAAGCAATAGTATATTTCAATATTCTTAATAATTTTTAAAATGAAACACGATTTTTAGTTATTCCACTATTGACTTTATTTATTTTTGCGAGCCGGCTTTCAAGAGCTTCCGCTCTCATCGTCAGGCAAAAGTAAATTACTTCAGGCAAAAGTACTTTACTTTTGCCTGACGATGAGAGCGGAAGCTCTTGAAAGCCGGCTCGCAAAAATAAATAAAGTCAATAGTGGAATAACTAAATATCGAGTTTTATTTTAAAAATTATTAATATGAACTTCCACCAAGAACCGTCGGTCGATAAATTAAACTTTACCAATATTCTTACATCCAAACAGTGCATGCACACTTGTGCTGTAACATACAAAACAAACATTGAAAAACTCACAATCTCGCACACATATTGCCACACGTGGGGTAACCAGCAGATCAGTCGCATTTAATAAACACGCAAGTTGCCCAATCCGTGCCAATAGAAAATAAAGACATCCAGGATGGTTGGCAAACCTCGTCGCTGATATAATGTTAAATATCTTTTTCTTGATTATATACTAGTAAATTTTTAGAAAACAATATTCCGCAAAAATAAGTATCTCACTTTTTTAAATTTTTAAGTGTCTTGTACAAGGCGGCTTTTTATAAAGCATCCAGTAAAATCTATATTTAACTCAGCGATGAACACAATTTAAATGCTTTTATATGCAATATGTCCGTTATCCTTTTTGTGATAAATGCCAGGATGATTGGGTTATTTTAATGCATTTTTCTATAAAATTGTATGAAGGTATTGTGATCAATGTACGGTTAAGAATGAAGAAATAAATAAATACATTTATATGAATGAATGATTACACCCGTTCTTTTATAAGTGTGGCTACCAATAAAACCACACTGCAGTAGAATACACAGAATCCTTGTATATAATACAAAATATTATTATTACTATGACAATAGTAACTTGAAATTATTTGTATAATTTTACTATATACAAATATGATGTAGGAAATAACATATCCAAGGAAACCTTTTCGAGACCCACTTCCGGGGTCATATTATTATGTACTATTATTATTATTATGCCTTTACGACACATTCTTACAACCCTTCTTAAGTCTTGGAAATGAATTTGTTTCCTTATCGTCACTCAACACTCACTCTAGGTTATAAATTGTAATAATATAATAATATACCATTGTTATATACTGCATAAAGGTTCTATACACTAGACCAGTGTTTCCCAAACTACGGGTCGCAACCCACCGGTGGGTCGCGAGCGAATATTGAGTGCACCCTGAGCATTAAGTAGTTCCATGACTCGCTTCTAGAGAATCTGAGCACTACCAATATTTATGATCTCTTTTCTCTAAGACAGCTAAAAGGTGGGACCCAAGATTGGAAATGTTTGTTAGATGGGTTGGAGCCCAGTCAACTTTGGGAACCACTGCACTAGACACATAGACCACAACACACTATTATGGAAAAACTGGTATACCATAATATTATATTATGTAAGACTATTTGACACGTTTATCACAAACAAAGATGAGCATTGTTCAATATCATTATCAACATCATGCCGCATTCCTTTTCAGGGTAGGCAGGAAGGATAGAGCGCCACCTAATCCTATTCTTGCATATTATGCTTTTCGCGGCAGTAATGTGATACGCCGTCCATCTCGTTCGTCTCAATATTTAATTGGCATGGGGAGGATGACTGATATGTTTATTTCATGCAGCTAATGTTGGATAGCATATTACATTATGTGGTAGGTATGTGTATAGACAAGAAATGCGTATTTTTTTTAATGATAAACGTATGATGACGACGCGTCGGCTTTTCTTCTCATCCCAACAGCAGCCTTGCGATTGGTGGGAATGTGCTTTGTGGGCGTGACTAGAGTGCAGATGTAATGTGGGATAAACCAAACAATATTCACATTAATATTTTAACTTTTTTGTAAATATGTGTGTTGGTTTGTATATCCTTTATAAAATATATACATACACCAATTGGGATAGGCAGAGAGAATGGAACTCCATGTAAGTCTATCCTTACATGCTTCTTTCACTTCTTCTACATTCATACATTTTATCATACATGCAGCGCGATTTCTCTTACTGAACACACTTTTTTTCTTCTCAAATTTGATTCACGTTATAAAGTCACGTGGTTCTATGACTCCACGAGCTTTTATACACCTCCTCTTTCAGAAAAGAATATCCTCTTTTTTCATTTTTTTCGTCATCGATTCGTTCCACATGTTCAAACTATTAATCATTAAGTTGTCACCTTTGATACAACTGAATAATAGCTTTTTGCAAAAAAAAGCAAAAAAATTGAAAATACTATACCATTACGGCATATCCCACAACTGTTTGATGTAATTAACACGCAAACTGTCCTCTCAGTGCCGTTAAAAAAAATGAGTTTTTCAGGGTGGATGGCAAACCTCCTCATCTCTGATTATAGGATGTGATGAAAATGCCTGTTTTTTTTTAAACACCAGCCTTTTACAGGACACTCGAAAACTTACAGAATATAGTGGGATACCAATCCTTTGCAATATATCATCTACTCTTTTCTTCAAGATTTTAATGTCTTGTAATAGTTTGGTATTCTTAAAACATGACATATCTATAGGCCATTTAACATCATAGCTTTTATGTCACATGTAAATAAGTTGCAAATCATTCAGCTCTCTGGTTCCTCCACTTATGCGAGATTCCGTGATGCTTTGTCTAGATTACTAAAGTGGGTTTTAAGCTAGTACGATTTAAACCAAATAATGATTATTACTAAGTCAAATCACGTATTTACCCCAAAACACGTTCTCACTGGGACGATGTCTTATGAAATTTTTACTTAAATAATGTAATATAAATAGGTAGATATATATATTTTATATTTTTCAGATAAGCTGCCGTATTTTATCTATCGATTTATCGCCTTTTTAAAATGCGCTATAGCGCGGAAAATAATCCCAGTTTTTTATTTTTCATCAATGCGTCAAATTTTCAGAAGATGAAACATTTACTACTAGATCATTTTCCACGAGGAGTATGTGAACTAATTGCGTTTAATGGACATACAGCTGATGATCCTCTTACTGCTGTAAAGAAATCATACTTGAGTGGTAATCTTAATTGTTTTGAATCGAGGATGTTACTAATTAATTAAGTTAAGATTGTCGATCGACGGTGGGTACTTGGTGGGATTTTATGTTAATTAAAAAAAAAATATTACCTTTTTTGTGTTAAAGACACCATATTATTGACAAATTAAGTTATCTAACTGCAGGCGTTACTGCATATATGAGTTCTTTTTTGGACCAAGGAAAATATTTTTCGGATACAATTTTTCGAAAATTACATTAATTTATATTCATTATTCTTCCATTTTGACTACAAAACAACGATGGAATATTTTTATTAAGATATTACTGGGTTTTTGTTATAAACCCAAATACAACCTTATACGTTATACACCTTTCACGAAGTAAGCTTAAAGCTTGTATCGTGAAAGGTGAGTTTGCCGGCACCTGGAATCGAATCATGGACCACATGTTCACAAGGCTAAGACTCTACCTCCAGGCTACCGACTTGTGTGTAGAAATCTTCATTTGCATCCACGATTGGAGTTTTGTCATCAGTCCATCTCTTTTGTGGTCTGCCAATGATTTGCTACTCTATGATCGCTATTTGAGGATTCTAGGAGTCCATCTACTGTCGTCTCCTTTTACCACATGACCTGCCCATTGCCAATTAAGCTTACAGTCCTGAAAGAGTTAAAAGATATTTATTTCAAAAGTCCATTTTTATTATCCTTAATTAAAATTATCTTTAAATAATACATTATTTAACGGATTCATTTCAATTTATTTAATTCCCAAAGGGCATAAGAAATAAGAAGATTCTATATTTAGTATTAAAGTTTTACGAAGATCAATCCTCTTTAATTTCATTTCAATCACAATGTGAGCTTTCGCTATAATTTTTCATCGCTTGAGTATTGAGGTGTGAGAGACAGTTCTGAAAGGGGAGAAAGTTTAGGGAGGGTGAAATTTATGTAGGTTTATCAGAGAAGAATGAAAGAAAGCTCAATATAACTTCTATGAAAAAAAGTTTAATTTATCGATCGACGGTTCTTGGTGGAAGTTCATAAGGACCACCGGCCGGACTTAATTTCTGCCTGACGGTGAGAGCGGAAATTCTTGAAAGCCGACTCGCAAATTAATGAAATCAACAGTGGAATAACTATATACCAGATACCTATCTGGTTTTATTAATAAATTATTTTTATGATATATATGTTAAAAAAAACTATTGTGTAAGTAATATTTTTATTGGATAAATTAAAACAAGAGTTTCGTTCTAATATATATAAACAAAAACATTTTTGCAACTACTTTAGGGGATTAGATTTGTGGACTTTGGTGGATGTATGTATGTATTTTTTGTGTTTTTCATTTTTAATATATTTTACATTTATTTACTTTTTTTACATTTTTTACATTCTTTACATTTATTTAAATTTTTACATTTTATATATTTTATACATTTTTTAGATTTTATTACATTATCACATATTTTTTTTACATTTTGATGTGTTTTAGCATTTTAAGTCTTCCTGTATCTTTTTATTAAATGAACTACCTCAAATTTATGTTAATTAGTTTGGTAAGAAAGGGGTCTTAATTGGTTTGCTCATTGTTGTATTTTAATGTGTGTACTTATTGTTTTAACTGTTTGATCAATACAGAATAAATAAAATAAAATAAAAATTATTATTATTGGTCAAATTTCCATCCCCTGATTTACGTTGGGCGTCGAAATACCCTGTATATATAGGTATTTTGAGAATTATTACACATAATACATCTTCTCTGCGTTCGAATCTAGAAGGTGAAAGGTATGAGGGCGTCTCTGATAGGAGAAATGTTTCAGGAGGGAGGAGGGAAGAATGGTGGTATGCGTTTCAGGTAAGTAGTAAAAGTAACAAACATAAAATAATTGTGTCTGTTTGTTTGTATATAAATATGCACTTTATAGACAACGTAATAAGATAATTTGAAAAATAATATATTCTATACACAGTATCATCCTTTAGATAGGATTTTGGCTTAAAATATTATTTACACACACACACACACACAGAGTTGACAAAATATTCATCAAAGAAGAAAAGAAACACGTCGATCCCCCAAATTAAGCGTGAAAATTACAATTAAATCATTATTAAAAATTAAGCATGTCTAATACATGCACGTTGAAATAGTTGCTGAAAAAAAAATACAAACAAATTATAAGTCTTTTTTTTTTTTTATTTAACAATAATTATACAGACATTACAATACATAGACTATTTGATAAAACTTAAATCTAAACATCCTCCTTATAGAGACAAGTCTCGTGTAAAGGAGGGTTAATAATAGGTATATAATACCTCAAAACAGCAACCAAAGTTGCTGCTGTCAGAGGCGTGCAATATTACAATCTGGCAAAACAATTCATAAACTAATTATTTGATCTCATAGTAAAATATTTGACACTAGAGCAAAATATCACAGAACAGTAACACTATTGAAAGAAAAAAGACACCAACATCAAAACACCACACACCATTACAAACTTTGAGAAGTCATCACTAATTCATGAAATTCTCTCGGAGTCTACTACTACTATCCCATCACGACATAGCCAACTAAAAATTAAGACATTCAGGATGGGTGGCAAACCTCACCACTGTTAAATTGAAGATGAAAAATGTCCTTATTTAGCCACCTGCCTCTTGCAAGACTCTCGAAAACTTGTAAAAAAAAGTGGGAGACCAAATCTTTGCCGGATGCTCTGCAAAACTATTGAAATTAGTGTGTTACAGAAAAAGTATCAATTATACCAGACGTGGTATGCTACTTATACTGAATGCCTTGTACTTTTTTTTATCTCGGAGAAGAAAATCTGTATGCTTATAACATCCAGCTATTCCGCTGGTTATTTCACTTTTGTGAAATGCTGTAATTCTTTTCCAGGGTACTCCACAAAATAATTTATATGTCTATGATCAAATCATGGTATTGCCAGTTTTTAAATAATTTCCTTCAAATTTAAGAAAGTACTGACTTATTATTATTAATTAACCAATTTGATTTTTCCCCGAGTGAAGTCGGGTATGACTGCACTAGTAATATCTTTATCAGGAAAATACCAAGTCTTTATTTAGCTGTCAATGTGATTGATGCTTCCTACTGCTTCCCACAGGAAACTCTACAACAAATGAGGAAGATCCTTTTGCCGTTTTCACCTAAGTACTAAACGAAATCATAGACAACAAGCGTTATATAGGACTGAATTGGAAAAGTTAAATGATGAATAAAAATTTAATTTGTTACTTGGAATTTCTGTCAAAAATAGATCTTCAACTTTTTTCTTTGGTTTTACAAAACAAGTTTTCTTACTTTTTTTTTAAATATCACAATTGATTTTAATTTCCTTGACCGGTTTCAACACGTTAGTGTCATTAACGAGCAGTTTGAAATCATCACATTGTAAATGCCACTAATATTAATAATGTTTTTTCTTTGGGTTTTTAACTAACCAGTGAAAAGCAATAAAACATAAAAGAAGTCTCTTCAATTTAACATAAAATTCATCGGCGCCCTTGAGACGTTCGAAAAATCGTAAAACAGCGCCCAAAAAACAAATCATCCAATACCATCATCAACACAGCATTTCTAACAAGTGTGGTAGCCAGCGAATCTACTGCAGGTAACAAACATGCAAATGTCTACGGCTCCTAATGATAATAATAAAAAAAGATTACAGGTGATGCTACCAAACAGTCTATTACATATCTTTTGATGTTAATTACAATTGTCAACATTATAAATCCTACATGGTAGTGGGATCTGCCTTTCTTGTTTTGTTTCACCACTCGGTTCTGTCGAGTGCATCCTCATGGGAAACATCGCAGTTCTGCATGTCTTGCCTCATAACTTAACGTCATCTGCGCTTTGGCTTTCCTCTTGGCCTCTTGCCGGTAGCCCGATACATTGTGCTTTATTGCCTACATAATCAGATGATCTCCTGGCCACATAGCCATACCATCGCAATCTGCTCTCTTGTAATTTCTCCGAGATTTTTTAAATTCTTTTATGAAGATAATAATATATAAACAACAAATCAAACGGACTAAAGTTTTTATAACATTATTTACACACATACATACACACTCACCTATTCACAATCACATTCTTATATATTATTTTCATCAAGTCATCAGTTTTGTTGGACTTTTATTGATGGACACGTTTTCGCCTGTCCCCCTCATTCATCTCTGTCTGATTAATCTGCACATCTCTCTCATACACAAGTCCAGAACTGGGTATGTCCAAAATTTAGGGTCCGGAGTGGTAAAAATAAAGTTACATTTTTTCACATATTTTTGATTTTCTCTTACCATCACGGCATATCCCACAAGTAGAAAGGCGAAAAGACTAACATCACGTAATAAATATGCAAGTTGTCCTTTTTGTGCAAATAACCGGTTTAGTTACTCCACTTTTCACGACACAAGCTTTTAGCTTACTGTGAGGTTGATATTGTGGAGGATAAGGTTGAATTTGGGGTTACAACAAAAACAATAATAATAATATGAGATTTAGGATGTGTGGCATTACTCCATTTTTACTGCACAAGCATATTGCTTACTGCGAGTGTGTCTGAGGGTGTATTCGGGTTAATTCCAAAACCAGATACATCTTAAAAAACACTTAACGCTGAACTATTATAGATATCATTTTTTTTATATTCTTGACATTTTGAAAATACTTGCAGTTAACAGGGCTTTCTAAAACTAACTGAAAAGAGCGAAAGGTCTAGTCTTTGTTGGGTAACTCCGAGACACAAACATGTTTCTTTATAGTGAATTTTAATTTTAACAAAATAAAAATGAGTAAAAGTCCTAGTTATAGACTTATCTAGATATTGTGTAACTTTTACGTCGTATCTAACTTTTTATCGACACGTTTTTTTTTTATCTAATTATTCCCAAAGTTTGTTCTATTATCGTCAACAGCTTAGACGATACCTTTGGGAGAGAATCACAATGAAAAATTCTCAAACTTTAAAGATAAGTTAAACAAACGAGTATTTAATATTTTATTTTATTCAAGAATAAATTTACTTAAGAAAGTGTACGTGGTTTTATTTTATAATTATTATTTATTTATTTGTTCTTTACTGTACATTCAATAAAACTTAGTGGAAATTTATATAATTTATATTTAATAATCTACTTCGATTCGTTTTTTTTAAATAAGTATAAATTTTTCTTTTCAAAGTAAGTTCAAACAAAGAATAGAATGAACATAAATAGAGCTTGTTCCATTTTCAAAATCTTTTCAAAATCAATCCATAGATTAAAAGCTTTATTCCTTTTCCATCTTTCTGTATCATTGTTATCTTAGAATGACAAGTATTTGAACTACTGGAGCGCTGATAATATTATATTTATTATCGGTAGAATTGAGAACTAATATTTTAAAATATAATATATTGTTAGCGGTTAAATAAGTTTGTAAATTAGCTTTGCAATTAAGTGTAGGGCATTAAAATGTTCACAAGTGAGTTTAAGGTGGTTATTACGAAAACGTTAATAGAAATAGGTATATTTTTTATGCATCTTTCATTTATTTTTTGCTCACTTTAGCTAATCTAGAGCTATTTTGTAAGCATCGAGATCCTTCTGTCAATAATATTTAGCAAATTGCAATTGCATCAATTGACATAATTTGATTTGATTGGATAATGATAATAAAACAAAAGAAACGTGTCCTGCAACTCTAGAGTTCGTTTGTTTTGTAAAACTGGAGTTGTCCAACACACAATTTATAAAAGAAATATTCATAATAAAGATATCTAATATATTAAAGTAGGTATGTGGGAGAAGAAATAAGAATAATATTGATTTTTCTGGAAGGTAGGTACCATTTATCTATAGGATTTTCCGAACACTTTTCTCAAGTGAAATTGATTTATACCCAAAGTAAAAACCTTAATCTTACCTTTATCCATCAAAAGGACACCGAATGTTTATCGTGTGTCCGTAAATGTATGCTTTTACCCTTTTGATCTTTCTCCATAACGCCTGTCCGGTAGATGGGACTTTTACCCTATCCTACATTATGATAGATTTTATGTTTGATGTCAAATTTGGACATGTTATTTTCGAATACAATTTTCTTTTCCACAATTTCAACGCATCCTTTTTTGTGAAAGATACTTCCAAAGGATAGAACCGAACCTCTTCAATAATAAATTCAGCAACTTCTTCCCGCGACATTCTTAACGCTTTAATATCGTACTTTAAAAGTGTATTGTGAAAGAGGACTGTCCGCACCATCAGAAACCTTGTAGGCAAAAAAACAGTGCTCTTTTTGGCCACCTATGATAAGGCAGCTTTTTATTTGCTGAGAAGACGAAAGCATTAAAATTATATTGTGTCAGGAGCTACACTGGGTCAGAATTCTATAAAGAGGATTGCAATGAGATGAATAGACCAAATAAGGAAGACCGTGGCTCCCTCTCTCTACAAAGCAATCTACGATGCTGAAGGTATATTTATTGGGAGATCTAGACCCACGGCTCAATCATATCCTATCAAAATCCTACCTCAAAGGACGACATCAGAAGGTCTGTGTTGATGACATGGCTACTGACTGGGTAAGTCTTTGGGCGGGAGTTCCACAAGGTTATAATACTGGCCTCTTTGCTCTTCTCTATTTTCAATAATCCAATCACTCAGCGTCTTCATAGGTCTGATGACGTCCAACTGTATATGCTCTTTCATCTGAATAATGTTGATATGACTTTCCAAATATTGATACCGATCTAGAGCACATAGTCTGTGGTGTAGAAACCACGGACTTTTGATCAATGCATCAAAATTAAATCAATGATCATCATTAATATATTTGTCTTCTCTTACTGCTCCTTTACCATCTTTGGTCTTGAATGGCTCCATCCAAATCCATCGTGTTTCGGGTAAAATTTTTAAATTTTCGTATTCTATAAAGCATATTAATTCTTTTAACTGTTTCTGTTTCGATTCCTGCAAATGTGAACGGGATTTAAATTTGAATGGATATATTCAGTATTCACGCGATTTACTCAGAATAATATTTGAATATTCGCGTTTTCCGCATTCGAACATATTTTCCACGAACCACGTTTCCAATAACGCGCATTCACATGTCAATTGCCGACTTTTTAGCGGAATCTATGGTTGAAATAAAATGAGAAAAATAATAATAATCGAAAATTCCTTCCTTCCGATGGCAACACAGGCACGTTTCATGAAACATATTATTTGAATTTAAAAATGGAATGTTTTCTAGGGATGGTCTATTGTCACAATATTTATTTGAAAGCATTTTAAATTGCTTTCTGTGGTATCAATTGAAATGTTTACGAATATTCACCTACATTATTTTAATTTTGAAATAAAATGAAAGTATTTTCTAAAATAGAGCATGAAATTTTGTTTACTTTTTTCAATATAAGTCATATTGTAAAACATCGATAAGGCAAACTTCACTCGCTTATAAATTGTAAAACGTGTTGTTATAATATTTTAATGTATGTTTTATAGCTGTCTGTTTGTTTGAAGAAATAAAATAAAAAAATAAAAATAATCATAAACCAGCCTCATAGGGTAACCAGCAGGATATTTTTTTTCTAGAAATATTAGAAGATGAGTTAATAATGTTGGGATTGGAAGAAACACTACTCCATTCGATTTCTGTGCTATTTTTAGAATTTATGTCTTCTTTTCCTTTTTTACCGATCACATTGAAAACACAGAGGTGAAACAAGATCTATACAAAATCACAGTTTGGACCAATCCAATTGTGCCATTTCATTCCACAATTTTACATCATAATAGATAATACCAATCCTTTGACATCATCATAAGAACGATATTTGTGAAAAGTGTATTTAGGAAAAATAGTGCTAATATCTGGGCATATGGGGTATCAAATTTCAAGTTTTTATAATAGGAGGAAGTTTTTAGCTGAAAACATACAGATGACATACACATGCTTACATTAATACAGCCGTGAAGATGTCATATATGTATTTCTGCGATTTTCTTCCAGCTGTTATTTTTCACAAATACCAAAACAAAAGTATCTTTTTCGCTTGAAACAATAGTAAATTTATTACTGTATTTAAAGAATATTATACTTAACAAAAAAAAAACATTCAACACATTACAGTATATTGTATTTGCGTAGATCTGTAGCAATAATATAAATATATTCATATTATTGCCAAAAGAACAAACCATCTTATATTATTTATTCTACTCGAATCATTATACTGCAATCACTGGTACAGCACTATTCACAGCGATTTATTTAAATATAATATTTTCACTATATGGCTTGAGAAATATTATGTGAATCAAATATATTGCCGAGGTCTGTTTCTTTAACGGCAATACATATGTCAAAAATTACAATATCTATTACGTATGTAATTATTGTGGTACAAGAGAACTTGGATCCTGGTTCAGCAGGACGTAGAATGCTAAAAGTAATGTTTAATTTTCGATCATAAAGTTTCTAACGGTTCGAAAGACTCTTTTCAATATTGAAATGTTCCCATGACAGCATTCATCATTTCATTCGATCCCTCAATTTTGAGGATTTTGATCATCATGCATCGTTCTATAGATCATCCGTCTATACCCCAAGCGACCTTCTACCATGTGCAGAGCCACAAACAGTAAACTTTGTGTGGCCTCCTTAATTTGGTCTTTTCGTCTTGCTGGTGTTCAGCTTCTCCACTGCCCCAAAGTGAATTAGCTATTGTGATTTGTGGAAAAAATGAACGAAGATAGAAGGACCAATAAAACATACTTGCTGAGAGAAGTAGTGATCGGTGATATGGCCGTCTGAAGATCAAATAGCAAGAACATATAAACCAGACCTCATAAGATGAATTCTGTCGAGCACATTGAGGCTATGCATGAAAATTTTTATGACTAGTTTAGTGCATGTAAGGAAAGGAGTAAATGGCGTTTGATCCGTTCTGCCCACCCTGCAAGGGAAGTAGCGTGATGGTGATGAAGATTATTTAGAAAAATTTTCAACTACGACAAGAATTGAATTCGGACCCTCGAACATACAAATCGATTTTGATAACCAATATAGACAACGTGACGAATCAATATTGTTTTACTCGAATATTAAAATTGTGTTGTGATAGTTCTTTATATTTTTCTTTATCCCAGATCTATTTTTCGGATACGTTTATTATTATTTAACACGTCGGCAGAAATTCAGAATAAACTTTTTTTATTTTCTTATTTCTTCTGAATGTTTCTTTTTCTTATTCTTTATTTCGACAGATTATCTTAGATTAAGAATCTGTTTTGTTTGTTTGTTTGTTCTTTTTTTTCTCTTTATATTACAAATTCTTTTGCTCTTGGTCTTATTTCGGATTCATATAGATACGTATACATATTTAATACCTGACTAAAAATTTTCTATGAAATATCTTTATTATTTTTCTATTAGTTCTTGGTGAATAATTCTTTGCCTTGTGTAGAACACACTCTCTGTGACATTAATTTATTGTATTCAGATTGGGTGACACGCCTTGTCGCTTTATATGCAACACAAGTAATGTTTAATTAAGGGGTGAAGATTTATGGTCACCTGCCTTTGCTCGAAATTGCTTAACACCTAACACCAAATAATTTATGGAAATGAACACATGCTTAGGTAAATTAAAACAAGTACCTATAATATGTTTACTCCAGTTCCAAAACTCAATAAGTCGAAATGTCTTATATTTGAGAAATCATCATTTATGTAATTTTGGTATATTTATATTATGCTTTAATTAAAAACACAACAGAAAAAGAAATAAACTATAATATAATAATTGCACTGTTAAAGACAATAAGTTGTCTTTGTTCAGTCCAATAATTAAACAATACGAAATATTTATTTCTAGAATTGAAATGGTAGTGTTGATTGTGTATTAGTTACCATTCAATTAAATTTTTTGATTTATTTAACAAATAAACGGCTTACGTCTTTTATTAAACTGTGTGCTCAGTAACATAATATCTTGTGTATAGGAACGATATCTACAATTTCAATAAAATACAAACACAAAGATAGATTATTCAAATTAATTTACAGTTAAACTTAAAATAATAAAATTCAATCATAAAGAATTTAGCATCTGTAATATAAAGATTTAAAACTAGGTACACATAAAACATTCAAAGATCCTATGATATCAAATAATTAAACATAATATGTGTTATTATCATTATTTTCTCATTTGTTGAGTTATTGAACTGAACAGTCGATGGCATACGAAGCTCATGGTACAGCCATATTAAATAAATAAATAAAACTTTACTGACCATAATTTTACACAAATACATAAACAATAAAATACAACATTACAAAACGTGACAATTAACAAAATTTGGCCAAAAGGCGGACTTGTTGCTAGGCAACGTCTTCCAGTCAACCTTAAAAATTAACATAAAAAAAGTAGGTCTATGCCTACCCAAATAATAAAAAAAAGAAATAATTAAAAATATAGGAACCCAAAGAGAAGAAATTTTAAATTTATAAATAAATAATTTATACATACATAAATAATACACAGATATAATAAATAATAATACATACATACCTACATAAGATAAGATAAAATACTTTAATAAAAACAAATTAAACATGTGATACCTACATGTGCAAAACAATTATTGAAACTTGAATTTCAGAAATAAGTATTAATATTAATATATAAAATAAAATAGATTAAATAGATATCTGTGCACTCCTAGTGAGGACAAGGGAGAGGGGGAGGAGGGGGGGGGAAGGAAAAAGAGCTCTTTATTAAGTGTCAATAAGTTACATAAAAAACATCATCTAGAGACCAATCTATTTTTAAATGAACAAAACGATGAGCTGGTACGGATTGTGGGAGGAAGCAGGTTCCAGAGTCTAGCGCCGTGGATACTGAAAGATGATGAATAATAATCGGAATGATGTGAAGGAATTAAAAGCAACCTATTATTCCCAGACCTGAGTGGAAGTCCATGCTCTGCGGCAAATTGGAATCTGCCATATTATCTGTCTGTTTCTGTCATATTACGTAATACTTTTTTATAATGCAGGATCACAGGCTGATAGACATTCATTCAAATACCTTTAAAAAATTGTTTCTAATTTTAAAGCCTTGAGAGTATCTTTATGTGTTAATAAATGTATTTATTTTTATTTTTCCAGGCTGCCTCATCGTCCAACGGAGGCGGTGCAGCGGCTCATTTCGAACCCCAAGTGGCCGCCTTGTGCGACCCTGGTGCCGCCTACCATCCCCAGTTTATGAACGATCAGGGACGGTGGGAGACCGATCTGACCACCAAGCCAACTCCAGGATCTTCCTGTATGAAGGATAAAATGGATATATTGGATTATTGTAAAAAGGTAAGCAATTTGGATTTAAGATGATTATGTATTTTAACTTTGAAAATTTTGAGATGAGCTTATTTATTAATCTTTAGAAAATGACTTTTATTTATTCATAATTTTTATTTATTAATTCCTTAATATAGGTATATTGATCACAAACAATTTCATTCAGAAATACGTTGAAACTAAATACTATCAATATACAGTCCTTTAGGTTGCCCATGTGGCACGCTTGTAAGGACAAAAATTTTGCTTGAAAGATCGGATAAATAGAAGTCTCCCGACTTTTGAGATGTCCAGGAATAGGAGTGGGTCTTTAATATTCCACCCTCTCTGTTTATCCTTGAAAGATGTTGTTATGGAGATCATTGCCATATATTTCTTAATTTTGAAGAAATATCGTTAAAGATTTTTATCAGCTTTAAGACATTAAACATCTTCAGTCTAACGATGAGGTATGCCAACAACCAACCAATGATTATTTACACGTTTATTGCATGTAGTTAATCCGCTGGCTACCCTACTTGTGGGAAATTCTGTGATAGTTTGTGTGTATGTTGACCTATAACCCAGAACAACGTTGCCACATTTATTTCTATCTTCATTGCCCTACTTTTGTTTTACTCGTGTACTTGAGTAAAATACGACAGTGCATTCATTCCTACGACCATAATATTTCAGAACATTTTTAGTCGTATCGGATTTCAATATAACGAATATTTCACTATAGCGAACTTCTTTTGCGGAACCAAACTACTTTACATTCTAGAATATTACTCAATAGACACCTCAACAGAATGTACAAACTCCTTTTAATAAGAAACAGCAAAAGTGTTCCGATGCTTACGAATCGGCTTAGGCTGGTTTGAGTGCCCCTTACCCATGACACGTTCACCAATTTCTGTTTCAAACAATTATTTTCGACTTCCGCTAAGCATACATGTCGATTACAGCAATTATTATCTTTATGTTTGTGTTCGAGACTAATGACAATCTATCGTTGATTGTCAACCTGAAACACAGCGTTGCTTTGACCAGTGGTTTTTAAATATTTACTTTACATACCTATATATCTAGAACAGTTTTATTAATTTTTATGTTATTTATTTTTATACTGTTTTATTAATTTTTAAAGGATAAATTGAAATAAGCGTTCCGTTCTACTATAGATTGAAAATAAATCTTTCGACTGATGATGACGCTTATCCAA
The DNA here is from genome assembly GCA_947579605.1 of Athripsodes cinereus. Lineage (NCBI taxonomy): Eukaryota > Metazoa > Arthropoda > Insecta > Trichoptera > Leptoceridae > Athripsodes > Athripsodes cinereus. Next base: position 23,079,320 of record OX388320.1, read on the forward strand.
AATTGATTTGAAAAATTTGGGACCCGAGATTCGATTGGACTCTGTACCATTGTTTGTTTGAATTTCTTGTCTATTATATGAGGTGAAGCTATATTTTTAATTCGTAGAATCGATCTTTTATAAAAAAAATTGAGGTACTGTTAACCATTCTGCCACCACCACGAATAATTACAGCGATATATTTGTCACTGTCCCAAAAGTTTCGCTATAAACAGATTCGACTACAATACTACAAGTATTTCGTAGCACTCACCTAAAAAGACAAGGACATCACTAACTATCTTTATCTTTGTCGACTCGCACGAGGTTTAGTTACTAAAGCTACAGTAAGTATATACATATCTACAACATAGTACTTTGCACAAGTATTTGTAATAGAAGCCACCATTACTTACTGGGTACTACTTATATTTACATACAAACTAGTGCACAGTGGTGTGTAGAAGTAGATAGTGCTTGTGTAAAGAACTATCTCATTGTAAGTAGTGCACTTTTGCGTGATGTATTACAATGATACTCTTTACCGCGCTATGTGTGCAGGGAGAGAGTGGCATAAGTTAAAAAGAGTCGAAAAATTTATTTATATTTAAAATTTTAATAATAAAAAAAGTCCCGCGGAGACGTTGGTAAAGAATAGGAACCCTTTAATGCCAGTTTTCTAGTGTCCTGTAAAAGATTTCGTAAAACATCACATTTAATACATTAAACATCTACTGTTCAACAACAAGATATGCCACCAATTTTGAATGCCTTAACCTTAATTCGCACAGAGAAGACGACCTGCATATTAATTACATCTAACTGCTCCGCTGACTATCTACCCCACTCATAATGCCGTGATGGTATAAACGAATTTTATGTATTTGGTTTAGCTGGAAGAGATCGTGCCTTTTCGATAAACTCGCCCTCTTTTTATAGATTGTATTTAGTTTGAAATCATTTCTTTATAAAATTGTATTATTGTGATCAACAATGAATGAATATATGTAGGTATAAAAATATTTATGAAAATAACCTGATGATAATCTTGGACTTCCAAGCAGAAGTGCTGTAATTAAGGCTATCAATCTACTCCGTATTTATGATTCATGCTTTTTACGTAATGTGAGGGATTTTAGTGTGTTTTCAGGACTATAATTAATAGTATGATATTTCGCAGAGTCCCTCTGCAGAAGACCTACTTTTTTCTGTAAGTTTTTGAGTGTCCTGTAAAAGGCAGGTGTTTTGGGTGAGATATGGCGCTCATCCTGAATGTCTTACGTTTTTTATTGGCAAGGAAAATACAGCTTGCATGTTTATTACATGGAACTGGTCTGGTGACTACCTCACTTGTGAGATATTACGTGATGGTATATTAGTAGTGGGTACTAGTAACATACTCGACTTTCAAGCGAGTAATTCTCAATATCAAACTGTAAAGATCTTTTCCTACATAAATGTACATAAAATCTTCCATAAAATATTATAATTTTAAGCTCTTTAATTAAAAGCTTTCACGTAATAATAATAAATAAATATTCATCAATATAATTAATACCAGTAATTGAATTGAACGCTGGTTTTATACTTACTTACTTAGTAATTGAGTCGATAGCAAGAACAAGGATACATGAGCCCTTTTTTCAAAGATAGCAGAAATGAATTATTCTGAGTTTTACCTTCAATGCCCATGTTATTTTCGTTACGAAATCTTGATTGATTCCTTTCGCTAATACTCCTTGTTTTGTTTGAATGGTCGATGTTATTTTGCCGGGATTTCAGTTTTAATGTTTTTATCAAATTTCTGATATGATTTGTATTTTGTATATATTTTTCTGAAAAAACTTAAGCGATTCAAACAAATTATATTGAATGAGATAAAAATAGAGCAACGTTTTATATTAGACCAGTAAAACAGTACCAAGTCACCGAATAATCAGTAGTCCTAGAGAAATTGCATTTGGCGATCGACTACAAACGAACTTTTCGACAATGTACCATAATATTATAAGTAAACTGTCTAAAGGTCGTTTGTAGTCGATCGCCAAATGCAATTTGTCTAGGTGGGCAGGTTCCAAAATTGATATCGAGACAAAAAAATTGCTCTTACACTCCATAGCATCAAGATGCTATTGGTCTTCTCGCTTGCCTAAATACGAAAATATTCCACATCTTGTAAATAACTCACTTAATCAAAAGAATACCGCTATAATAAATGAATAATTATAAAAAAAAAACAATGAATAGCTTTCTAGTTACATAGACCGACTGTTTTTAAGCCATCGCTTGTGGAAGGTTAGACTGATGATTTATTTTTTAAAAGATTATAATGAAGTATTTAAAATTAAATTAAAAACACTGTCTCAATACTATTATTAGTGATGTATTGTTAATGATGATGACTACATTTTAGTTGAAAACGTTTTAACAATTAAAACAATTCTTATAGGGGAACATTATGTAAAAGTGTTTTAAATTAAATTTTAAATATTCTTTTATTATCCATTTCCACAAAGTTACACTAGAAAATTTAGAATATTTATTATTTTTTGTTTTGAATGGTGCTGATCTCAAAACGCTATTTTGGCTTGTTGCCCCTTATTCTACTACAACGTCAATTTAATAATAATCAATTTATTACAAAACGATTCTTAATAATTAATTAATCAAGTAATAGTAATTATATTCTGAGTAACCGAGCTTTTATTAATATTTAAGTATATTTAATCTAATAAAAGTGTATTACATTAATATAATCGGACTTTGTTTGAATAAAGGGGGTTAACATGACTTAGCGATCTTTAGGAAGTCTTACGTCATTTAGAACAAGGTAAATATTAATCCAATCGTTCCGAAATAGCCTTGGAGCACCCGGCAAAGAATTGGCCTCTCACTTTTTTTTGCAAGTTTACGAATGTCTTGTAAAAGATAGGTGTTTGAAAAATAAATACGTGTTAATTATAATTAGTTCAACATGAACTTCCACCAAGAACCGTCGGTTGAGAAAATATCAATTTGAAATCATCTTTAATTCAGAAGTGATGAGGTTTGTTCCCACTCATCCTGAATTTTGTTTTTTGGCACGTAGAGGACAGCTTTCATGTTTATTACATGCGGCTGGATCTGCTGGCTATGAGATTTGTTGCCACTCATCCCAATATTATTATTTTTTGTTTGCATGTAGTTGCATGTTTATAACATGCAGTATGATATGCCGTGATGGTATGGGCAGATTCTGAAATTTCATTTATGATTATAACATTACATTCCTTCCCTTTCGTCCTTTTTTCATGTCTGAGGATAGTGGCAGCAGCAGACTCTCTGAGTAATCTCTCTTCGCTTGTGTCTGTCCTAAGTCGTACAAAAAGCGTCCGGAACAAAAAATTCTGCTGTTAACCATATTATTTATTGTACAATGATTACAGGCTATTCAACATAAAAATAAATGCATATTACATACGTTCAGTCAAAGAAAAGGAAAAAATTAAGAGATATTTAATAAGTCCTTTCTACCGGAATTATTAGAATGAAATAAATAAATATTTCAATTATAATTTTCAACAAGTTCATTATTATCTATATAAAAATAAACGTTTTTTTTTTTAAATTAAGTTCAATTTATGAAAAAAAAAACACAATTCAAATGTTCACTATTAATTTTAAGTCTCTTAACGTTTTATTCTACACTTCTTTACATTTTCAAGAGTACTCAAACATCCACGTTCGAGTTTTTAAATATGTAAAAAAAAAATTTTTTTTATAAATAAAAACTGTTCACGAATGTGAACACAAGTACCCTACATTACATTGATTTTAAGTAAATATTTGACGAAATATTAACATATTCCACTTTGAGTGTGAACTCATTATACTAAAAAGTCCTTTTACCTTCTAGTGCATGTCATGCTTCCGAATCGTGCATGTAGATACATGCGACTAGTAGTACGTAGTGTTTCAAGTAGAGCTAGCTTCAACAACCATACCTACATATACTATCTATGTATCTTTATCTCTTTCTATCCTTAATGATAACCTACCCTAACCCTACAACTGTCAGTCGACTACAACACAAGTAAATAATATGTATAATAGTTTATTATAAATGTACGTAGATATTTAATGTAGTACCTATAGGGGTTATTTATCACCGCGAAAGTAGTCAAACTGCAAAAAGGGTAGTTTTGACTTACCTACGTAATATGAATGGTGTTGAACAATACCTAATGTTTAAAGAAATAAAGTTGAAAAAGAAAAGAGATTTCGGATGAGAAAGTTTAGAACAATGTATATATTTTAACTATTTTTAATTATTGTAAACTTTATTGTAATGAAATTTTTATCTATTTATCTTCATATTTTTTGTCTTTTTTTTAACTTTTAAGGTAAAGTGTATATTATTATTAAAGTGTTTGCTAGCAACGTATTCGTCTTAAGCTTTGGTAATTTCCGGGACCTTGATTGGTTTATTTACTGAAGAAATTTGAATGTTGACATTTGTAAAGTTTAACTGTTTGTGTCCCTAAAGACAATAAATAAATAAATAAACTTCGCTTACTAGTATTCGGAGACTTTCTGTTTTTTTTTTAAATATATTTTTATTTTAAAACGAAAAATGTCTTAAAAATATTTCATAATACATTCTTTCTCATCTCTCATAGCTGGTCTTTCCAATTATTTATTTCTTCTTTACTATCTTTGACAGTTGGTTCTGATTACAGTATGGTATAGTGCCCACATTTTTTTAACAACAATCGTGATTTTTCACACGTTCATTTTTTCGCTCTCTGATTTTCCGACCTACATAGTTACTTTCTTTTGTCTCGACGTGTCGTGGCCTTTCTTTCTTTCATTTATTATTTTTTTGTGTTTCTGTTTTAAGGGATGGAAATGAAACATCGAAATAATATGGTATTTTTATTCAATTGCACGCATCGACTTTTCCAATATTTCGTCAATGAGTCACCGGTAAAGAATATGTATACCACTCTTTATGTGTAAGTTTTCGAGTAACCTGTAAAAGACAGGTATTCGTCAGACGTTTTATTTCCTTATTTCAAAGTTTTGTTTATTTTACAAATGTTTTTATTTATATGTTTGAGGACTGTATAATGTAATCTGTTAAAGACAAATACCATATATTGATCAAATTAATATAATATAAGCATCAAGTTATAAGGTATTTAACATATTCTGTTCAGCAATGAGGTATGGCACCCATCCTTAATGTCTCATTTTTTTTGACATGAATGAAATGCAGACAAACAAAACTCTAGAAGTGTGAATGATCATGTATCCAAGTTCCAAACCAATCAAAAAAATCTTTTTGAATGTTTTCATTCTAATAAAATAAATCCACAATAAAAATAGGCCTTGCACTTTCATGTGAGTTTTAGACCGTCCTGTAAAAGTCAGGTATTCACAAAATCTGATGTACAAGACAATTAACATCTATAATTCGGTGATGAGGCATGTCACCTGTTTTATATGTCTTTTATTTTATTGGCACGGAGAGAACAATCAAAACAATGCAAGTTTATTTCATGCAGTTAATCTGCTGGCTGCCTCACATATGGGATATTCCTTGATGGTTTATTATAGTATAAATAATATTCAGTATATTTTTTTACGCTTTAATTCAATTAATTATTGTACTGAGGGATTTCCAACTGACTTTTTTTTTGTCTATCTCCCTCGTTTTTTCGATGCTTCTATCATTCATTCCACATCTCCAATCTTCATTTATCGTACTGTCATATACTATAGAAAAACGAAAATATTGTATTTTTGAAATATGTATGTTCCTTCTGTATTTTTTTAATGTCTCATTCATATGTATGTACATAGGTACATTCTCAGCAATTTCCACAATTAGGGTAACCAGAAAACCAATTTCATTTAATAAATATTCAAGTTATTATCTCAGTGATCAAAAAATGAAGTCATTCAGGGGAAAATTAAGACAATTACATTACATGTGCCAATTAGCGGTAAGACATTCCTAATGGGTGGCAAGATGTTAAATGTCTTAAATGTGATGTTCTACTAATACCTGCCTCTTGTAGACACAAAAAAACTTGTAGAAAAGAGTGGGTGATATTTGTACGAATACATATTTATTTCTACGTCTATCTCATCACGACAGGGTATTCCATGAGTAGAATAGCCAGCAGACCACCCCCATAAAATAAAAATTCAAGCTCTCTTCTCTGTGCAATTCATTCAAAGAGGCATTCATGATGAGTGGCAAACCTCATTATTGTTGAATTTTAGGTTGAAAATGATGTCTTTATTTTTTCGAATACATGCCTTTTACAGAACACTCAAAAACTCACTGTTAGGAGCGGGAGACCAATTCCTTCTTGTCAATTATATAAATGTTCAAATTGTGTATGGGGCACTAATATTTCGTCATTTATTTAGAAAATATAGTAAGACTTAATAAATAAATTACACATTGACTTAATAAAGGGTTGTTCAACAAGAACTTTGTTTTTTAATTGTGGCAACACCAGCAACATGATAGTTTTGACATTTAATTTTTTGACGTATTCGTAGTGGATGCATTGGCAATTGTTGCAATGAATTCAATTTCGCTTGAAAATCGCATTAAAATAATTAAAATCCATTATGAAAATGGTGGTTCTGCTAAAGTGACATTTCGTCAAATTCGTGATATTTTCGGACAACATAATCGTCCTTCTGAGACCGCTATTAAGAATTTGGTCGCTAAATTTGAGTCGACAGGCTCGATACAAAATGTGTTAACACCAACGCGTGTACGACCGGGTCGTTCAACTGAAAACATCGCAGCCGTGAGCCACAGTGTTGAAGCAGATCCAAATTTGTCAATTCCTCGACGTTCTCGACAATTGGGGTTATCCAAAACCACCACATGGCGAATTTTGCGTAAGGATTTGGCTTTGAAGCCTTACAAGGTTCAACTGGTGCAGGAATTGAAGCCGAACGACCATTCAAATCGCCGTAGATTCGCTCAATTCATTCAGGAACAACCCGCTGGTTTTTCTGAAAAAATCATTTTTTCAGACGAAGCCCATTTTCACTTGTCAGGGTACGTCAACAAGCAAAGTTGCCGCATTTGGGCTTCTGAAAATCCTAGAGCAATTATTGAGAAGCCGTTGCATGCTCAGCGTGTCACTGTATGGTGCGCTATGTGGTCTGGAGGCGTGATTGGGCCGTTTTTTTTCGAAGATGAGACTGGAAATGCGGTAACGGTCAATGGATCACGCTATCGCAAGATGTTGACAACTCAATTTTGGCCTATTATTGATGACGTGGATATCACTGACATGTGGTTTCAACAGGACGGTGCCACATGTCACACAGCCAATGAAACGATCAATTTATTGCAAACCAAATTTCCCGATCGCATGATTTCACGAAACTCAGCTGTTAAGTGGCCAGCCAGATCGTGTGATTTAACGCCACTGGATTATTTTTTGTGGGGCTATGTTAAGGACAGAGTCTATACGGAGCCAATCGAATCGATTGCAGCCTTAAAACTCAAAATCCGTGATGTGATTAGCGAAATAGTCCCGCCATTTTGCCAAAAAGTGATTAAAAACTTTGATGAAAGAATCGACATCTGTCAGCGTGCTCGTGGTGGACATTTGTCAGAAATCATTTTTCATGCATAATTGCCAAACTTTTCTCTTTGTAATTCAATAAAAATTTTAATCATCTTCATCAAATTTTTTTGTTTTATTTTGTTTTAAAAAACAAAGTCCTTGTTGAAAAACCCTTTACATGTAGTTGAAAAATCAAATGTTTTTGTGTTTTCAACACTTTGGAAATTCATTATAATTAAAAAGATTTTAAAACACTGTATAATTTCCAAATTAAATTTATTCAACTCAAACGTTTTCGCCAAGGCTTCTACTTGACATCATCAAAACGTTTGAGGTGAATAAATTTAATTTGGAAATTATACATGGATTTGATTAATGATATGATATAATATAACTAAAAAATGTGCTTAATTTAAAAAAAAATCAATAAATATATTAAAATAAAAATTATTGGGTTGACATAATTATCTCGGTCAAAATACAAACAACCGTAACACAAAATTTCACAATATTTTACGGACTTATTTTTCATAACAATGATAATTAACCGCTATTGTATCGAAACATAATAATGTGTGAATTTATTATTATTATATTGTGAAAAATTCCGTACAATGTTTGAATATTACATTATATACTGTTCCATGTGCAAAATAAATAAAATATGTAGGTAGGTACGTTTTAAACTTTCCACCTAATTTTCAATTTCATATTAATATTATCCACCTTTCAGATTTTGACGGTAACATTGTACAATGGTATGGTTGGTTGATTTCCTAATTGTGCCTCTATTATTTATTTGTGTAATTGATTTTATTTTCAAAATAAAAACCTCTCCTTATCGTCCATTCATTGTGGAGTAGACCCCAATTATATCTGCTGAGGATCCCAATGTCCCTCGGTGATTTAATCTGTTGAAAATTTGTGCACCTTATGATGATGTTGACCCTTTCTTACAATTGATCTTTCTAGTTTATTCTTGATTTATGTTACACGTTCAATTAAATGAAACTATACCTACATTTTTTATTGCATTTCCCGTATTTTAGATTACTTCAACATAATAAATTATATTGAATGGGACCTTGCGGTGGTTTTTCTAGAAAACGACGCATCTTATAAAAAAAGTGTAGTTATCATTATTATTATTATATTCAGTATTGTTAAAAAAAACATATGTGTATTGATACAGTATTTAGAGAAAAGTGTAAATTTATTATAGAAAAAAATAGAACATTGAAGCGTTTAAGAACTAAAATGTGGGATATACAATTTCAATCATTATCAGCCCTCAAAACATATTACTTTCGCTTCTTCCATATTCTTACATTTTCTCATTTTCCTCTTTATGCCGTTACCACGTGGCGGTCATTGAGAATCTGACAAGAAAACTTGATCAAGTTACGTTATTCTGAAACGTCTGCGTTTTCTTGTGACCCTTTTTTAAGTAAGACACATCATTTTCGTTAAGCTTCTTTTAAAAAAATGTTTTACCTCTATTCTTTAACATTATTGGAAATTTCATTAATTGTATCGGCATTTAATCAAATAAAATAAAATAAATATTTATTCTTTTGTTTTGTGTTACTGTTGAGTATGACTAACGCACGACCGGTTTCGCGGACTCCGAGTTCGCATCTATAGTATAGATCAGCACCTGATGATGCGAACTCGGAGTCCGCGAAACCGGTCGTGCGTTAGTCATACTCAACAGTAACACAAAACAAAATAATAAATATTTATTTTACTTTATTTGATAATTTATTGGAAATTAACCATATGGTTACATTTAGCGTAACAAACCTATTTCAGTAGTAACCTATATTTCTAAGTTTTCATTTGATCGTTTTTAAATGCACTTAATGTAATATCAAAAGTAATGTAAGAAAGATGTACGACATTTTGTGTAAATGAGAATTTCATATGTATGAACACTATTTGCATTTGAAAACCTTGTGATAAAGCCTATTATTTATTTGTATGTGTTGTCTGAAGTGTGTAACTGGTTTTGAATAAATGAATAAAAGTACATAAAATAAAAAAATAGCAAAATATCGCAGACTCAGTTCAGAAAAAAAATAAAGTTGTAAACGCAATCCGAACTGAGTCTGCGATGCAACGTAAAACAAAAACATGAAAAACGTAACTGTGTTCTGTTAAAAAAATAACTTAAGTAAATATTTTTTTACGCGTAATGTTTGATACAAACAGGACTTCATCCCATATTATTGTTTGGAAAATGTACGCGCATATTATATATAATACGTTGTTTTATATATGCCCACAATGCGGTTTATTCCAACAAGAATAATACCTACTGTTACCTATATACTATTATTATTATTATTATTATGTCCATACAACAAATAATAATAATGTGTCCCTGATTGTGGTAGAGGAGGACAAACATTTCTTACCAACGCAGTGTTTGTGTACCTACCTACTTATATTGCGGCCGGTGTGGCGCTGAGGCAACGCACTTTGAGTACCTTTGAGTCACGAGGTCCCGGGTCTATTCCCGGCCGGGCAAAGTGAAGAATGTCCTTTTTTATGTTAAATGCATTTTCATATATCTAATATATATATGACGTGTATCGTCGTGTTAGTTAGTACCCATAATACAAGATTCATATTATATTAGTTTGGGACTAGCTCAATATGTATGAACTGTATAATTATGTATGTTATGTTATGAGTAGTTAATATTGTCGTCCGATGGTAGGTACTTGGTGGCAGTTCTTGTCAAATTAATAAAAATAAAACACTAATATTTCGCTTAGACTCGCGATAATTTTCAAATGTTGATGTATTGTAAGGAGGGAGATAAAAAAACTTGTCAGTTCATTTCATTTTATTTTCATTTCATTTAATTTTCATTTCATTTCATTTAACTTTCAGTTCATTTCATTTTATATCTATAATATTAGTTATCATATTTTAAGTACGGCAAAATCATTCAATATTGGGTGGAATGCCTAAAGAATAATAAATAATAGGTATGTGGGTGTTTTGAATTTCAATAAATAAAATATTAAGTATTTTTTCACGGATCAATTCCATTAATTCAGTACAATTTTATTTTGGCTGAAAATTTCTGAAACCGTATTATGTTTTTATAATTTAAATAATCCGAATTTTCTTTTTAAAAATTTAATGGTCTTTATTATAGATTCGAGTTGAATACCAATGACCTTTGTAATAAACACTGGAAATTCTAAGAAATATTTGGTAATGCGACCAATTTAATTTGCGACCAATATTATAAATACGTTGGTTTAAAAAGGTACGTCAATATCTCCCTCGAGTCCCTCGTTGTAGACGCATTTTATCATAAAAGAACGTTTCTTTTGATTCGGAATATTGAATTGATGGTCCATATAAAGTGCATCTTTTTACAATAATCATCATTGTTTGTTTAAAGTACATTTGTTTATAGTATGTTCATATAGGTATTACTTTCATGATGACTTGTATGTTTATCACAAACAGTTAGTCTGCTGGTTACCCCACTTGTGGGATATGCCTTGAGAGTGTAGTACTAGTAGTAGTAGGGACTACTTTCATTGTTTTTTTTTTATTCTAAAGGTTTTTTAATAGCTTTAACTGGTATAAAAAGACGACGATGAGTAGAAAAGAGACCATTACCATCTTAATATTATGAAATGAAACAGCATGTTATTAATATTTTTACCATTAATTTGGGAACATAGTTCTAAGAAAGTATGCACTGCTCTACGAGTGTAGCACGTCTATGTTGAAAACAGACCTTTTTTCTGAATCAATATGAGAGATATCCATTTTGAAAATTAATGAGAAAATCTGAAATAATTAAGCTCTCTCAACGTACTAAAGCTTATAATATTATGGTTCTGAGTAATGAGTCAGAGTTGGCTTTAGAAAATTTGCGGTTGACCCCAGACATACTCTGAAATTATTGACTGAAATATTAATGGTTTGAATCTAGAATAATTGATGACTTTGTGTTACAAAAGCTGTCATGTAAGCTCAACTCCATTCCCAATTGAAATATTCATACTGATTTTAAACCCTTATTTATGTTCTTTGCGATATAAAATATGTATAATATCCTTGTGGAGCAGCACCCGGTGGCGAATAAATATCGCACTCTTTTTCCTAAGTTTTCAGTGTCCTGTAAAAGTCAGGTGTTCGAAAAAATAAAGACATATCGTTGTTGCATATTTAAAATGAGGTATGTGCGAACATTTTTATTAAAGCATACTCCTTGAAAACTGTTCATTAGGGCATTAAAATTGTTGCTTGGACTTTATATTGGTATGTGATATTATTCTTAAAATATTAAATTTTAATATTTGATACTACGAATCACTTTATAAAATGGTTATGATGTCATTATAAGCAGTTTATTCTAGAAATGTCAAAACATTTATGAGTTCACATATCCCCTTTTGAATATGCAACGACGTTATGATGTCATTATTTATTTATTTATTTACATAACAAACGGCTGTATCAGCCTTTACAAATAATACAAATAAAAAAGAACAGTCAAGAGAGAAATAATGCATAAACAGAGAAAAACAATAGGTAGGTATACAAAAAGAAAAAAAAGAAATAACATATGTACTACCAATTAATTTCTAACAGGTTAGTACTGGTATAAACAATGTAGATAAAAAGAATATAAACACTAATATTATAAGCATTTAATTCAAAAAATTAAAAACATATAAATTTACGTACCCCATTTTGAATATGCAACAATGTATTACATCTACCATCGTGGTTAAATGGAAGAAATCACTTGATAGTGATGATCTCGCCACTACATATCGTCCTAGTATTTTTTATTTTATATTGATTTAATTTAGCTTACTGTGAAAGGTGTATAAGGTTGTATTTGGGTTTATAACAAAACCCAGATATATCTTTTAAAAAAAAAAAAATTATGTTGTGCGAAAAAAAAATTCGGCGATGATTTATTTATTTATTTATTATTCAATTTACGGCTCACATAGCCATTTACAACATATATAAACATACAAATTCATAAATTGGTGTTAAGTAATTCAAATATATATAACTAAAATAATAACAACAAAAAATGCAACCAAATATCATCAATATAAACATCCATGTATAAATAAATGGATGGGTACTATATATAGTCAATTAAAATTAGTAGGCATCCATACGAACAATCACACAATACAGCAATTATTAATTTACTTGTCACAAATTACAAAGCAAACATATAAACTTTGTTATTATTTTAATATTTCTTTTTTTATACATATACGTCTCAACATTCAAATTATAGAGACAAATCAAATTATGGGGAGTAAAAAACCAATCTGCAACTATTAAATTGTAAAATTACATTAAAATTGTACAAAGAAAAAAAAACAATTGTCAATAAAATATAAATCAAACAAAACAATACACATTTATAATAATAAATATAATAATTAAAAACTCAACAATTAAAACTAGAAACAACAAACAAATCAAAAAGAAGACAATAAAGCAAAATACATTGTGGCTTATTCATTTATATCTTATATCTCTTGAGGGTAACAGGGAGAAAACATGACTCTAAGTTGTTCTTTAAAATTTGGAAGACTGATGAAGTATTCCACCGATTCTGAATGTCCTAATTTTTCGTTGACAACTAAATTCATAAATGATTATTCTTTTTCAGGTTTATCCAACGCGTGACATCACCAACATTGTGGAAGCATCTCACTATCTGAAGGTTGGAGGATGGTGTCGGCTTGGTGCTAGCAATCCTGCCAAGTGCAAGGCTGCGAGATGGGTCAAACCTTTCCGGTGTTTGGGTGAGTACATACACAATACTCTACTTTGCAGTAAAATTCAGATACAGTATTACTTTTGAAGTAGGTATAAGTTAAAAAGTTGATTTGAATATTTTTTTTGTGGATTGAGTAAACGGCTAAAAACTCTCCACTTTTCTTTCTTGTTTATTAAGGTAGGTGCTTCCAAAGCTTGCATTGGCCTCTTATTTTCAATTAATTGAGATAACAAGGATAATATCATTTACATTGATAGTCTGTATCGTCAACATTGTAAAATCTACTTTATTTTAATGCGAAATTTCGGTACTGGTTCTGTATCTACACATTTATACCATGACGGCAGTTTCTACAAATGGGGTAGTCAATAGATGTTATGAAAATACAGGTCAACGTCTCTGTGTTGTAAAAAATAAGACATAATTCAGGATAATTGGCATAATATAATATTCTAATCGTTGGGTTAAATATATCAATTTATTGTCTACAAGACATTCGAGAACTTTCCGAATAGTGTCAGAAACTTTCCTTTTGCCTAGAACTCCAAGGAACGTTGTCAATATTCTTCTTCTTCTTCTTCACGTGTCCTGCTGTGTCTCTCCAACGTTGACGACCATTTAGGAGAAAACTTCCCTATCCTTGTCGGCGCGAAACAGCTCCCCTACAGTTCTGACTCGGGTCCATTCTTGTACGTTTCTAAGCCAGAATTGCCGTCTCCGACAGACCTCTCTGCGGCCCACGATATTCGTTTTCATGACGAGCGTATGTCTTCTCCATATATTATGTTATGATATTTATGACTTTATGCAAAATCTCAGTACCTACTTACTTGTTGATTATACTTAGTTTATATGTGATTATGTAATCAAATATTGATCATGTAATATACATCCTACACCTATCACAATGCAAAATATGTTATTATTTTGCCAGTACATACATAATGTCAGTTTTACGGTAGGGCAGCTCTTCAAATGTCATAAACTGGTGTTCAATAGATCGTGTTATTAACATGGCGCTGCTGGGTCAAATGTTGTCAGTACTTGTACGTATTATTATATTATTATAACCAGGTTGTCAAATAACCTTTTCAAAAAGGTTACTCATGCAGCATAAAATAGTATTACAGCAGAATAGAGCATCTTTGTATTAGAAAAGAGGTTAGGTAGAGTCGAAATATTGAGGTTAATTAGGTTAAGGTTAATTTTGTATACTATGTTTTTCATGAAGTGGTGCTGAAAAACTTATCTTTAATTTATCAGTTACGGCTATCCACCCGATTTGAGTGATTTGTGAATTCTTTTTCTTCCTCTATTAGAAGATCTGTTGATCTGTTTCGGTGTCGAGGTCTCCTGGGATACAGAGCTCCAGCTGTCTCGCCATCTCTTCGCTGGTCTTCCTGGTTTGCTAGCTCCCTATGACACGCTGTTTGCGGCTAATTGAGGAAGTCTATCACCGCTCATTCGATCTACAAGCATCTTCTTTTCCTGCTCCATATCATCGACAATATCTTCGAATAACTTGATATTATATAAATTGTCCTCATTCTCTCTTCTCTGTTGTACGATTCTATCGAAAGCAAAAGACGTCAGACGTTTGATAATTTTTTTTTTTGACGTAGTTAGAAGATTATGTTTCATAAAACCTGATAAATATCTCAACTCAAATATATTTAAAGTTCACCAATGTCGAGTATATATTCTTGAGATTATGTTACATGATACAACAATAATACTCAAGTAAATGTTTAGAACGACTATTCTCAGTATGCACGTGTTTTTGACTATACCTAGTGTCGTGGTCCCCCCCCCAATCAAAGGAGAGAAAAAGAAAAACCGTTGAGACCACATTGACAGGAAATAAATAAAATATATTTATTTATTTCGACGAGAGAATAAATACGTATTTATCCTCTGAGTTGGAAGTAATTAAACTAAAAAGAATCGAGTTTATCCAATCTACGCAAATTTATAAATTTCTTTTCGCAATTACGTCTTTATAATATTCCGATTAAAATTTAATAATACAAAAATACTTTCATATCACCTACCTACATATAAGATCTATGAATAATTATATTCGTTGTGTGTAAAGATGTCATACGTACATAATAATATATACTCGCTAGTTTACCCATATCAGTTCACACATCACCGTAATTAAAATTATTTCCGAACGTTTAACGTAATGCCCGTCAAAAGTGTCGGTCGCTAAATTCAACAATTTTCGTTTCTTCAAAGATATTGGCTCATGATACATCTAGAGAAAAGAAAATTTACGTAAAGGACCCTTTCTACGTTGTGTTTACGATTTATAAAAGAAAATTTTATCAGTGGAAAACAAACAATAATTTCTATTCAGAACACATAAAAGCATAATTTTATAAAAATCAAAATTAAATTTCTGTTGTACATAAAGGTTAGTAATTAATAAATTATTTCCTTTTATACTCGACGTTAGCAAGTATAAAAGCCTTACCTTATTGCTGAAAATACACAAAGAAAACAACACACAATAACAATCAAGAATAAATATCAAATTTTTTTTATGTACCACAGAAATCCATGTTATTTGTTAGAAATAGTCAATGAAATAATATTTTATCAAACTTATGATTCAACGTTATCGAAAGTTTATTTCTGTAATTATATTACAGATTAGTTTTGAATGCAGTTTTATTTATAAAAGGCATATGGTTTCATACATAACTAGTATATGTCTAAAGCGCCAGGGGCGCATCGAGATGAAATATTTTACTGAACCAAAGTTTGACAAAATTCAATCACTGACCATTTTTGTTAATTTTAACAATAAAATCTTGTTTTCGTTAGTAGATTAAGCTCCATCTCACGCTTAATCCGATCTGGACCAACCTTGCATTCGCTACGTCCAGCCCCGTTAGTATACAAATATGATAAATTAAGAGAATATAATACATATATATTTTCATGCAAAATAAAATATAATAATATAATATTTTCTGCGGAATTCGCTTAGCCTTGCGGCCATGATAACCGGAAGAAGTTTAATCACGAATTTTAATTTTTTCACGCTGGGTATCCCAGTATTCCACGCTGGGACTTGTGGGTGTGGATGGTGGGACGTTAGTTTATGATATAATAAGAGATATTTACATAAAATAAATATGAGTTTAAAAATTCATGCTCAAGTTAGTATTCAAAATTTCATAAAAATAAAAATTTATTCAATGTTTCTGAGTCCGTCCCTGCTCTTATTATCAAGTAATGTCTATAAATTAAATTTACAAATAATATTAGTTATCCAAATTTTATTAATTTGGGAAAATAAAATAATTTTATGTTCTGAATTCGACTCTGTTCACATAATTGAGTAATCCTCCACAAGACAAAATTGCAAACAATGCTAGTCTACAAATCTAACAATGTAGAAAATAAAATATCAAACTAAGTCAATCTCACAAGAAATTATCAAACTTTACTTTAAAAGAGACATTTAATAAGATAAAAGAAAATTTGTAAAATAAAATATTCAAAACAGTTAAATTCTATAAAATAAAATTAAAAAAATAGAAAAGAATCTTAACTTCGGTTCAAGATGATATATTCTGCAATTCTCGACACTGAAAACACTGAACTTAATTTTAGAATTTTATTGATTGTAATTTAGGATGATTTCTTATTATCTCAAAATAGAGATAATCACAAAAGAAGAAAAAAACATATTTTAATTTCTACTTGGAGAGGAGTACACCAAAAATCAAAATACAACACTGAATTTAATTTTATTCCTCTCTCATCTCGTTGCAAGAAAACACTATCTCCTTTGATTACCAAAAAAAAACTGTCTCTAAGAATTAACCTCTCTCTCTTAATTTCTAGACAAAACTGCCTCGAGTTGAGCTGTGACATCAATCTTATAGACTTAATTCCTTTGTCCTTCTTACAAAAATACCTACTCTTTCACTCCTAGCACAAGCATCTACTTTTTTATGTAAACAACCACACGTGTCTCTCAATCCTTTCCTTGAAATTATTTTTATTTGAAGTATTTATACCTACATAACATATCAATATAAACAAAATTTAACCTCTTACCTAAAAGCAATTAATAGTTCAACAAACTTTCTTTGTTTAAAAATTCAATTTGGTACTTTTCTTCACCCGATGTACTAATATCTACTTCCTTTCATCTAAACACTGTCACGTGTTAAAATATTCAATGTACCTTCCTAATAAAATTATCTAATAAATAACGTACTCTCTGAAGTACGTACCATTTATTTACCAACAAATATACTCCGAGTTATACATCCATATACCACTTAAAATAGTAAGTCGAAATATATTTAGTTTAATTTCAAACAAAGTTTGTTAAAAAAACTAAGACCATGTCACTAGTCATTTTGCGCATTGTTGAGTTAAAGATCTAGATATTAAGATTAAGATCGTATTTAGATAATGTCATGAGTAACCATGTAGATCTATAGAATCCAAAACTCAAATCAAACAAATAAATCATTTCTCGCCACACATTTTTTATAAAATGTCATATTTTGTATACCTACGGTTATGCTACAGTAATAGTGAATCGTTTGATAGCATTATTGTGTACGTTAAGTTAGTAATAACCAATGCGCATTGCGGAAGGAATGTTATTAGAGACACAAGTGAGTGCCTAATGTAGTGTGAATATAGCCACGTATGCCTCATTTGGATAAATATTATTTGAATAGATACGGTTGATAAAGTAATGGGGTAACTATATGCACCATTTATTGATATAATTATTTAAATGTGAAACGAAACCAATACATAAAAACTAGAAAATTTAAAAATTAATCATTCGTTCTATAAAAAGAAATGAAATTTCAATGAAGTGCAAGCCATACGTCTTCTTAAAATTAATGCTGAGCATTTTTTTTTAACTATCACACCAATTTTTATTCCACATTCTTCTTGTATAGAACTGTTACCCACACGATCTCTCAGACCTTTACCACACATCCTTCTCAGCTATCTCATTTCTACTTTTTCTACTCCTTGGGCTCTTATAAGTCCCACATGGTGGTGGGGTCTGCCATTCTTGTTTTGTTTCGCCACTTGGTTCTGTCGAGTGCATCCTCATGGGAAACATCACAGAGGCCTGAGTCAACAACACACTATCGCGTCACGTTCCCGCTCCGCTAGCGTTCGGGTGCAGACGATGGTGCGCCAAAGTTTTAATTTTCGTAACTATTGTGTATCTTAGCAACGAAATTGACAATTGCTTGCAACATCGTCTGCACCCGAACGCTAACGGAGCGGGAACGTGACACGAAAGTGTGTTGTTGACTCAGGCCTCTGTTCTACATGTCTTGTTTCACTACTACTTCACACCATCTGCGCTTTGGCCTTCCTCTTGGCATCTTGCCGGTAACCTCGATACATTGTGCTTTATTGTCTTTATACTCATGTGGTCTCCTGGCCATATGGCCTTACTATCGCAATCTGCTCTCCTGTATTTTATCTGAGATATCCCGCAAACCCAGACTCCCACGAATGTATGAATTTCGGATCTCATCAAAATATCATTTTTACTATAAATAGATAATATACATAGCTAATAATAGCGTAGAAAAAATGCTTATGATATTTCACTTATTTAGTACATGCTACATCACTTTTGGGGTAAGCAGACAGGTTATAAAGACAACATTATGATAAGGTTGACAAGAACAGCAAAACACTATTCAAATTTAATGCCATAAAATAACTGTAATATTCTGAACGCGGTACATGAAAACTCGTCATCACGAACGCACATATAAAAAGGTAGATTTCCATTGTCTATTTTTTTATTTTATCATTTATTTATTTAAATTTTTATTTTGAAATAAAGTTATCCAAAATTATTAATATCACGTTATCATTCTGATATTGTTCTCTGAACGATAAATAACACATATTTTGTATATTATTACGAGAGCAATATTTTATTTTATATCCTGTTGTGTTTTATTGCGAAGATAAACAACAAGAATAATAATAATAATATTACGTTACATTGTGACACCCTTCCTCGTCCCAGTTCCGCAGGTTGACGACATCTGATGCGAGCCGTATAAATGGTGTTTCATCCCTGGATAATATCAACTTACAAAAAAGACATGTTTATATTACGATATAAAATTTGAGTGATGTTTTTTTTTTAACATTTAGAGCATTGATTCCCAAAGTGGTCCTGGTGGACCCCCAGGGGTTCACGGGAGACTCGACAGGGTTCTACGTTGGCGTGACAAAAAAATGGGCGGGTCTACAAAAATTTCTCTGATTTCGATAGTGAAGAACGAAAATGCTGGCTTGACTTCACATATCAATGTTCAGATAATATTATAAGAAGCTCAGCGACTGTTACTTGTAAAAACTTGCATACATATTTCATATTCGAAAATTGTTAATTCGTGGTTGGGACTCAACCGCAATACAAATTTTCCTTAGTTAGAAATTATCTTCACATTTTTTGTCGAGTTTTGGGAATGCGGTAGAAATGTAGCTGCAGGGGGTCCACCGGAACAAGCAAAATGTTGAAAGTGGTCTACGGGAAAAATAAGCTTGGGAACCTCTGATTTAGAGCGAAGTTTTGGTTGAAAAAATATTTTTTCATTCAACTGCTTTGGAAAATGACAGATTAGTGTCTTATCTTATGTTTTTAAAAGAAACGTCAGAGAGTAAAAATGAAGATGAAACAATAAAGACAAGCTGTTACTATGTAATTTTTTTTATAAAATAACTAAAGAAAATAATTTGGCTTTACTTGCAGAAATCGTTAACCTACATTTTTACAAGGTTTTACATCATTATTATTATATATATTATTTCTCTTCTAATTATTTTTCTCTTCGTTCCTCCAGATGATTTGTTTTATGCAGAAAGCAAAGCACACTGCTCGTTAAAGATATAATAAAAAACGTCATTATCTATGGTTTTCTCTTACTTCTGTTTGAGACAGTAAATATTTCATTTATTTATTTACTAAGTATGTAGATTTGTGGTACTGCTTTAAGAATTACTGCGATTAAAGTTTGTATTATTTCTTCGCTCAGCGAAACATGAGAACGATTAAGGGTAATATTTCGTAAAATAAACATATAAAACAGCGATTCTCAACATTTGTAATACTCGTTGATTGAAATAAAAAAAATGTCTTTACTGAATGTCATTTCGATGAAAAAAAAAGTTATGGAGTCGTCGAAATATGACAAAGTCGCCTGTTTTTTTTTACAAAAGTTATTGAGTGGTTTTTATATTGCAGATTTTGATAAGTAGGAAAAAAAATAACAAAAAAATCCTTTTTTAATCTAAAAATGTTTTGTGGAGCATTCGGGGAAAAATTGATCTCCTACTCTTTTCCGTAATATTTCAGGTGTCCTATAAAAGAAAGGTGTTGAAAAAACAAAGACATTTGGTTTATTAATTATTTATTTTATTATTTTCTTCACTATACATTTGTTACATTATTTCTAAGTATCATAAAAATATCAGTTATGCGATTCAAACACATCTTGTACTCGTCGATGAGTTTTGCTATCCATCTTGAATGTCTTAATTTTTTTGTTGGCACGAAGAGGAAAGCTCGTCTGTTTATTACATGCAGCTGGTCTGTGATGTGCCTTGATGGTATAGGTAGTGATAGTGTAATATATATTTTTTTTTTTATTTTTTTTTATAAATATAGAAGCAAAAAACAGACAATAACTAAGAAAAAGGTTAATCTTTCAGAGATCAGCTATCATCCAATACCATGCGCCACAATTAATTTTAAAAAGATAGGTACCTAACATTCCGGTCATCTCAACATGCCTACATTATACACAGTCTCGCTCGCTCACTCAACCATCACACTAGCTCAAAAACAAATCAATAATAATAATTAAAACAAAAAAAAACAAAAAAAATCAAGGGGAAAGGAAAAAGGAAAATATATAAATATGTAAATGTTAATTTTAGTTACGCCCGGTGAGGGATGACATCAATTTTGAATGTTTTATTTCTTGTGGTTCGAAGCGGTTGACCCGATACTGATAGCACAAAATTAGTCCAGTGGCTTCCTTTGTATATAGATCTATTCTAATAAGATGTTTGTAAATGTGTGACACAAACTATCAATCATCACATAAATAAGTGTCAACGAAAATTTTAGGACTTGCACACTCTTACGGACGACGCGATCCAGTGACTGCGGAATTTGGAGGTCAAAAGCTTCCAATCAACCTTTTTTTTAATTTATTAATTTACTAGATTAGACATACACGAGTAGGCACATCAAATACATATAGCAAAACAACAGAAACAAATTTAGAAACACAGATGCGCCCTATTACAGGCGTAATTGGTTATCCTCTGAGTCCGCCGTAGGTCCAGGCCAGCCTGATACCCCAAAGCACCCGGAAAAAACCCATAGAGTACTAAGTACTCCCAAAAGTCCAACCGAGCTACCGAGCTATTTTAATGAAGTAAATAAAATAAATTACCTACTATATTATTTTTTATTGTGTTACTGTTTAGTATAAATTAAAAGTATGATCGGTTTTTCCGAAACTTGTTCGTTTAAAACATTTGAGAAGCAACGTTTCAACGTTTATTTGAACATGAAGTATTTTCTCTGCAATTAATCTGCTGAGGCTGTACTTAATATTCATTATTATTGTAAGAGGAATAATAAGAGTATAATAATAATAATAATGGGATTCCATCATTCCGAGAGGAAACATTCGCAAGTAACACCAGTCAACATTATAAGATGGAACGTTATTTATTTTGTTAAGCGTTTTATTTCAACTCAATTAATAAATATATTTAAGAAAATGCACTTAATGTGTTTTCGCTACACGCACAAAATTTCGTCATTTTTGTCTGAATCATTTCCTTATGATGTTAATTTTTGTATTGTATTTTTCCTTTCTCGCTATGCTGAGAGTCGTGATCTCCTGACAATCTGATATTATATATGTACCGGTGTTTTATTTATTTATTAATTCATTTTTTACTGTTTGATAACAAAAAATGCAATATTATAGAAAAATTAATTGAATATATTATAAATATACAGAGGGCGAGTTTATCGAAGAGGTGTGATCTCTTCCAACTAACCCAAATATTATACTCATTCAAATATATAAATTTGTATTGAAAAAAATATGTTGGCAAAATCGAGATATAATTTTTTTTATTATTTTTATTTTCTTTTACAAACAAACAGTTATAACATAAATAACAATACACAGACAAATCAATTACATACAATAAATTAGTAAACCAGGAGGCCAGTTTCTGCAGTGTGCTCCCAAAAGGAGCGTTGAGGGCGATTATGACGATATGGATATCACGCTACTTGCAAGGAAAATAATTAATACATATTAAATTTAATAAGACTATTACTCTCCATACTCCGGATATTGTTCAGTCCCTCATATTTCACGCTAATGAACACACAGCTGTATTTTGCGGTTTTCCTTTAACACGTGCGACACGTCTTGAAATTTGAACCTCTTCACTCCCACCCAATATTTTATATCCCCTTAGTAAGGTTTCGTTATTTGGCACATTCTTGATAAAATACGAGTACATAACGTAACATTACATGTAACACCCATAGACAATGTAAATTTAACACATGAAACTACCATACAATTACAAATTATGCCTTATAATCTACAAGGCTTTGAACAATATGGCACCTCAGTCACTTTCTGAGCTCTGTATTCTCAAAACACCTGCAAGTAGATATTTACGCTCAACAAAGACATCCACCGACATGCTGGATGAAATCAATTGAGCAAACAAGTCCTGCTTCTATTATAGGGCTTTTGGCGTTGCAGGAACTGACTCCCCGAGGACCTCCATAAAAACCAATCGATAACAACGTTCAGGAAGCAAATTGAAGACATCGCTCTTCCAACATAGTTTCCCGCGCCCTTGAGATGGATGCCCCATTAAACGGCGCCGAATAAATCATCCCACATACATAGATACATACCATATAAGGCTTAGAAAAGACAACGTCAAATTGTTAAGTATTTTAGTAGAAATTTTAAAAAATTGAAATTGTTACATACACAATATTAATGCCACTCTTCTTTATATTTATTAAATATTTAGGTATGGAAAAAACAATGCACTTATTTTCAATACCACAAATAAATATTTGGAATTGTTTTTATTGAACGGAACAAAGACAGCGTACATCTTTAACATTGCGATTATTATTATAGTTATATAGTATATTTCACTTTCTGTTGTGTTTTTAAAGTATAATATTATAAATAGGTATGCCAAAATAACAAAATTGTTTTTTTTTTCCAAATATTAGGTCCTTACATATGAAATTGGCGTTTCATATGGCAGAAATGAAAACGATTTTTTTTTATGAAACTATTTTTTTATTTAGTCAAAGTATGTACCATGGCTATCTATGCACTTTTGCCATCTCGAAGGTAGTTCATTGATTCCTTTACTAAAAAAAGTGTGTGAGCGAGAATCAATAAAATCTTTGAAGGCCGTTTGGACAGCCTCGTGAGAATTGAATTTTTTTCCTTGCATGAAGTTGTCCAAATTCCGAAAAAAATGGTAATCAGTTGGAGCAAGGTCCGGGGAGTATGGTGGGTGTCGAAGACATTCCAGTCGCAGCTCCCGTAGTTTTGCGGTCGTCAAACGTGCCGTATGTGGTCGAGCGTTGTCCTGAAGCAGCAGTGGGCTAGATCGATTGACCAGTCTGGGTTATTTAATGGCTAGCTTTTCCATCATCGTTTGCAATTGTTGACAATACACATCAGCCGTGATTGTTTGCCCAGATCTTAAGAAACTGTAATGGATGACACCGGCACTAGTCCACCAGACACTTACCAGTACCTTTTTCTGAGTCAACTTTCGTTTCGGGCAGAATTTGGCTGGTTCACCTGGGTTCAACCATTGTGAAGAACGTTTCCGGTTGTCGTACAAGATCCATTTTTCATCACAAGTAACGATACGATTCAAAATGCCTTCATTATTGTGCCGGTTGAGAAGTGAAACGCAACACTCGACGCGTGTTTCTTTGTTTGCGT
Source organism: Athripsodes cinereus (assembly GCA_947579605.1). Classification (NCBI taxonomy): domain Eukaryota; kingdom Metazoa; phylum Arthropoda; class Insecta; order Trichoptera; family Leptoceridae; genus Athripsodes; species Athripsodes cinereus. The sequence goes on from OX388320.1 coordinate 23,103,739, forward strand.
CGCTCAATTCATGCGGTACCCATTTTTCAAGTTTTTTCACTTTTCCAATTTGTTTCAAGTGAATCAAAATGGTTTTATCACTCACACCGAAGCTTGCCGCTAACTCTGACGTGGTTTGCGATGGATCTGCTTCCACAATTGCTTTTAATTCTTCGTTATCAACTTGTGTCTCCGGCCGTCCACGAGGCTTGTTCTGTAGGTCAAAATTTCCAGAACGGAAACGTTGGAACCAATAACGTACCGTATTTTCTTTTGCAGTAGCTTCCCCTACGCATTGTTAATCCTACGAGCCGTTTCTGCAGCACTAGTGCCGAGGTGAAACTCATATTCGTAAATATAGCGATATTTTAAGTTCTCCATATTGTGAACAGAACGATGTGAAAGAAAAACAAATGACGCGATAACAAATAAATTTCGTAATTCGAACACAGAAATACATGGTCTTAAATTTGAAATAAATTTGAATTTGGAATTCCTAACCGAACGCCACATATTTTGAATCAAAGTTGCCAGTTCGCCAAACGCCAATTTCATATGTAAGGACCTAATATAAGACATTTCTACTTGTCGAGTTATGGAACAGGACAGTCAATATATTCGATATCTTATCGATGCCCATGGACAGCTGCGTGTTTATTTTGAGAAATTATACAAATATTACACAAAAGAAGAAATATTTATTTTATTTTTATTTATTTAACACAAAAATAATAGGTACATAAAATCCCGTGGAGCACCCGGTAAAGAATTGATCTCCCACTCTTCTGCGTAAGTTTTCGAGTGTCCTGTAAAAGGCAGCTGTTCGAAAAAATTAAGACATTTTACATCTTAAATTAAGCGATGAGGTTTGCCACCCATCCTGAATGTCTTGATTTTATATTGGCACGAAGAGGACAGTTTGCATGTTTCTTACATGCAGCTGATCTGCTGGCTACCCCAGTTGTGGGATATGCCGTGATGGTATTGTATAGTATGGTATAGTACATAAAATTTACTACTATATATAATCAACTACTAAATATAATAATAAACCATAAGCATTGTCCCAATCATAATTTCTCCTGGTATAAGGGGTCAAGCCATAGAGTCCTAACTTGGTATAGGTACTCTATTTGATTACTTTAACACTTATTTATATTCAATTTCATCGCTCACTAATCACAAATTAAGATTTCTGTCTATTTCTTATTCTTAATCCTATTTCGCTAATAACTGGAGTGTGGTAATAAAAATCTTTTTTATTAAATTTGGAGCAGTATCTAAAAATAAACGTTTAATTATTTAAAGTTTTGCTTAATTAAATTAAAACAAAAATTGTATCAAAAATCTCACTTTACGGTCTAACTGCAAAACGTCGTAACGAAATAATTTTGAATTTTTATTACAATCCTGAGCGTACTTAATACGTTCATTATCTCCCTTAATGGAGCTATTATGAAACAACCAATGGAGATTATACACAGGGTAAAAAGTATAGAAAATGAACAGTAAAGAAACGTAATTTTTTTGCAAATATGTAAAAAACATTAAAACATTGTAAATTAATTTAAATAATCTATAAAACTAATAATATATAGCTCAAGCGTTTTTGTAAAGATAGCTCGACATTACTAATAAAACAATCGTTTTCAACAGATAGTTCTTTTGATATTGTCAAGATATCTTGACAAGCCATCATGTTCTGAGAATGCCCAATGATAGTTGGCCAAAAAGAGCACTGTTCTTCCGTCACAATACACCATTCCTATGAAAACGACATCAGAGCACAGGGAATGTAGTGGGGAGAGGTGACGCGATTGGCACAGAGACGCTCTGATTGGAGGAGGCTTGTTACTGCCCTGTGCTCCCGAGAGAAGCGTTTAGGGCGATGATGATCTTGACAAAAGCGCTCGGGCATATATTCATTAGTGTGAAAAATAAACAACTGTTAAGATGGAAAATAATAGACCATGTGAAATCTGAATCATAAAATTTAAAAAAATATTTTTTACGTGACCAGTTCATCAACTGTTTACCCTACTTTTAAGAATAATAATACAGTATGTAATTAAATAATGAAAATAATAATAATATAATAATAATAATATAGTTAGTTATATGAAATATCTCTTAGTTTTTACGATTCTTTATAAAATACCTGCTTTTTATTATTATTACTATTATCAAATTAACTAATTTACTATGCGTAATTAAAAAATATTACCAAACTAAAAACGTTTTACTACCAACTAATTACATACAATGATCATCAGAAAAATCCCGTTACAAAATTGAACCCCCCTCTTTTTTATAAAGGTATTTTTTTTACTTTTTCACTTAGTTTTTGTGTATGAAGTATATGAATATAAAGTTGTTTATCTGAAAAATCCCGTTAGGTATAAAAATGGAACCTCGTCTTTTTTTTACTAAGGTATTATTTGTTACTTTTTACTTAATTTTATGTATGATGTACCTAGATGAAAATAAAATTGTTTTTGAAAACTATCAACTAATTATGTACAATAATCATCTGAAAAGTCCCGTTATAAAATTGAACCCCCCTCTTTTTTTATTAAGGTATTTTTTACATAGTTTTTGTGTATAAAGTAGATGAATGTAAAGTTGTTTTTGAAAACTACCAACTAATTGTATATAATAATCATCTGAAAAGTCCCGTTATAAAATTGAACCCCCTCTATTTTGATTAAAGTATTTTTTTCTTATTTACTTAGTTTAATGTATGAAATTTTAAGAACTTGTTATATTTGTGTGGAAATTTGGGTAGAAATGTACTTACATTTTTAAAACGAGACATTTAATTTTTGTTGGCGCGAAGAAGACAGCTTGTATGTTTATTACATGCATCTACTTATCTAAATCGTTCGATTATTGTTTCGTTTATTATGTAATATTACTTTAAGTTCGGTAAAAAATAAAAAAAAATATATACCTACCTAATGTCTGACATCCGGCCCAAATTTCTTCATTTATTGAAAGCGCTTAGAATGGAAAATGTTCTATCGTTATTTTTGATCCAAGAAATTTTGCTAAATCGTTTTTGCTCAAATGTTTTTATAAACGCGTATTACTTAGGTATGGTTTTTTCGTATGTTAACTTTTCTTACTCGGTATTGGGCGATAAATCGATGAATTGGAGTCTTTATTATTACAATTTCAACTATTGAAAACTGGCTTTTGTATAAAAAAAAATATGTAAAAACCGGGTTTTATATTTATAGTATAAAAAAGCACCCACAAAAAAATTACAATTCAATTCATAATTTAAAACAAACACAAATAAGATCTGGCCAATTCCCAATACGCCTGGAAAGTTTGAAGTCATCTGACGTTTGCGCGCCGTTTGACTATTTTCATGTAGTGACTTATCTGGCAAATTAATATTTTCCAAAATTGTTTTAAATTATTGAATTGCTTCTATGATTTTTTTTTATCTGACACATTCTATCTATTTATCTATCTGCGTTGACTACCTGTATACTATGGTTTGTTACAATATTTCTGTTTTATATGATTTGAATTTTGTTATTATTGCCTTAGATTCATTATTCATTGATTTGAGTCCTTCTGAATTAATTATTTATTTTTAATGTTGTCATAACGTTTTTTTATTGCTTCTATTTGATTTTATTATACTAATTATATTTATTAAATTTTAATTATTGATCTATTTATACTATGTATATATTAATTTATTTATATTGTTTTCGATTATGCATTAATATTTTATGTCTTTCTGTCTTGTTTGAATTTACTTTTATGTGCTTTTTGTGTCTGTCATATATTATATTTTATACATGTAAAAGGCTAACGCCGTATGTTAGAATAAAAAAAAAAAAAAAAAAAAAAATAAAAAAAAAAAAATAAAAAAAAAAAAAAAATTGTGACTTCATAAATAAAATCGGTTTCGCATTTTCTACCATCAAAAAATTTATTACCGGTTTTCCTGACCAAATCGCGAATTTTAAATCCGGTTTTTATTATCAGACGGTTTTTCATTTCTTCCTAGTTTCCCCTCCTCCTGGCGCGCTCTCTCGACCCTTCACCCTTTCTATAATTTTTTTCCTTTTCCTTGCGTAACCTAATTTATCACAGTGCGTCACATTTTTCACTTTATTCTATCTCTTTTCAACAATCTGTCTGTCCTTGTCCCCTAGTGATGTCGATATAATTCGACGTTTTAAAATACATAATTTTGCCCATTCATCCCATTACGCCCTTTCTCACAAGAGGGGTAGCCAGTGGATCAAATGCTAGTCATAAACATGCCCTTCGTGCTATCCATTCCAATAGAATATAAAAAAATTCATGGTGTGTGGGATGTCTCTTAACGTTTTTCGAATCTACCTACCTACCTTTACGGAACACTCAAATATTTTTATTTAAGTTTGGAATAAATATGGCTCTAAACACGATGATGATCTATGACCTAATTTTAGTGCCGATTAACAGTACTAAAACAGGCGCCTGCAAAACAGTGCAGGCTTTAATTTGCTTTCAAAAATTGTTGTCGGCTGATCGTTCTTCAGTGGATTTGCCATGTTTATGTTTATACTAATATGTTTATTGGTTACAGAAAATAACTGTCTTTATCAGTGGTCGCCTTGTTCGCCGAAGAACCGAATACGTAATATATTCCAATGCTTAAAATAAATACTTAAGAGTCAGATCCGTTTATTAATTAAAGTAAACCTCTAGTGTAATATAAGACCTTCATTAAATTACGAGTTGGTGCACTACGCTGTTGCATAACATAATTATGTTTCTCAAATTTGATGAATCGATGTATGAATCAACTTCCCTATTCTGGTAATATCGTGGGTATGGCGCTCGCCACCCTACGCAAAAGTTTTAATAATAACAATCCCAAACTTCGCCGCTCCATGTTTTTTTTCATTGGATGTAATTAAAAGTTAGATATAAAGTTTTACTTTTTCAGCATCATGCCTTCTTTGTGTGGATCAAGAGTCCGATAGTCATTTATATAAGATTACACCATGTCAAGAGGTCGCAATTGTGTCACTGTTTCGACACAGTTACGTCATTATATTGCGCACATGATTTTTTGTCAAAAATGTGTTAAATTGACGTCACATCTACGTTGGTATTTATTTTTTCATCTATCTTTTTGATATTACCCAATACTGACTTATAAGGTCGCTTTAATGTCGAATGGTCACATTTTGACAAAATAACGGCACATTTGGTTCGCTTGTAATGTAATTTTATTTAGGCGTCTCTTGCTGCTACTACTACGACAAAACCATCGCGGCACATCCCACAGTGGGGTAGCCAGCAGAAGACGTCTTTTGACGTCTCCTGCCAATAAATTAATAATAAATTTTATTTCATATATTAGGTCAGTTTATTTCTTCTAGTTTGTCGAAATAGTGATACAAATATATCACATATTAAGCAATCATTAAATTTTTTATGTCAAAATAATTTCGCATACGATCATTGTCAAAACCATGTAATTGTTTTCGTCAAAATGAAGTGTGTCACTTTTGTGACAAAGTCAAAACCGTTTCAATTTTTTTACTTGAGTTTTAACTAACATACGTCAGTTAGTATGAAACGTCGATGTCTTTGATCAGTACTTGTCAAACTTTGTAACAATCTTCCCAATAACTCCGTCTGTTTTACAATTATAATGGTTCCCTATAATTAAGCGATGTAAACGTGTCCGTCCTTTGTTATTATTATTTTGACTAAAATCTGACTTTGAAAAAGTTTTGTCATTCTACTCTGTTTTTGAAGTGTTCAATTTCTTAACTCTTTATGACGCGCGTAGACATTTTTTTATCATCATGCTAGTTTTTTTCTTGATGTGCCCACAAGTTAAAAAGATGATCCAAACTGCATAGAAAAATACAGATCAATTTGCGTACTCGATGTGTTTTACAAACTGACTATTGACTATTATGTACTTGAGAGAATGCGTCTCTATCCTGGGTAGTCCAAAACAGTTCCTCAAAACTCCATATTTCTGTTCACTAGTGTTTAATATGTAGCCAGGAGATCCGCCTTATTCCAACATCTCTTCGACCCTGCATGATCAGCTGCAGCAGCTTGTGTTTTTCTTCCATGAGCACATTGCCTAAATAGTATAGGTACTTCCAGGGTTACATTTTTTTACAATATTTATTACTAAACGCCTAAGGAACAAATTAGAATTAACTTCTTCCAATCAATTACAAAATTGTAACCGAGATTCTTATTTTGTCTATTTATTTGTTTTATATTGTGACGTGGATGTAATGTCCTACAATTGATAAATTGTGCAGTACAAAAATATTATCAACAAAAAAATATCCATTTACAATCTACATACTTTATGTTTACTGAAAAAAGAGAGAAAGAACATTCATTCGTTCGCTCGTAACCTTTGTGTGGCTGGTGAATTGAATGCATCCACATCCATCGAACGACCGAATCATACTTGTATCTTATCATACCTTTGTAAATTTTGAAAAAAATAATAATCTAGACAAAAAATATTTGTTCGGTAGGTCGGTTTGGATTTGAGAATCCATCAATTATTTCGTTTGTCCATCAAGAGTCACGAATGCAAAAATATAAATAAAAAACAACTGTGCATCACGGAGTGCTAATTGCTCTAGTCATGTTATCATAGTATTATCATTATAAACAAAGTTTTTGTTTTGCAAGTGTTTATTATTAATTTATCAAGATTTCTACCAGCTAACATTGTCTTAGAATGCTGTAAATTTATTAGGCATTAAGGGTTGAACCGTCCCTGACTCTAGTATGTATCAAGGATGATAGATGGGTAGTTCTTATGTCATCCACAATCAACGTGAAAATTCCTTTAATTTTTTGAGAGGCCTCAGAAATTCCCGATTACTTGAAGGTCTCTTCATGCTCCTGAAGATGGCGACAGCAAATATGCCGAAAGCTAGTAGAGTTAAAAACTACTCGAGATCTCGAAAAACACCGAACACGGTGTTAAAGACCGTGAAAACCTAAAAAGTTATATTAATAAATAAATAAATACTTTATTCAATCAATATCAATGTACAATCGTTAAAACAATATATCACCAATTAGCTTCAATTAAGTTGCAGCAGCCTCACTAGGTTGCCCTGTATCGAGGCGTGCTGCGTAAAAAATATATAAAAAAAAACATACATTCAACAAGGATTAATACATCTTACAAAAAAAAATATAAAAATAATCACATCAGCAAATTAATAAATCGATAACAAATTAATATGGTACACATAGTTCAGTATTAATCCAACAACCATTGAAAAATGGTAGGTTAGTGTTGTTAGATTTATATGAAGTTATCAATGTAAAATAACAAAGCATACAAAGTGTATCTCTTTATTTCTAGGTTCCCAATAGGGAATCAAGGGGTTTAACTACTAAACTCATTACATGTAATAATCGTGAAGCTCACCTCTACATATCATTAAATAATGATACATTAAGGATAGGTGGCGTACACTATTGCAGAATTGCAGATAAAATAATTTAATATTACTCAGTGAATCAAATCATCAAATGCACGTACCAACTACCAGAGACATTCAGTCGTGAACCGTCTGCATGTGCTCGGTAATAGGTATGCTGAGACAATAGATTTATTTTTCGATGGAGATGGCTCTGTGAGGAGTAAGATGATAGAATTTTTTAATCAGATTTATTCTGAAATTACAAATTTAATTTATAATTTAATTAAATTTTTATCAATATTATTGTAGTTATTATGTTTTCATTGTTTTGTAACTTCCATGTTTTGTAAAATTGACCACTTTATACTTGTAATATTTTGTAATCAAAGGCAATTATGCCGTAAATAAATAAATGATGTTTTTTGAATACCTACCTGCTTGTTACACAACACTCTTAAATTCACAAAAAAGAGAAGGAGACCTATTTGATTCCAAGAACGCTTCGTCTTAAATCTACTACATTATATCCTACTTTCAGTTCTCAATAGGAAACAGTCTATAAATTCGGCATAACCAACTCTTTTATTTATACAAGATTATGATATAACAATGTTATTATTTTGCACCTTTATCTGATATTGTCTCGTAACGTCCTTCACATTTTTATTTCCAGCGATCAAATATCATAGCATCTAACCTTTTTTTAATGTCGGTCGCATATTTCAACAACGAGGGTTATATAAATATATGTCAGAATAAATTTTTCAGTTATTACACTATATTATTTACTAGCTGACCCGGCAAACGTTGTTATTTCTAGATTACTAATATTGCTATTAAAAAATAGGGGTTGATGGTAGAAAACTGAAAATTTAGGGCTGTATTGATTTTTTAATGCCTCGCCATTAAAAATAAATATAAAAAAAATTATGCAAAAAATGAAATATAAAAAATTGGGGTAGATCACTCTTAACTTTTAGGGGTATGAAAAATAGACTACCCTTTAAGCAAACAAAATTTCGTCAAAATCGGTCCAGCCGTTTCGGAGGAGTATGATAACAAACACCGTGACACGAGAATTTTATATACCTACTTATGTATTAGATATACTTGCTATAATAGACACATTTATTGAAAAATATCATTAACATATAATATTCATCTCTATATTTTCCAGAAAGTATAGAGCACCATTTACTATCAACTGTCCTTCTTATAAATGTTTTTTGTTTCCATCACATCCATACGATTCCTCACACATGCAATCCTGTTCATTGTAATCAGCACGTGTCCTTCATTTAGAATATGGTCTATATATACTCGTCGTAGTCTAGCAATTTGTTCTTCGGATGGTCCACGGAACTTCTAATAATTCACAAAATTAAATTAGTTCTTCTCTTTACCGTGTGGCGGCGTGTAATGATGTTGCCAGGTTATGTATAATGGAGTAATTTCATTGGTTTTCGCGGCTTGAGGGGTGTTTTTTGTGGTTTATAATTAAGTTTTTGTCCGACTAATGTAGAGGGTTGGTATGTGTAATGAATACAAAGTTTACATTGTGATAAAAAGTAGGGTTTTTAGTATGTTTAAACAAACATAATATTATTATTCCCAAATGTTACGGTTTGATAGTGTTTTGAAAAACAAAACAAATAAAAATATGTTTATACGTTTCACAAAAGAAAGTGTTTTTTTTTGTGGTAAAAGTCTGAGAGATCGTGTGCGTAACAGTGCTACACGAGAAGAATGTGGAGTGGAAGTTGGTGTAGAAACAAGGATGAATGTAAATAAGCAACGATAATTTGGGCATGGAGAAAGATTGAATGAGGACAGAATGATAAGAAAATATGTTTAGAATATTTACTAATTTTTTTATTGTTTGACCAGATTTGGGTGCAGATGACATAACCAATCAGATATCTCGATTGGAGAATCATGTTTACACAATGTAACATTGTGCAAAATGTAATCGGAAGAAGTGAGAAAGGCGTCCCAACGCTTACGAATTGGCTCTAGGGTGGTTTAAGTGATCACTTTCAGTGTCCATGGACAACGTTCACTAATTCCACCATTATCACTGTCACGATGTAAGAAGCGTTTCTCGGCTGGTGGACCTTACATCGTTATTCCTGATGATGAGAGCGCAAGCTCTTGAAAGCCGGCTCGCAAAATTAATAAATTCAACAGTGGAATAACTATATATCTTGTTTTATTAATTAATTACGGAGAGGACAGTTTCCATATGAGACTGATCTGGCGACCCCATTTTGTGGGATATGCCTTGATGGTATAGTAGTAAAAATATTATTGGACATTCAAAAAACCCAACCAAAACCATCGTCTATCCTGTAATACCGAAGGATAGTGATTGTTTTCTGGTAAACTTATAAAAAAGTAGTGATTTTTTTCTGGTAAACTTATAAAAAATACGTAAGTGCATACATATGTCGCCAAAGGGTAAATTATTAAACACAACCTTGCCATGCGGATATTAAAATTAATCACAAGGGCGGAACATTAAAGGCTACTTTTGAATTACTTAATTAAGGTTTAGTTAGTTGTATTAGGTGTAGCTGTACACCATATATTATGTGACATGGAATAAATAGAGTGTCAGAAGGAAATTGTTGCAGTATTACTAAAATTCTTTCAGCACAAAGAACTTTTAAAGGAATAAGCTTAAATGTTTCAAAACTATTGTGCATTTTTCAAAAATTGTTTCTGGATTTAAATTGTATGTACCTACTGAAAAAGCATTGTTGATCCTAACTTCGGTCCAGTTCCACAACTCAATAAGTCGAAATGTTTTATATTCGTGAAATCGCCATTTTTGTAATACCTACTGCTTTATTTATGTTATGTTTTAAAAACACAACAAAAAGTGAAATATACCACATAATAATCGCACTGTTAGAAGCGTGATGTTGTCTTTGTTTCGTTCAATAGTTAAAACAAATTGAAATATTTATTTGTGGAATTGAAAATAGGTACATTTTTTTCATTAATTTCATAATTATTAATATATAAAGGGAATGTGTATTTTTTATTGTTATTTGTTTTTACTTGCATTATGGAATTCTACTACCTAAAAACCGTCACCACGAATAATTCCATTGCATTTGTTATTGAAAGCTTTCAAAAATATAAAATCAAAATGTTTTTTTTTTTCATAAATTCAGCGATTTTGTGCAAATTGGATCACATCTCTTCAACGATATCCCTAACATTCGGTTATGTACCTAATAGAAAGTTCAGATAAAAAAGAAAAAAACAAAATTTATCCGAAAAAATAAATTTCGTATAAAAATATTTCGTACGAAAAATAAAATTAAAATAACGCGATAACAGAATTAATAATACTACAGCAAATGGCCCTTAATTAAAGGCAATTAAAAATTCCAGCGCATACGACCCCATGTCCAGTTACAAATAGGAACATCCACCTATCTGACCGCTTTACTGTAGTACGTGACTTGGGACATGATGAGGTCATTATGAGGCCTGTGTGAGTCTGGAACGGGTGTGTGTTATCATCAAATCGTATAAAATAATAATGTATATAAAAATAATAATAATTATAAATCAAAATGTTTTTTAGGCGTTTTTCAAAATACGCTTATTGTATTAATTTTTTTAATTGTCCTTAGGCTCTTATTATGCAGGCAATGGGACTTGTCATACGTACATATTCCCATTGATAGTCTGAACTATGATTTTTTGTTGATGGAGATGAGACTCGTTAGTCTGCATGACCGCAGAATGTTGTTCAATCTCCTTACATTGAAGAGAATAGTGATTGGCTCTCTGAATTGCCCAGAGTTGCTTGGTTTAGTGAACTTGCGCGTCCCGAGTCGTAGCATCAGAAGTCAGGCATATTGTTCTATGCTACAGGATCATCATCCAACTATAGCTATTATTCATCGATGAATTGACTCCATGGAGAAATGGTTTGTTTGTGTGTTGTTTCATGTATGGACAGTTTGCAGCAGTGTTTTTCTTGTTATGAATGTGATTGTGTTAATATAGGAGATGAATGCTTTTTGTGACTGTATATATGTTTCAGTATGATTGATATGTTTGTGAGATGTTTGCCCTAGAACAGGTTATACCTAGTTGGGCAGCATCAATGAAAATATGTATAAGATTTGTAATTTATTGGTGTAATAAAATAATAAAAAAAAAATAGGGAATAATATTACTGTGAAGTTGATATCTTCAACGATTCAGAGTACACCGTAAGGAAATGTGCTGTGTGCGGGTTTATTCAAAGGTACATGCTTTCTGTTGAGAATGTCCATTAGTTTCTATTGTCATGTTGTATTTATTGTCTCTTGTATGTTGATTGTGTTTGTTCCAAGTATGTTGTTTTTTTAAGTTATTATATTGTAAAGGCTATTTAGCCGTATAGTTTATTAATAGATAAATAATATTTATCACATTCTCAAATATGTTGAAATTAAACAGTTCATTAAATAATTTAAATAAAATATTAAATCATAGTATTTTTGCCATCGAGAATGTGAAGAGTCCGGATCTACAACGTCAAATATTCAATTAAATACATAAAAGGAACAAATTATATAATAAAAAGCAATCAAACATTACTATTCATTTAGCATTTCGTCAATGGCGGCGTACAGACAGCTGAATGCGAACGTCAATCATCAATCATCAAGCAAAAATCTTAAATCTTTCGGCGACAATTCGGAGCATTCTCCGAAGAAATATTCGAATGAATGCCTTCGTTACCCGTCCATGAGACGTAACTATTTAACAGAATAAAGACAACGTATGTCTTTAACAGTGCGATTATTTTTCAGTATATTTCACTTTCTGTCGTATTATTAAAGAATAATTATAAACACACTAAAATTACATGAATGACGATTCCTCAACTATAAGACGACATTTCTACTCGTTGTACTATGGAACTGGATAGTCGACATAATCCCAACAGTTCAACCGATCTCCACAAAAGGGAATATTTAATAGAACGCACTTCCAAAATATTAATTTGGTTCAATAGCTAGTACAAGGGTGGCCAACCCGCGGCCCGTTGGATGTCTACGTGCGGCCCGCGAAGCATATCAAGGGTGAAGATTAAAGATTAAAGAATTTTATTAAAAGTCAATATATACATTGTGAATTATTGAACACATACATATTAACTTCACCAATAAAATTTTGAAATCCAAATGCAATGCAATGTATGCAATCAAAACCGCACTAAATCAGACTAGTGCTACAAAAATTATTAAAAACTATTCAAGTAATTAACATTTTTCCTATGTTAGTTTTATTTGTTTGCAAAGCCTTAAAGTCATTTACCAATATCATCTTAATTATAGTTAAAATAATACACGGTGAATTCGTATTATTAATTATCTCAACAATTTTTTTTTCATTAAACTGCCATGATCTCATCTCAAAACTAAAATGACTTAGTGCATTTTGGTTGTATACCCTCGATATGCACCTTTTTTTTTAAATAATCGGTACAAGTACCCGTTACTTTTTTGAAAGAGGTAATTTGGGAAAATATTCTTAAGGAAGTTTGGAACCAAGGAGTTTTGGAACATTTCAAATATCTATACAATTTTGAAAATTTGGCGACGGGGGGGGGGGGTAGAAATTTTAAGGTGAAGTAAAATTTTCAAATGTTCCTTATATGGATTGCGGCCCGGTAGGAAATCTCATTCTGAAATCTGGCCAGGCTGCTGAAATGGTTGGCCACCCATGAGCTAGTACCTACCTAGCGTTTGGGCTTTCTGACATTCATTAATATAGCTTTTAATCAATATTACAAGTTACTACTAAAGTAGGCACCATACCCAAACTACGAGTAGAGAATATAACCTTCTTCCATGTATTATTACTCGTTTATTCCATCTTGGTACACATTGTTCAAACACTTTGAGAATGGAAACTTTCTATTTAATCCCTTACATTGAGCCTATTTGGGTCGCATAGAGAAATTTGATTGTACCTTTATAGTATTATTATTGCTATTATATGTGAAACGTATGCAGAAATCACAGCGATTTTTATGTTCACTTTGTTACATCCGATTGCTGAATGGCTTATGTAAGTGTTTTGTCTAAAAAAATGGTTCTTCTAGTTATTAATATGGTCTTCCACCAAAAACCGTCGATCGATATTTTTTATAATTTTTTTAGTATTTTTTATATATATTTTTATATTATTTTTATAAGTACCTATATGTTTTTACATTTTTAGCATTTTTTTACATTTTTATGTATATTTTAGCATTTTTAATTCTTCCTTCATCTTTTCATTTAATAAAGTAGGTACCTCAAATGTATGCTTATTAATTTGTTGGTAAGAAGGGAATCTTAATTGGTTTGCTCATTGTTATCATTAATTGTTACAACTGTATGATCTATATAGAATAAATATAATCAATAAAAATAAATTAAATTCCTATAGTGTATAATATTATGGTTGACGATACATGATAATAACACATCTTTTTAATTTTAATTTTTACCATTGTTTTCTGTTTGTCCCATGCTTAACTTGTAATGAAGCTTCACTTTACTTTTGCCTGACGATGAGAGCGGAAGCTCTTGAAAGCCGGCTCGCAAAAATAAATAAAGTCAATAGTGGAATAACTACATATTGTGATTCATTTTAAAAATTACCTATAGTGTATGTCTCCTTGAATGAATGAGGAAAGGATGAGAATAAAGATATACTTGTCTGAAAGAAGGGGTGTGAGGAAGCCTGGGGGCGTCCGAGAATCACGTGGCTTGATCACGTTTATCAAATTTTCAAGGACGGTTGTATATAAAGTAAGAGAAATAGAAGTGCGTACATGAGAAATTGTGTAAATATAGAAGTAGCGAAAGAAGTTCGTAAGAATAGATCTATACGACGTTTCGTTCTCTCTGTCTACTCCAATTGAGACTAGGCATTAGGGTATAGTATAGTATGTCTCCTTCAATTATACTCAAAATGGAAAAAAGAGTCAAAAATGAGAAATATTTATAAGCGACAAAATAGCAAGACAAAAAAACTATCTCAATTTCTTCATTGGCATTGAAAATAAGACAAGACAAACAATTCTAGGAAATAATATATGTAATAAAAAATAAGAAACGAAGAAATTTGACCTTAATACGTCCAAGCAATTGAAGCAATTCCAAGTAACATGTTTCATGTCTCTCAACTCATGACTAATTTCTGAAAGATTTACTATTACTTAACACCCTAGTAGAGCCTTTCTCATCCCCCGTCGTCAGCACCCTGTTCTCTCACCCTCATTCAGTATTGGCATACTTGCCCTTTCAACTCAATAACAAGGCAAGCACTTTGACAATTTATCTACCTACTATATTCGACTTAGCTCAGGACAAAGGCTTCAAACCACATTAGTAAAATTTTGTAGGAGAAGCAAAAAACTGTAGGATAAAGAAAATGTCATATAATTATTATTGTCATTATTATTTTACCATCTTATTGTAATGTAGTCATTTTATTATTCCATAAAATTTTAAGAGAAAATAGTCAAGAATTATCAAGTTATAAGCAAAAATTAAAAAAAAAAAAAGTGTATTTAATCCTTTGTACTGACAGACTTTAGCAACATGTGAAAGAGATAATCATGTTTGTCACAATATGATGCCTTTTACCTCACCCAAAATGTCTGGATGAATATTTTTTGGTGTTAATAATAAAACTCATGCTGTTTGAGTCCTTTCTAAATTCGATTTTTGCAATTCTATTCTATTTTCAAAGGCCATCCACTCGTTTACGAGTGATTAAGTATTTTTGCGATTCAGTCCTAGCGAAAAAAATATAATCTGCTTTTTCTATAAAAACTAGTCGTTTGGGGATCAAATCTTTTTACCAGAATGTGTGTTACCAGACATAAATGATTGATTTTAAAACATAAAAGCACGTTCTCCTACAAAATTTTCTACCACTTTTGCTAAAATTGTGGTTTGATGCCTTTCTCCTGAGCACAGTCGAATTGTATTATATTAATACAGAGTATATCACCATTATTGGCCACAAATTCAAAGCTTTCTGCGTCTATGAGAATCCATTTTGATACTTTGTAATGATATTAATATTATTATATTGTAAGTCCAATAGGAGCTAGAGTCATTAATACAAACCAATTATAATTGTTTTAGTTTAGTATGATAAACCTTTGGTTACTAATAATTTAAATGATGGAATATTTTAATGCCAGCATTAATAATGATGCTCTGTCAAAAATATCATTCGTCTTTTTTAGTGTACCAAGTGTTTTAATTTATTTAAATCGTTGTTTTCTGAGAAAGATGACTTAAAATGTTTTGATGTCTTAAAAGCTGGTTACAGCTTTTTATCAGGTTTTCAATTTATTCCACTTATTACTATAAGCCAACCTTTTTACATCCATGCAAGTATAAATTTTCTGGGATCATTTAGGTTTAAAGTGATAATCTCCGAAGGAAATTATGTATTTTCATCCCACAAATGCACTTGTTTTTAGGTCAACTGCATTACGTAAATAATGAGCATAATTGTCGGTGGATTCGTGAAACTTCCTATGGGTAATTATCAAGATTTTAAAAGAGACCGTGAAAAAACTTTTTGCTTGATGACATTTTCTATATGTCTGATGTTACGTGGGAGGTGTTTTGGATATTCTGTAATTTGCTAAATTTCTAGGCATCATTCAAAAAGTTTTTTAAGTACGTGTAAGTTTTCACTAATTATCCAAGAAAAAGCATCACGTAAGAGATTAAATTTCTCTTAATAACTTTTTGTGTTGATATCTTAGCGTATAGATTATTATTTAATCAGTAAGTGTGGTTCGACGAGACGAATAATTTGGTATCAATATCATTTTTGTTAAAAATGACTCATTGGAGGTTTCATGGATCCACCGACGATATTAAATAATGTGTGACGCACAAAAATTTCATTTGATAGAAAGTCTTGAAAGAAGATAAAAATCGGCACTAACAGATGCTCCTTTTGCTTTCAGAAGGTCCGTTCCAGTCTGATGCTCTCCTTGTCCCGGAAAGTTGTCTCTTCGACCATATTCACAACCAGAGCCACTGCTGGCAGTTCGGCAGGTGGAATGTGACTGCCGGGCGAGCCTGCCAGGAACGAGGACTCCAACTGAGGAGTTTCGCCATGTTGTTGCCTTGTGGAATCAGCCTGTTTTCTGGTGTTGAGTTTGTCTGCTGCCCCAAGCACTTCAAAGGTAAGTTTTTTTTTCATAACATCCTATCACGTGCTAAATACTTCAATATTTTAAGAAACCTATGGATATTTTTAAGATAATTTCTATGCAAAACATGATGTGACCGGTTCATTATTTAATTGTGTCTTGAAAGAGCATAATTGTATGAAATCAACGACCACTACTTCTATACCATCATGGCATATCTCACAAGTGGGGTAGCCAGCTGACCAGTTGCATGTAATAAACCATTGGCTTTCTTAAGAATAGTCTATAATTCTTGCGAACTTGTCGTGATTTTTTGTTCCCCTGAATTTCGGAAAAGTTTTCCAATTACGATATTTCAGATTATTTTCTAGTTTTTTGTGTATTTCTTATAGTGGATATGAATTTCTGTCGAGCCGAAAGAAAGTCAACATCTAAAAAATGTAATTTTAGTAATTTAAAAAATATAAGTATTAAATATTTAACCCATTTTTTTATCTTGTACTCGTAAAGGATATCAAAATCAAGATAATTGGGCACTTTAACGAAAATAAGGTGGAATTAGATTCCTATTTTTTTCTTCCTATCTTCAACGTCTTCGCCATTTTTTTAATCTTTACAGATTTGTCCTTCACATTTTTTTATATACATTATTTTTATTAACCCTTTATGGTCTAGGGAAAGTGTATTTCTAAAGATATAATATCAGATTTCAATTATAAATAAATATTTGTCATTAGAATTATATTTTAAGTCATATTTGAAAAATTGTATTTTGATATATGTATTTTTTTCTAGTATTGCCCCAGAACAGATTTTAATCTAGTGGGGCAATATATTCCATTATATTGTTTTTTATGTTAATTTTGTATGCTCTATTGGAATAATAAATAAATAAATAAAAAAAAAAAAAAAAAAAAAAAAAAAAAAAAAAAAAAAAAAAAAAATATGAAAATACAATGTTCAATTAATCATAATTTTATAATCTGGCGATATTTACTATTCTATTCTATTTTTCTCAAGGCCATCCACTCGTTTGCGAGTGATTTAGGGGCGATATTTACTGTCTTGAAGTATAAAAATATTCATTCGAAAAATGTACGATGAAAATTTTTTTATGTCATACTTTTGTTTTTTACTTTTTTTATATTATTTTTAATTTTTCCATTTTGCTACTCAAAATACCAAAGTATTGTAGAACCTAGTATTGTTAACAATTAAACTTGTAATAAGTTTTACTATATTGTCAATAAAACTAATAGGTATTTATTACGTTACGAGTCCTTTTATGACCCTAGGAAAATATTTTTCGGATACATTTTTACGAAAACAATAATAATTAAAGTTGGTTTATTTTATCTGAAACAGGGGGTGTGAAAAATCGCGGGCGTCCGAAAACCTCGTGACTCGATCGCGTAAATCAAGTTCTCAAAGACGGCTGTGTGTTGAGTATAGAAATTGACGTGCGTGTATGAGAAATTTTATGAATGTACATAGAAGAAGTGAAAGGAGTATGAAAGGATAGATTTTTTTGGTGTTTCGTTCTCTCGGCCAACCCCATTAAGGACACGACGCGAGTTGTTTTTCTTGGTTTTTAATTCTGACAATAAAACATAGATGAGTGTTAAAATTTTTGTAGAAATTTGTTTGTACAAGTCTTATGGTTCTTAAAGGGTTAACAGTATTGTAATTTTATTTTATTAGATCGCCTACGTACTTCTTCTAAGTGTCATTATTGGAGAGAGAAGGCTGAGGCCATCTTGATATCAAATAAACTAGACAAAAGAGAATTTGATATTTGGTGAAGTGTAAAATTAGAGGAAATTCAATGCCTATCAGATTTTTTTATGGAAGACCTTCGAAGAGCAATCTTGATTTAAAGATTCCAGAAATCGTTTTGCAGATTTCAACAGCAAAAATGGTCGACAATAATAATTATGAGCAATTTTGTCGTAGCAAATTTATTGGAAGCAAATTTAATAAGGTATGTTAAAAAATCTTTTAAAATGGCCATATTGAAAATTATGTCTCATGACATACAGTAGTTTCGCTCCGATATACTAGCAGATACATCTTAGTTTAAAACCACTTTTTTGAATTATTAGATATACTTATTGTATAATATTATATTGTGTATCATTTTGTGGAGCACCCGGCAACGAGTTGGTGTCCCACTTTTTTCTGTAAGTCCTCTATAGTCCTGCGTAGTCAGGTGTTCGAATTTTTTTTTACATTTACGTCTTAAATTCAGCGATAAAGTTTGCCACGCATAAAATAAATAATAAATAAATAAATCTTTATTGGCCATAATTTTACACAAATACATAAACAACAAAATTACAAAACGTGACAACATTAACAAAATTAGGCCAAAAGGCGGACTTGTTGCTAGGCAACGTCTTCCAGTCAACCCTAAAACATTAAAATAAAAAATAAAAAAAAATAGGTCTATGCCTACCCAAATAATAACAAAAAAAAAATAAAAAAAATAAAAAATAAAAATAAATACAGGAACCCAAAGAGAAAAAGTTTTAAATACATAAATAAATAATTTATACTTACATATATATAAATAATACACACATACAATAAATAATAATAATACATACATAAGATAAAATAAAATACTATAATAAAAACAAATTAAATGTATGTGATACAAGTGCAAAAAAAATTGATATCTGTGCACTCCTGGCGAGTACAAGGGAGAGGGGGGAGGGGGGGGGGGAAGAGCTCTTTATCAAGTGTCAACAAGTTACATAAAATAAATCATCTAGAGACCAATCTATTTTTAAAAGAAGAAAACGATGAGCTGGTACGAATTGTTGGAGGAAGCTGGTTCCAGAGTCTAGCGCCGTGAATGCTGAAAGATGAAGAATAATAATCGGAATGATGTGAAGGAATTAAAAGCAGCCTATTATTCCCAGATCTGAGTGGAAGTCCATGCTCTGCGGCAAATTGGAATCTATCTCTGAGATATACCGGATAGTTAGGATCTGATAATACCTTAAATAGGAAACAGAGAATGTGTATGTCTCTTCTCTGACCAATAGTTTTCCAATTTAACTGGTGTCTGTAAGATGATATGTGATCATATTTGCGCAAATTGAAAATATATCTGATGCACACATTCTGAAGACGTTCCAATTTGTTTAGCAACTCAACAGTGAGATCCAAATAACATATATCAGCATAGTCGAGCATGGGAAGGATGAGCGATTGCACCAGCAGGATTTTGGTTTTGGTAGAGAGAAAGTTTTGAAATCGTTTGAGAGAGTGCAATGTACCGAAAACCTTACGGCTCACTTCACTCACCTGTTTCCACCACGACAGCCTTGAGTCCAAATAGATACCCAAGTCCTTCACATGATCGACAAGTTCAATAGAAGAGTTGTTTAACAGTAACAATGGAATAGTGGAAGTATCCACCCGGGATAAAAGCCTTGAGCTACCCAATAAAATTGCTTGTGACTTAGTTGGATTTATGAGTAGACCGTTATGCTCACACCAACGCCCAATGCGATCTAAGTTCTGGTTCATAGAGTTTACAGCTGAGAAAACACAATCGGTTTTAAAATGAGAATATAACTGTAAGTCGTCGGCATATACATGGTATGAACACGAAAGATCACGAGTCATTGAAGCGATAAAAATAGAAAAAAGTAAAGGAGATAAAATACCTCCTTGAGGAACCCCCGCTTCAAGACCTACCCAGTCAGAAACACCCTCCGATGTAACAACTTTTTGAGAGCGATGAGTGAGATATGATTGAAACCACTGGAGAGGTAATCCAGAAATGTTAAAAGACTTTAGTCTGGCCAAGAGCAGATCGAAGTCAACACTATTGAAAGCGCTACTGAAGTCCAATAAAACTAAAAAGGAAAGTTGACCATTCTCCATCGCCAATCTAACATCCTCGGTAACTTTTAACAGAGCGGAAGTAGTGCTATGCCCTTTCTTAAATCCCGATTGGAGTGGATCCAACAGTTTGTGTGTATTGAGAAAATCTGTTAATTGAGCATGAACCACCTTTTCCGCAACTTTGGATAATGTCGGGAGAATTGATATAGGCCTAAAATCCTTGACAGTACCTGGAGTGCTTACCTTAGGAAGAGGAATAACATGAGCAGCCTTCCACTGAGTAGGGTAACAGCCTACTGAAAGCGAATGATTAATTAAGTGAGTAATGACTGGCAAAATATGATCCAAGATAAGTGTAAGTATTCTTCTACTGATACCGTCACTCCCAACCGCAGATGTTTTGATCGACAATATCAGTTTGCGGACGTCACTTAGTGATACCGGGGAAAACTTAAAAGTCTCGAAGTTAGGAACCTGATTCATGGCCATAGAGTTAAGTGTGGCATCTTTTAAAACGGGATCTATGTCTACCGGTTTAGAGGCAAAGTGGTTGTTCATTATATTAAGATCGATGTGGCAATTGGTGCAAGTTTTACCATTTGAAACAATGCCCTGTTGTCGTAGAAACTTCCATGATTCGTTTGTGGTTGCATTGGATAAAACGGTTTCAAAATAGTTCTTTTTTGCGGCTCTGCACAATCCTGAACACATATTTCTTAGAAGCTTATACTTCTCCCAGTAATGAGAAGAACCATGTTGTTTGAATTTAGACTTTGCTCTGTCTCGCCTTGCCATGACCTTACGAATGTCAGACGAGAGCCAGGGAGATGGTGGGTGCTTCATAGTGACAGTTACTAAAGGTGCATGCCTCTCAAAAAGCTCAATAATATGACTATTGAAAGTGCTCAATTTTGTGTCCACATCCTCCGACTGATACACATCACTCCAATTAATGTTTCCAGCATCCTCATTGAGACGTTCAGTATTAATTCGTCGGAAATTTCTAAATGAATGTTTTTTCTTTTGTAATTTTGGTGCTTTCAATTTTAAAGATACATAGATTAAATCGTGATTTGAGAAACCCAACGCAGTGTGCTGACCAAATGATCTGACGAAATCTGTTGAAGAGGTGATAATGAGGTCTAGCAGAGTATGTGATGTTTCTGTGTTATGAGTCGGAGATAATGGGAGTACATGCAAGTTCAGCGAGTTTAGTAAAGTTTTGAGCCTATGAGAACGACTGTCATCCTTCAACAGGCAAGTATTCAAGTCACCCATCAACAAAATCCTGCAATAGTTTGGGACGAGCGACTCAAGGCATGATTCCAACTTAGCAAAATAATCACTATTAGGAGGACAATACGCCACACCAAGCAAAGCCTTAGACCCCCCAATGCCAACCTCCAGAAACAAAAACTCAGCATCCCGAATAGCAGCGCCATCTGATGAACCTACAATTTTGTACTTAAGATCTTCACGCAAGTATATCGCCACACCACCACCAACACGTGAAATTCTATCATGACGAATTAATTTGAAACCAGGTAATGGAAAGAGAGAACTAGGTAGTGTCGGCTTCAACCAAGATTCGCTAACAAGAAGAGCATGAAGTGGCAGATTGGAGAAGGTGTCTAAAAGTTCTGTGTGATGAGCTGGAATGCTTTGTGCATTAATATGACATGCATTGAAGACAGAACCCGTGTGTGGAAGTGATTGGCGAAGCATATCAGAAAGATTCAAAAGAGATGAGTCACCAGAAGAATTAATGGCATCAAAGTAATTGGAGTTGTCTAAAAGAGCATAGGGTGGAGGAGAAGAGGAGGGGGATGGTAAGGAGTAGAAGGAGTCAATAGATGTATCGAGCACAGACATAGCTTGTATAAAATAAATGAAATAATATAAATATAAAAAGAAAATATATAAACCTAAAAAATAAATAATAATAATAATAATAAAAATATTTATATATATATAATATAAAAATAAATAGATAAATAGTAAACAATGATAATACTATAACTCAATATCTTTAACCACCAATAGATAGGAAAAATATTAAAAGTAGGTATGTGAGCTGTATGTATATGTACGTTCATGCAACCATTCACAAATTATGCCAAGATAGTAGTAGATAGAGATGAAGCATATAAATAATAAATAAGTCAACATGACACTCATCATCCTCAACTAAGAGGTACTTGTGCTTGCTCTGGCCATTTGAGAAAAGCAGTCACACTCTGTGCAACAGAAAATATTCTTACAAATGGGTCTTGTCTTGCATCTTTAGTCAGTTCCGTTTGGAGGCCACTGTTAAAATTGGAAAACAAAATTGTAGTTTTTTCACGTGTGTAAAAAAACCAATCTTTTATTCGTAGATAATTGATTACCTTTTTATTCTATTTCGATATTATCTTATTGATTAATCTATGATAGGTCAAATTAAATTCATTTTTTAAATTACCTTCCTTATTATAAGGTTCTGGTGCAAATATAATACTTACACAGTGATCAGTAAGAAGTATTAATTTATTGGACACTAAATTCCACAATTAAATAAAACAACCATACTATAAAATGACGTCCCTTGACATATCGTAGTTTCGTTTCTACATACAGCTACTAAGTATGTTAAAACCACTTTTGTATGAATTACTAGCTGTCTCAGCGAACTTCGTACCGCCTAAAAATCAATGAATGAATGATATTATAATTATCTCTTGACAAACTGCCGTAATTCTCTAAATGTGTCATCGTATAGTGTAAAAAAATAAAATTCATCTATGTTAAACAATTATACTTAACTCAGATTTGTTTACAAATTATTTGCTTACGTAATTTAATTATATTGGTACTAATTTATTTTTTGGAAAGATACCTATTGTATGGATAACGATTCTTTAAAAAATATCATCATTGATTGTGTATAATTTTCCATATTGCATTTTTTATTGAAATTAGTCATAAATTTCTTCATAATTTTTTTTCCGGTGAATTTGTAAGATATTTTAATAGCCCATCGGCTATTCCAGGCGGAGAAGAATCCAACAAATCAGAGATCATTCAAATCGGTACAGCCATTCTTGAGTTATAAATGGTGTAACACACACGACTTCCTTTTATATATTAGATTATATTGTACATTATTATATAATATCCAGCAACATCATTGACTTTGACGTGGGCCCATTAGTGAAACTTGTACTTCATATCTTTTTTTTTTTTTTTTTTTTTTTTTTTTTAACATACATAGACAATTCACACAGATCGAGCTAGTCCCAAACTAAGATGAATCTTGTATTATGGGCACTAACGCGACGATACACATATCTAGATATTAACATACTTGTACGGAAAGCGGAAAATGACGGCTGACGTCATAGCGGATCACTCACCGCTCACCTGTAAAAGTGAGCCTGGACTTGAAAGGGTTAACTTTGATGTTTAGTATATTATAATACAATTATTATGGAAATGTTGAAATTTAGATGATTTTTTTTATTTTTTATTTCATAAATAGCCTTTGTGTCAGAATATTTCTGGGTAAACGACTTCTAAACCCCGTTTGTTATGAATTTAAAAAGAGATTTTTCTACTTTTTCATAATCTAACTATTAAATATTTTATTTCGTTCACATTAAAATAATTATATATTTATGTAAAAAAAAATCGGTTCCTCATTCTTCACTCTATTACGCAACGTTTTACCGACATTTTTTGCCTTTTTTTTTTACTTTGATTCCTGGCCAGCACAAAATCAAAATGACCTTTTTCAAATTGTCCCTCCCTGGTCTGGGTGTTACATGTATAATTATGTGTTTAGTGCATTTATATAAATATGTAAGACGCTGCTGTTCGGGAGAAGTCACGGCGCCCTTGAGATGGACACGGATCATTAAACGGCGCCACATATAAATAGTCCGATTATTATTTTTATAGTCGTGTTAGTACCCATAGGAAATACATATCTTATTTTGAGACTAGCTCAATCTTTGTGAATTGTCCATATATGTAAAATAATTGGTATTTTATTAATGGTACGTAGCCTAATGGTAAAATCTTGGACTTTTAATCGAGAGATCGGGGTTCGATTCCACTCGCTCCCGACTTACTCCACCTTTACGAAACAAGCATAATTATTGCTTACTGTGAGAGTGCCAGAGGTATATTTTGGTTTATTTCAAATTCAGATACATCTTAAAAAATAATATATTATAAAACTCTAAATAACATACCACCCCTTCTGCCCACCCTGCAAGAGATGTAGAATGAGGGTACAGACTCATAGATGGATATGTATATATTTACATATTTCTATGAATAAAAGTAATTTTAGCCGAGCACTAAATATAATTGAATTGACTTAAATCTATATGTAGTTCAGAAGCAATTTGACGTCAATTCAATATAAATGGAAAATTAATGGAATTGGACAAATTTGACGCTCATATGATCGACTCTCAGTGCCAATAATACACGCTGTATAGTGTAATTATACTGGGTGTTCCGTCATCGTGTTTTTTTTCGTATTTCAAAAAATAGCGGAAAGATTACAAACATGTAATATGTCTATTAGGGAGTTAAAATATTGTAATACTTATTGATTTCAATTATGTATTTGTTATTAATTATAAATTTTATTAAAAGATTAATTAATTTTATTAAAAAATATTATTTTTGTTATAAATCCAAATACATCTTTGTACACCTTTCACAGTAAGCTAAAAGCTTGTGTCGTGATAAAGGTCTTCAGTAATGAATAGTCTCCCACCCTTTAATATCAGTTTTCGAGTGTCCTGAAAAAGGCACCTTTCGTAAAACGTCATGTCTAAGACCTTGAACAACTTAAGTTGTTCAGCGATGAAATATGCAACCCATCCTGAACAACTTATTTTTTATTGACACGGAGAAGACGACTTTATTGCATGTTAATTACATGTAGTTAAACCGTTGGCTACCCCATTTGATGGGAAGATAATTAAAATAATAAAAATAAAAATAATTGAAAGAATACTTGCTATAAAATTCCTAGAAAAACAAGCTCATACATAAGTGGTATAGATTCAAAGTCACATCGAGCCATTGCTCTGTGATTTTTAACTACGATTGCAGAAATGTTGCGTTTTGGATGGTTTCAGTCTTTAATCGACACAACGAGAATCCGCCATAACCCTTGAGTAAATCAGTATTAAAAAACTGATTTGAAATCAAGAACAATTCAGAATGCGAAATATATTACAATGATTTTGTCATATGGAAGACTAAATGACGAAAGAATTGCAAGGAGTTATTTATCTGAAAATGAAGGTGTGAGAAAGCGCAGCAGATTAAGAACCACGTGGTTTCATCACGTGGATCAAATAATCAAGGACGGCAACGTATATTGAATATGATAAATCGACGTGCGTGCATGAGAATTTGTATGAATGTAGAAGAAGCGAATGAAGTATTTAAGGATAGATCTATACAGCGTTTCTATACACTTCAAGCAGATTAGAAAAATTGAAACAAGTGTTTCTTTCTCCTATAGATTATAGATCGTGAGAGACGTTTTTCCACTTATCAGGTCAGGACGTTGGAATTGAGAAAAAAAGCACATTTATATTTCACTTGAAGTTATTAATTGTGTCGGGGCACACACGGAAAAACTCCATAATTGGGTATCGCATAGTAGAATTATGATAATGTATTGGAATTTTACTATGTGATACCCAATTATGGAGTTCTACTATGTGTGCACCGACACGATGAATAACTTCAAGCAGAAATATAAATGTGCTTTTTTCTCATTTTCAACATTCTAGGTTAAATGCTACATTGCTTTTACACCCCTCACATAATATGGGATGAGTGGCTTTAAAATTAAATACAGGACGTTATATTCCGAATACGGGAATTTAATCTTCATTATGCTTTTATTGAATATTCTGTGAATGTGATTAAAATGAGATAAAGTCCACATTCATTAAAAATTTAAATTCTTTTATTATTCAAGAAGAGTGTGAATGAATAAAACCTATTATAGTATTGATTGAAAATTCTTCATTAAACATACAAATGGCATCATACGATTAAAAAAGTCATTGAATATTTTTTTTATCGAACAAATAAATAAATTGTGTTTTTATTTAAGATTTTATATGGTGGGTACAAAGGATTTCCTTTTTTTTTAATATATACATATATATTTCATAGATTTCAGACATGTTTTTGAACTAATCAATATTGTGCACCGACGACACTGTGTGCAAATTCATGGTAAATTATTAGAAATAAAACTTATGTTTACAAACAAAAATTTAAACATTTAGTATGGGTAGAAAATTTAAAATGTTAAATTTTTTTTTCGAACACCTGGCTTTAACAGAACACTCGCAAAGTTGCTAGAAAGAGTGGCAGGCCAATTTTTAGCTGTGTGCTCTACGGAGTAATGAATGAAATCTAAACGCATTTTTACTTTATTTTTATTTATTTATTCATTCTTTACTGCACATTGATTAAAAACAATTACATAAAAGGTATACATTCAAATTAAAACAATCAATATATATAGAGGGCGAGTTTATCGAAAAGGCGCGATCTCTTCCAACCAACCCTTTACTTACATGTTCACTGCGCTATGGCAAAAATAAAATATTTTGGTTAGGTGAAAATTCAAAATTATATTTTTACGAGATTTTTTGTATAAAATTATTCATTTTCAACTCAATAATTTGTTAAATTTTGTGAAATAAAATGTTTCTGATTTTATTTTTAAAATACCTAACTTTAAATACAAAGAAAACACATACACGTGAAAATCATGTACAACATTATCGTTTAATTGAAAATATCAACTTTGTCCCGTTTTTCGTTGTGCGTTTAAAATAATTTTCATATTTTTTATTAAAAATTTCATAACTTTTTTTATTCCGTATGAAAGCATAAATTTAATAACTAATGAAACATATTTCCATATTAAAATAATAAGTTCCAGTTTCGTCCTGATTACTCGTCAATGAATGGATGACCTTTGGACTTAAAATATATTCCAGGCTTTTACAGAAGTCCACTGCAAAACTTATTATAAAAAATGAGAAACTTGTTCGATTCCAGGGATTTTTACGGATTATGCAATGCTTTTCAATAAGAAAATAGGGAATCGTTTTTCCAGGAAATGAAATGCAAGAATTTTACCGAAATACAAAATACGGTAGAAATTTTATGAATATTACAAAACGTTCATAGGCACCAAAATAATGGTTATATTATAAACATACTAGCCTTCGTACCCGGGGTTGTTCGGAAAGTAATTGGACATAAATAACTAAGCATCTTGGCGTATTTTTCAAGATTTAACTGTGTTTTTCACAGTTATATTTAAATTTAAAAATATTACAAATGTTTATTGGGATATGTTATAATACATACATCTATCGGCTATGAATTGCAGTTTTATTTTTCAAAGAATATTGGTTTAAGATTAGATATAAATACACATGTCGTCCAATCTGTGCTGAAAGAATAAGACTTTTTTTTAAATGGAAGAGGACCTAATCGCTGCAAGGAAGATGTCACATGTCTTTCAAAAAATGTTTTTTAAGTAGATACCTACCTTCTACGGAACACTAACAAGCTTACAAAAAGATTAAGAAACCTTTACATAGAGGTTTAGATTAAAGTATGTAAATAGTAACTTGGAATCCTTTATTTTATTTTTACAATAATTAAATTGTTTAAAGAATAAATAATTAACAAAATAAATATCTATAAATAATCATTTTAATGGGAACTTGTTAAAAAGGTGCTATTTTCTTATTCTTTTTCTGATATAAAAATCTACAGAGGGCATACAACGAAATCAACATGTACGAGTATTTGAACATTTTGAAATATTTATTCACGAGTTTTTTTTTTGTATCTGGACGCATTCCTCTGGATGCCGCGTCCGTTGAGGATTCCTGAATACGAATTGGGTTGGATTCCAGACAACTTCAACCAGCCAAATATTAAATACCTACCAAAAATATAATATTCATAATGCATAAATAAAATTCCTTAAAACACGCAAAATAATGATTTTTCTTATAATGTAGGTATACTTTTTTGTGGTTATTTCCTGAAAAAAATAAAAATAAAGTGTGATATTAAATATTAACCCTCGTAGAGTCTTCGGTAAAGAATAGATCTCCCACTCTTTTCAGTAAGTTTTCGAATATCCTGGAAAAGGAATAGTGTTCGAAAAACCTCACTTATAAGACAATATTATGTTTTTATTTTTTTTAATGTGTCTGGGTTTTTTGTTATATATCCACAATACAACCTGATGCACCTTTCACAGTAAGCTTAAAGCTCGTTTCGTGAAAGGGGATTTTGCCGGCACCTGAGATCGAATCGCGCACCTCTTGTTCCTACACATGGCCTCCAGGCCGAGACACTGCCTCCAGACTACTGACATCTACAATTCGTATTAGTGTTTGCCACGCATTCTGATTTTTTTTTTTATATTTCTTTATTGGCACGGAAAGGACAATCCAAAATAGATCCAAAATACAAATTCAAACTCGTGGTTTGGGGAGGACTCCGACTACTTATTGGGGAATATTTATCTGTATTGTGTACCTATAACATAATCATGTAGTTGGGTTAGTTGGAAGATATCGCGTCCCTGCGATAAACTCGCCCATTGTGCAAAATTATTCGTTTATACCATGTAACCTTATTATTTGTATCCATAAATTGTTTTTTTTTTACGCGGCGGCAGAATTGCCATCCACACTTCTCAGCATTATACGACCAGCATTAGTCTCAGCATTAGTCTTCTTCTAGTCAACTTCTCAGCATTAGTCTCCATATGATCAGTCATGGTCACACAAAAACTTAACAGTCTAATGCCGGGAAAAATTCACCTATCCAGATATACAGGATATCAAAGGATTAGGCTCAAAACGCGGGATCAAAATACCAGCATTGTGCCTGAAATATCTGTGTTCAAAAACTTTTTTACAATATTACAAGTGTTTATTATAATAGATTTCTGAATTTTAATATACAAATTAACCGGTAAATCTAATTTTTGTAAATTATTTATTAAAGATTTCGGAGTTACCCCTGTACCTGACATGACTAAAGGTATTATATAAACGGATCGAGAATGCCAAATATTTTTTATTTCTCCTGCTAGTTCTGTATATTTACGTATTTTTTCTGCGACGGTTTTTTGTATATTATGTGTATTTGGAACAGCGATGTCTATTAGGTACGTTATTTTATTACGTTTATCATACATACATACCATCACGCCGCTTCCCTCGCGGGGTAGGCAGAAAGGATCGAGCGCCACTTCCTTCTATCCTTGCATACATCTTTCGCTTCCGTCACTGTCATACAATTCCTCATGCATGCTCTCCTGTTCAATGTGCTCAACACGTGACCGTCCTGTAGGATTTGATTTAAATGATCTTGCCATTTAATCCTCGGACGTCCGCGTCTCCGAGCACCATTCCTCTCAGCCAAATATATCTTCTTAGTCATTCTGTCCTCATTCATTCTTTCCACGTGCCCAAACCATCTTAACTTATTTACATTCATCTTTGTTATTACACCAACTTTCATTCCACATTCCTTTCGTATATCACTGTTACGCACACGATCTCTCAGACTCTTGCCACACATCCTTCTCAACGATCTCATTTCCACTGCATTTATGCCACTTTCATCCTTTTTTAACCATGTCCACGTCTCACTTGCATACATAAGTGTTGGCACTAAGATAGCAGAGTGCACCAACCTTTTAGCTGTGGTGGATATGTTTCTATTTGCAATTATTGGTCGGATTGCACCATTTACCTTATTGCCAGCAACTTTTCTCCTTTCAATATCGCTTTCACACTTCCCATCTCTCGTGAACAAACTACCTAAGTACACACATTCGTCAACTTGCTCTAACACTTCGTTGTCAATCATTACCTGGCATACTGTTCTCTCACTTCCTCTTTCAAACACCATGATTTTTGTCTTTTTTGCATTCATTCTCAATCCATTAATCGCACAATTTTCATACACACACGTCATCATGTAATACTAAATCACGTTTATCATGTAATACTAAATCGGGTCTATTATGATGTATTTGTCTATCTGTTATTATGGTTTTATCATAATAGAGCCTGTAATTTTGATTTTCTAAAACCGGTTCCGGTTGTATAATAAAGTTTATTATTATTATTGTATTGTATATGTAATTGTATTGATTATGAAAAAAAATTAATTTAAATGTATGATATTATGTTCTAAATCTCTATCAGAAGAAAGCCTTATTTCATATAACATCCCCATGACGCTCATACTGTAACAATCTACCCCATAAATATAACATCTTCTCCTGACTTCCTGTTACATACAACATACATGTTTTGCCACACTCCTCCCATCCCTCTACACTCACCCCTTTAACATTTAGAATGAGTAGGTACCTACTAAAAATAATAATATGCTTATTTCGCACTTTGCCCAACGTCGCACTTCTAACTGTCGGCTACATTCCCAACCTGTCAAAATTGTTTTCATATTTTAATAATACCTATACCTTTTGCTTTTTGTGATTTTCATATTAAATTAAAACAATTTAGTAATTTTAATGTTTGTACATTTACAGAGTGAAAACTCATGATAACAAATATCAATATTCATAAACACAGTTAATTTTTTACTAATTTTTTAATAAAACTCGAGCGCTTTTGTCAAAAGCTCAGTTTGACATTAGCTCAGTTTGACATTAGCGCAGTTTGACATTAGCGCAGTTTGACATTAGCGCAGTTTGACATGAGTCCTCTTGATAATGTCAAACTGAGCTTTTGACGAAAGCGCTCGAGTTTTATTAAAAAGTTAGTAAAAAATTAACTGTGTTTATTAATATTGATATTTGTAAAATATTATAAACTGGAAATTTAACAAATTAAATTGTAAATGTCTTTTCACGGTGTTTGACGAATATTCAAATTCAAATTCAAATGTTTTTTATTTAAATAAAATTTACAATTTAACAATATTACACACACACCTTATTACTAAAAAAACACATTTATTACATATTTAATCCTCAAAATTGAGCAGTGCTATTGATATTAATTTGTTTATTTAATTTAATTATTTAACGCCTGTGATACACTACAGATAATACGTAGTGACAAAGATAAAAATACAAATAATGCATTAACCTATTTAAAAAAGTACACATAGTTTCTGCCATTTACAATATTTATAAATTTATGTTATGAGTTTTTTGACACAATTGGATGTCGGGAACTGGATTTTACTTACTAGATTACTTACTAGACTACTACAAACATACCTACCTAGTTAATACCTATTCAAATAGGTTGACTGTCAGTGAGAATCAATTGGAATACCTAGGTAATTAATCTAGAGTGGTTCAAAATAAGAATATTTATTGTTGTAAATATTAAATATATATTGTTGTTATAAGTTGTAAAAATAACCAATATTTTTTTCATTATGTTTTGAAAACATGTATGGTTGGGAATTCAGCCGTCATGCGGCAAAATTATTTATATCTCTTATTTAAAATAACATAATAGTGTTATTTGTTGTATATGTAGGATAAAATATTAAACACATTATTACATAACATGGAACTTGTGACAGAATATAGACATGAACATCATAAATCAAAATGTCAAATGAAGAAGCTTCATACATAATATTACAGAGGTCAGTGGCGCGTTTTCCGTACAAGCCGAAAAGCTGAGCTTTACCTGAGGTTTCTAGGCTTAAAATAATTTTAAAAAATTATAAAATTACACTCAGTTAACAATTCTGATCGCATAACAAGATTTAGGAATAAACTGAAATGGCTTACCGTGTGCCAAAGACGAGATCTCCATGTCTTATCACTGGTTTATAATTGCTTATACTCTACGTCTTCACCATACTATCTCAAGGAAATGTTTGAGTATCTTTCGAGCCATGGCTTGCCCTTACGATCCAATAGCAAGCGTATTCTGGCGATACCAGCTCATAGCTCAAACTTTTTTACAAACTCTTTTCCTGTTCATGGTGCTCGCTGTTGGAATAGTTTGCCTTCCAGGATAAGGTTGCTCCCCACTCTTCAAGCTTTCAAGCGGGCGGTCAAGGACCATTTTATCACACAAAATATGGCTTCTGTATCCTAGTCCCTTTTCCTACATATTCTTCACCTTTTTTACCTCCTCTTTCCATTCTTTAAGATTTTCTTTTTGTGAAAGTTTCATGAAATTGGGTTAGCTGGAAGAAATCGCGCCTCTGCGATAAACTCGCCCTCTGTATATTGATTGTATGATTGTCTTTGTTTTAAATGTATTTTGTGTGAATTTGCTTGTTATCAATGTACAGTAAAGAATAAAAAAATAAAAAAAACATTATTTTCAAAACCGCGCACTATGTACCTATGAGAGTGAAATCCATTAGTTACTCAAAGACGCCGTTTGGAGCCATCAAACAATACTCGCTATATATTATATAAACGACACGTGCCAGATTATTTTTTGTTTCATTGACCGCATTATTTCTTCTTCTTCTTCTATCAGTGCCGTATCAGGTACCACCGACGTCGCCCATAACTTTTGAGAATGCTCCTTTGTCCCGCGCTCTTCGTCCTGCTCTCCCTTCTGTGTTATTCCAGTCCACTGCCGTATATTACGCAGCCACGACATCTGCCTCCTTCCCACTCCACGATGATTTATTATTTCTTATGAAGCTTATTTTTCGTTCTGCTCTTTCATGTACATATGTATTGTATGGACCATCTCTCGACCGATCGCACCAGTTAAACATCATTGGGTACTGTCACATCTTGGATAGGTGACCATTATACTTATACTTTTTTTTTTATGACCTTCACCAATGATGGTGTTCCCGGTCAGTCTCAAGTATATGACCATTAAAATAAAATACTTGTAATAAATAATTCATTTGTTAATAGAGTCAAATATCATATATTTTTAAATTGCTTTTTCATATTTTTTATATATGAAGTGGTGCTATTGTTTTCACCTTACATATTTTGTATTTCTCAAACCCATTCACTCATTTCCATTTAGTTAAAAGCCTATATTTACCTATTAATTATTGAGGGTGGGTCTACCTGGAATGAAAACTTTAGATACTCCACTGGTTTAGGAAGGTACCATTTTACCTGGGTTATTACTATCAGAATTTTATTATTATATACCTTGGCGCAATATCACAGTATAAGATTAACAAGGCACTATACTATATCATACTCAAACGCCATGTCTCTAGTGAAGTAGGCAGAGAGAACGAAACGCCTTAAAGATCTACCCTTTAATACATCTTTCGCTTCTTCTAGATACATGCAATTTCTCATTCATGCACGTCGGTTTCTCTCACTCACCACATTGCCGTCTTTGACAATTTGATGCACGTGATCGAACCATGTGGTTCTTGAAAGCCCGTGATTTCTCACACCTCTTCCTTCAGACAAGTATATCCTCTTTCTTATCCATTCACTACCAAACCATCAAAGCTTTTATTTACACGCATTCTGTCCACAACACTCCTCTCGCGTCCGCTCATTCTTCTAATACCCATCCTCATTTTTCACTCTATCAAGCAACATTTTACCAACCATTCTTCTCAGATATCGGTCCTCCGCTGCATTCATTTCACTTTCATCCTTCTTCAACTACGTCCATGTTTTACTTGTATAAATTGATAGTTTGCCAAAAAGAGCATTGTTCTTTCTTCGTCCACAAGAATTCTAATGGCATAGATGTCCCTCTTTCACAATACACCGTCCTTATGTTTCCCCTTGAAATTAATTTGTCCAAACTGAAGAGAGAAAATGAATTTTGACAAAGACATTACATGTCGAGGGACACTCTTTTAAAATTTAAGTAAAACTCAAATATTTTATTTAAAATTTTATTAAGTTATATGAATTTTACAAAAAAAAAACGTAAAATTTGAATAATTCAAGAGTTTTTGTGTTTACGCTGTGGAAATCCATTTTTAATTTTAATAAATAAAATATAAAAATATATTATTGAGCACTGTTTAATCTCCACTATGTTAGGTTGAATACCGAACGTTTTCGCCTATACTTGTAGGCATCTTCAGGGAAACTGAAATCTAAAAATTGTGAGTGTTGTTGTTTATGTGGTGAGAAGGGTGCAGGTAGTGGAAGGGGTAGTGGGAGGGGTTATGGTAGGTATAGAGGCGGGATGGTTAGCAGGAGAAGGATATACTAACAAAGGAGATGAGGGTGGGATCTGTATATTTACAATGTTATTCTTATTCCTATAAATCTCTAATGTTTCCAAGGCGTTTAGTCTACCCGCCCCACACACAGAATGTAATACCTTTGTACCGTTTATGTCAAATGTATGGTCATATTCGATACAATGGTCCGCAATTTCTGAATATGTAGACATTCCCCTAAACGCCCTGTTATGTTCAGCAAATCTAGTACGTACTGTACGAGATGTCTGTCCTATGTATTTTGCATCACAATCGTTACATCCAATGCAATACACACCACTACCATCCATTCGATCTATCTTGTCTTTATGATTAAATAATAATTTGTTTATATTACATATAATATATGTTTATAACGTTCGGTATTCAACCTAACATAGTGGAGATTAAACAGTGCTCAATAATATATTTTTATATTTTATTTATTAAAATTAAAATTTGAATCTTATTCTTTTTCTATTATCAAAAAAATATAATTTCATTTTATTGAATTGTAAAATTGATGATTATTTTTTGAGTAAAATCAAATTTCAAGATTCATAAGTTCAATGGTTCGTTAATAAAGTTTTTTTTTTATTAAAAAGAATTGGAACACCCACACCGCAAAAGAAGAAAAATTGGATGGATGATAAAGATATAGATACCTACTAAATAATAATAATAATATCTCATGACATTTAAGATAACAAAGAGTCTAAAAATAAAACAATTTGTAAAAATTTCCTTCCTCCACAAGTGGATAAAAATTAGAAACGTAACGGATATCTACCTAACAACACGGCTGGATACCAGATATTTTGCAGCAGTTTCAAGATTTTCAAAATTGACGCTCATAAAACAATTAGGTATACTTAATTAAAAAATTTGACCGACCGTACTTGTGGAAAGTCCATTTCACTGTTGGGTTAGTTGGAAGAGATCGCGCCTTTGCGATAAACTCGCCCTCTGTATATTGATTATATTTAATTTGAATGTATACTTAATTGTTTTTAATCAATGTACAGTAAAAGAATGAATAATAAAAAATAAATACTGTGATTTTTTTTTTTTAAATATATATCTGGGTTTTGTTATAAACCCAAATACAGCCTTATACACTTTTCACAGTAGGTAAGCTTAAAGCTTGTGTCGGAAAAACATTGAAAAAACACTATTCATTTATTTATTTATACAATATACGGCGTGAGCCTTTTACATGTTAGCAAAAAAGTGTACCTAAGGAACAACAACAACAACAACAACAAAAAAACTAAGTAATCACAGTATATACAAAGCAATACACCACAAGACAAGATTAACAACAAGATAATGTAAAATCAATAATAAAAAATTGTATATGAATAAGGTCAATAATATGAATAATTCAATTTTGGTATGTCAATATATTATAAGTAAGTCAATACAAACAAGTAGGTACATAAGCATGTAAAAAATATGTCAAGAAATAAAATTAATTATCTACTACTACTACTACTACTATACCATCACGGCATATCCCACAAGTGGGGTAGCCAGCAGATCAGCTGTATGTAAGAAACATACAAACTGTCCTCTTTGTGCCAGTATAAAATCAAGACATTCAGGATGGGTGGCAAACCTCAAATTAATTATCAATATTTAATTAACTTACAATGAATTTATTGATTACGCTTACGATTAGAAAAAAGTGCTAATCGCCTGAAGATGAAGTCGAGAGTCTTCTAATACTAATAAATGTAATTATAAAGTCACTTGGAAATCATAATTAAATAATTCAACTAAATGATTCAGAAAAGACCAAACCGTGGAGCACTCGACAAGGAATTTGTCTCCCATTCTTTTCAGTAAGTTTTCGAGAGTCCTGTAAAAAGCAGGTGTACGAAAAAGTAAGATTTTTTACATCTGAAATTCAGTGATTAGGTTTGTCACCTATCCTAAATGTCTTAGTTTTTTTTTTGGCACGGATAGGGCAGCTTGCATATGTGTTATATGCTGCTGGTCTGCTGGCTATCCCACAAGTGGGATATGCTGTGATGGTTTGGGGGTGGTGGTGGCATTCCATTTGTCTAATTTTTACGCGTCGTGAGTGAAAATTTATAGACTGAATAAATAGAAAAAGTCGAAAAAAAAAATCGTAAGTGAATCAACCAAGTAAGCAAAATTTGGTCGATATCTTGCGGCCGGGTATTCGGTTTAAGATCTCCCCGGACAACCGTTATCCAGTAATATCACTTTCATTTCCATCTCTAATGAGAATTGTATGTAATCCAGGCAATATTTCTCTCTTTTACAAAGATTCAGATATTGAAATAAATTTTCAGACTTCTTTTTTTTTTTTTTACTTTTCTTAAGGATAAAACTTTTTCTTTGTTACATCATAATTGTTATTGAATGATATATGGATAGATATTGAAACCTTGGGTAAGTTCACAGAAAAACAATCATTTTTATTCGACCGATTAATTTACTTATTTATCGACTTATACTCTAGGGTGACACTTACTACCTATAGTCGATTTAAATCTTATATTCCGTGGAGCACCCGGCAAACAATTGATCTCCCACTCTTTTTCTTAAGTTTTCGAGTGTCCTGTTAAACGCAGGTGTTCGAAAAACATCTTAAATTCAGCTATGAGGTTTGTCACCCATTTTGAATATCTTCTTGCCACGGAGAGGATAGCTTTCATGATTGTAATTCCAGCTGATCTGTTGGTTTCCTCAATTGTGAGAAATACGTGATGTTTTAATAGATTTTAATCTTATATTAGA
This sequence comes from Athripsodes cinereus, assembly GCA_947579605.1. Classification (NCBI taxonomy): domain Eukaryota; kingdom Metazoa; phylum Arthropoda; class Insecta; order Trichoptera; family Leptoceridae; genus Athripsodes; species Athripsodes cinereus. The sequence continues at coordinate 23,141,209 of OX388320.1, forward strand.
TAGACATAATTTGATTTGATTTTACAGATAATAATAATAATAATAATAATAATAATAATAATAATAAACTTTATTGTACAAAATATTTAAATAAAAAGAATGAGATTAGGTACAACATGGTATATACAACAGATACCTTTATCATAGACTAAAATTAAACAACTGTCAAGCTGGCGGTGGTATACATTATTGAAATCAAATAAATTAATGGCTAATTATCTATCAAACTAAGCAGCTTTCTCTGTCTTCCCTAAAAAAGATTCTGGGTAGGTCCTTGAATGCATCCATTTCCTTTTTTTCAGTTCCTTATATTGTGTACCTACATAATATGTTGTTGTGTTTTGTACGTAAACCAAATGAACTGAATTAGAACTCATATTGGTTTTCAGTTTGTTGAACCTTAAAAGCAAATTATTGAAACCGTAGTTAGTTTGTAGGTTGTATTTATTGATTTACCTGTTCGAAGCTTTTAACAACTTTAACAATTAGGACGTCAAAAGTTTCAAAATAAATCATTATAGAAACCTATACAATAACAACGAACGAACCGATGATAACAACGTTTTAGTAATGTTATTATTTCAACAACATAGTTACAAAATTTAGTTTTAGTTTTGTGGCAGCCCTGTTTAGAAATTACAGTCGTACCTTGATTTTACGCGAATCCGTCATACGTGCATAACAATAAGAAGTAAATATAACCTTTTTTTATTTAAGGGCAGTGCCCACCACTTACCCCGTACCTTAAGATATGTATCTCTGTAAACAGGAATTTAATGTCACATTGAAGCAGTAAATTCACCCCTGAGGGAGCTCTCTAGATTCAGTGGCCACATAAAAAATTTTGGGTTTAAAAAGTGAAAAGAAGAAATGAGAATATGCCTTCCTCTGTATGCACTATCGTTAGGTACTTAAATGAGATATTAGTCTTAAACTTTATTGCCATAATATGGTGTAGAGGCATGTTATATGGTTGCAAAATAAAAACTCCAAAAGGCAATGTCTAAAATTTATTAAAAAGTAAAAGTATTGCCTCAGAACAGATTTGAGTGTAGTGGGGCAATATATTCCATAATGTTGTTCTTAAAGCAAATTAAAAAAAAACTTTATCATCGGGGTAACGACTACATTTTATACAATAATACTTGTACATATAAATATGTAGATAATGTTATTTACAACTCATATAATTATGTCTTTATTTTATTTATTTGGTTTTTCAACAGGTTTTTACAACTATAAATAAAATATACATATTAAATTCCCAGGTGCGGCAAACTCCCTTTTCACGACACAAGCTTTTAGCGTACTGTGAAAGGTGTATAATGTTGTATTTGGGTTTATAACAAAACCCAGATATATTTAAAAAAAAAAAAATACCTAATGATAGAAAAGCTTGTACATTTATGTAAAACTCTTTCTTACATTAAGAAAGAAAAAAAAATGACAGTAATGTGGGTACAATGACGGACTATAGTATTAATATTACAAGTCACAGAACGTACGTTAATCAATGGTACGACTGTATTAGGTGTAGGTAAAATTTGATAGTGGAAATTGTAAACATCAAATAGTATATATGAGGGGATTACATGCAAAAGTACTTCGATTCATTATTTTGACAAATATACGATTACAGAAATGTTTCTATTTTCACCGGCTACATTGTAGTTTAATCGATTCAACGAAAATCAAACTCCATCCTCGAGTAAATCAATTTAAAAAACTGATTTAGTATCGAAAACCCTACAAGCAGAAAAAAATTGGTGTTTTCTCAGTTTCAATGTTCTAGGATCGATGTGCGTTTGCATCTGAACTCCTCATATAATGTTGTATTGGTTTTACTGTTCAATTAGTGAATATTTAATGGGGTTGAGTGATATGTCGAAATGTAGGAAATTGAAAACATGTTACATGTAACAATTATAATTTTATTATATTTAATAACCATAAATTTCCAGTAAGTTACATTGTTCACAATAGGTCAGATAATGACTTTATAATGAATTTCTTTTGTATTAAATATTATATATATATTATATAACCAGATGAATAGTTGAAAACAATTCAGATTGATAATGACCTGATAAGTCGAAAGACGTCTCTCTCGGAATCAATATAATCTATAGTAGAAAGAAACACTTGTTTCAAATTACATAATTATGAATTATGTAATTACATAATTATGAATAATTACTACTACGTGTGTACCGACACAATTAATAAATTATAATTTTACCTATTTTATCATTTTTCACACAACATTGAAGGAGACCCACCGTCCACCCGGATAGCTCAGATGTCTGGGGACATCCATTTATCCGATTTAATTTCTACACTAACAAATTTGTCCACACAAGAAGTGCCATAATGGGCAGCCTGCTTTTCACACAAGTTGTCATTGCTCTTTTAAAGGACTTCACAAATTGTTAGGTGTAGAAAGGTCAGTTGAAGTTGACAGAAAATCTGCAAAATTGACGGAATCAATCATTCCGTTGAGAATATTGATAAACTAATAAACTAACAATGAGACACTTAGAATTAATGTCATAGGTACGTTAAGACTAAATTGAAGATATTAAATTTGTCTCTACGCATGTTACGGAAGTGACAAGTTTACAAGATTAGAAGTAAGTGTTGTTCATTGTTTTCTGCCCACCCCGTAAGGAAAGCGTCTGGATGGAATTTCCTGTACGCGATGTTTTAATAATTATTTATTTATTTTATTCTTCACTGTGCATTGGTTACAATATTTCAAATCAACACAAAGTTTCATAAAAATATCAGTTATAAAATTCAATGTACAGAGGACCAGTTTATCGCTAGAATGCGATGTCTTCCAACTAACTCAACTAAAAATGAATTCTAGTGATTTATCATTTGGCAAGAAGGGGACTACTTGCATGTTTGTCACGTGTAATTTGTCCGCTACTTACTTTTCCACACGTGGATATGTCATGGTGTTATGAATTATTCAACTGAATCGCCTACAAATGGTATTCAGTAGCGTTGCAAGTCGGGTGCAAGTTGGGTGTGACTGACATAAATAACAAACTAGAAGAGAGGCAACTAAGATGGTATGGGCACATAAGACGGAGACCACCGGAACACACTGTAAACAAAGCCACATCAATAAATCTCCCTCGACATCCATCTAGAGGGAGACCTAAGAGTACCTGGATGACACAATGCAATAGAATCCTGCGGAGAAATGGCCTGGATGAAGAGGATATAGCAAACAGAAGAGTGTACAACCTCAGAACGAGAAGAGCCGACCCCAACAGCCTTCAGCGGCAATAAGTTGGGACAGTGCCAGGAAGAAGAAGTAGCGTTGCAAGTCCTATATTTTCCGCGAAGATAAGCGCTGTCACATCACACAAAAGAGAAGGTGAAAAGGTCCAATACAAACTGTGCCTTATAATCAGTCTACAAGGATTTGAACAATATGGCACCTCAGTCACTTTCTGAGCTCTGTGTTTTCAAAACACCTGCAAGTAGACCTCTACGCCCAGCAAAAGACATCCACCAACATACTGGACGAAATCAATAGAGCAAACAAGTCCTGCTTTTATGATAGGGCTTTTGTCGTCGCAGGACCCGTCATCTGGAACCGACTCCCCGAGGACCTCCGTAAAAACCATTCGATAACAACGTTCAGGAGCAAGCTGATGACATCGCTCTTTCAACATAGTTTCCTGCGCCATTGAGATGGATGCTCCATAAAACGGCGCTGAATAAATCATCCAACATACAATGATATTGAATCTAACAATTTCACAATTAGGTTTAATATACTTACTGAAATAAATGAAAACTGTTTTCAGTAGGTACGATTTTTGTTGTTGTTTATATTTAAAAAAAAACTTCGTTTTGCTGACATAAATCCAGTTTCCTTTTCTGATTATTTACAGAGTATGATAAACATTGTTTTAAAAAAATCTATTCAGTTTTTTTTCCAACTGTATTTTATTATTTATTTTCAAGTTGACAAGTACATGTTGTGTCGGGTTGCAAAATTTTGCGAATAGATATAAAGAGAATATTGAAAAATTCCAACAGAAAAATGCATTGAAGCGAATGTAAAAACAAAGGTAACATTTTGGTCGTGTATCATAATAGCAGTGATTAATTGTAACTGTTATTTTTAACTGTGATCACAGTAACAGAGAAAAAGGACAGATGGTTTTATATAAATAAACTGGATGTTACGATTAATTCGTTCTTTAGAAAGATTTGTACGTAAAATTATGATGTGTTGTACTATATAATGTCTGAAAAAGTATTTTTATCTATATAATAAAATGATTTATGTATGCAAGTGAGACGTGGACATGGTTAAAGAAGGATGAAAGTGGCATAAATGCAGTGGAAATGAGATCGTTGAGAAGGATGTGTGGTAAAAGTCTGAGAGATCGTGTGCGTAACAGTGATATACGAAAGGAATGTGGAATGAAAGTTGGTGTAATAACAAGGATGAATGGATGCAAGAAATAAGTTAAGATGGTTTGGGCACGTGGAAAGAATGAATGAGGACAGAATGACTAAGAAGATATATTTGGCTTAGAGGAATGGTGCTCGGAGACGTGGACGTCCGAGGATTAAATGGCAAGATCATTTGAATCAAATCCTACAGGACGGTCACGTGTTGAGCACATTGAACAGGAGAGCATGCATGAGGAATTTTATGACAGTAACGGAAGCGAAAGATGTATGCAAGGATAGAAGGAAGTGGCGCTCGATCCTTTCTGCCTACCCCGCGAGGGAAGCGGCGTAATGGTATGTATGTATGTAATAAAATGAATAATATTTTGTGTTAAGTATTACTATAAAGCATAAATAATGCACGACCGGTTTCGCGGACTCCGAGTGCGCATCATCAGGTTCTGATATATACATTTTTTAGTATTTGAACTCATCTAAATAAAATAATTCTCCAACCCTTTTTTGTATCTTAGCCCTCTTTAAAAGGTAGTAAAAAAACTATGTTTTTGGATAAAGGTGGCATAATCCCTACACCATCCAAATATAGAGGAGGGCTGGGTATCCCAATAGACTGAGATAGGGGTGATGAATGGTCATGCCAAGTTACTAATAGCCTCTCTGTGCGAATACCAGGATTTAACCTGCCAAGCAAACAATGGTTCACACTAAATAAACTGCGAAAAGGGCATGCCATATTATGTGCAGACCATAATATGCACCGGTGGGGTTTGTCCTCTAATCTTGAGTGTGAATGTGGGTCTCAATACCAGATAATTAATCATATTCTGGAATCTTGAACGTAGTTTTCGCATTTTATATCTAATTTAGTGGTTTGAAACAAGAATTGGTGGGATAGATGAACGTATGATTGCTAAAGTGCCCTTAAACCAGCCTTAGCCGAATCGCAATCATAAGACATCTTTCCAGTTTCCTTCTAAAGAGGACTTGCACAATCTGTTTGTTGTGGTGTCTGTTGAGTACCTAATATTCTTAATATTCTAGAATGTCCTCTGTATGTATGGCCGGCCATCAATAAAAAAAAACTGAGTTCGAAATAAACATACCTATTTATACTCGATGAACCTTCACAGTGAGCGATTTGCTTGTACTGTGAGGTCTTGTTCAGTGTTAAGCGATTCGTTTTCAGCGTGTGCTTTCTTTTCAACTTGTGCTTTTTCGACTAATAAAAAGTACTTGGTGATTGTGATTTTAAAAACATTCGAGAACAAATATTTTCATAGTATCTGCCTGCGAGTAGTTTTGGATAGGCTTTTGAAATTTCCTATCGCTATTGCACTATTGCAGGTTGTAATCTATTCTGCAATTCCAATACACACTAATGGAATATTTTACCGAATGGTAAAATAAATTTCTATGTTTCATTTTCGTCATTTTGTTTTTCTTTTTGCGCGAAACCAATCGTCCAATGACAATTTGAAAAGTAAAGAATATTTGGCTATAGCTAGCTATAAGTGGATAGTCAGCAAACAATCTGAATAGTTTAACGACTACACAAAAGATTGCTTATTTTATTACTGTGATAATAATTCGACTTTCTAGTTCCATAAATCAACAAGCAGAAAAGTCTGATATTCGAGGATTCGCCATTTTTGTAGTTTTGGTTTATTTGTATAATGCTTTTAAAACACAACAGAAAGTGAAATATGCTATACAATAATTGCACTGTTAAAGACATACGTTTTCTTTGTTCCGTTCAATAGTTTATTTATTTGTGAAAGTGAAAGTAGGTACAAACCTACGTACATAATTTTTTTCCATAACTAAAGATTATTATTTATAAGATTACGGCAACCCGTCTCTTCTGGGACGATTTGTGCCAAGTGCAATATTTTAAGAAGATATCACGCAATATTAAGGCATTTACTTATAAGATCATAAATTTCTTTTGGCGGATTTTAAAATCTTGAGATATACAGAGAGGGAATCAGTGTGCAAGAGACAAGACATGTTGATCGGATACTGGACTTCAGTGGGCCTAGTCAAAACACATTTAAGCGTTACGTTTTCGTCCAAACGTTGACGACGTTGCGAGAACGCGTCAATTTTCGTAGCTAAAATACACAAGTAGCTACGTAAATTGACACGTTCTCGCAACGTCCTCTACATTTGAACGAAAACGAAACGAAAGCATAACGCTTTAATGTGTTTTGTATGAGTTATAATAATAAGTTAGGCAACCGAGGAAGACATGGTCTGATGGTCCAGAGATTCCACATCGATTTCGCACTCGCAAATAGGGGACGAGACCAAACCTAACCTAAAAAGATGACTGTCTAATCTGTGGTGATTAAAGCGCATGCTGCGAGTCAATGAGACAATCTCTGACCTGGAAAACTTGGAATTATGGAACCATGGCTTTCTGGAGATAGACTCCTTGATCCCCCAGTACACTGATCCCTTTATCCTATCGATCTCGTTTCAATAGTTGGTCCAACATAACTAAATATTTCATATATAAAAGGCGCCGTGTATTTTTTATAGTTATTTGTTTGTGGAATTTAAATAGTGGCATTGAGTGTGTGTATTACCAAATAAATCTAAATTTTCGACTTGTTGAGCTGTGTAACTGGACAGTTGAAATACCAGCATCCTTACAACTAACAAGCTAGTATATTAATGCCATTACTTTTCTCATATTAATTTTGTGAAAAGGCGTCTCGAGTCTTATCAGACACATTAAGTGAATACTGCAGACATTTAACCGCTCGTTCTCTCGTAAGTACATTCAAGTTTAGAGGCGCAATAGTTGCACTTTACTGGTGATAAGCGTCTCTCTAAAAGATGTACTAAAACTTAATAATTGTTTTCTTTGCACATAGGTACTTAACAAGGAAATGTGCTTGATTCTTTTTCATAGTATTACAAACATTAAACATGTCTGCGAAAATGTGGAAATAATCTATTTATTTATTTTGTTCAAATATTTGCCTTTATTATTTCCTATAGCGCCATTTGCTCCTATCAAACGCTTTTTTCAATTTATTCCTCATCTATGCTCTTCTTGTTCATTATATTGCCAAATCTTTAAGCACGTTTTTTTTCTAATGTCTATATAGTCTCTTCGTGCGTCGTATGATTAAGATCGAGACAATATTAAAATCGTATTTAGGTTGTGTCAAGAGTAACCCTGCTGATTTGAAAACACCCTGAAAAGAAGACATAGGGTGTTTATATCTCTTCTATTAGTCATAATAATTCTGACGTCGTTTATTTTTTTCAATTTGCGGCTTGTAATATTGTTGCGTAACACCATACATGACTTATTTTATTTAGTTAGGATACTTTCATGAATCTATGCGTCATCGTCTCTTGTTTTTGAATGAGTCACACTTGTTTTCTGTACAGTTTCCACTGTTGAAACACAATAACGTTATTATACTTTGTACTATATAACATTAACAGTATTATCGTTAGCCTTTAGTCGTCTGGGCGGCTGGCGTCGCGACGCTGCTACTACTACTAGGTACTACTACTGCCCCGTCATATGGGGAGTCTGGCGGACGCAAGGGTTGGCGTCTAAAATACCACAACCACAACAGAGATAGACAACAATGAAATATTCAAATTTTAACTATTTTAGGTACTAAAACCTATGCCCACAATCTTGGAATAATTCCCTCTGTAACCTGTCATTTTCAAGCGCAATATTTGACTGATCAAATAGTTTTTTTTTTTTAATAAGATATATCTGGGTTTCGTTATAAACTCAAATACAACCTTATACACCTTTCACACTAAGCTAAAAGCTTGTGCCGTGAAAGGGGAGTTTGCCGGCACCTGAGTAGTGCATCAAATATTTCGCTTTAGAATGAAAAAATACCTGTTGAAACCTAGGTCACACGTAGAATATTTTTATAGTGGTATTTGTGAAGTTTTTTGATTCTAAACATTTTTAATAATATTTAGAAACAACCACAACGTTACCGGCAAACCAATAAATAATAATTTTCTCTAACATCTATTTTTGAAGGTTTAACTATGTACCAGTTTCGAGACATTTTGAATGTTTTTAAACGAGTATTCCGCAATGCCTTCTGTTACTTGATTTTATACCTTTAGGTAGATCATGATCGAAACCGTTGCCATTGACGAGCAAAATATTACTAATATTTTCTAATCCTTTGAATCTCTGATCGAGGGTTGGAGACCACTGCTCTAAATGATGTAAATAAAAAGAATTGTAATTTTATTTCCATTGTTACAGATAACTTGAAAGTCAAGAAACCCATCGACTTGGATCTCCTCAAACCAGAATCAGACCTTCTGGCCAAGGATGATGATATCTTAACTGATGACGGAGCAGGCATTGGAGATACAGCTGCTGATGACGCTATTGACGATGACGTTACGGATGACGATGACGATGATGATACTGAAGATATTGATGAAGATGATGATGATCAGGAAATGGCTGATGAACCTGTGAATAATCGAGGTATTTATGATGGTCTGTACAATGATGATTGTTATTTGGTAGATGGAGTAGATTTTGTAGAAGAATTACTGTAGTAAGTAGAACCTTGGAATATTTTCATCCCATTTTTATCTTTTCGCCGCTTTCTTTCATAAAGATGATGACAATTTTTACCCACTATTACATTTTCAAAAAAAATATATATAGAAAAATAGGATAGATGGCTTATCTCATGTGTCGAGTGTCCTGTGAAAGGCAGTTGTTCGTAAAATATTCCTTGCAAGATATTTAACATCTTCAGTTCAGCTATGAGGTTTGCCACCCATCCTAAATTTCTTAAGCTTTTATTGACTTGAAAAGGAGACATTGCATGTTTTTAACATGCAGCAAGTCCACTGGCTACCCCACATAAAATGATATGAATTAATGAAGAAATGAGGAAATTAGTTTAATTTGTTGATTCTTGAATAAATTTCTACTTATTTTGTCTCATGTTACTCCTATTTCCAAAGATAATCTAAAGAATTCTCTTACAAGACATTAATTATTGTAAGAGGAATCTTTTAACCATAGAAACAGAGTGTTAAATCTTTGTTTATAGTAAAAATATTTATGGAAATGGTAGTTAGCAAAATAATTATTAGTTTTATTTAACAGAAAACTGAGAGATGTACCTACTCGTATATTTACTGGACAAAATGTTTAATGCTAAATAATATGTGTTTAATATTAAAAGGAATGGAATACCAAGATTGTTTTGTATCACAATTGTATCATAATTTTTATCTCTTTGACTTTATTTTCAGATGAGGATGACATTGATGACACATCTGACGTTGACACTGATGACGCTGATGATGATTATGATGACGACACAGCAATTGGAGATTCTCGTGATAGTGATGTGGATAGGGATGACTTCGGACACTGGGATGACCCTACACCAGCTGCTCCTACCGTCTCCACATCCACACCATCAACTACCACAAGCACCACGACTACTACAACTCCAGCACCAACGGTATGATTAAATCTATACATAACATAACATATATGGAAAATTCATATAGATCATGCCATAATCCTAAACAAAGAAGTGAATCTTGTATTATGTGCACTAACGCTTCGATACACACATATACAATGCACTTAATACATACCTATACATGTAACGTCCAGATCCTGGACAATTTGAAAGAAGTCATTTTTCATTTTGCCCAGGTTGGAAATCGAATCATAGACCTCGTGGCTCAAAAGACCACGTGACTTCAAATAGGCTAGTCTGTGAACTCACTGCAAGTGATTTAATAAACAAACAATTTGGCCTCTTTGACATTACAAAATCTGTTGTTTAGGAATGTCCATACCTGGGATTTTTAGATGGACTAGTGTTCATGATCTTCATGTTGTACGTTATTTGCCGCAGAGGTTATAAATGATTTGTTTAGTAAGAATGATATGGATATCCTCAATTCATTGGTTCATTTATCTTGGTATTTTTCACAAGTAAGGTAGCCATATCCGGCAAACTCTGGTTCATAAATCTACTGAATTTAATAAAACTTTGCTTGATAAATTCATAACTAGTGTTTTCTACTACAATACATTGTAATCAAGATAGACGTTTTTCAACTTAAAAGCAGTATTTATGGAGTATGTGTTCATGTGTTGGCAGTTCTCATTCTGGGTTCTCACCAGTTTCTGAGAGGTTTCTGAGTAATTCATTCGTTCATATTTTTTTACTAAAAAAAACAGAACAAAATGTCCTTCACATTTCACAAAAAAGTTTTAATAAAAATATAAATTTATTCCAGACCACCACAGCTAAGGTTGAGCCTACAGCAACCCAGGATCCTTACTTTAGCCACTTTGATCCACGAATTGAACACCAAAGCTTCAAGGATGCCCAACAGAGATTGGAAGAAAGTCACCGAGAAAAGGTTTCTCTCTTTTCCTTTTACTAAATTTAAGAACCAACCTTATTAATCCAAAACTATTTTCTCTTTTTTAATCTAAGATAATAAAGTGGATAGGATGTCAAAAGTAGAGATGAAACGGATATCCGGTAACTATCCGGTATCCGGCCTATCCGGCCTAAATTTGCTATCCGGCCGGATACCGGATAGTACCTCAATATCCGGCCGGATACCGGATATTCAAAAACTACGACAATTTCCTATAATAAAATGCAATACATTAATCTTTGTGAGGTAAATATCAATAAAATGGCTTATAATTATGAGATCTTTTATTTAAAGTCGGAAAATTTACAATTACACAATATACAGCTCTTGTTCTTCTTCTTATCAAAGAAAATATTTTGAATTAATAGTCAACAACTTAATACTCAAAATTAACAAGTGGTAAATTATGTCACGAAATGCAACGAGACGGTCCGAATATCCGGCCGCCGAATATCCGGCCATCCGGCCTCGCAGCTCGCCGGATATCCGGTATCCGGTATCTGGCCAAACAACTATCCGTTTCATCTCTAGTCAAAAGTATACATGATAAGAATTTAAATGGGTTTGAACATTATTCCCATCCATCCATTCCATCTTGGCATCTTCCACACATAGGGTAGCCAGCGGATCAACTGCTTAAAAAGTTACGATATCAGGATGGGTGGCATACCTCATCGCTGGAATGAAGATTTTTAGTGGCTTAAAATGTGATGTTTTATGAATTCCTGCTTGAAACAGAAATGAGTGAGAGGTTTAATCTTCACGGGAGACTCCACAAGATATATTGGATATGGAAAAGAAACATTTTTTTTTATTCAAAATATGTTTTAGTCCCATCAGAGTTATTAATATTTCCATTATATTATATTCCTAGTTGCCTAGATGCCTAAATAGTTTATAAATTCATAAGAAACATTTTTGAAATTACAATTTGAAAAGTTGTGCTATTTTTCTCAGAGATTTAGTTTCTATGTCAAATAACACTATTGAGAGAGTGATTAGTAGACCAGAAGTAGAATCTTGTACTTTTGATCGAAAGGTCTAAGTCTACAATTCTTTCACTACTTTTATGGCACTAACATATGATTTCTGTGAGTATATTTGTGCCATATTTCAAAGCCTAGATACATCTTTTAAGAAATGTTTATTTATTTGTTTTATGCACTGTTTGTTAAATAACTATGCACTTTATCGTATGATATGTTAATTTTAATATATCACCTCATTGCAGGTGACGAAGGTCATGAAGGAATGGGGTTCACTGGAGGAGCGGTACCAAGAAATGAGAGCTCAGGATCCACGTGGCGCTGCCGGATTCAGAAGACGTATGGCTTCCAAATTCCAGGCTGGAGTTAGAGCTTTGGAAAGGGCTGGAGCCGCTGAACAAAGAAGATTGGCTGCTCTTCATCAACAAAGAGTTCTGGCTCATATTGCTCAGAGGAGACGAGATGCTCTTGCTTGCTACACAAGAGCTTTGGCTGATGTTCCACCAAATGTGTGTATCCAATTATGAAATCTTCGAGATGTCAAATTTCAGTTTTTTCACTTAAGAATTTTAGAATGAAAAGCGTTGAGTAGATTGAAAAGATCATATTGGTAAAAAAAAAACTGTGATGATCTCACAGCTTTTGATACATAATAACTTCTTTTTTTAATACTATTGATACTATTGATTTTAATAAAAAATTATATGAAGGTATTACGTTGAATTTTCCAGACCCACCGTGTCCAGAAATGCCTGCAGAAACTTCTCCGTGCTCTCCACAAAGACCGTGCTCATGCCCTGGCTCACTACCGCCATCTGTTGGCTGGATCTCCTGAAGCCGCAGCTGCTGAAAGGTCCAGGACCTTGGAAAAACTTGTGGACATTGACAGAACTGTGAATCACAGCATGCAGATGCTCAAGAGATACCCAGACCTTTACAACAAGATTGGACAACTCATGGATGACTATATTCAGGTAGCATTTGATTTTTGCTTCAATAATGAATAAATTGAGAAAACATTGTTTAATGATTCTGTGAGATTTTTTGTAAATCTTCAATAATTAATTGAATTCACATATCTATTTTCCACACTTTTATCACAGTATGCATTTTGAAAGGGTTGCATCTGTGGCAATATTGCCACATTATGCCAAAACCGATTCAATTCTAGAATCATCTACTTTAGAGACTAATTTTGATAAAAAAAATTGTGGAGATAATAAAGGTGTTATAGGGTTTCCTGTGTGACAAACACAATGTGTGTGACAATGGCTCTGAGCAGTTCATATCTCGTCTTCTGAACTATCCTTGGTGCCCAAGCACTTGCAAAATTAAGGATATTTTTAGCATATCGTTGCCGTGGAGGTGAAGTGATCCAAGCCACACTTTTTTAAAAAATGAGTTAAGTATGCAGTTTTGTTCAGAAAACCACGGAGAACATAGTGGTGAAGAGAAATAAGTGATTTGATATTCCTAAAGGGCATTTTTGGAAGAAAAAAAGAGATGTTAAGTGTTTTTACATCATTTCAAGCGTGTGTTAGAGCATTTCACTAACAAATAGTTCAATTAAATTATAGAAGTGAAAAGATCCAAGCCGCATAGCGCGTAACTTTCCAACAACTTTTTTACTGGTGAATCTTTCTCAGCTACAGTGGTGAAATAACCCAAGTGATAAATTCGTGTGTTACTTCTAAAATATAAAAATTCTTTAATATTTTGTTATTTATATTAGTGAAATATGTGATCAGGAATATTGTGTAAAAATTTTAGCGAAATCCATGCAAAAATAACTTAGTTATTGTAAGATTAGTATTTTCGGATGCGACGGCGTAACTTCAACACCCTTTTTCTCGGAATGTCTGTCTTGTGGGTTGGATCACTTCACATCCACGGCAACGATATGTTGTCCATTTGGTTCAGTTCTCCAGAAAAATATAACTCATTTTTAAATCAACTATTTATAAATCTAATATTTTTTATTGAATTTTTGACCTTTTCTGAAAAACCTGATATAGGTACCTCAAATGGTTCCTGCCAATAATCAACTTTTTTTCTATAATAATTCATTAGATATTGCCATAATTAATAGCATATTGAAATTATGATAACTTTTCAGGCTCTGAGATCAAAGGATGAGACCCCTGGATCAATGCTCACCATGACTCCTGAGGCTGAAGCAGCTATCTTGGACAAGTACAGGACTGAAGTGGAACACAGACTGGCTGAGAAGGAGAAGATCAAGGCAGAGGAGAGACTCAGAAAGGAACAAAGAGGACGTCAGAGGGCCGATGCCAGGCAAGAGAGACATCGAGTAAGTCTCTTTTCATTTTTAAATTGGAAATTTCGAAAAATATTCTTAATAAATCTATCCATACCATCTAATGTCTAGGACTTGAGGGTTCGCTTTGACTGGTAACACCGGGAAAGCTAAGTAGGGGGCGTACAATAGATCTTATAGGTCGCGGTGCATACCATACCCCATAATATAAATAAATAAATAAATCCATACCATCTAAGTTTCTCCGATAAGTGAGACAGCTAGTGGACTAATTGCAGCATGTAATGCATATACAAATCACACTTTTTGTGTTTTGCGTACCTCATTGCTGAGTCAAAAAGAGTAGAAAACCTATTCTTCTGTGAGAATTCAACAGGGTAATTTGAATTAAGTGAACATGGCATACCTAATTATTTGGTTTTTATTCCAGGTGGAAGCCGTTTTGGGTAAAAAAATGGCTGGTACATTCGAACAAGAATCTCTTGAAGATGACGATGATGTAGATGAAAGCCTTTTGGTTCTCCCTCACTCTGATGATCAGCAACAAGTCCAATCCTCTAGTCACAGCAGTGTGTCAACACCATCAGCAGCGCAGCCATCAAGTGCTCCAATATCTTCAGCAGCTCCTAGTTCTCTGCCAATTCCTTCTTCATCAGCAGGACCTGCCCCATCTCAAGCTACTCCCACACAGCTGTATGCTTCAGATTCAAGCAACACACAAGACAGCCTGGTAAATATATCATTATTTTATTTATTTGCCTTCAATATTCCCGACAAAGAAGCGAGCTTTCTCTCCCCATTCATTCCTCTAAAACAATCCTTATTCATTTAGCACCAAGACATGTAATTTTGTATATTTTTTTTAGGATGAGCAACCTTCATCTGCCTGGTACAGTAGCAGTGCCTCCTCTGTGGTGACTGTTGATGATGCTGCTGTCCAGAGAATTGCTGATGAGGCAGCCGCAGCCACAAGGATACATCAGGATGCTCCTCCAGCACATGCTATGGTCCATGACATTGGACATGGGGAGCCTGTAAGTACCGACAACAATTTGTAATCATTCTTAGATATACCTAAGTATTTCAAATAAGATTTAAAGGGAAATGAAATGATTATGACACGGAGTAGGGAACAACTTGCAGTTAGTTATTAGTAAGGTGAACAATCATCTTTCTTATCAAAGGACAGAACTCCTTTTTTGAGTTCTGTCCTTTGTTAGTATCTAAGCGTCTTCCTTTTTGCAATTCTGATGCGTTGGCTTAAAAAAATATTTTTTATGACATTATCAGGCACATCGGCGCCCTTGAGGTCATGTTATGAGTAAACGGCGCTTTACAAATTGTCCATATATATATATATATATATATATATATATATACATAAAATGTACAATTTTATTCTTCCATATTGGAGCGAAGGAGACCTTTTCCATCTTAATATTATGGAGTGAAACATCAGAAATTTATTTTCTTATTGTCAATTTTGAAACTAATCTTTGATTTATCATAGAAATTTCTTACAGTATGCAGATTTAATTAATTAGATTTGCGAAATTCAATGCATTGAGTTTTGCAAATACACGCTTAATTTCTTGATGGCAACGCCTGATTTTTTCTTTCAGAGCTACACTGTGAGACGTGAAGTATATGGTGGCAGCGCCCTAGTACACGGAGGTCGCGGCTTCTACTTGGCTGTATGTGTAGGACTAGCTGCCGTGCTAGCTGCTGTAGCTATTGGTGTAGCTGTGGTGCGCAGGCGTAACGGTGTCAGCCCACATGCAATGGGATTTGTTGAGGTTGGTTATGTCTCTTATATAAAATTCTCTATCATTTTAGGCATTTTTGGATCTCCCAGTTCCAAAATTTCTTGTTTTCTAGGTTTTTTTTCCAATCATATATAAAATAGAGTTTAGTTTATCGACCGACGGTTCTTGGTGGAAGTTTATAAGATAAGGTGGAAAAATATTAATAATTTATAAAATGAAACACGATATACATTACACCGGCTTTCAAGAGCTTCCGCTCTTATCGTCAGGCAAAAGTAAAGTTTTGCCTGACGATAAGAGCGGAAGCTCTTAAAAGCCGGTTCGCAAGAATAAATAAAGTCAATAGTGGAATAACTATACATCGTGTTTCATTTTAAAAACATATATTAAATATTATATTCTTTGTTCAATGAATATACATAAACCAGAGACAATACATCACTAATATGGATATAATTATGTTGCAGCAACTTCACTAGGTTGCTCTGTGTAATTCATTCGATTTCACAAACAAAAACTTTTATAATTTTAATATTTTATGTATTATTAGCAAATATTTGTATATGACTTTGGTTAACTGTCATAATACCTCAAAACTTTGACATGCCGTATCTCAGAAAATTAGAATAGTGAGCTAGTCGTCTATGGAACTTGAGAATCAATGAACGCAGTTGCATATTTTATCATTTCTATAGATATTTGCATATCGTTGCCTTGGAGGTGAAGTGATCCAAGCCACACTTTTTTGAAAAATGAGTTAAGTATGCAGTTTTGTTCAGAAAACCACGAAGAACATAGTGGTGAAGAGAAATAAGTGATTTGATATTCCTAAAGGGCATTTTTGGAAGAAAAAAAGAGATGTTAAGTGTTTTTACATCATTTCAAGTGTGTGTTAGAGCATTTCACAAATGCAGATAGGAATAAATAGTTCAATTAAATTATAGAAGTGAAAAGATCCAAGCCGCATAGCGCGTAACTTTCCAACAACTTTCCTACAGGTGGATCTTTCTCAGCTACAGTGGTGAAATAACCCAAGTGATAAATTCGTGTGTTACTTCTAAAATATAAAAATTCTTTAATATTTTGTTATTTATATTAGTGGAATATATGATCAGGAATATTGTGTAAAAATTTTAGCGAAATCTATGCAAAAATAACTTAGTTATAGTCAGATTAGTATTGACGGATGCGACAGCATAACTTCATCACCCTTTTTCTCGAAATGTCTGTCTTGTGGGTTACATCACTTCACATCCACGGCAACGATATTTAAATGATCATACCAATATGATGATACAAATTATGGTATTTTTTGATTCCTGTTAAATACATCGGACCCAATTTACACTATAGAATACAAAATCAATGCCCAACAAGATGGAACACATTTTTTCTATGGCTAACTTTTATCTCTACATATATTACTTTTATCTATACGTACCATAGATGATTTTTGTTAATCACAGATAATGCAATGTTTATCCAAAACAAGTTACGTGGTGTGAAGGGAGCTTATAAAGATAATACAAAAAAAAGTTAATTTTTCTAATCATTATTTATTTCTCTTCTAGGTGGATCAAACTGGTCCATGCGTGCCACCAACTCCAGAAGAACGTCACGTCGCCAACATGCAGATAAATGGCTACGAGAATCCAACATATAAATATTTTGAGGTTAAGGAGTAAAACGGCACAACATCACGAAGCGATCATGATGTTAATGTGAGTGTGAACTAATAAAAAAGTTATGATGAACATTCTTATTATTACATTGTATTTGGTAGCCCGTCTCATTTTTACGTTCTTCTCATTTCACTTAATAAAATTTAAAAAAAACTAAGTAGGTATGCATAGTTAAGAAATAATACTCTGGATTCTGATTTGTATACCTATTTATATTATTTATTAAAGAAAGTTTTGACAAAAACGTTGTCACTTACGCTGATATTGTAAGTGTTCATTTTTGTCTTGCACAATTAAAGTAATTGAAATCAATTGAAAGTTTGAAATGAAATCATTTCAATTAATTTCAGATTCAAATTGCAAAAAAATCATCACATAAGATAATTATAAATGTTGAAAAGTCTTGCAATAATTTGGGTTTGATTTGATTTAATTTTAGTGTTGTTCTTCGAAACCATAAATAATCTTGCAAATTTATAACTGTCATTTGTTTTTGACAACATTATTATTTTCGACATTTCAAATAACCGTTATTTAATTTATTCTTTACGTTCTTGATAACTAGAATGATTTATAAAAATAGTAATTACGTGTTTTACATTATGATAATAATTGTACTTGGTGTTGTTTGTAGTTCTATGCTACCATAGATAAAGTCACATAAATAGAAATTGTATAAAACAAGTGTATTGTTAAAATAATTACTATTGATGATAATCTGCAGCAAAATTTATGTAAGTGTTTAAAAAATATATGAAGTTTGTCACCTGTTTGTCAAATATTGTTTTGTTTTTCAGAGACGGGTTTGGGAGTCCTTGTTTATTTATTTCGTAACAATCTGTTATCATTTGTTTCTTAGGTAGATCTTGAATAAAATACACTTTTATTTTTTCTTTGTATTTTAAGCCAGTACCTACTTGATATGTTAAGGAATCATAAAAATTTGAAATAAACAACAAAATATTTCACAAAATATTATTAATTCAATGTGGCAACATTGTAAGAATGTGAAATTAGCTTTGAATTTGAAAATAGAACATACTTTGGTTAGCAGAAGAACATTGTCACATCAATTTAATAGTATTTATGAAAATGTTTATATGTACTTGTTTATTATAGATTTTTAGTATTCCTAGATTCGGTAGTGTTTTCTTTTTTTTTATTTGAGATTGGGCTAATTTCGAGATGGAAGATGTTCTTTATACTCAGTATTTTTGCAGTAATGATAAAATTTATCTTATTTGTATTTCTTACAATAATTATTGTATTAATTCATTATCGTTTGTATTTCTATATTTTTACAATAATAAATATTGTAACTATTAAACGTCCTAGATTTTAAAAAAAATTGAGAAGCTGAACAATAAATCTATGAATATTTTATACTTATGCTTTTTTTTAATAATAGAGAATATTATATCCAAGCCTGCAGCTACGGAATAAAATAAATTAGTTTAATATTTGTTTTAACACGTCAAGTAAGTTTGCTGAATATATGCAAAAGTGTTGAAAATGAGCAATAATTATCAGTATTAATAAAAGATATTCAGTAAAAATCTTTAATTAAATGTCAAATAAAACCTTGAAAGTGTCAAACAACGAGACCTAACACAATGCATAGATAGTTTTTCTTCGAAAAAATAAAACAGGTGTTTTATTCTACTAAAGATTTAATTTGTGAGAGAGACGTCTTTCGTCTTATGAGGACATTGTCAATCATAAGACGAAAGAGGTCTCTCTCACAAATTAAATCTTTAGTAGAATAAAACACCTGTTTTATTTTTTCGATATGGAATTCTACTACCTAAACACCGACACAGTGAATAGTTTTTCTTGTTATTGCTGCCGTACATAAAAAATCACGGTTGATAATTGCCATCTTGGAAACTTACTTGTCAAAAATGATAACCAACATTAACTTTCGTAAAAACAGAGCATTAAATTGGAACATTTTGTAAAGATGTTATATTATTAATTTATTTTCACACATTAACGTACTACTAATATTAATAATAGCACATATATTTACAGAAAATATGAAAAACATATTAAATCTATTTGCAAAAAGTATTGTACACCACATATTATGTATTAAATATTTATATTTTGTACTTCTATGAAAGTGTAGCTTGACATATTGATAAATATTTTATTGTTTATGTTTTTGATACGATATTCAAAGATAAACAAACATAGAGGCTGCTGACAAAATTGTCTGTGGTAGTTTTGATTAATTTATAAGAATGCAAATTGAAAATATCAAATGAATAGCAATAAAATCACATTAGTTACATTGTGCTACAACAGATGGCACTGACAGAATGTTCTTAAAACGGACAGCTGTGAAAATAAATATTGTGTTGGAAAAAATTGTGAATTGTTCCATCATTATTAATTTGATATTTTCAATTAATGATATTATAAATAAGTGTCACTCATGATTAACTTTTGAGATATTTTTGTAGCGTAATGTTAATTTTTCAATATTATTATTACTATAATTGTATCCCACCTATTACGAGGACACGGTGTTGCCATGATAGACGACGCAATCTTTATCAAATAATGTTGCCATTAAAATTGAAAACAGTTTAAAAGTGATTGCAAACTTTTTCAATTTGTAGTTTTTAAAACCACTTATAGATTTGAAGGGTGAAATGTTGAGTTAGTCGTGATCAAAACCAATTCTCTAATGTAATATAACCATATTATAATTACTTCAACATCTGACGTATAATATTGACTCAATCCTTGATATTTTTGCAAGGTAAGGCATACCTAGAGTTACCAAAAACTGAATTGAATAAATAAAGTTAATTTTAATACCGAATTGAAATATCTAGTCAAAATAATGGTGTATTTTATAAAGATTGCTTCGTTTATTCGCTTTCTTTTTGCATTTTATTTTCCAAATACATACATTAATGTTAAATGTAAGTAATACTATTGTATAGGCAAGGCATTTTGGCTTCTATAGTGGTAACATAATATTTTTTTAAGTGTACCTACCGTAATAAACTATTACTATTATTATACATAGTTTATAGAGCCACAATGTTAAAAACAATAATAATTATATTATCATAATTTTTTGTTTATTTATTTTATCAAAACAATACTCCATTGTGTTTATTTATAATTGTCATTATTTTTTAATATCTTGTAATACTACTTCAATTTTCACAATATGCCAAGCATGAGAAAAAATTCAAATCTTACATGATAATTTATTTTTTGTTATATTAATATTTTTTTAAATTATTTATTTATTTGTGTCCATTATTTTTAAAATTTATATCCATTCCAATAATGTTAGTTATTAATTTAACAATTTTTCCACATGGCAACTCTATTCAATGCAAAGTACCTACTGTCAAAAGCTACAAACGGTACTTATTGATTTGAGATATTATGATATTACATGAAAATTTGAGAGTAAAAAAGAATATCAAAATAAAAACAAACTAAATATAAAACTTTTGACAGTTGCGACCACCAACTTGTCAATTTTAATCCCTGTATCAATACGGAGATGTAAATTTCATAATTATTAACTATAGAGTTGCCACGATGAAAAAATATTGTACTTATTTTATTTACATTTGTAATATTAATTTAATTATATTATAAATATAAATGCTTAAAACAGTATAAAACAAATAAAAAAGTGTATTTGCTTCATTATATTATGAAATTATTTAAAAATATATATTTTGCTGTACGTATGTATGTATAACTTCACATTATCAATGTATAAGTTTAGTAACTTTTAAAAATATAAAAAAATATTTATAATTATTGTATGTATTGTAATAATAAGTACTCTCCTTTCATTTTTTATGAATTTATTATTCTCACAAGTTCGATTTTATGGGTAAAATATGAAAACTTTAACTACAAATGATATGTTTGTATATTGCACAGTAAATATTACCTACATACATAAATAATATACCAAATATTTATAATTTCCACAAAAACTACCTGCAAACTTTATTAAACTTCCTATACCTACCTACTGACAAAAAGTAAATGCATTTTAAATAAATATTGTAAACAATAAATATAATTTTGTCAAAAAAATTAATATTAAAAAATATAAGCGATCATAAGTATTCATATCACCATATTTAGAAAGTAAATTTATGAATATGATTTTGAATCATTTATTTTGCACATACCTAACTTAATTTTCAAATGTGGCAACATTTATATTCAAAGCGATCCCTTTAGGAAAATAATATTTCATTCCTTTTTTAAAATTGTGTTCTTTTTTACATTCTTTGACAGGTATTTCAATATTTGCTCTGTTTTCCCTGCATCTGGAATGTGTGTTATTGCATTTTTAAAATGTTATGCATTTTGTCTATGATTAGAGCGATTTCTTTTTTTTTAAATATTTATTCTTATTATGAGAAATAAAAGGATTAATAAAAACCTATATTTATAATAATGTTAGTATGAAAATAAATTAAATATGATGTATTCATGAATTCGTCCGGATAAATATTAGCACAATACAATATTTGTAATACTTACCCTAAGTTTTTTGAATTGTAGATGTAATGATACTATGAAAATATTTCACTATTTTGTATTTTAACTTCCTAAATATGTGTATTATTATTATCTAAGCAAAGGGAAAATGTTTCAAAATTAAGACCAACAGAAAAGCAAACTGTTGAACTTGTCAAGAAAACAAAATTGATGTTCAAAAATTAAAATTTTGAATATTCTATGATTTCAAAACAAAAAGAGGAAGATGATGTCATTCTTTCTTATTGATTGAATGAGAAAGAATGCTAATGTCATCAAGAATGCATCCTGAAATTAAGATTGAGTTTTAAAAATTCATTTTAGAACAGTTTATTACGGTAACAAAACAAAAAGAGATAGAAAATAAAATTTTGTCTATAAAATGAGAAGGAAATATTAGTCATGAAGTTACGCTTATTAGGCTTTGGTATTAAAAGAAAGATTTAACAGCATACAAACGAATTAGTTTGCTTTGAATGACTATTTTCCCTTTTAAAAAATGCTTAATAATAAAAATATCTTAAATTATATATCAAATATCTCATCGAGGTGTGTACAGATATCGGAATGGAGAAAAGGTAGAGCAAGTAGAATAAAAAAGTGTTTTTGTTTCACTCTATATAAAGTAGAAGATGTTTAATTTTATTTTTAATAAATTGGTACATGCTTTTGAATTTGGTTCAATTTATATATCTTTGTTTTGTCTGTATGTATCCAATTGGCATATTAACATCTATATTTAAAAAAATCAGCATGTGCATCAAATGATTTGACAGGTATTCAAAAATGGAATAAATTTGAATTGGAAAATATCTAATGTCGAGTATAATATTCTACAGTTTCAAACTTACTTCTATAGAACACATTGTTTCAATTAAAACTAATAACTGAAGAACACAATATTTGTAATTGATTACAACAAGTTTGAAACATATAATTTGAATTGATAAGTGTAAAACAATTTTGAATTTGGAAGTAAAATGTTTCTTCCGCCATTTTTCCTAATCTGTCAATATTTTTTCTTTGAAACAAGACAAACAATTTGGAAACAGTTTTATATCATTTCTGGTACACTTTATTTACATTAAATATGTATTTATATATTTTGTAAGTTAATGTTTAAATTAAAAATGTGTTTTGAAAATGTAAAAGAGTAAAAATAAAGTAAAATAAAAAAAGTATTTACCGTAATAATTAAAATAAACAGCCCGATAGATGTGCATAGAAATAATATTGTTATTTATAAATTTATTTATTCACATTTGAAGTATTTATATAGCATTAACTTTAGTTATAATAATAATAATATATATATTTCGTAATCAAATTAAAAAAAAGTAAATTTAAAAAAATGCTATGAAAATATAATAAATTAATTAAGCTACATACCTACTTATCTAATACCGCTCTCTAAATGTAATAGTTAAAAATGGATATAAAATAGATTTGATATGTGTCAGTAAAATCTTATATAATACATAATAATTAATTATATTATTGTGTCGATATTTCTAAGTTTATTTTTATTTATTTATTTTGTTTGTTTTAAGATTGTTTATTATTACCAAATATGATATAACACAGTTATTTTGTTTATTATTATAATTATCATTTGTTTAATTACGTGACTAGCTTTAGTGTTTTTGTGAATGTTTTTGTGTTTTGTGGCCATATTTATTGTAATTATTAAACTTATCTATAATAAAAACAATAAAAAACACAACTTTATGTATTTTTTTTTGTAAAATCTCAATCTCTATTACATATATGGACAATTCGTAAAGCACTGTTTAGTGTTGTCGGCTGGCGTGGCGCGGAGGTAACACTCTTGCCTTTAAGTCACGAGGTTCCGGGTTCGATTCCAGGCCAGGGCAAAATGAAGAATGACCTTTTCAAATTGCCCTGGGTCTGGGTGTTTTTAGTACATGTGTTTGGTGCATTGTATATATTATATGTGTATCGTCACGTTAGTATCCATAATAGTTTGGGACTAACTCGATCTGTGTGAATTGTCTATGCATGTTATGTTATGTTAATGTTCTCGAGAAATTGTCGAGAATTAATGTTCTCGAGTTTACTCATAACATGACCACAAGGGCACCATATTGTGTGTCTTATCGTCCGTAGCCGCAGCAAACAGGTGTGTCTTTAGCCTTTTTCTAGAACCCTTTCTATTCCCCTCTTCTTGCCAACTTAGAAGCAGCTTGTTACAGCATCTGCAGGGCTTGTCTTAACAAAACTCAACACAATCTTAATCTAGTCTTGATCTTGATCATACGACACACGAAGTGACTATTGGCCAAAAATACACGCAAACCGATCGCGCGTTAGCGGTAGCGCGGTGATTTTGACCATAGTCCCTTTGTGCGTCGTATGATCAAGATCAAGACTTGATTAAGATCGTGTTTAGTTTTGTCAAGAGTAACCCTGCTGAGATGGTTCAATAAGTCTTGCTTTTTGCTTCTTTTTTTACTATCTCCACTGTTTGTGTCATAGAGAATGTGTAATTTTAAATTGAGTCTTCTTAGTTTTAGTAGACTTGGTTATACTCCAAAACTCAAATATGCTTATCATTAAAAAATATACACTTTTTATACAGTTTACTGTTTATTATGCAATTCAACAACATAATATACAATTTAATATTTCAAAATTGATCAGAGTTCATGCTTTGAGGGAGAAAAACTATTACATTACCATTAATAAAGTGCGTATGGCACCATCCTGTCATCTCAATTATTTTCTCCAGTGGCAATGTTTCTTTCAAACATAAATAATGCCATTAAACTTACTTTGAAGTTTCAAATATCTTGAAGTTAACACTTTTTCACACATTCCTGCCTGATTTTACGTAATCATTCATTACATTATGATAATATTATTTTATTTGCAACATTCTCGTGATATTTTTACTACCTATTTGTTTCTTGATGATATCAAAGTTTTAACATATTAGTATGTACTTTTAAAAAAAACGATAAATATTTCAAAGAGGATCAAGCAGAAATTATTGATTGAAAAACACCTTCCGAAATTCCATCACGACAAGCAGAGGTATTTTCAGACAATCATTTAAGAGGCTGCATAAATGATGAAATTAATTTAGTTCCAAGACTGTTTTAAAAAACTCTCATTTTCAAAAACATGTGAAAATTTTACCTGTGCAAGCCTGAAAAAAATAATTGATTATTCTTTTGTAATTTAATACAATTAGTGTGATCTCCGGTCGGAATTGCCAATCCGCATAGGAGCAGCTAGCGGGGCTTTCAATTACATGAACAAAATTTGGAAGGCGTCTGGACTCAGCATCAGGACAAAATGCCGCTTGTTCAATGCGTGCATCATCCCAATCCTTCTCTATGGCTGTGAGTCTTAGCACTTAACCAAGGCTCAAGAGCGGAAGATACTAAGCTTTGAAAACAAGTGTCTTAGAAGGATTTTGGGTATGAAATGGTATGAACATATTACAAATGATGCTGTGCGCCGGCGCACCCAGTAGAGACCTGTAATCTCCGTAATACAGGAGAGACGATGGTCCTGGCTGGGACATGTTTTGAGAATGCCTAATGATAGTTGGCCAAAAAGAGCACTGTTCTTCCGTCCGCAGGGGTTCCGTCGGCCCGGGCGTCCCTCTTTCACAATACACCGTTCCTATGACAATGATATCAGAGCGCAAGGAATGTCGTGGAAAGAGGTGACGCAATTGGCACAGAGAAGCTCTGAATGGAGGACGCTGGTTTCTGCCCTGTGCTACCGAGAGGAGCGTTGAGGGCGATGAATGAATGAATGAAATTTAAAACAAGACATGAATCAGCAAGAACCGTGTTATATTAATTGTGTCAGTGGTGCACACATAGTAGAATTCCATAATTATGTAATTTGAAACAGATAGATTCAGAGATTGATGGAAAGACTTGATAAGTGGAAAGATATCTCTCTCGGAAACAATAATCTGTAGTACCTATTATAAAGAAACACTTGTTTCAAATTACATAAGAACATTGTCTATTCCATATTACAGAACCAAAGGAAGATTTGAAATAAAAATACTAAACACATTAAAATAACTATTTTATTCAATGTATGTATCTTAAAAGTTCAATTTATAAGTAATTTTAAAGATAATATATTTTAATAATTAAAGACATAATTATGAACACAATAAATATCTTATACCTCACTTATTTCCAAAGTATATTGAATTTCTATTTAACTTTTATTATAAAAATTATATTTTTATTCATTTCTTACATTTCATGGTTTCACATGGGCTACTTTCAACCATTGACTTATTATGGTATAGAGTAGTAATGCAGTACAATTTTTTTTAGATAACGTGTTCCAAAATTATTAATAATATTACTGTGCCATTTCACTCCATAACATTAAGATATTCGATATGTACAACATTAAGATACTTATGGTCTATTTTTTTATTTTTATTTATTTATTTTATTGAACATAACAAACAATACAGATATAACAATACATAGACTATTTGAAAAAACTTTAATCCAAACATCCTCTTTATAGAGACAAGTCTTGTGTAAAGGAGGGTTGAGGGTTGGAGAGAGGGTTGAGGCTTTCTTACTTATACTTTTTTAAAAAAAAAAAAAAGATATATCTGGGTTTTCTTATAAACCCAAATACAACCTTATACACCTTTCACACTAAGCTAAAAGCTTGTGCTGTGAAAGTGGAGTTTGACGGCACCTAATATCGAACCACGGACCCCTTGTTCTGGAGGCCGAGACTCTACCTCCAGGCTACCGACTTACTCGAAAATTATGTACCATACATTTTGCACACACTCTCCTTAGTTGATTTTATTGTTTCTTTATGATGATGTCTCTTTTGTGATTATTTGTATGCCTTGCTTTTCTTGGTTTTGCTTTGTTTTTTTTTCGTGCTGAGATCGCTTTGGCCATAATTTGTTATGATCTCAATGCAGGAGGACATTTTTAAGATAATAATTATTTTATATACCTACCTGAAAAAGCCATTGAAGGATATACTTCGGCACTAGTAGGGAATAGACCATTAACATCTTAATGTAATAGATTGAAATGGCATTCATGGCATATTATTTTTGATTATGCAGCATAATTTTACAAAAAAATTGTACTGCGATACCAGTCTAGTAAGTCCATGATTCATTCTAGACATCAGGACAGCCCCCAATATTAAGCCCCTGAATTCGAATTTTAAATTTTTAATGTAAGCTATTTTCTCAGAGTTTGTTGAAGAAGTTACTAGAATATCGTTTTATTTAAACAGTGGGAGAGTTGTCTCTTATCCAATTAGCATAACTGAAGACATTTGTGTAGACACTGGGTATACCAGCTTCACCACATTTTTCTGATCCAAATGATACAATACCAATCTGAAAGCAAATTTTTTAATAAGATAATTAAAACCATCAACATGTTACAAAGTGGCAGAATCATTCAATATTTAAACAACAGTAAAAAAAATACTAAGTTAAAATTACTTTGAACTGCCTATTTGTAAACAACTCACAGACATAAACTTGTGACAAAACTTTTGAATGAAAAGAAAAAGAAACAAATAGAATAACGGCGATAAGATATAAAGTTGTTACAGTAGGGTTCCTTTTGACACAATCTAAATACGATCATTTTATTTATTTATTGATCTTAATTCTTAACTCTATGATGAGCGAAGTGACTAGTAAAAAATACGTGCATACCAATTACACAGCAGATGAGATTAGTGTTTTTAACATTTACATGAGTGTTATGGTTGTATTATAATATAACTTCGAGTTGTAGAAAACTGATCGAGTTCCAAAAAACAGTGTTGTCGTTGGAACTGCAAATGGGGGTAATATTATGTGGTTCAAAAAGGATATTGTGTGGGTAATTTCAATACCTATATGGAACGTGTCTGCTGGTTATATTATTGAAGAAAGTTCCAAGCTAAGAAAATACAATGTTATTGATGAACCAACTGATATGAAAAAAGGTTTCACCTGCGTATATCTTCCATCAATCATCAAAACTAAAGGCGCCCCACCAAACCCTGAACAGGCATCTCTGTCACTTTCCCCTCCAGCACAGAGCTGAGCAGTGCTGAGAGGTGCAGCCGTCTCATACACCCTCCTACAATCTTCCAAAGGCACAAGAGGTACAGAGAGTGTCTGTCTAATTGTTGGGGCTGTTCTCTGTGAGCCAACTTTGCCCCACCCAAGAACTACAGCTCGGATGGACGATGTTGAAGGCACTGGGGCACCAGAGAGACAAATTGGGAGACTGGTCACTGAAAGAAATAAAACAAATAAATATGGTAGTCCCGATATTGAAGAAAGACCCTCTCACCCGGATATCTCATGAGTCCTATTTATCCATACATAGTGGTAGTCCCGACAATCTAAAAGTTATTTTTGAAAATAAACAGTCGCTGTAATTACAACGTAACGAACGAGCAATGAAATTGATCGAAGCCATAAAAGAGAATAATATGTTGGAATCCATCAATCTTGACCATCATTTATATGGATTTGGTCACACAAAATACCTCACAGAAGTTTTCGGTTCCATAGCACATCTCTATTTATACAAAACCCCTTCTCATGAAAAAACAATTAAGACCCAAGAGAAAAGCAATAAAAAGGTACCTACATAGAGAATTTGAAGGGCTCTTGGATTGCAAGACTGCTTTAGTAATTCGGAATGCCTAAATTTTTTAAGTCTACAATTCCTCATTTATTTTCAATTTGATAACGATCTTACTTGTGTATTTCAACTCTTGCTTGAGCACAATGAGAGCCACATCATGCCTGTAGATCTTCCTATCGTAACCTGGATGCACTATTACGTGAGAAATGGGAATGGATTGGGATGCCACTGCACAGAACATGTCACCGCAGTCAGGATCGGAAGCCGTATCAAACTCTCCAACCAGCACCGATGATCTGGAAGCAAACAGTTTTAGACGAAAAAGTTGTTTGGAAATTGAATAATAATTTGATTTGTGATACCTCGGTGTTTGGATCAAATAAAACGCACAATTACATATGTTTATTAATTCCAAAAAAATGTATTTAACTGATTGATTTCGGTGGACAATATTCTGATAAGACAAAAAACCTCCGAGTTTCTACACTGCTTAAATATTATCATACATACATTTGGAGAACTGGAAAATGAAATGAAAAGTATTTGTTCTTACAATTTATAATCTTGAGCCTTAGCCAAGGCACAATGGGCAGCAGTCAAGATGACTTTTTGAGAGATGATGGATCCAGCGCACGGGTATCTCATCTGCTGATTCTGGCGATCTGTAAATAGAGGTAGGTATCTCAGTTTTACTAAAGTATCTTAAAATACAAACAAGGAAAACAGTGAGGTCAGAATAATATTTGGATTTCATTTTCTTCTCAAGATTTTTCATTGTCTATGAATTGTAAATAAAAAGCATATTATTGATATTGTAAATGAAATTTTGTGAACAGCCTTGACAAATATTAAATAGGTACATAAGAGAATTGATAAGAATCCCAGAAGGTGGAAGAGCTGTTTCAACTAGTACAGGACAGAGAGGTTTACACCAAAGTGGGCGTCGAGAGGATCTGATATAGCACCTAAAGAAGAAAACGAACCCAGCAGATTATCCCATATTTTGGTAGCCAAGTAACCAGTTTTGTAGGAATTCAATTATATAACGATATTTTAAGTCATACTTATGAATCCTATCCTGACAACCCAAGGATGTGATCCTAGTCCATAGTATGCTCTCGCCTGCACCATCGGACTTCCACAAGTTGCAGGCATCTGTTGTACTTGTTGTTGTTGGGCAGACTGATCATCACCTCCAGAATCACCTTCATCCCCCAACACTCCCGGTGGTCTCCCTCCATTATTAGGAGCATTATTAGAAGAACTAGTTGCCAAATGATTCATACCTCCTGGAGGACAGCAGACGAGAGATTCTCCGCCGCGCCAACCACAAGTCAATGCAGTCAGCCTACGGAAATACCTGGGTAAAATCATTAGCATGATGGATGAACGATGATGGGATGAGTGACATGAAAATTTTGAAGGCGATATTTAAAAAAAAGTTTATCTATTGATAAATGTAGACGTTTCTTAATCATACATTGTTAGCCTAGTCGAAACAAAGGGCTTCTCCCGACGCTGAATCATTCTTATCTGGTATCTTACAAATGTCAAATTAAAAAAAGCAGCAGGGTCACTCCTGAGACAACCTAAATAACGTCTTAATCTTGTCTTGATCCAAAACTCTACGATGCGCGAAGTAACTATAGTCAAAAATACGTGCATGCCAATCCTGCGGCAGCTGACAATAGTCGTTTTCAACATTTACATGAGTATTTTGATTGTATTATGTGACATAACCCCAAGAATATACCAGACATTAATTTTGTCTTTATTTGTCTTTATTGTATTCTTCATTAATATTGTCTTTTATCTTTATTACTTTTTAGGAAGTATATTTTCTAATTTCGTCAAGAACAAACCACGACCGTATTTTTAGCTCGAGTCATGCGTAACCCTGTTATTTTTTAAGCTATAGAGTTTAAAATTATATACAAATTGGATAGTTTAACGATTTTCAAGAAGTTCTTTTAGATCGTCAATAAATTGAGACTGGAATTTACTTTGAACAAAATATATATTAATTTGACATTTCTTAGATCATTTCAATCATCAGATTCTCATTGGGAGGAACACCCTTATTATTGCTCCTTTCTTTTAGAATGTTAGATGGCTTAAAAATGGTTGGTTCTTTGCCGAAAACTCTGATTGTTAATTATGGCTGTGATGGATCATGGTATGTAGAATGGAGGTGCATGAAGTTAACAATTAGCCAATGACGTGACCTCACGTGGATGCAAAACCATGACACAAAACAGGTGATAGAAAACAAACAGCGTGGACTTAACTTTATTAAGCATTTTCTTATCTAATCCCCATTCCCAATACAAAATTGACAGCAAATCTATTATTTCACTTATTTTTATTATGAAAGGATTTTTGGTGTGAACCAGAAGTGTGGTCTGTTCCGTAAAATTTTACAACGTTGAACAAAAAAATGTCTTGGGTTAAATTAATTTCTCAACATGAATTGAGAATCTTACACTGATTATCGTATTTGTGGCACCGGTTTTTACAGAGTTCCTACCATGGCTATACCCAAGATTTTATCCAGGACATGGGGAGAGGGGAGTGAGACAGCAGTTTTTTTTTATTTAGTCACAAAAATCGACTCTGTGGATCATTTTTTATAATCTCATTTTTCGAGATTTGGTAATTAGGTATGCAAGCCACATTTCTAACCTTC
Organism: Athripsodes cinereus; assembly: GCA_947579605.1. Taxonomy (NCBI): domain Eukaryota; kingdom Metazoa; phylum Arthropoda; class Insecta; order Trichoptera; family Leptoceridae; genus Athripsodes; species Athripsodes cinereus. The sequence continues at coordinate 23,172,662 of OX388320.1, forward strand.
TGCCTTCAAATATTCATTTTGATGTAGGATTTTGAAATATTTCATAATATTATTATTTCTTTGCATAAATAATCTCACGTTATAATTCTGTAATTGTTTAAGTTCTATATTGCACAGTCAAATTTGTTATTATTCTGGGGGGGGGGGAGGCAACTTACTCAGTTTTTCAATCCCCTGGGTACGTCCATGGTTTCTACTAATTATTGATAGCAAATATTTTGAGTTACAAAAATAAAAATACACACTCGTATTTAGAAATTTCATTATACTTTACTTGTTAGAAGCCAAACAAGATTTATCCAGGAGATCTTCGAGAAGGGGACATGTTGAAATAGGGACACAGACGTAAAGAGGGTCGCATACATCCTGAAAAAAGGAGACAAATAAATTAATTACAGAGGCATAGAACTGAAGGTCTAAAACAAGACGCAGAGGCTTTGGTAATTCCTACCCATGACGGTCTGATGATAAAAGATTGGCAGACGTGCGTTGAAAGAAAGTTGAATCCAACAGAGGATTATGAAGGTCGAAGATGGAGAATTTTGTCCAATACTGGACACAAGCAATGGACAAGTAAGAAAGAGAGTAATCTTAAGTAGTAGTTGAAAAATAACTCAAACTACATTAACTTGATTTTTCTAATTCCGAATTACTTTGTAGTTGGGATTTAAAGATTATTCGTGAAATTTTTGTACATATGTATACTCACCAGTGGAATTTAGTTTTACGAAACAATCCCGTACAGTTTAATGGCTGTATTGAGTTTTAAAATGGAATGCAATTTTTGAATAATTATGAGATTCTTTGAGAATCTTTGGGACATGCTTGAGTTCCCAACCAGAACATTTATGCATTCAAAAGGTTTGCAGATTATACCATCGTTTGACCGATAAAGTTTGATCCTATCTCCAAAATATTTTCGAGTCAATTATTATAAACATCATTAATAACTGAAAAATATGCAGAGTAAAAGAAAGAAAAATGAGAATTAATGTATTAATTCTTACATCTCCATAACTACTGGCTCTGTGTTCTGGCTTAACTGATCCATGTGAACCTTCCTCTATCATAATGAGGGCACCTGGAATAAAGGAAAATATTATTATTACAATTTTCCAAAAATGAAACAAGTGTGGTTAATGACCTTTTCGGATGAGGGCAGTCAATTTGAATTTTCTCCAAAGAACTTATCAATGTTTGCTTTTGTTAAAACTAAAGCAGTTTCCGATCGTATAAAATACTGTACCCACTTTAAAATGGGATTCTCGAATTTTTTGTCTCCCTCCGCAAAATTTCTTAAACAAAACTGATGAAACGCCATCTCAACTTTTTATCCTCGTATTTTCTTAACCAAACTTGTATTGTATAAAATGCAATTATGTGCCCAACTTACACTAGATAAAACTGGATTAAAATTGCTTCCAACTTTCCCAGAAAAAGCATTTTTAGCATGCCCTAGTTAAGGTTTCTTTATTCCACTATCGTAGACCACGACTTAATGTTCAATGAATTTCATGTAAAGCGTTATCTTTTTGAAAAGGAACCATTCACAATCAATAAAATTTTCTTTTACAAAAGGGTTCGTCAAATATTTCAAATTCCTATGTCGAATCAATAATCTATAATAATTCTAGTGACAGGAATGTAGGAATTCTGTGTAGAAGTCAAAACACCACAAAATTGTGAAAACTAAGATCTAAAAAGAGGATCTTCACTTATGAATAATATTTTTTAAAGACACCGAAGAAATTGTGAAATATTCACTGAGAAAAATACTCAAAACGAATCATTGGTACGGTACTATCAGATTAGGACCAGAGATCTTACAAACGATTCATTGGTATAAATCTATAATAATAACTCTTCGCAAACAAATCATTGGTAAATTTACCAACAACTTGTTTGCGAATAGTTAATATTATAGATTCGTACTAATGAATCGTTTGTACGATCTCTGGTCCTAATCTGATAGTACGTACCAATTAGTGATGGGCGATATATCGATATACGATTCGATTATATCGATAGTTCAGAACAATGCGATTATTCGATAGTATCGGAGCAAGTCGATTATTTTAATCGATTATTATAAGTCGATTATAACATCGATTATTATAAGTCGATTATAACATCGATATAATATATCGACTTGCACAAGTCGATTATAAATGTTCGACTTTTGATCTACCCCTTCAATAATTCGACTTCGACTCGTGTTAGTCGGTTCTTAGAATTCGATTTCAATACAAGTTGATACTTGCTACTAAAAGTATAGTTGGATATATAGGATGAACCATGGCCAATATGCATTTAGGTACCTACCTACCTATAAGTATAATACAATATTATATTCATACACGATGCCGTGCCGGACAACACCACAACGATGATGCAGTCAGTCAAATGATTAGTGATCGCTCCATTCCTTGCAATTTTTATAACCTAATAGGAAAACCAAGTAACTGCCAGAAAATAATAATTTAGGAATAATTTAAACTTCTAAGATAAAATTTTGTGGAAGATTTTATTTTTATTTATTTATTCATTCATTCTTAACTGTACATTGATTACAAACAATTACATAAAAGGTATACATTCAATACGTATTTTTATTTTAATAAGGGACAATAATTACATAAAAAAATATAAAATCATATAACCTAGGTCCTAAAATACTCCCGAACATGGATTGAAATATAATTTCCGCTATATTACTAAGCTAATGAAAATGAGTGGATAGCAACAAATACAAGTATTAATTATAATAAATACAAAATTACTATACCTACATATTTTTATTGTTTAGCAGATGTAAGTGATGTCAATTTATTGTACGGTACGGTATTTAAGTAGTTCACGTAAAAATAAGTTGACGAGTAGAAGTAGGTACATTGTCTGCTTATTCTCCGAAAATACTTTGCTTTACTTGATTAATAAATTTCTTCGTTAGATTATATGTAATATCTTTTAAAGAGCGTTACTAGGTTTTACTATTAAGCTGTCTACAAGTAGAAGATCTCTTAGTAAAAAGAGAGACACTACTCGCGTAGTTACCTGAACAATTTTGTAGGCAATATTAATATGAGAACGTGAGCATTCACATTTCACAACCGCATCCTTCAACGCATAAAAACAAACTGAAATAAAGCGTGAGGAAGTGAGAGGGGAATAGATGCGTACGTTTCGTTGAATCGTTGACGATAGTTTTGTACTTCGTTTTTCCGAATATAATACGAAAATAACCGACTTCAAAATAATCGATGTTTGTGTTATTCATATCGCGCTACAAATAATCGATACTACTTCGATATATCGATTATTTTTTACAAGCGAAGTCGATTATTTATATCGATTGTGAATTGTGAACGACTTCGATTATTTCGATTGTAAAATATGATACTATCGCCCATCACTAGTACCAATGATTCGTTGTGAAATTTCGTTAGTATTTTTCTCAGTGTTCCAAATTTCCACACAAAATTGTGAGGGTAGAAATTTTTGAGCGCAAGTAAAATCACCAAATTCTTATCAAAATTGAAACATAAAAAAGATCCACGTGTACCTATAGCGTATTCCAGCATTTGTGCCCGCCCTACTTAAAAAAAAAACGACCCCCTGCGCTATAAACCTTAAAATTAGCTATGTAACTACGCATAGGATACATACTTTCAAACATTAATAGGTACTATGTTTTTTATAGGTACCTATGCACTTTTTGAATGCATTTCTATGTCATATAAAATGATAATAAATATAGATTTTTATCATGTTTTTCAGATAAAAGTGAAATTATTCAATGCAGTATAGAATTTCGTGATAATAATAATTACTACTGGGTCATTTATCACGTTTTATACTTCAGTAAGATTTATTGTATTTTCTAGTTGTAAAAATACGGTGTTGCAGGAATGTGCACCTACTCAGGTATTTAATTGTTTTTGATATATTTTTCCTATTAATAAACTAATTAAAATATTATTGTGACGATTGTGGTATGTTTGTTTATTAATACTTGAAAAATACACACAAAAAGGTAGTTTCAAAGTTGGTCTGCGATTCTGGCACATTTGTGTTTTGGTAATATTACTGTATTTTTACTTAGCTTATATCAATAGATCTGTTTGGCGTTCCGTTCTCTCTGCCTACCCCACTTGGGACACGGCGTGAGGGTATAGTATAGTTATATCAATAAGAGTCACGTGGTCTTTTCTATGGAACTGTCAAATATTTGAAGGGCATGAAACTTTACACGAGTTTCTAAATTATGACAGCTGATATTCATAGTGGTTTGGCAATGGTTAGTGTCATTTTTAGCAAATGATAATGATTTGTGATTCTTATAATAAGATTTAAATAAAATAATGGATCAATAGGATCAAAATGAAATAATGTTACACGGCCTTAAACACGTCAAATCTGACAGATCTCTGACAGTTACAATGTCCTTCAAGCCTTGCAATACCAATATGTAAGGTCGCATATTATCCAATTTTTCCTTAGAATTTCAAGTTTATACAATGTAAATTAATGGCGCAACATGGCAGAAGATATAAATAGCAAAACAATTTCTTTCAATCATTCTTTACAGTACTTATCATAAACAAAACTTGATTTAAAAATGTTTGACATATGTTATGACTGCATAGTGTATTGAGTATTCATCTAATCTCACAAGCAAATGACAGTTATGGGTTAAACTATTGTATAATAACAATAATCTGTAATATGTAAAAGCTTTATTGTATGTTTGTATGTTTATTTACATGTCTATAATACAATAATTATGAATGTCAGTCATAGGGCCGTTATTAGGTACTAACAATTATTATTATTATGTTCTATTCTATTTGAAAAATATCATTTTATAGTATATAAATCGAGGTCATCTCTCAAATAATACCTAATAATAATATGTATATATGTAATTATTGTTATTTAGTATCTGTCTATGTATTGTTATAATGACAGAAGATAATTATATGCAGGATTATATGCCAATGATTTGCCTCTATTAATCAGACATTTTTTTTTTTTTCATAGTTTAATAAATACATATAAATAAAACATTAAATTTCAATGACTCGATTTCAAAAAGAGGTAATCTCGTGTTTTGAAGTGAGTTACAAAACAATACAAAAATTAAACACTATCAAAACTTTGCTAAAAGACTATTTCCATTTTCAAGAGTAGACTGAAGCATCATTATCTCGCTTTAAATTATCCATCATAAGCAATTACCCCCCCCCCCCCTTTCCGTCTTCATCTCATTGATGATATTCTTATCTATATAATATTAATATATATTTTATTTGTTGCTTCGTGTGTGTGTGTGTGTGTGTGTGTATAAATATGTTTGTACTGTATTTCACTTAAATATTGTTTTTAAATTGTAAACACGTGTCTCTACTATACAACTGGTTGGTTGTTAGAAATTGCCTGCTTGCAATAAAACCGCCATGATTTACAGTTTTTATATGCAACGACTACCTATATGCAAATATGCATTATTGCATATAATCCAGATTGTAACGACAGCTGTGCTTTTCCATCCAGATATGTAATGACAGCAATCGCTATAATCATTATTTCAATAATAATACAAACATGCATTAATTCTTTCATTCATACTTATATAAAGTTATGCATGTAATTGTCATAATATGTAACAGTTTACATAATCGAGGGTTTTTCATTACTTTTTATTAAGTATATCAAACAAAAACCTATATGAATATATTTTATGATGTCTGCAAAATGTTACAATGGGGAACATGCATATATATGAAGAATATGAATAAATGTTATCAATTTATATTAATAACAAGGATGAATGTGAATAAACTAATATGGTTTGGGCACGTGGAAAGATTGAATGAGGACAGAATGACCAAGAAAATATATTTGGCTGAGAGGAATGGTGCTCAGAGACATAGACGTCCAAGGATCAAATGGCAAGATCATTTAAATCAAATCCTACAGGACGGTCACGTGTTGAGAACATTGAACAGGAGAGCATGCATGAGGAATTGTATGACAGTGGCGGACGCGAAAGATGTATGCAAGGATAGAAGGAAGTGGCGCTCGATCCTTTCTGCCTACCCCGCGAGGGAAGCGGTGTGATGCTATGTATGTATGTATGTATAATTTATATTAATAAAAATACGCCGATCACGAATATCCCAATAATGCTAAAATAAATCTTTGTTTTGGTAGGAAAGGGGGAGCGGCCCAAATAAATAAGCCCAATCATCATACATGTCTTAAGCATTTTTTATGACATGAAAAGATCGACCTTTATGTTCATTGTGTGCATTTTGTTCACTGACTTTTCCACTATACCGCCATGGTATACGTAAGATATAACACTTATAGGTAACACTTATACTCGGTAGATAAATACATTCATAGTAGTCCAGATTCCTTACGCCAGTGGTCTTCAAACTTTTTATCTCCATGGACCGGTCAGCGTTTGATGTTTTTACCGTAGCCCCCTGAAGTGAAAGTGATGAACTTTTGTTTTTGGGTCTCAGATTCCCAGAATTTTCTTTAATTCCCAGATGACCTTTAAAGATTGAATAGAATAGAATTGAATTCTCAGAATTTGATAAGTTTCCCTACCACTCTAAATTTCTTCTACCTGACGCTAAATTTTTCAAATTTTATAAAAATTTGAAATTTTTAAAGTTCTCTCCTAGATTTCGTCAAGGAATATTTAAAAATAAAATTAAAAAAAAAAATCTTTATTGTGGACTAAACAAAATAGCACAAATGGCGGGTTTATTGCCTTTAGGCAATTTCTACCAACCAACCAAATGTGAGAGAGATACAAGACATAATTAAAATTGATTTACATAGCCAAGTACACAAAAGAAAAAAAAAGACATAATAAAAAACAAATAAAATATATATAGGTACATACAACCAAAGTAGGCATAAGCACCAAATTAACAAATTTGTTTCATTTAGTTTTGTTTATCGAAAAAGAGGATTCGTTCTCCGGTGTGGTGCGGACGTTAGGCTCTTGCCTTTAAGTCACGGGGTTCTGAGTTCGATGTAGAATGAAAAATGATCTTTTTCAAATTGTCCTGGGTCTGGGTGTTACATGCATATGTGTTTAGTGCATTGTATATATGTGTGTCGTCGTGTTAGTATCTATATTACAAGATCCATATCTTAATTTGGGACTAGCTCGATCTGTGTGAATTGTCTACTCATGTTGATGTTGATGTCTAACAACAAAAAGATCCATCTCCATGTTCTTTCCGCGGACTGGGGGTTGAAGACCACTGCCTTACTCGACCTCCAAAAATCAGCGGATGTTCTAACACGGGGTTAACGAACTCTAAATCTATTGTTTTAAAACGAAAACAATTGATTTAGTTTATGAAATGTGAGATCTACTCTAAATGCCAACTAAATCTAATAAAAAAGATTTATTCTATTATTTATTTACTAGCTGAAAACACGGCTTTGCTAAGAAAATTTATCATCAAATTGATAAAAAATATAATCAATAGTATAATAAGCATACTATACTATATTATATCCTCAAGCCGTACCTCATATAGTGGCGTAGGCAGATTCATAGAATTTCTCATACACGCACTTCTTTTACTCAATACACAGCCATCCTTGGAAATTAAATCGGTTCTCGGACACTCGTGTTATTGTGTACGAATAACAATAATCCTCAAATTTTACGACTTTTCTTACACTTAGATACAATCTTGCGATTAATACAAGCATAGGAGGAGGTGTGAACTTGGAGAGGTTTGTGACGGGGTGGTTGTGTGAATTGGGAAGGAAGGAGTGTGAGAGGCTATTATTGCAGGTGTTACAGTGATGAGAGGGACGAGAGAGAGGAGGAGATGGAAGGATGGAACAGGGGGGAGAAACTGGCATCATTCTTGTTCTTTTTATTTTTTTAAATCTACATACTGATTGTCCATTTTTTTTCTTTTTTTTTTGTTATTGTTATTTTTGTTTCGTATTTTACACACGGTGATTACAAGAACTGACTAGAATAATTTAGAACATGTATACATTTATATAGATACTGCCTCAGAACAGACTCAAGTCTAGTGAGGCAGTAAATTCCATTTTTCTATTGTCAAAAGAATGTGTTTAAGTTATGATGTTTAGTTAGTAGAAATTTTCTTTTGTAGTAGTTAGTTGTTTTATTGTTATATTTATGGAAAATAAATAAAATAAAATAAATAAATATAAATTAGGTATCCAACAAGTGGATCAATTCTAGAATAATCCGTATCTTCAGCTGACATTGATATCAATCCTAGACGTTGTAAAGCACCCTTGTTCAGAACAATGCCTTGAGGTAATATTATTATTTAATTCATTTTGCACATCATCATACACATAACAAAATTAACAAATCAGTTTTCATAAGAAAAAACGTGATGATATGCAGCGACAAGATTATCACTAAACAGTGATTTCTTCCATCTAACCACGTCACATTTATACTAAACACAAATAATAACAATAAAAAAATCGCTGCATAAATAAAAAAGAACTAAAATCCACACACTCCAAAGGGACCGGGAACTAATTATCACAGTATGACGCTACAAAAATTGACAATTTATTATTAAATTTCCCGATTCTTCGTTGCTTGCACGTATTAAAATCTATAAAAACTAACGTAGAAATTACGTAACTTTTTAGTTAGTTTTATGTAGATTTTGTAAACGACCTTGAGCTTTTGTGAACAACTAGCATCAAGACTATGGATGACGTAGAAACTATGGTTAGGGAAGGAATGGGACATGTGGAAAAGACGGTTGTAAATGATAAACATTATAAACAAACATGCATTCTAACAAACGTAAATTTTTAATGGAAGATTATTCTCAAATACTAAGTATCAACAATGTATTTTGCGTGCATAGATTTATCTGAATGGGAGACCGTATTGTATTGTTATAACATTCATTGTTTTTGTATTTTTTTTTAATGAAATGAAAGCTGTATACAAATAGAAAATAATGATAATAATTTATGATTTTCGTTTTTTCGCAATGCCAAAAATTACACATTGTATTAAAAACAATAATTGATACTTGCGTGATATAAAAAAGAGAAATGCGATATTTTATCACCATCATCATCATCATCTCCCTCAACGCTCCTCTCGGGAGCACAGGGTAGAGTTCAGAGCGATTCTGCGCCAATTGCGTCATCTCCTTCCACGACATTCCTAGCACTCTGATATCGTTGTTATAGGAACGGTGCATTGTGAATGAAGGACGCGTGGGCCATTGGAACAGTGATCTTTTTGGCCAACTATCATTAAGCATTCTCCAGGACCATCGTCTCTCCTGTATCACGAAGATTACAGAACTCTGCTGGGTGCGCCGGCGCACAGCATCATTCGTGATACCATCTAACATCCAAAGTATTTCCAAACTTTAGTATCTTTCGCTCTTGAGCCTTGGTTAGGTGCTAAGATTCACAGTCATATTTATAGACAAATTTAATTTATATAATGAAACTTTTATCTCTGTATAATGAGAAAGCTTTTTTAAAATAATATTTTAATGGTAAAAGGGAGATTTTAAGTTTTTAAAATATTTATTTGAAATTCAATTAAATCCCGTGGAGCACCCGGTAAAGAATTGGTCTCCCACTCTTCTGCGTAAGTTTTCGAGTGTCCTGTAAAAGGCAGGTGTTCGAAAAAATTAAGACGTTATAGGTACATCTTAAATTCAGCGATGAGGTTTGCCACCCATCCTGAATGTCTTGATTTTGTATTGGCACGAAGAGGACAGTTTGCATGTTTCTTACATGGCTACCCCACTTGTGCGATATGCCGTGATGGTATAGTAGTAGTAGTAGTAGTAAATTAAAAATAATGTCTCCCGAAAATCTCTCACTCTTTCCTTCTCAATTTTTTAAGAATCCTGTATTTATACAGCAGGGTTACTCTTGACACAATCTAAATACGAGCATCACAGCATTTCCCACATGTGGGACTAACTGCGTGTAGGTAATGATCGAGCAAATTATCCTCTTCAAAAATATGGGATGGGTGACTGATCATTGAAGTGTAATTGTTAGATGTCTAAAACGCATTCAGAATAGATAGCGAACCTCATCACTGCTTAATAATTGAAGATTTTACAACATATTCTATTCATAATTCGTTTTCTTATCCGTGGTCAATCATTAATCCCACACAATGACGTGCCCTTCCTTCTTAGCTTTTCTTGGCCACATAATTCTGTGTACCTACCTACGTAATATTTCGCTACCCTAATGCAGAACTAGCCTATGTAAGTTGAAATTTTGGTTAAACTGAGTTAAGTATTAAAAAACAAAAAAATGATTATAATAGATATGAGATAATTTAATGAATGAGAGCTATTTGATTTCTAAATAATAATGCTTGTCAAAATTTGCTTGAGATATTTTAAATTATTTTTTTATTACAAAACAAAGCTTAAATCTGCTACTTTGAAAAATCATCCAAAAACGCTAGTTCTGCATTAAGAGCCCCGTTTAGTAAAAACGGTAAAATATTCAATTTTCAACAAATTTGATAGAAAATGTGCCAAAACTTGTTGACCCTTGCGAACATATTGATTTGATTAAATAAAAAAACAAATATTTTTTACCAATATTAGTTTTTTACTAAAAAATAAATAAATCGCAGACTGGCGAGATATATTTAGGTACTCTTTGTTATATCAAAATACAAATTATTTGTCAAATAAATATATTTTTTATTCATCCTATCAAACATATAAATACTATAGATTTTAGCAAACTTTTTTAGTAAACAAAAAATCATGTTCATGTGGCGATTTTTGGTTACAAAATATGATAAATTTATCTAAAAAAATATTTTTTTAAATCGGTCAATATCCATGAATAAAACGAAAATATATAATTTATTTGTTCTATAATTGTAAAACTATCTAAGTATTCGTAATATTAAAAAAAATATATGAAAATTTGTAGGATTCTCGTGCATCTATGTACCAAACACACCCCCGAATTCGATTTTTAGAAATATGCTTTTTTATAAGTTAGTGTTAGTGTTAGTTAGTTAGTACCGTGTTAGTGTACGTGTTAGCCGTGTTAGTACCCATAATACAAGATTCATATCTTAGTTTGGGACTAGCTCGGTCTGTGTGAATTGTCTACACGTGTTATGTTATGTTATAAACGAATACTATGAAGCTAAAATCAAGTTTTTTATTTTAAAGTTAAAGTTTGATATTGGTAATTAATATTTGTTCTCATATTTTATCCAATCAAAATGTTCGTAGGGTCAACAAGTTTTGAGAGTTTGTGTACCAAACTTGTTGAAAATTGAATGTTTTATCGTTTTTGCTAAAGGGGCCCCTTAAGGTAGCGATTTTCCGATTACATCTCATATACAAGACTATCGAAAACTAAAGGGGCGTTCACATTTGTTCACTTTCAGTGATCACTGTGGATGATCCTCCAAAATGAAAAGGTGTGAACAGGTGTTTCATCAATAGTTATCACCAGCGATGATGGATGAAATGCATGGATGGTGAAGCACTGTGAGTGCTATTTTACGAAAAGAATGGAGTCTATTTTATTCCTGGTACAACTCGATTTTAATGACATTTACATAGTTGTGAGAAAAAAATGTCTATACATTTTCATTTCTGTGCAAATTATATTAGGTATATGAAGCGAATTTGCATTTTTACTTTTTTCGCTAATTAGATAATTAGGGATTATTAATATCGCTTACACTGTGATTTATAATAGGTATTCTATAAAAAGAACAATAACATATAGTTATTATATTATTGTACTGCTACAAATAAGAGACAGGTATGTCTGTTCTACATATTATGTGGATGGTGTAATGCAACAATGTGGCAAGCTACGTCAACATCAAACTGAGATGTACATTTATCAGATTAAAGTCATATTAAATCAATCATATAGGTTTTCCTACCAAATAAGTTTTCTAAGCCTTATATTATATTTGTTTAGATTATTTACTATTTTTTTTTTCGTCTAACTGGATTAAGACCTAATGCGCACATGACAAACTCAATCTGAAATCTCGATTGGAGAACCATGTTATCACAATGTTATATAGGAGTCACCTTTTATAGGTGTTTGTAGCTCTCTTGGAGATAAAGGAAATCTTTTAGTTCATAATTCCATTCACATACAGTGAATATGAAATTTGACTATTGCCAAAAGAATTGCTACTCCCTATATTTTAAATTATTATATTTTTACTTACAGTGTGCAAAATCTAATTGGAAAAAGTGGGAAATGCGTCCCAACGCTTACAAATTGGCTATATAATTTACTATTACTACTACTTTACAATCACGGCATATCCTAAAAGTGGGGTAGCCAGCAGACCAGCTGCATAATACACGTGTAAGCCGTTCTCTCCGCGGGTTATGTCACATTAAAACAATACTCACACATCTATATTATGTTGAAAACGACTATTTGACTATTTTATTATTAGATTTATCGACTATTCTCAGCTACTGCGGGATTGGCATGCACGTATTTTTACTACCTATGGGTTCTTCGCATATTGTAAGATATAATTGTACTTATATATACTTAAGTGGGGTTCGAACAAATGCTGGTTTGAGAAACCCTCTCCATCGGATTGTCAATGCTTATAATACTAAGTTCGGAGTGTTGACATGTTCGCCGATAGCTCTCGCGTTTTCAAAAAGTCAATTTTGCAGGTGTTAAGCGGCAATTAATATTGTCATAACAATAAGATTAATGTCAGTTTGGGTTTCTCTGCATCTCAAATAATTTCCCCCTTACTTCCTTCTTTATCTTTATACTTTCATTTGTGACACTGATTCATGTTTTCTTTGGATGTGTGTATGGAACAGGTAGGTTAGGTTGTGAAGTGAATGACAGCACTGATTGTTTAATATTTATTTGAGTAATTATATCCAGGGATGTATACTCTCGAGTGATAGTCAACGTCGGGGGGACCTGACATGACACGGAAAGAAGAAGAAGAAGAATTATATCCATGTAGTAAGATCAGACAACTGTTGTTCATGTATGTTTTTTTTTATTGTCTTAATGTAAATTCCTGTTTTATCTATATTTTATTTATGTAATAAATAAATAAATATGTGTTCAGTACATTGTATATATGTGTATCTTTGTGTTAGTAGGTACCCATAATACAAGATTTAAATCTTAGTGTGGGACTAGTTCGATCGGTGTGAATTGTTTATACATGTTATGTTAAAGTCAAGACAAAAATGTAAGAAACATGCAAACTGTCCTCTTCGTGCCAATATAAAATCAAGACATTCAGGATGAGTGGCAAACCTCATCGCTGAATTTAAGATGTAAAATGTCTTAGTTTTTTCGAACACCTGCCTTTTACAGGACACTGAAAACTTACGGGGAAGATTACAAGACCAATTCTTTACCGGGTGCTCCACGCAATTAAATATTTTAATGTCTTTTGTTTATTCGTTGTATGTAGTTGTGATCAACATTATTTAAAAAAATAATTTAGATTACGTCAAGAGTAACCAAGCAGTAATGCAATACACCAGCAGCCCTAGACAAATTGCATTTGGCGATCGACTACAAACGAACTTTTCGACAATGTACCATAACATTATACGAGTATATTATGTTCACTGTCGAAAAGTTCATTTGTAGTCGATCGCCAAATACAATTTGTCTAGGGCTGCAGAGAATTTTTAATTTTTGAACTATGACGCTAACTTTTTTTTATTTCACTTTTTTATGGCTTAACGTATTATTGCTGCATCCACATTGCAACTCTATTACAATCACAAGTGAGATCTGGTTATTTTTATTAATAACAGTTTGACGAGTTGTAATCTAATTTATATTTTTATTATCTTTTATTACAATATGCAACTAGGTATAACTGCTAATCCAATTTGATATAATAATAATAATAATAAATTTTATTGTATTTTGTATGGAATGTGTTACAACAGCGGTCTCTGTGTATGGCATCGTAATATGAACTCAAATGAAAATTACATCTAGTTAGCTAAATGGGATAATTTTGTTTAATTTGTTTCAATTCAGCGACGAGTTGTGATACCTTTCTGAATGTCTGGTTTTATTATTGTCATGGATAGAACAATCCATATGTTTATTATATGTGATTAGATCACTGACAACCACATTTGTGGTGTATCACACATATTGTGGATGGTGTCGTGTAGGTATAAATTAATAGATATGATTGAATTCTATTGTTTTAAATAGATACCTATGATTTATTGCAAAAATAACGATTTGGATCAAATATCTTAATGCTTGTCTGTCTAACAAAGGAGTTCTCGGTAGTGAATAGGTGGTTATCCACTCTTTTATCAAGTTTTCAAGTATCTGATAAAACCAAGGTGTGCGTAAAACCTGACGCATTTAACAATTGACGTCTACAATTCAGCAATGAAACATATTTTTTATAGGCACGGAGAGGTCAATCAGCAAGTTTTTACTCTACTGGCTCATCCCTCTTTTGAGATATACCGTGATGGTGTAAAAGTAATGGTTTGCATGCAAATCTTCATCGATACAAAAATATTAAAATTAAGATAACGATTCATTTCTATTTCTGTCTTTAATATGTTTTGATAATGTTGTTTCTAATACTAATATTTATTTATGATTATAATAATGTTTTTTTTTAATTATTAGTAAACCAAACACTTTTTTAAATACATAAATTTTGGATCGAAGTTTAATGCAATCGACAGATTATTCTAATATAACGCCTTGAAATTGCTAACTAATTGTACTATCCGAATTATTAAAAAAATTGAAATAAGGAACTGTGATCGGTTCAAATGGATTCAAGTTTTTTAAAACATATATACCCGAGGATAAAGGTGGATTTCATCGTATTGATTAAATACTTTGTAGCCAGCTAAAATAGAAACTTTTCTGTAATCATAGTTAAATATCTGTGAAAAATGGACCAATGAGGATTTGCAGGGGAATACCTCAAATATTCCCATGTTAGGCGTATTTCAAAATAACCTACAATAACAATCAAAATCAGATTAAAAATGTGCTTAATTGTCTTAATCAAAAATAAAAATCAGTTCGATTCAACCTTGCAATGATATTCACACTTAATGAAAAAATTGTTATAAATCAATTTAACAAAAATTCCCACAATTATAGTCGTGGAATTAAAAATAACAATTATTTAACTAATTAATTGGATTAAAATGTCGTTTTAATTACCTACAGTATCACACAATAATAAAAATGCGACGTGCGCAGAATCAAAGTACCTATTGTGGTTATGCGCAATATGATCTAAATTACCTAATTGGAGGTACTATTTATCTACCTTTTCTCATTGTTTAGAGATCTAATACACATTTGTGTACTGTTAAAAATTACGTAACTATGAATAAATTACAATTAATTATCGTCTAATTTGTATTTTGATTGTTTAATTTTGTTTTTTTTTTTTTATATTATGTCAGTTAATTTCCAGACACTGTTTCCGGTGCCGAAAACAGAAATTTATATATTCATTTACAAATTTATCATCGATATAAAATTGTATAAAGCAATGTTTTCAAAACACAATTTTACAATTTAAGATTTAACAAAAAAGTTGATGCTTCGCATTGAAAACTTTTAGATGCAGAGAGGACGTCTTGTTAGTCTAAAACAGAGGTTCCCAAACTGTTTTTCTCATAGACCACTTTCAAAAATTTGCTGGTTCCGGTGGACCCCTTGTATTTCTACCCCTTCGTCGTTAAATTTTCGAAATGGTATAGAAATTTGAAATATTTCAAAAACTCCTTGGTTTTCTTACAGAATATTTTCTCACAGAACCTCTTTCTGAAATGTAACGGGTATTTGTACCGACTATTGTTTACTTTAAAAGTATTACGCGTTTAAATTTCCACTCCTCCGTCGCCGAATTTCCAAAATTGTATAGGAATTTGAAATATTTCAAAAACTTCCACGGTTTTCTTAACCCCTAAGTTCTCCTTCTAACTCAGTCAGTTATCTTATCCTAGGCGCCCCTCAGGCACGTATAGTAAAACTAATAAAATATAAGACTTTTAATAAGTTTTCGCTTATATTTATATTTTAATGTCATATTAATTGCATCATGTCTACATAAATTAAAATAATATGCATAGAAAATGCATACAGATTGAGCTAGTCCCAAACAATGATGAATCTTTTATTACCGGTACTAACACGACGATACACATATATACAATACACTAAACAAGAAAATTTGTTCAGTATTTATCTCACTATTCCCCCATAATATCTATTCTACAATTCTCTGGGATCGCATTGGCCGAAGACTGTGCCCAGTAGACTATGGTGTCCTTTTTATAATAATAATAACATTCGTACAATGTACTCCTACTCATTTACAGATAAACACCATTAAATTTCAATAAGTGAACAAAAATTAAGTAGACACTCACGTACGTATTCATTATATACCTACAAGAAAAAATACAAATAAAATAAACTTTATTGTACAGTAAAATATGTCATAATTGACGGGTGTATTGCCTTGAGGCAATTTCATATGACCAACCAATAATATATTACTACGTAAAATATAAATGTACGATGGATACCTACGTAGCATACAAGACAAAGTAAATAAGAATTATCATTTTTGGAAGAATTCGAGCAATGTTGGATAATATGCCTCTAAAGGCTTCTTTGGTTGCGAGGATACTTCATAAATGTAGATACTAGAAGCAATATTTATTTTCACAGACTGCTTGTTATTATTTCATGGCGTCGCTCAATATGGTTCTTCGCTGATTCTTCTCGGGATCTCAAAAAGTTCATCGGTTACTCCATCATAAATATAATATTTTGTATCAGATCACTCCATTTTAACAATCTCATTAATTTCATTATCATTTCAACTTTTATTTCCCATCCTTTAGTTGATCAAAACACATGTGCGAACTACACAAGTATCAATTTATTACTAATTGTAACCAAGCGCCGCAGAGGCACCATGGGTAATGTGACTGACTTTTTTCTTTAATCTTTTTTTATTTATCACTGTCATTATTTTTTGAAATGTTTTAAATAAAATGTGAATAAGAATATGTAACTAGAGGAGTACTCAAAAGAAGAATTAAATATATGTACAATAAAATGCTGAAATCGACCGATAAAGTACGCCAGGTACCTCAAAGGCGTCAAGGATAAATTAAGGGCTAAAGAATATTTTCTCACGATACCTTTTTCTATAGTAGGTACCTGGTATTGGTACCAACTATGTAGATCCGATACTTTAACAACTATGGATTCGTGGACCCCGTCGAGTCTCTGGACCACTTTGGGAATCACTGGTCTAAAAGCTAGCTCACTAATTGCTAAGAATATGAAGATATAATAATAACTTAAATATTAGCTTTTCAACCAGATTCGCATAGAAAATTATATAATAATTAACAGTTCAATATTATAATAAAAGTAGGTATACAGTCATTATTGGTTAATGTTTCATTACAGTAGGTAAGTCGAGTTCCACCGTAGGTATAATTATTTATTCTAAAAACATCCTTAATGAATGTGACATCATTTAGAGGTGTTACTTTTCATATATAGGTATGTAAGTTTTCTAACAAATTACAGTATTATTATTGACTGACAATTAGACGATTCTTACAACGATCATAACAGCTGAAGGCCAATGCGGAAATATGTCAATACATCATAATTTATTAATTTAAGGCCAAAAAATTTATGATTTGTAATTTGTACCAAAACTGAATACATAAAAGCACAACGAAGTTTGCTTAAACTTTCAATTTATTTTTGTTTAGGAAATCGAACCTTCATAATTCACTCGATTGCGGGTGCATTGGCGTAAAATGAAATAAGAAATCGAACCTACAACCCATTATAATATAAACTCGACTTGAACTATAGGGAGTATTTTCACCGCGTTAACACAATTTAATTATTTTGTAGGTATGTGTAGTAAAAAACATAGCTTTGTTTAGATCTTTAGGATAATATACAAAAGTTCATTCTAATCATAGACGCACCAAAGATTTTGTCTACCGAGGAGTAGGGGGGGGGGCAACATTAGTTATTTCCTCGTTTTTGTTAAAGAATTTTAGGACCACATTATGTTTAATCAGACAACTTTCAAATGTCCCTTTTTGTCTCAGTTTTCTCGATTTTTATTTTGAATTTTCTAGAATTTCATTTTGTTCATTCATTCTGCTTTTCCTACTATTTTCGAGATTCTTTGGAGGGGGGGAGGGGGCTAGACAGGGTCAGTTGTCCTAGGTACGCCCATGATTCTAATAATGAATCATCTTAAGGAAAAACTATGCTTTATATTCTTGTATGTATATATTAAGTTTAAAACAAGATACATCCTTTGTTTTATAGCACAGTATAACCGTATAAGATATATTATGTATAGGGACACACTTATTATAAAAATGGTAATTTTAAAAGCTACTAACAAAATTTTCAAGTTGCATATATGTCTCATTTTCATATTTGATATAAAATTGATATTTTATAATTCAAAGACCTTTAAATTATAGACTAGTGGTAATGTAGTACTAATTTTCTCAGAAAACAGGTTCCAAAAGAACGACTAAATAAGACAATAAACGTTTTCTGTTTCACTCCATATCATTAAGATGGTAATGGTTTCCCTAACTCCAACACGAAAGTATTGAACATTTTGTATCTTCGTCTTCTCCTTGGGCACTTATTAGTCCCACATGGTGGTGGGGTCTGCTTTTCTTGTTTTCTTGTATCCTCATGGGAAACATCGTAGTTCCGCATGTCTTGCCTCACTTCTTCACGTCATTAGCGTTTTGGCCTTCCTTTTGGCCTCTTGCCGGTAACCTCGATACATTGTGCTTTATTGTACATTCTATAGGTATACCTGACAAAATAAAAATAGGAACATTTTTTTTAACCAATGGCGCTTGTTTCAGACTGATTGATATGAATGAAAATATGAATGCTGAAAAGACTGGCGGAGAATAGAGACGAATGGAGAAGAAAAACCAAACTCGTTGCAGACCAATCCAATGGATTGTAACTCATTATATATATAGATATGAATTTATTTTGGTCGCATGATTTAATTGGCCGCAGTACCAATTTTTTGTTTAAAATTCCAGTCTGCCTTTCTTATAATTAAACGATTTGTTTATTGTATGTGTGTGTTTTTCTTTTCATACTACTACTACTACTAGGTACTATACCATCACGGCATATGTGCACCACAAGTGGGGTGGTCAGCAAACTAAACTGCGTGAAATAAACTTTCAAACAATCCTCTCCGTGCCAGCAAAAAAAGGCATTCTGAATGGGTGTCAAACCTCATCACGGAATCTAAGATGTCAAGTGTCTTAATAATTTCTTCGATCACTTGCTTTTACAGGACACTCGAAACCTTGCAATAAAAGTAGGAGACCGATTCTTTGCCGGATACTCCACGGAGTGGTCTTATTTAACCACGGATAATTAATTGCTTTGTGAATATTTTTTTTATTAAATCATAGTACTTATGACACGTGTAGTTAGTTAGTCAGGTTTAAATATTCATTTTCTTTAGCTTTGTGGTGCCTCTTAACATACCTATACCTACATCTTTATTACAACTATTCAAGACTAACAATGCATCTTATCATGACGGCCGGTATGGCGCAGAGGTAACGCTCTTGCCTTGGAGTCACGAGGTCTCGGGTTCGATTCCCGGCCAGGGCAGAATGAAGAATGACCTTTTTCAAATTGTCCTGGGTCTGGGTGTTACATGTATATGTGTGCCGTCGCGTTAGTTAGCCCATAATACAAGATTCATAATTATCTTAGTTTGGGACTAGCTCGATCTGTGTGAATTGTCTATGTATGTTATGTTATCTGTAAAAGGTAATCAGATAATATCAAATGCTTACATTTAAAATGCCAATTAAGTGAAATTGATATATACTTACCTATGTGAGTTTACGCAACAATAACTGTGAAATTTGATAGATGAATAATATCAATAATATTTTCATATTTATTGTGTATTTGAAATTGCATATTTAATAATATCCATTTTATTGGGTATCTACATATATATTTTATGTGCATATATCATATGTTTAAGACGCATCCTGCAGTATTTTGAACACAATCATCTTGAGAAGAGAGTCAAATAACCTGAAAAACTCATTATTGGAAAAAATTTCGAGGGAAGAAGATTTCATTATCGTGCACCAACCAGGTGGAGCGACATGATTCAGGAAACAACAGAATATTCTGCGTCGGATGCCCATCGCAGGACAGGCATGCACAAGTGAAGAGTCGTTACAAAGAGGGTCTACTGCTGCTACAATCCTCAGACACGATGAAATGGGCGAGAAAAAGAGAGATTTATTGTACTTCAATATAAAACTAATGATGATTGCTGATAGAAGCTTCCTATAATACTACAATAATAAGATCTAAATGCAATCATTTTCTCTCCAAAAATAACTATAGGTATCTAAATTTAAAAATAACAGATACGTAGGTGTACAAAAGTATCAAGCCATATAAGACTTGCTTAAAGAATTACATGAGAGTGATAGCTTGCTTATATATAAAAATAAACACAATCGAATAGGTATACTTTTTTTTTTAAATAAATAAATAAATACGACTTGCATTGTGATCACTACAGAGTGATAATCTCGTCGCTGCAATTATATCATAATTCAAATTGCATACCAAAACCAATAGACCATTAAAGGATGACGTCACAGAAAAATCATTGAGGGGCATCAGGCATCCCAACACAACAGACGATTACGGTGTAATATTAGGTGGAACGCCTAAAGAATACCTAATAATCAAAAAAACTGTCAGTGTCGATTTTGTTATTATTTTGTCGTCTGACTTTCTTTTTTTTCTCTTATGGCATAACATCCTACAAGGATGATTTGCGCAATCTGACTGTTTGCCCCCCAAGCAAAAGCAAATCCATAGACAAGACCAAGTGACCTTTAATGGTCTATATAAAATAACGTTTTGTATTCTACTATAAGATTCTTGATTTCAAAAAAAATTACAAATAAACTCACCTCTTTGACTTAATGTCCCATTCCGAAGGCTGTGAACTCCCACAAAGGATATAAACAAAATATGGAACATCAACATGATAAAGTTTCTAATATTTTTACACATTTTCAATATTATAATAAATTAATATTAAAGCTAACACAATTGATTTTATTTGAATAAATAAAACACTTTCATCATAGTTTTTAGACATGCATTATCCTTATTTTAATGTAGGTATGTCAGTTTTTTAATATTATTTTCTTGGAAGGTTTACTAGCCTAAGGTGGTAAGTATACATATTTTTATTTCGAATAAATTATTAGTTTATGTATTTTATTTGCACTACGTAAGTACTTAGATTTATATTTATTATTATTTTCAATACTTTTAGATAATTAGTTCACGAATTTAATAGATTTTTTCGATTCAATAAAAAAGAAAACTTTTGGATATTTTTAAAACATTCAACTCGTATAGGTTATTGCATTATTTATATAAAGCAAATATGTGTTTTTCAATTCACAAAAAGGTTGTGTAAGCTCACAGATTATTTTTTTCGACCGTCATAACAAATCGTTCAAAGTGTTTCTTCCAAATCGCAGCTTTTATTTCAAAATGTTAGACTATATTTATTATTTTCTTAACTTATCGGAATAAATAAATACTCTCACTTTTATTAGTTAAAATAAAACCGAAATCATTTTATTCTTGTTAGATAATTAATCGGGTAACTTTTAATTTATTATGATTTAATATTTCAAATAATTTAATTAAAATAATAACTTCGTAAATGGTATTTTTGTTCTCGATGCGATTCTAAATAAACCGGTTATGGTTTGTCAAAATAACCGCTCGTTCCGATCAAAATCGCGGATAAGATTGAATATTATAATATTGTATGAGATAATAATATTATGAATATGGGTGTATCTGTAGGAATACTGTTTGAAATGTGAGTAAAGTGATGGTTGTGTTGGATTGTGTGGACTGTGTGGTCCGTGTGGTTGTCTGTTGGATCCTATTGAGCGTGCTATCATTAGATCTAATGCAGATTCTTTGTAAATGGAGGGATTAGCAACAGTTTCTCATCAAACATTTTTTTAAATTTGATGAAATTATATATTTATTTATTTATTTTATTCTTTATGTACATCATCATTAAATACAAAATTTAAAATACTAAGCGACAATATTATATTATAAACGAAATATGCGACATGTTTTAAGATCTCATTGGTTTTGTGGTTAGATGGAAGAAATCACTATATAGTGATAATCTCGCCACTGCACATCATCACATTTTTTCTTGTGTATATTGCTTTATTTTATTTGTTATATGAATGATGATGTGCAAGAAGAATAAAATAAATAAATAAATAAAAACTGTTATAACTCAGAATCTTGAATTTGATACTATTAGGATTGGTCGATTTTTCAAGAGTGACGACTTTGTTTTAGGTCTTAATTTTAGCAAGTTCGTAGTCTTTATTGATTTCCACGCAAATCACTGTTTACCAACCCCCTAGAGACGGCCTGCTTTTACTTACTTATGTAGCTATTCCTGTCCACTGCTGAACATAAGCCTCCCCCATAATTATGTCTCCAGGCATCTCTGCAACCTGTCACCAGCGAAGAGACGGCCTAATTAGCTGTGAAATGACACCTAAATCAAGTCATCCATCACCATTAATTTGATAATTAGAATTGTGATCAGAATTCTCATGAAAATCAATCGTCTTTTCCAATTCTGGAGGTTGTGATCTCTAGATAGTGTCCTACATGGACAACTCTGCTCCATCTTCTTCTATTCTGAGCCAGGTGCACTGAATCGTAAAGTCACAGTCCAGTAAATTTTAAAGTTGTGTCAAAACAAAAGCACTGTTTATTTTCCAAATCAATGATTATATACGCAAAAGCTTTCGTCAAGTTAACTTCACAGTATCAAGAAAATATTATTGATAAATATATTTGTATGAGCCTTTACATGTACTTCCACCACTAAGCGTCGTGTAATAGATAATAAAGGCAATAAACTCGCCCATTGCACAAATTTATTTGTTCAATAATGATGTTGGAATTTTACAGAATTTGGCATCTGTTTCCTAGTCCCTTTTCCTATCTTTTCTTCTCCTTTACATCTCCTCTTTGCCTTCTTCTAGGGTGTTTATTCTTTTTAAAGTTACATGAAATTGGGTTAGTTGGGAGAAATCGCGGCTCTGCGATAAACTCGCCCTCAGTATATTGATTATATGAATGTATTTTTGTGTAAAATTGCTTTTAATCAATGTACTGTAAATAATAAATAAATACAAACGTTGTCATGTTCTTTTTAATACCTATTGTTTTTTTGTGCAATAAAGATTTTTATTATCATTATAATATTAAAAATAGCGCCTACCTTTGATTAGTTACACCTGTTAGTGAGGTTTATCTGCAGCATGTAGCGGATTTCCGGTTGGGATAATCGCCGATTTATATATATCAAACTATAATATAAAATAAAATATATATAACACACATACACACAC
This sequence comes from Athripsodes cinereus, assembly GCA_947579605.1. Lineage (NCBI taxonomy): Eukaryota > Metazoa > Arthropoda > Insecta > Trichoptera > Leptoceridae > Athripsodes > Athripsodes cinereus. The sequence continues at coordinate 23,196,268 of OX388320.1, forward strand.
TTATACATACGTCTACGTACATCAAATTATAATATAGTCATGTGCCAAACATACGTCAGGTACTCTCTGTGCAGGCAAAACCTAATTATACCTATGTATAGGAATGGGTTAGTTGGAAGATATCGCGCTTCTGCGATAAACTCGCCCATTGCACAAATTTATTTGTCTGGTTCTGCAATGTTTGTGTTTTAATAATGTTTGTTTTTTTGTGCAATAAAGATTTTTATTATTATTATTATTATTATTATTATTATAGGAATTTAATTAAGTGCTCTGTAATAATTATATACCTAGGTAAATATATAGATTAATAATTTTAATAAAAAATGGCTGTTTACACGAATGCGTACTTGTATATTCGTTTTAGATACATTATTTTATTAGACAAGAAGTGGTTGGTTAGCTAATGGTCCATTCGATTAAGAAAGAGTATCTGACGTTTAATCTAATGCCTCATTACGAACGTAGATCATTTTTTTAGTGGAGATGAGATCAATAAGGAGGATGGTTGGTCAAACGTTCCGTGATAGAGTGAGGAATGAGGATATTAGAAGAATGAGTGGATGCAAGAGGAGTGTTGTGGATAGAATGCGCGTAAATAAATTGAGATGGTTTGGTAGTGTGGAACGAATGGAAGAGGAAAGAATGACAAAGAGGATTTATACCTGTCTGAAATGAGGGGTGTGAGGATGCGCGGGCGTCCGAGAACTACATGGCTTGATCATGTAGATCAAATTCTCAAGGAAGGCCGTGTTTTGAGTAAGAGAAATTGACTGCGTGCATGAGAAATTGTATGACTGTGGAGGAGGCGAAAGAAATATGTAAGAACAGATCTAATTGGCGTTCCGTTCTCTCTGCCTACCCCACTTGGGATACGGCGTGAGGGAATAGATAGATAGATAGATCATTTTTTTTAAATTTTTAAATAGATTGAAAAGAAGTTTAATTAAGCTCGTTGCTGTTCGTGGTCCATCCTCTGGACCTGTAGGACATGCGGACTTAGTGGCCACAAGGAAAAACTTTTTCGCCTTCAAAAACTTCTGCACTTTCTTTGGTAGCCTAATATCCCCTTCAAGTAACTAGCGATACTGCATAGAGAAGAAGGCTTATTCCCATTTCTTCCCTTCCCATTTTGCACCAATTTTTTTTGGTGTGTGGCCGCTAAATCTAGAGTGCTCCCTCGGGGCAGCATTTCTAGCTTTAATGCGACATTAAATCCTATTTGTGCATGTGTGTGTCGTTATGGAGATACGTATCTCCAGCACGAGGTATGTGGCGGGCGCTGCCCTTAAAAAAAAAAGATTGTAAAGAATACGAATCGATGTCCATCATGCAGATTTACATCTATGATGGGAAGTGTGGATGGGAGTTCAGTTTTTGATAATTATTGAGATGGTATCCCTCCCTACACGAGATAATTTTTCTATTAGTGAGGTTAAATAATATGATAACATATTTGAATCTAAATACCGTATAATAATGATTGTAGTAGGATTGGGTATGCTGTAAATCAAATATCCACACTCAAGTGTAGCCATAGAAGCCAACATCGCTACTAGGAGAACATAAAATGGTATAGGTAGATATTATTAGAAATAGTTTTTGTAAGTGACAACTTCAACTGTAAATAAAATTAACAACCGCTCTTTTTCATTATGCGCGCCTGATACCCTGAAACTATGAAATCAGTGTAAAAATTCTAATTATTTTTATTTTTTACTTCTTCAAGAACGATTCTAGTTGATTCGATGTTGGATGCCTTTAAAAAATTAAAGAAAGAAAAAGTAACTTTTCTTCTGTAATACCTACTTACTAAGTTATGTAACCAGCGGGTGATTCATTCATTGGGTCAAACATCGTTAGACATAAATAAAATAATAATAAATAAATAGACATACCTAGAATAAATTCTGAAGGTTCATTGGATGCTTCGGGGGTGCTGGGGTGGGCGTGGGCTGGGGGGTGGGTTGTCTGAGTAAAACTACATTTATGCCTGTAATAGGGCACAGCATTGACCAATTTTTTTTCTTTCTTTTCGCTGTTTCTGTTTTTTAATCTGTATGTTGTGCCTGTTGGCGTATGATTGTGAGTAAATAAATAAATAAATAAAATATATGGGCAAGTAATTTAAAGGGAAAATGGATATTTATTTAAACATCAAAAATCGAAATTAATTCTCTATTTAATCACAATAATAACAATTCTAGGATCAATACAATTTGCATTTAAATGGCACATATGGACTGTCATTCCATCGGATTCCTACATTCATCAGATCTTTGACTCTATTTTGAGTAGTGACGATGGGATGGACATAATGGGACCTTTGAGTAGTCGTCAGGTCGCTCTTTAAAGGAACAGGCTTCCTTCTGATGACCCTGTCATAGTTGACTCTAACGTCAGGTCTTCCTCGGCCAAGGCAAAGATTCTTGGCAGGATCTGGTGGCTTTTTCTGAAATACGGACAACATTTTCATATTCATTAATTATGGTGCGAAGAAAATTAAAAAAATTACTAATGGAATAGTAAAGGCAGATACCAAACAATGGGCCACTTGCAGTCGTGGGGATTTTAATAAAAATGATAGAATTCAGTAAATTTGAGGTCGGAAAACACAAATATGTCAGTTAAAATTTTTTAAATATCTAGATTATGGAGAATTTCCAAAAATAAAACCCAAAATTTTTGACGTTTGTCAAAACACTCTAAACAGCTGATGACGTCACGGAGTCCCGTGAATCATAGTAACTTTCGCAACCACAGATTATAATCTCATACACACATGGGACGTCACAGCGCCGCCATAATTATCGTTTTTGATCTTTCCGAGATAATCCAATTTTTAAAAGCTAATAACTAAGAAAAGAGTGCAAGAAAAAATAAAATAAATTGTGGTTGTGTTTCTTTCATACTAATTTACAATTTTATGCAATAAAAAAAATCTGCAAGTGGCCCATTAAGAAAATGAAAAATAACGAATGATAGATATATAGATAGAAAATAACGAATTTATTGGCTAAACTCCAGGAGAGTTTCTTAAATATTGTAAACGAAAACAGAAGACGTACCAAAGATAATTATTAAAAATATTTTGGACCATGGACACTGTTCACAAACTAGATAAATCCAAATTACTGTTAAATTAGGCTTCAAAGTTTTTAGCCTCAAATTTATGTCTTACCTCTTTCTTCTCCTGTATTTCTGAATAGAATGTAATGGTTTTCTCTGGAGCATAAGGAATAAAGGCTCTGTGACAGAGACGGTTGGTTGTGAAATATGGATCCAAGAATCTTGTCTCTCCTTCAGGACCTTGTGGTAAAGATGTCTCTTCATCACAATCTGGCTTGGGCCACTAAAAATCAAATCAAAAGATTATGAGTCAATCTAAATGTTATGGCGAAAATGCGGGATGGTATAAGAATACCAATTTCATTTTTCTATAATTAATGTTTTTTTGGATTTCAAAAATCTAATATAGACCCAAATTCATTTGGTCTGTTTTTTTCTTTGAGCGATGCAAACCGATGTTTGTTGGGCCAAAGTTATGCTATTTCTTTTGACTAATCGTAACTATAAAAATAATACTCACAGATGTCTTCAAAAAACTCAAACATCCTTCACAACCCATCGATGGTACAGGATCAACGTGGCGATAGGAATCGTGACAAGTTGAAAGTAGTTTTCGTGGCGGGCCTATTGGTGAACGGTTAAGCTGAAACATGAGACACGATTCAAAAAATCGAATTAACAAGATATTTGACATTCTTGGACTTGTACAGAAAGTTATAAAACTATTTGGAACACTGCCTCATATCCATAGTCAAGTGATGAACCTTCATTTTCCGTTAGCAATTCCAAAATTCAAATCCCATTGCAAACTGATTCCATTTTGGAAAGTCAAAAAATGTTGTCTGATTTGAAGGTTTTTATTTAGGGTAATTTTTATAGTTCCCATGAATTTATTTGAAGGGAAATAACTAGAAATTTGAGCTTAGACACTCACCGCATTCTGGACATTCTCCATATAATGAACTGTCATTGCTGGTGGACAAGTTCTATTGGCTGTTGAAGACCTCACTACCTGATTGAAGTTCTTGAATCCATCATAAGTAGTCGTGTAAGTGGTCTCCAAGATAAGACGAGTGTCTGCTGTGTCCAGATTCGCGACAGGACCTTTTGGACAAGTCACCTGAAAAAAAAACAGAGTCTTTGGGTAAAAGATTTTTTATTTGTTCAGTAGATTGAATGATTTGGAAATGACCAAATTCATTTGGCCTAAAGAGTGTAAATTTTTGCATTCAATAAAATCCTAAGGAAGAAAGCAAATATTAGGCTGGGAAATATTACAAAATGGACAGAAATTTCGAGTATGGAAGAGCTGTTCCAGCTGGCACAGGACAGAGAGGTCTACGCCAAGATGATAGTGGAGGTCTACGTGGACTAGACATGGCATTAACTATAGAAAATACTTATAGAATAGTGTGAGTAAAAAGATAAATGTACAAAACAACAATTAAACATAACATTCCTACATGAGGCTGTAATTTTTTTTTTTTTTTTAAAGATATATCTGGGTTTTTGTTATAAACCCAAATACAACCTTATACACCTTTCACAGTAAGCTACTAAAAGCTTGTGTCGTGAAAGGGGAGTTTGCCGGTACCTGGTATCGAACTACGGACCCCTTGTTCACGGGGCCGAGACTCTACCTACAGGCTACCGTCGAACTAGGGGTTTATAAGCAAACCAAATTGAAGATTTTGGTATGTTGCCTGGTAGCCCACCTTGAAAACGACTATTCTCAGTTTCTGTTTTGACTAAAGTCACTTTGCGCATCCTAGGGCTATGATCAAGACAAGATTAAGATCGTATTTACATTTTGTCAAGAGTAGCCCTACGCTTCTGGGACGACGATTACAATATCCCTTCTCATACAACACAAGTATTACAACTACAATAAACAGGATAAAATTACTTACGCAATCGAAACTCTGCTCCACACATGGGATATATCTAAGTCCTATTTGTGTTGACGTTTTCATGTTTATAACAAGACCTAATTAAAATTTATTTATTTATTAAAATTGTTATCTATATTATGATTATTAACTAGGCACAATACTATGTTCTATTTTATTTATTTATTTATGTACACAATAGATCTATTTATTATTTTGTTTGAAACTATTTAATTGTAGGTAATTATAACTCACGCTATCATTTAAATTATTACGTTGCAAATTAAATTGTCATACTGTTTTGAATAAATTTAATTGTTTTTCATAATCAGAGCGAATTTTTCTATTCACATAGGTATGTAATGAATTTGTATTTTTTTTTTCTTCGCATAGGTATAATTATTCAATATGTAGTTCAAATTTCACCATTTTTATTATTTTGACTTTTGCTTTCATTTGTTTTGCAAAAATGATTAAAATGACAGCTAACAAAATAATAATATTGTTTCGTTTGTAATATAGAAGAGTTTTGTACAAGATCGCTTTTTTTTCAATAATAATCTTTATTCAAATAATATCGTCTTTACATTTTCATAACAACAAGTTGATCCGAACGTAGGGTAGTTATAAAATTAATATTCAAAAATGAGAAAATTGGGAAATTAATAAGCAAATGCTTAATAATAATAACTAGACATTTTTTAAATATGGGCCCTTTTTGTGGAATAAGCACCGCAAGGGCCCATTCAAGAATCATAACACCTCTTGAACAATAGGGTCTTTAACCCTGGCCTGAATACCTCCACACTCTCCAGAGATCGCAAATCATAGGAAATTTTGTTTCACAGCAATGGACCAGCCATACTTCTACTATGTGTTTTATTGTCGATTGAGACGTCTTTCGTCTTCTAAGGATATTATTAATGTCTGAAGAAACATATGAAGAAAAGATTATTTTTTTCAAATACGTACCTATTCCAAATTGAAAATTTGATAAATAATATTAAAAAAAATCGAAATATTATCTATGTAAAGTATTATTTTAGGCAAATCTTAAGTTTCGTTTCGACACTTAATTTCCTTTTGGCACAAAACTCTTCGATTGTATTTCGGTAAGAACTTGTGTAGGACACTTAGGAACATTCTTTTTTTAGGACTCACTTTTGTATGGGAAAGCGAGACATAGTTTGACAGTTGGAGCGCAAAACGTCAGATGAAGTCAAATTATAATTATACAATTGTTTTTATTGCTGTCATTTTTTATAAAACAACAAAAGGTGGGGGTTAACAGTGAGATTCGAACCCAAGAACCCAAGTTTAAAATCCGAGATATTATTTCACTGGGTATCCATCGACTATTTTATGGAGTTCATGTGTACAATATTGTGAATTTGTTTATTTATTTGACTGTTTAATGCTAACTAATTATTACTGGTATATTATCTTCTTCTGTAAGTGCCCTCTCAGCCCCCCCCCCCCGACGTTGGTATATTATGTTCTTGCCTACTTATTTATTTATACTATTCAACAGATTTTTATATAAAAATAAAATAAAAATATGACATGAATAAACATTAAAAAAATAATCTCGAAATATACCTATTCAGTAATACCACTCAGTAGAAGTGATTATATATTACTTAGAGGTGTATTATGGATACCAAACAGTTCGGCACTACAGCGTATCACTCATCAAAAAACCTTTATTGAAGATTAAAAATAATTAAACGAAAAACTAGTTTAGAGCCGATTGGAAATTTCTTCCTACCCACTAAATTCTGTATCAGATATCAGTACAGTACTAACGCAGAGCACAGCTGATTGATTGACTGATTCTACAAGGTTCATGTTGAGTGCCGTCCTTATTCTGGCTTTGTTGGATCAATATAGGTAGCTAAACAGCTGAAATAATCCACTATGCTATAATATCTAAGCCACAACATTTCAAAGTGCCCTTAAGGTGAAGTTTATCCTAAATTAGCCCTTAATTGGGTTTATTTTGCGTTTACATCCATTGAACTTCAATATTTGACAACTGAAGTGCTGACAGATAGAATGACATACCTACCTATTTATTAGCCATTATAGAAACCTGTACTTTTACCACTACTATACTATCATGGCATATTTCAAAAGTGGGGTAGCCAGCAGACCAGTTGCATGCAATAAACTCACATTTACATTTTTATGTGTTTTAGTATTTTACGTCTCAAATTTATGTTTACTACATTGGTATGAAAGGGATCTTGATTGGTTTGCACATTGTTGTTTTTTCATGTTTTTACCTACTTATTGTTTAAACTATTTGATCCTTACAGAATAAATAAAATACAAGCTGTTCTCACGGTGCCAACAAAAAGTTAAGACATCTACTAGGATAAAAATAATTTATGTTTACTACATTGGTATGAAAGGGATCTTGATTGGTTTGCACATTGTTGTTTTTTCATGTTTTTACCTACTTATTGTTTAAACTGTTTGATCCTTACAGAATAAATAAAATACAAGCTGTTCTCACGGTGCCAACAAAAAGTTAAGACATCTACTAGGATAAAAATAATTTATGTTTACTACATTGGTATGAAAGGGATCTTGATTGGTTTGCACATTGTTGTTTTTTCATGTTTTTACCTACTTATTGTTTAAACTGTTTGATCCTTACAGAATAAATAAAATACAAGCTGTTCTCTCAGTGCCAACAAAAAGTTAATACATCTACTAGGATAAAAATAATTTATAAAACACAACAATCAATAGGTACCTACCTATAGACAGTGTTAAATACAGACCATTCAAATTTTATTTAAATTTATTTATTTATTCCGAAAGAGTAAAATTTAATATAAACAAACAAAAAGATCAACATTATGGAATATATTGACCCACTAGGAAAGGTCTGTTCTGGGGCAAAATTTAAATCGAAACAGAGACAAATCTTGTGTAAGTAAAGGAAGATGGGTGGCAAACCTCACCACCGGATGTTAAATGTCTTTATTTTTTTTAAACTCTTCAAGACACGCAAAAACTTACGGAAAAGTTTGGGTGACCAATTCTTTGCTTAATGCTTCACGTACTTTTATCGGTATTATCAAATTTAAATTGATGCCTAATTGTAAGGGCTGATATTATGTGTCACTGAGAATGAGTCTATCTGTCCCTTACATTTTGGTAGTTATTACAAATTAAGGGCTAGCTCAGTGTAAGCCTCACTTTAAGGGCAGGTTGAAATATTAGGTCTTTACAAAAGAGTCATAATATAGATATCAAAACTTTATTTCGCTACATAATAGTAGCCATTTATGAGTGGTTGTTAAATATACCAGTGATCCTCAACATTTAATACTAGAGATCATAATATTATTTAATATGCAGTATATAAATCTATTAGAAATATTTTAAGGAGTCTCCAGTAAAGAACAGGCCTCCCACTCTTTTCTGTAAGTTTTCAAGTGTCCTGTAAAAGGCAGGAATTAGTAGCTTACTGTGAAAGGTGTATAAGGTTGTATTTGGGTTTATAACAAAAACCCGTATATATCTTTTAAAAAAAAAAAAAAATCTTAAAACATCATGATTTAAGACATTTAACATCTTCAGTTCAGCGATGAGGTATGTCACCCATTCTAAACTTTTATTGGCACGGAGAGGATGACTTGCATGTTCACTAGAAGTAGTACTGCCTCAGAACAGACAAAAGTCTAGTGAAGCAGTAAATTCCATTTCTTTAAGGTTAAGAAAAAGTTATGTTTATAATAAATATATTGATTTTTGTTATGGCTAAATTTGATACTGTTGGAAAATAAATAAAGAACAATGTTGGTCCTCTGGCTACCCCACTTGTGGAATATGCCATGTTGGAATGGATGGAGTAATATTTTAAGCGTTTAATTTTATAAATATCTTCAATTAATCTTGTAATCCGGGTACAAAATAGATCTCACTCTTTTCTGTAAATTTTCTAGCAAAGGCAGATATTTGTGAAAACAGACATTCAATGTTTTCAATTTTGCATTGAGATGTAGCATCCATCTAAATGTTCTATTTATTTTTATTTATTTATTTATTTTATTCTTCACTGTACATTGGTTACAATATTACATAATAAAATAGTGTCATAGAAATAGCAGTTATACAATTCAATGTACAGGCACGTATGTAGGCACAAAGAGGATAAAATTACCTTCAGCTTGTTGCAGTAAGTCCACTGGCTACCCCACATCTTATAAACTCCGTGGTGGAGTAGAATTATACTTACGACATTCAAAAACTCATATTTTATAATCTACTTAAAGCCATGTGTCGCTGAGTTTTGAAATCCGCTACAACACATTTTCACAAAAATTGTGTAATTGTGTCGTTAGATTCTTAATTATTCTATTCTATTCTATACCCTCACGCCGTGTCCCAGGTGGGGTAGGCAGAGAGAACGGAACGCCATGTCGCTCTATCCTTACATACTTCTTTCGCTTCCTCTACATTCATCCAGTTTCTCATACATGCACGCCGATTCCTCTTACTTAACACGCGACCGTCCTTGAGAATTTGATCCACGTGGTTAAGCCACGTGGTTCTCGGACGCCCGCGCTTCCTCACACCCTCTCTTTCAGCTAAATACACCCTCTTCGTCAATCTTACACCATCCATTCGCTCCACATGACCAAACCATCTCAATTTATTTACACGCATTCTATCAACAACACTCCTCTTGCATCCACTCATTCTTCTAATATCCTCATTTCTTACTCTATCTATATTCAGGTGGTGTTGCTCTATCACGCAATGTTTTACCTATCATTCTTCTCAGTGATCGCATCTCCACTGCATTTATTCCACTCTCGTCCTTCTTCAGCCATGTCCAAGTCTCGCTTGCATACATCAGTGTCGGTACGAGGATGGCGTTGTGCACCAGCATTTTAGCCATGTTCGAGACATTGCTATTGCTAACAATAGATTGAAGTGCACCGTTCACTCTCGCACCAGCCACTTTTCTTTTTTCAATGTCCCTTTCGTACCTTAATTAAATATTCTATAACCGTAGAAAATTGTTTCTTTTTAAAACACTCACCATTTATACAAAAAAAATTGAATAAAATGATGATGAGGAAAGAATCCCGCTATATTTCTTTTAATAAACTCCATAACTCAACTGATCAATAGGAGTTATTTTGATGTACCTATACAAAATGAACAGTTTATTTTTATTCAATAGCAAAATTTATTTTAAAATTGAGCTGTTGTAACAATCTTTTAATTAACAAACTTGTTTGACCTCAGGAAAGTATGTTAAATACTTGTAAGATAGTTTTTATCGAATTTCTCCAAATCACAAAAATGTGTTATAGCGGATATCAAAAAAGGTACTTTAAATAATGGTCCGAGTCTCATTTCCTTTCGGGAATTCATCGGGTAAAGTTCTCAAGTAAAATACTTTATTTTTATTAATACAAAAGTTTATTAAATATTTTATTAAATTATAATAATAATATAATAATAGGCAAACCTACGAAAAAAAAAATTTAAATATGCGAAAGATTAAAAATACATTTTTTAATTAATCCTAATAATGATAATAAATATATAAATATTATTCATAATAATGTGGTTACATACAGTCAAGACTAGCAGTTAAACGTTAAAAAACTAGGAATATACCAAAAAATATAAACTAGAAAATACTAATATAGGTACACGATGATCAAAACAATAATAATATGTTAGCAATAATAAAAATATGCACAATATGCACAATAACACACATTATATTAAATCATGTTTAATTTTTTTTAATTATTTACAGTTTCTTAAAATTAATGTGATTTAATTAAAAATAAATATATATTCCAGTTTGAATAATGTAAGAAATACAAGATCGAATAAATACTGTGAAAGATGTTTATTTTTGGATTATGTAATATTAAAATTACTAATTATTCAAAATTTATAATTAATTAAAATAAGTTCACTAATCTAATAATATTTACAATTTTTTTCATAATTAAGTGAATAAAATTTTGTGACTAAAATATATATTTATTTTTTAAGATGAATACAAAGTTTATAGTTAATTTTTAAATATAAAAAGGGGGTTAAATATAAATGTATTTTAAAAATATATAGAAAAATCTATTGCGACAATATTTATTATGGTATGAAGAAATTATGCGCATGATATTTTGATTATTAAAAATTATTAATCTAACTTTTTTAATTAAATTGGTATAAAATGCTATAGGGTGAAAAAATAATGTTTAAATATGCATCATTAGGAAAAACTATAAGTACTAATCAAGATAAACATAAAAAAATATTATTAAAAAAATGTATTTAGGAAATATTTTCTAAATAATTAAAAATATATTCATTTGAATTTAGAATCCTGTCATTTTTCTCATGATTTTTTTTTTTCGAAAAACAGGTAGGTATACAAGTCCATAATTACAAAAAAATCACAAGAATAGTAGTGTTTTTAAATAAAAAAAAATCTCCAGATTTAAGTGAAAAGAAAGCTACATTGAATTATTCTGAATACAAATTTAATCAAAAATATATTTTACAAATTATAGGTAGAAAAAATCACTAAATAATTTTTAATTAAATATATTTTAGAAAATGTTTGGCATTAATTATATTTAGCAAGATAATAAAAATTACAATATAGGAAATTATACATACATAATTTTTAAAGTTATTTAAAGTCCTTTAAATACTGATTGAGTATTGTCATAGATAAATATACAAAATACATTTTTCATTAATTAAAAATATATTTCTAAAAGATTAATTTATTGATAACTAATTCTAAAGTCTGTGAATAAAAATGACAAAACTGAAAAAAAAACTTTGCCCTGGCTGGGAATTGAACTCGGGACCTTGTAACTAAATTACATACACAATTTGACTGATTGGTTGATTCCAAAGACATCTAACTATAGCAAGACTGGGCACTTTTTGACAAAATTTAAGCAAAAATATGCTTTCCTGTCGCAATGAGATCTATAATCCTATTGAAATATTAAGTGTACCATGTGAGATAGCAATTGGTAGAAAAGTATCCCCTTCTAACATATTTCAAGTGCTCCCTCCCTATACATGAAATATCTTTATTAGGGAGGTAGAATATTGTTATATTGACGTGTGTTAATGTTGTTGTGTTTTGAAATAAATAAATTTTATTATAATTATTGCCAGGATGTAAAATAATCCTAAAATGATAGTAAGTATACATAGTACAACAATCTGTCAGAAAGAGACAACTCTCTAACATAATTACTATCTCAGGTGGCCCGTTTTTTCGATGAAGTACACAGTCTTGTTAAAGTATAATGTCTTTGGTCGATTCCAAAACATGTCACAATTTGGGAATAAATGCAAACTAAATTGATATGTAGAATTAACATGTGTTTTAATATTTTTAGTTGAATTAATACATACGAATTTTGATAATGAATTAATATTGTGACCCATTACATGAAAGCAACAAAACATGATTTAAATATCACCATTTTTGGTAGCAATACAAAAGAAACATATTTGTCTAGCGATATATTTCTTTGTTCGCAAATTATTTGTCATTTTTATCCAATATTCTTATATCATTATAAACTAAGCTACAGCGGAAAAAATAAACATCACAAATGTATAAAAAAAAACAATAAAAACTAATGAATTGAAAGTTAAACCATAAGTACAATACAAAAAAATTGAGACTCAAATTGAATTTGACACTATCTGTCAAAAAATAGAAAATAATGACAATTATTTTATACAATATTGCACAACCAGGATTGAAATGTCACAAAACAGAGCTATATAAAAATGTTTTTGACAATCATATCTCAATATTTTTTTTCGCATTTCATTATTATTTTTAATATTAAATTTAGCATTATTTATCATTCTCTCACTCATCAAAATCTTAAAACTAAGTTGTAATAAATATAATATCTTCTACATTTGCGTTAAAGACTTAAGATAAAATATTAATATATTAATAATATTAATTTAATAATTATAAATATACAGGCTGAATACTTTATATAAATACTTTTCGTTAATAATAATTTTTGATTCACAGCTTGTATCCCATGGAGAATTGTGAAATTGATAAATACATCAAATGAATGGAAATATACGTTAATATTTATGGCAATGCGTCTGAAACAGTGTGAATGACAAAGAAAATCAAGATATACATTTCAGATAATATATATAGTAGATATCATGAAGTTACGGATGTCGTCGTCGAAAGAGTGCCAAGGTAAAAGTGGTCATGGGCAGGACATGTTGATAGACTCAAAGATGGATGAAAAGGGTAGTGAAGTGGAGACCTCGTAAAGATAAAACGAGTAGAGGGAGACCTCCCACACGATAGTCAGACGACATTAGACGACGAAGAATCGCTAGTGACTGGTTGCAGAAAGCTCAAGAAAGAGATGCTTGAGGCTTATGTTCAGCAGTGGAAAAGAATAGCTGCATAAGTACGATTTCAAGGGGAAAACATTGTTTGAGCCACGTTGACGAATACTGTCTGCTAAAAAAGTTTGAAGGCATAATTAGGAAAATATCTTACATGACACAAAAGTAAAAGGAGTATTTGACGAGTCGGACAAGCGATCCGGACGTCACTAACTAAAAAATATCAAAGAAATGTGACCAAGTAATCAACATTCGAAGCATGAGAAGCCCACCATTGAGATGGAAGGACAACATTGTGGAATTCGTTGGTCAAAATAAGATCCAGATGACTTGTCTTATCGCACAGAGAAATTTGTATTTATTAAATTCACTATAAGGATACAAAAATATTTCAATATAGGTACATACATACCAAACATGTGATTTGATATCGAAACTGGACAAATCCATTTGTTGAATTAAATTCGATTCGGTTAGATTTTGACTTGTTTCCATTTTGACATTAAATTTCTTCGCTATATTAATAGAACATAACACAAAGAATATTTCTACATATTCATGTAGTTTAAAAATTACATTTATGGACTTGTCCATTTCCAATTACAAATGTCTCAAATAACAATAATAAAAAACTTACAAGTACTATATTTGGAAAATAGTTATAGATAATAATAATCAAATTGATAAAAACATTTATAAAACAAAATAAAATCTTTTTTTTAAATTGGAATCATAAAACTTCCAAAAAAAAACAAATAAATAAAAAATCCAAATCACACTTTTAAAATCAAAAAAGCATTTTGATATAATTACTACATTTTGTTAGGTATATTTTATTTTTTTAGTAACACACTAAAAAACACTCAGTCAATGTTTGGTCTCTCACTGTCCACACACAAAAAAAAAACACTTTATTTTTAATATTACACATTTTAAGAAAATTAATTAATGTCTTTTATTTATTTTGTATTTGATATTGAAAATAATATTTCTGTTTTCACTTCACACAATTTCTTTTGCAAAGACAATTTTACTATCAAATTTTGTCTTTTTATCTGACACATTCCATATTTACATTCTCGCAGTATAATTATGTCAGACTTCTTCTTAATCTCATTTCAATAAGTAATTTGATTCAAATTATATTTTTCTTTTCTGTCTTTGAAAGATTACACATCTGTCAAAATAATTGTCCAGTAACAAATTTGACACATTTCTTTTTCTTCGTTTTTATCTACTTTCAAATTTAACACATTTCTTTTTCATCGGTTTTATCTAGTTTCAAATTTGTCAAATTTCCTTTTCTTCGGTTTTATCTTGTTTCAAATTTGACACTTTTCTTTTTCTATGGTTTTATCCAGTTTCAAATTTGACATATTTCTTCTATGGTTTTATCTAGTTTCAAATTTGACAGACTTCTTCTTCAGTAGGGTTATTTAGTTTCAAATTTGACAGACTTCTTCTTCAGTAGGGTTATTTAGTTTCAAATTTGACAGATGACTATTAATACTCTAAAATATTGTCATTGAAACATCCACCATGATGGATTTGGCTTACGCACACAGCTAGATGACTTAAAAATAATATTAAATTATTGAATAGAATAGCTGGTTCATCATCTATGGGTATGATGTAAGTGCTTGTTTTGGCCAAGCGATTTTGGCATCGACACGCTTGTAGGCAAACATACAATTGCATTTGTTTTGATCGATGATATCTTGAGGGCAATCTGTATCATTGATGAGAGTTTCTGAAATAAATAAAAAACAAATTAACAACTAGATTTACTGGAAGACATTGCCTCAAAGCAATATGTATGTATTTGTAAAAATGTATATATTTTTTACAACTGTTTATTATTTATATGTATCTATGTATAGAAATTCGTACCTTCTCCATCTCTAAGTACAAATAATCCATAATCTTGGGCGTCAGTGATCCTAGCTCTGTGCGCCAACACTCTGCAGATGTCTTTAGCTTTGGCTCCAGCCCTCCATGGCAGTGAGAGACATCGGAGAGCTCCAGAGCATTCATCTGGAACAAGGATTTTGGCAACTCCTCCCCCAGATGAGCAGGGCGTTGAAGCCGGAGTTGGGATCATGCTGGACCCAATGGAACCAGTGTGCCACTAAAAAAGGACAATGATTTAGTTTAAAACTTCTAAAAAGAAAACAGAAAGAATTAGTTAGGTCCAACCATTATAAGTCTCAGGAATGAGGTAATGAAAAAGAAGTATTTGAACATAGCAAATCCAATAAATTCCACAAAAATAAAATGTTGGAAATCAGAAGTACCTATTAGCAAAAGAATAGAGCCAAGAAGTTGGCTTACCTCTGAATTCTTATTGTCATCCTTGGGAGCCAGTTGCTTAAGAATAGCTACAGCCCCAAAGAGAGTGGTGAGATAGTAACCTCCTTCACCAGAGAGCATACGGGGTGGCAAGAGTCCGGCCATCAGTTCAGCCTCCAACTCAGCCCCAGGCAAGGAACAGCGGGCCAAGCAGTAAACCAGGTAAGGCAAGAAATCATCAGCTCCGATATTGCGGTTCATAGGACCGCAGTATGTATCTAGTTGGTCGGCTTTCATCTGTAAAAAAACCCACAAAATCCCTTTATTAAATTGATTGAACAAAAGTTATAAATTTAAATATCGACGACTCCACTCCATAGGCCAACAAATACAAATTCTCAAAAAACTAGATTTTTGGCTGGTATAATAGGAAATTTAATAGTGTGAAGGATTTTCTGGGATAAATGAGATATTAAGGGTTTGTAATATTGGAGAGGGTTCTATCGGATGAAGCACTTGTAAACCTGAGCTTAAAAGTGCTCCCTTTTGTCTCTTGAAATATTTAAAAGAATGCGGTGGAAAACCCTTAATGATATAAAGAATTGGTTGGTTATTTTCAAATAGACATTTGATAATTTGATTCAGTACCAACAGGAATTTCCTTGAAAATGAATGTGTGCAAATAATAGAGGTAGGGTATTCTACTTACCGATTGGAAGATCCCAGATATGGCAGCCAGCAGGTATTCCATTTTTTGTGATGGAGACTCTGCCTCCTGCATCTTCAGGAATGAGTTGGAGATGGAAACCATCTCATCGTCTTTTGGTACTCTGGTATAGGGCTAAAAGTAAAATGGTTATATTGAAGATTTTATTCGATTTTTTTTAATTCCTGTAAAACAAAAGTAATAGACTTAATTTTATGCACCATTAATTATAATTTATTTGAGTGAACCTAAATTTGACTGCGGTGTGCTACAGGGAACTGCACTGAGACCCTCACTATATTTAAAACATTGTATATATCTATTATGTTGTTTATACTGGAATGAAAAATCTTACAAAAGAAACTGGAAAACCCCCCATAACGAAAAAGACTATAAAAAATACGAGAAACATAAAATTAAGATTATCCATACAAATTCATCACAACATCAATCAAATAATTACCTTGATTCCAATCCTCAATGGTGGCAGTGCTCTGCAGATCTTCATTCCAGCATCCAACTGAGCCACGTCACCACTCTTCACATACTTATCAGCCAGTAGAGCATACACATGGGATCTCAGAGGAGTCACCACAGCAGTGTACAGAACATCTTCCAAGATGGCGTCCAGGTTTAGAAACTCATTGGGCTTAAGCTGAAAGAAAAACAAATTTGGTAAAGAAAAAGTTCAAGTAATCATTCTGGAACTGTTTTTTCATCCAGTTATTTTTATAAGTAAATTTTTTTCGATATTTCATGGCATTTAGCTGCAATGAACTTTATATTACTATTCCAGATATTTCGCTATTTATCATGTAGTTAATTTGATATTTTACGTCTGATAATTTAAACATTTCTTCTAAGGATCGTTTCACATATAGATTATTGTTTTTGTGAAAAATATTGCTTACCATTAATCTTGCTTTCTCCACTTCCTTCTCAAATTCCCTTTCGCCATGTTTCACAAGGTAGTTCTTCATGCCAGACATGAACTGCCTCATATTTCTCATAACAACCTGAAATAAGAAAAATTGAAATTTTAATAAAATAACTTTTTACTGTAACAGTTTTACTGTAACCAATTTAACAAAAACATCCACCAAGTACCGTAGGTCATAGCATAAAATATATTAAGTCAAAATTTAATGATAATTTTAAAGAAAAAGCTTATAAGTTGAGCAAACATTTTATTTGGGTCACAATTAATAAGAATGTCGTCTGTACAAATTTGAAGGTATTGGACTAAATGTATAAATACTTTCAAATAAGCTGAATATAATCTGCGTAGATGTGAGAAAGGCAAAAAATATTCAAGAGGAGATTAAAAAAAATCGATCCTTTTGTCTACTCTGCAAGGGAAGAAGCGCAATGATTGCAAAAAAAGGTGTTCAAAAAAATATTGGAAACATCAAAGCTTCAACGACAACATCAAAATATTTGGGATAACTAAGAAACTAAAAGTTTACTAGATACATTTAGCGACATGGTTCAAGAGATGAAGAAAAACATTGAAATGTCTATTTCATTTACTTACATGAGGACACGTTTCCTTAGATTCTTTGGTGCAAGATATGAAGTTCTCCACATTCTGCGCGAAGATGGTGGTCTTGTCGGCGGCTAAATGAAGGGCGTATGCTCTGATGGCGTCGTCTGGAGTGGTGGCCTTGCCAGGATGGCCTCTTGCGCCACGCAGTGCCTGAATTCGTGGTGGTGCTGAGGAAGAAAGAAAAATCAAGGTTAGGAAAATTGATTATGGGTAAATCTGGCAGTACTGTTTACGGGAAGAAAACTGAATATTATGCGTAATTATTTAGATGATGACTGATGAAAGATAGCTTGAAAATAAGTAATATTTTTATTTAAACACATTTCGCGTGCGGTTACGTTGAGATCATTGGAAATTAAGATCGTTGGAAGCTGTGGCAGACGGCAGAATGACAGAGTGCCACCCCCAAAAGGAGCTGGCAAGATCAATCGACAAAGCTGTGTTTTGAAAGACTTGGCTTACAGAAGTAAAGAGATTCTGAAAATGGAGTTGGACAGGGATTTCTGGTGAAAATATCAGAACTCAATGGCACCCGACCCAGACGTACAAACGTATACGTATGTTTCGCGCACGGTGGTAAAAGATACTTTTATTCACAACGGTTACGCCGCTGCTATAAACATAAAATCGCAATTTCAGAAACTATGTGGTATTTAAATTGAAACACTTGGCTTTGAAGGAGATACGATTTCTTGGTTCTAAATACATAACTAGATCAAAACAAACATCATTACAAACAATTGTACACGTTTATGCATAGTGCACATACCTTTAGAATGATAGTAGCAAGGGTTAGGAAAATAATAATAATTACAAATTAATTAACACTATTGACGAATAAATAAACAAGATAAATATAGAAAAACGATAATAATTAATCAATAATAAAGGTTTATATCGGTTTAAACGAATCATTATATCGCGACTCATCGACGTACTTTTTTTCAAAGATTTTCAAAACGTAAAATATACCTATGAAATTACCAAAACTTAGCTAGACAAGGACGTTGGTTTACAGTTTTTAGTATTTGGTAAAGAAATTTACTTATTAACTGTGACTAAAAAATCATTTTTTGAGCAATGGAAGTTTTTTCTTTCAAATTCAGGAACGGAATAAAAATAACCAACAACTCAAGAAAACGGCGATTTGATTTACAAAGTCAAAAGCGCATAAAATATTACATTAATCGAACATTTACTAATATAATTGAAGCAAATGGATATTAAAAAATATCATTTTTATCAAGCGTTTTTGCTTACTATGGAGGCGATACTTAAGGGTAAAGGTATCGAATAAAAATCTAAAAGAATATTGCGTAAATTTTAAATTTAAGAACGACCTCATTTCGATCAGCAAAAGAACGTCGTTATAATGAAATCAACAATAAATTGAGTTTCGTTTAAATGAAGCAATATAATATGATCAACATTACCAAGTATAGGTAAATAATATGATTGTAGAGTTTCCCACAACTTCGTCGGAAATAACATAAACAATGGAACGTGTAGACTTCGCGCCAAAAAGGGATTATCATAGAGTGAAAAGTCTGAGAGTGAGAGATCGTGTGCGTAAGATACGAGAGGAATGTGGAATGAAAGTTGGTGTAGTTACAAGGATGAATGTAAATAAGTTACGATAGTTTGGGCATGTGGAAAGAATGAATGAGGACAGAATGACCAAGAATATATATTTGGCTGAGAGGAATGGTGCTCGGAGACGTGGACGGCCGAGGATCAAATGGCAAGATCATCTAAATCAGATCCTACAATACGGCCACGTGATGAGTACATTGAACATGAGTACATGCATGAAGAATTGTATGACAGTGACGGAAGCGAAAGATGTATGCAAGGATAGAAGGAAGTGACGCTCGATCCTTTCTGCCTACCCCGCGAGAGAAGCGGCGTGATGGTATGTATGTTTACTACTACTACTACTACTATACCATCACGGCATATCCCACAAGTGGGGTAGCCAGCAGATCAGCTGCATGTAAGAAACATGCAAACTGTCCTCTTCGTGCCAATATAAAATTAAGACATTCAGGATGGGTGGCAAGCCTCATGTATGTTTATAGACAATAAAATGGGTTAGGTATAATATTATAAATAATATCATAATATCCCGCTCCCTTGAGATGGACGCTCCATTGAACAATACCGAACATCTGACGTTCATACATAATTATAATTATTGACGCGACAGTCGATGTGGTCCTTCGAGAAACAAAAGACTCGACTATAATGTTTTTTTTTTTCTGGGAAATGGTATGAAAGGAAAGCTATTGATAATGGTAACCGCCATGCGCCACCGAAAGCTCATAGGCATAATAATAAAGCTATTAGGCATTATAAAGGTTCTAGTTTACGACATTACCGCAAAACCAAACAATGCAGTATGTATATGAAAAGCTGCATTTAAATTTCAGGTAGGTACCCTCGGGTGCCATATATAGAAGCTCCGAACGGTGCAAGTAGAAGTATTTTGAGGAACTCGATGATTTTTAAAAAATTGTCCAGGTTTATAAAAGTCCATATACATCCTCGCACTATACCTGTTATATATTAAATTTTAATGTTTTCATGATAGAGCGCCATTTACTTCTACCTTTACATACACTTTTCGCTTTCGTTACTGTCATACAATTCCTCACGTATATTCAATGTGCTCAACAAGTGTCCTTCCTGCAGGATCTGTTTATGTTATGATTTTGTGATTTTCTCCTTAGATGGCCACGTCCACAATCACCATTTCTCTAAGCCATGTACATTTTCTTTGGTCATTCTCTCCTCGTTCACTCTTTCCACGTGCAGGCTTATAAAAGCAAAAAATGTATAGGTGAAAAATATTGGTCTCCCACTCTTTTCCGCGAGTTTTTAAGTGTCCAGTTAAAGGTAGGTGTTTGAAAAATAGGAATAATTACCATAGATTTACATGTACATGATAATTACATCTTAATTTCAGCGATGAGGTTTGTCACCCATCCTGAATGTCTATTTTTTTGTTTACGCGGAGAGAACAGTTCCCATGTTTATTACATGCGGCTGGCTGGCTGCCTCGTTTGTGGGATATGTCTTGAAGCTATAGTGCAGACATACATATTGTCTGTCAAGAGGTTATACAGTGTGAATGGGTTGTAATTCAGGACGTCAAGTGTCTAATATTATTGTAAATGCGCTCTTGAAGTAATTTAACAACAAAAACAGCGCAATATAACTGATCCAATAATAATAATTGTTGAGTGAACAATGTTGAACAATGCGATCTTTATTACCTACCACTTGTTGAGTGGGAAAAATTAGACCAGACAAGGAAACTATAGGAAGAAATCGATATCTAAAATGTGTTACAAGTATTTGTTTATTTACAAATTTATATATTTCATTATACACAGGTATTATAATAATTATGTATGGGTATTTTATTAATTTACTTTTTTTATCTAGAGGGGTCACAGCCGCATTGATAACCGCGCATCATCAGCTGTAGTCCGGCTAAACTTGTTTTAACCGCAAAGGATGAGTATTTATATAAGATAAATTAATACACATAGGTATTTTTATTTATTTATTTACATTTCATATACTTAATTACCTTTTTGTATTATCTCATTCGTGTGACCGTAACATTTCCGTCATTTCGGAGATATTAAATAATTATAATATTTATAGGTATTTATAATTACGCATTGTGAAAAGCCCCTATAACAAAATTGTGATGAAACATTTCTCTCATCAAGTCCAAAGAAGGCGGATGTTAAAAATACTAACGCGAGCCACACATGGAATAAAAAATCATGACCCATCTACCGAAAAAATAATAAAATAAATAATATGCATGAATCATAATTAATATACAAGATAATAATCGATGCTGTGGATATGCGTTCACTGAAAAGAATGGTTGGTAAAACGTTGCGAGATAGAGTGAAGAATGAAGATATCAGGAGAATGAGCGGATGCGAGAGAAGTGTTGTGGATAGAATGCGTGTAAACAAGTTGAGATGGTTTGGACATGTTGAGCGAATGCAAGATGAAAGGATGACTGTATTTATCTGAAAGAAGAGGTGTGAGGAAGCGCGGACGTCCAAGAACCACGTGGCTTGATCACGTGGACCAAATTCTTAAGGACGGACGCGTGTTGAGTAAGAGAAATCGGCGTGCATGTATGAGAAACTGAATGAATGTAGAGGAAGCGAAAGAAGTATGTAAGGATAGATCTATATGGCGTTCCGTTCTCTCTGCCTACCCCTCCTGGGACATGGCGTGAGGGTATAGGATAGTATAGTAAAAATCGATGTACAGAGAGTTACTTTATAGACCATTAAAGGTCACGTGGTCTTGTCTATGGATTTGCTTTTGCTTGGGGGGCAAACAGTCAGATTGCGCAAATCATCCTTGTAGGATGTTATGCCATAAGAAAAAAAAAGAAAGAAAGTCAGACGACAATATAATAACAAAATCGACACTGACAGTTTTTTTGATTATTAGGTATTCTTTAGGCGTTCCACCTAATATTACACCGTGAGGCTGTTTAATGAAATTCCTGGCCGAATCAGGGGGGCTGAAAACATCTCATCTTTTAGGAGACTGTGTGTGCGCTATGTCAAAGAGAGATTCTCATGATACAGTATATTGTAATGTTGATTATCGTAATTGGTATGTATATTTAGTATAGTATGAATTTGTCTAGTTTAATTTTTAATTAAGTAGTGTATGTATCACTTAAACCTAGTTTTTAAGTTATAAAAATGTGTTATTTTTATGACTTTATTAAACAAAAATAAAATAAAAAAAAAAAAAAAAAAAAAAAATCGTCTGTTGTGTTGGGATGCCTGATGCCCCTCAATGATTTTTCTGTGACGTCATCCTTTAATGGTCTATAGCAAAAAAAAAAACGATAACAAGTCTAATTTTAAGTTCTCGCCTTTTAGGAGCCACCTTCACTTCGAGCGATTCTAAGCAAAGTGAGTCGTCACCTCTATGAAGTTCTGATGCGTTAGTAGCTACAGAAAGATTTAAATTTGAAAATTTCGATGTTATTGACCGAAGGTACTTGCTGGAAGTCCATTTCAAGATAAATTGAAGAAAAAAAAACACAGTACCATGTAGTTAACTTCCAAATGACTTTTATTAACTTCGCTTCTACTAGTATTCGTAGACTCTCGACTCCATCATCAGGCGATTAGTAAAAAGTTATTTGGAAGTTAACTACATGCTGTTTTTTTTTTCAATTTAACTTAAATTTGATTGTTTATGAGCGAGTATATTATGTAGACATGTTGATGACCGGAATGTTAGGTACTATGTTTTTTTTAAATAATTGTGGCGCATGGTGTTGGTGTTAGATGATAGCTGATCTCTGAAAGATTTACCTTTTGGCTGTACTTTAGGTATATTATGTACTTATTGTCTGTTTTGTGCTTAAAAGGAATAAATGAGAATGAGAAATCACTTTTTTATTACCTAGAATGAAAGAAATGGAACGGTGTAAATTAAAAAAAAAGATTACCACAAAGTTTTCTTGCCCATTGCACCAGCGTCTTCATCCGATTACGTAAACACTTGGAAATCTTCTTCACTATGGATATCTTCATTTCTGTAGCCTCTTGTCCGAAGACATACATAGGTCTGATCCTGCCAGGGTAATCAATACCGTTTGTAAATCTCCTGGCAGTGTGTCTGGGTCTGTGCTCCACTACATTGAATCTTACAATGACACCTTCGTAATTCGACAGTCCGAAATATTTTTCAGGCAATTGCTCTCCGATGGAATTGTCGAAAACTTCATCGAAATTAAGCCCAGATTGCGGACATGGGCGCCCCATTACTACAGAGGGCATCATAAGCATCTTATCCACAAGGCTTCTGTATTCTTCGATATCGTTTGGGGCTGATATAATCGCAAGAGCGTCTTTGGCAGTAAAATGACTAGAATTGTGCAAACTCTGAGTTGGTTCCCTGAAATCTTCAGGGACAAAATTAGGTTCTAGAAGATATTTAGAACAAGTTGGCTCTTCTTTGCCAACGGTAGCCCTCCTCGGTGATAAGGATCTGTTGGATGTTTCTGGCACGAATACTGATTGAATATAGTCTTTGGAACAGCCAGGTTTTCCAAGATCCGGGCATTCATTAGCGGTTGCATTTTTAGGGCATACTGGATTCTCCTCCAAGCATCTCGCTTCGTCTTGTTGTTCTCTGGGTTCGATAAAAACCCAATTCTCTCCACTGACTAGTAAATCGTTCACGACGAACTGTCTGCTGACATCTTCGTTGCTGGCAATCATTCTGCGAACTCTTTCTGTTTCCCTCTCTATAATATTAGTAACATCTGACCCTTCACGAGGAGGTAGACTGGCCAACTCACGGACGCCTCTTGCGGACTCGCCTTTGGATGCTCTTCTGAAGAACATCGTGACTGATTTCCAGGCGGTTCAGCCCGGAGACGATAAATCTCCTAAACCTATAGAATAACATTCACACGGGTGATATTTGGTGACTTCTTAAGTCTAGAGGATCTCCTATCCTCGCGTTGAATACGTGGTCTGCCACTATGGGGGAATTTTTGTACCCGCTAAACAATAAATAGTTCAATTTTTTTTAATTTACACCCACTATCACACGATGCAACAATACAAAAATTGTCACCATATAAAAATTGATAAATATTCGTCAATAATTAATTGTATTTCACGTAATTATTACAATAATTTAGCACATGTATGACTTGTCAACAATGATAAAATGGCACGCGCGTCTAATGACTGAAAAATCAACACGAGACGAGCTCGTCCGGCGATTGTGTCCAACTGCAACTGCCTCCGTATATAAACTGCACCACGTAGCTCGGGGTGGGATTGTTATCAACACAGCAGTAGCTCGGTAGGTCAGCGACGTGCGACAAAGATAACAGTACAATCTGACAAGGACGCGAATAGCGGACATGAATGAAAGTGAATGAAATAGTATAGAAGACATAGCTTACAAAATACGACGTATGAAAGAGATAGAGTATATACTTATTACTACAAACTGAACACTGCTAGTGGGCGCATGCATGACATGGGGGTGAGAGGGGGGGGGTTATTGTTAAATATTAATTTTATTATAATTTGTTGAACTCGGATGTCGATGATAATGTACTATGTAGGTACTTATTATTAATATTATTTTGTTTAATTGAATTTTATGTAAATATTTAATTTACGGATCACGTAAAATTACAGAAAAAATCATACTCCGTAGACTAATGATTGAATACATCGTTATTTTTTTTATCATTATGTATTTTTGAAATATTAATATTACTTATACGAAATATTATACAGAGAAAAAATATTATTTACAACAAAATATATCTACCGATATAAATATTGATAATTTTTGTGGTGAGCATTATGTTCCTATAAAAAAATATAATAATAATAATAAACACTTTATTGTCAAAAATAAATTTTACAAAAGGCGCACATATTGCCTTGAGGCAATGTCTTCCAGTAAACCTTCTACAAAATATAAAAAGTACTACAATTAACACCGTCATGATATTATATACCAAATGTGGGGTAGCCAGCAGATTAATTGAAAGTAATAAAGATGCGGATCGTCCTATCCGTGTCTGTAGGAAATAAAAATTACGCATAAAACATAGAACGATGAGGTATTTAATATGCCACCCACCCTGAATGTTTCATTGGCACAAATAGGACAACTAGAACTTTTTTCTCAAAATGCATTTGTTCCGCTGGCTATCCCTCTTGTGGAGAATGCCGTCATGTTTTGAATGTACGACGATGATTTTTATTTAAAATTTGCAATTCGGGTTGAAAACTAGTCGATAAATAAAATAAATAATAATAAATAAAAATAAACTCAAGATAGTTTTACAATTTATTTATTTATTTATTTGATAATTATACAATATATTATATTAATAATAACTACACTTATTTGCATAAATATAATTTATAATTATGTAGTTATTTATTTATTAAAAACAATATTGATTTTCAATTTATATTTTACGCAGTTTTTAATTATATATAATTTATTTAGAATACACAATCACTTCTACGAAAAATCAGGACCGTTGCGAGATCCTGTCGCGCATCTAGGTTTTGTTAATCATACATACCTACATAACATCACGCCGCTTCCCTCGCGGGGTAGGCAGGAAGGATCGAACGCCACTTTCTTCTATCCTTGCATACATCTTTCGCTTTCATCACTGTCATATAATTCCTCATGCATGCTCTCCCGTTCAATGTGCTCAACACGTGACCGCCCTGCAGGATTTGATTAAAATTATCTTGACACTTGATCCTCGGACGTCCACGTCTCCGAGCACCATTCCTCTCAGCCAAATAAATCTTCTCGGTCATTCTGTCCTCATTCATTCTTTCCACATGCTCAAACCATCGTAACTTATTTACATTCATCTTTGTTATTACACCAAGTTCTATTCCACATTCCTGTCGCGCAGACGATCTCCCAGACTTAATCACACACAACCAAAAAACCAAGAGACATATCTGTACATTGTTCAAATGAACAATATTACGTAACTACCCTCAGCAATGGTGAAGAAGCGTGTATCGCTCTCATAATAATTATGTTTTATAAATATTTTAGTCCGTTTATGTGTGTGTATTTGTGATATTGTGTTGGAGACGAATGTTGCGAATCCCTAGGAGTACTTACAAGAAAAACTAACGTCTCCATACTGTGCAGAAGGATTCGGTATCACAGAACGGTAGGTACACATATATTTTTACATTATTATATTTTTACTTTATTTTCTAGTTCAGTTTATAGATATCTTTGACATGTATATCTTGTTGTAACAAACTGAAGATGTTAAAAGTCTTATTCGTTGTGTTTTATGGATTCTTGTCTTTCACAGGACACTCGAAAACTTACGGTAAACAGCGGGAGTCTTATTATTTACCGGAACTCTGCGGAGAAAATATCGCAACAACTTTGGTGATTGTAACTCGTCGTTTCACAAAAGATTGCGGGCTTAAAAGCTAGTACAGACAACGTAATAGGGGATGATGAAATACACCCTGGATTGGCATCATCTCACTTATGTTTGTATAACAGAAATAATGATAATTATCGAATAAATAAACTATGTTTAAATAAATAACAATAGTAAATAAATCGTTAAATTGAGTTGTTCTGAGGAAATTTAAATGATAATAAATAAAACATTGCATCGAGATAACGTGTCTGACATATTTATAATAATGTTGTTGTTACATCATCTTATGGGGTAACCAGCGGTGGACCTACAATATAATTGAGAATATGACTAAACTAACTAAAGTAGCATTCACATTGCTTCACTTTGGATGATCATCCAGAGAGTCAGGGTCAAACCTGTTCATCGAAAGTGAACACGTCTGTTCACACTTGTTCATCCATGCTTTCACTGCCGTGTCAACATTCTCATTCATGTTGTATGTAACATATTTTCGTACAAAAATAATTAAACAAATTCAAAAATGAAAAAAAACACTTTTTGTACATGATTCTGACATTTAATACAAATTCATAGAGAATAAAACAAATAATAAAATAAAATTTGTTTATGGTCGTTTCAGTGAAAGGTCCTTTCATCGAAATTATGACGAGTGCGGTAATCTCTTTCCTCCGTCATCGCTAGTGATCACTATTGATGAAACGCCTGTTCACACCTGTTCATCTTGGAGGATCATCCGGAGTGATCACTGAAAGTGAACGTATGTGAACGACCCTTAAGCTCTCACAAGTGAGATAGCCAGTGCAGTCCGTGTATGTAAAGTCGTGGTTAGATGGAAGAAATCACTATATAGTGATAATCTCGCCACTGCACATCATTACATTTTTTCTTGTGTATATTGCTATATTTATTTGTTATATGAATGATGATGTGCAAGAAGAATAAAATAAATAAATAAAAAAATAAAAAACGAGCAGTTATCCTTTCAGCGCCGCACACAAACCCAAATACCTAGCTACATTACGACGACAAAAATATAAAATGGTAAAAATAAAATTATTTAGGATGGGTTCCATATCATTCTCATCTCTGCCGCTCAATTGAAAAGAACAATTAATGTCCTTTACAGGACACTCGAAAACGCGTAGGGACTGCTCGTGTATAGTTTCAAGTAGTAATAAGCATAAATATTTTTAGAAACTATACGTGGTTTTTACGCTCTTATCGTGTATTTTTTATAATATTTTATGAATATTTTTATTATAAAACAAAACAAAGGACAAAAATATTTTTATTATGTAAAAGAAACACAAATGAACTTAAGTGCAACTTTAAAAAGACGCCAGTCAAATAATAATAAACATATTTATTTATTAAGTACATTTACAATCTTCGCTTTTACATTTAAGAAATTATAACAACAAGTAAATCCAAAATAACAAAAATACAGGTAATAAAAGCAATAATAAATTAATAATAAAAACAATACGTAAAAACAATTATATATATGAAAAAAAGAGATAGCAACAAATCAAAATGTGTACTTGGAAACTAGCGCGTATAGATTCTAAGAACGTTGCCTTGTGTAGCGCTTAGAAAATATATGTACACGATTATTGCGCAATGGAAACATGTGCAGTGTGTTTTTCGCACAAATTTTATAATGTACGTTATTGGAAAATATACACGATAAGAGCGTAATAACCATGTAGGTACCTATAGTTTCCAAAAATATTTATGCTTATTACTACTTGAAACTATACGCGAACAGTCCCAACCTGTGCGTAATGGCATTGTATACTTTCAAAATACGCCTCGAAAACAAAGAAATAATATTTATCTATTTATTTATTTTCTCTAGGTACATTGATTACAAGCAATTTCAAACATTACATGACAATAATAGAATAAAATTCAATTATTAAACGTGCGTGCATGAGAAATTGCATGAATGTGGAGGAAGCGAAAGAAATAGCTAGGGACAGATCAGATGGCGTTCCGTTCTCTCCGTCTACCCCACTTGGGATGCGGTGTGAGGGAATAGAATAGAATAGAACATTAATCCTGATATTGGTTTTATTTTGTTTATTGATGTTTGATGGTTTAATAAATATGTTGTTTTTACAAAAGGTATGTATTCGTATAACATCCTATGTAAGATATTTTCAATTCAGCTTTGAGGTATTCCACCCATTGTAAATGTCAATTTTATTATGGCACCAAGAGGACATCCTCTATGTTTATTACATGTAGTTAGTCTGTTGCATGACTAATGGGTCGTTCACATTTTTGTTCACTGTGATCACTCCGGATGATCCTCCAAGATGAACAGGTGTGAACGGGCGTTTCATCGCTAGTGATCACTAGCGATGACGGAGGAAAGAGATTACCACTCGTCATAATTTTGATGAAAGGTCCTTTCACTGAAACGACCATAAACAAGTTTTATCTTATTATTTGTTTTATTCTCTATGAATTTGTATTGAATGTCAGAATCATAAACAAAATTATTATGCAGTCGAGAGCTTTATTAGTTTATTTTATGTGTTATTTTTCATTTTTGAATTTGTTCAATTATTTTTGTACGAAAATATGTTAAACTACATACAACATGACTGAGAGTGTTGACATGGCAGTGAATGTATAGGATGAACAAGTGTGAACAGACGTGTTCACTTTCGATGAACAGATTTGACCCTGGACACTCTGGATGATCATCCAAAGTGAAGCAATTTGAATGCTACTTAACCCACATGAGCGATAATATGATGCGATGGTATGGATATAGTTTTATACCTAAATAATATATTTTTGCATTAAATTGTTATTTCGCAATTATTTTAATGAAAGCCGAGCTTAGAGCTAGAAAAATGAAAACTGTGGTTTCGTGAATCACCCGGCTAAGAATTGGTCTCCAACTTTTTTTCGCAAGTTTTCGAATGTCCTCTGTAAAAGGCAGGTGTTCGAATAAATGAAGTAATTTTACATTTTAAATTCAGCAGCGATGAGGTTCGCCACCCATCCTGAATGTCTTAATATTTTGTTGACACGGAGAGGAGAGCATGTATGTTTATTGCATGCGGTTGGTCCGCTGGTCCGATCGGCCGACCTGAGTTGGAACATCGCGGCTAAGCTACCAGCACTTCTATACGAAGTAATATAATTCTATGCTCGTATTTCAAATTACTCCTATCTCAAAGCAAATTTTCCCATTGAAATTAATATTGAACTGCCATCAATCCGTTCCAGCCTCCAAAATGTCACCCCAGTTATTTTTGTTACGTGTTTTTGAAAAAGAAAAATGTATTTATAAATGACAAATATAGACCATTAAAGGATGACGTCACAGAAAAATCATTGAGGGGCATCAGGCATCCCAACATAACAGACGATTACGGTGTAATATTAGGTGGAACACCTAAAGAATACCTAATAATAAAAAAAAACTGTCAGTGTCGATTTTGTTACTAAGTATTTTGTCGTCTGACTTTCTTTTTTTTCTCTTATGGCATAACATCCTACAAGGATGATTTGCGCAATCTGACTGTTTGCCCCATAAGCAAAAGCAAATCCATAGACAAGACCACGTGGCCTTTAATGGTCTATTGTACAAAAACATAATAAAAGAGAATATAAAAGAAATAAACTAGATTTATAAAGTGCTACTTTCGCTTAATTTTCGTCACTGTTTTTCTCTTCACTGGTCTTTGCCTTTTTTGCCACGCTTTTCTCACTTTCACTTGTAAGCCGTTTAAAAAAAAAATGTCCAAGGAGATATTATGTTTCTTCCTCCCTTTCAGAATGTTCCGGAAATGAGTTAGGCAAGAACTCTTCACTGGCACCCTTGAGACGGTCTTGAGATTGTAAAACGGCGTCATAAATAAAATAAAATCATCCAAAATCATCATCATCATCAAGAGTCATTAAATAGCTCGAATCTTAAATTTTGCTCGTATTTCAAAACAAAAAATCGCTCGCTCGACGGCTTGTATCTCAAAAAAACTCATATGTTGGGGCACTCGTGTGTCAAGTTGGTACCACTATTCTGGTATTATAATTATGGTCAGTTGTAAGAGACTAACGTAACACCTGCAATAAGTCCACCCTTCATTAAATGCCTCAAACATTTCCGAGAACACATCATAATTATTATTGTTTATTTATTCTATTATATACCAACATAATATTGTTAACTATAATGCATATTTATACACTGACAAAGAAAATTATTAATAAGCATATTTTAATAACGTCTATAAATTGTCTTGAGGTATTATTAAAAAAAAGGGTTTCTTTGGAAGAACTGGCCCCAAATATTTAAATGTTTTCAAAATAAAGTAATAATGCATTCATTCGTAATACAAAAGACAGAAATGAAAATAGGTTTCATTAATGCTTTTTGTGCCTGGTCTAGTGATATTATATACGTTGTACTATAATTATTATTGTGGTATGATCAGGTATGAATTCAGAATAAAAGTCATTACCTGTTGTGGCACCTGTAGATACATTTTTATCTGAATCAAACGAAAAATATAATATATGTATGTAATTAGTACCTACCAAAGCGTAGAAAAATTAATACCTAAAGCCTAAAAATTTAAAAGAAACATTGGCAATGAGTCCAATCGAATCGTGGGCCCAAAATAACTCCATACCAATCTGTCTTATTATTCTACTTATTAAACTATAAGTGCAATCATTTGTTCATTCATCGCCTGAATTAGAACATTCATTAATCTGAAAGAAGGGATGT
Source organism: Athripsodes cinereus (assembly GCA_947579605.1). Lineage (NCBI taxonomy): Eukaryota > Metazoa > Arthropoda > Insecta > Trichoptera > Leptoceridae > Athripsodes > Athripsodes cinereus. Next base: position 23,227,918 of record OX388320.1, read on the forward strand.
GAGGAAGTGCGGGTCTCCGAGAACCACGTGGCTCGATTACGTGGATCAAATTCTCAAGGACGACCGTGTGTTAAGAAAGAGAAATCAACATGCGTGTATGAGAAATTGTATGAAATCGTCAACGAGTGATGAAGTTTATTTACGTTGTAAACTACCTATTTAGTCACATAATGAAGGGATGAGTCATAAACCTATCATGGGGAAAGTCAAAGGGATACAAATGTTTGAATATGTGCCTACCTAAAAAATATTAGTCACACTTTATATTTAGTGCTTGTCATCTTTTCATTGCTATAACTACTGATTGGGGAGGCCTATTGTCTGGTGGAGAATAGGCCTCCTCAGAGACTCCAGTATAAAATAATAAATAGAACAATAATATTATTATTATTATGTAGAACTGTCAATAGACTTGTGGTGCCGCGTAGAGGGAGTCTGGCTAACTATGATGATCGTGCCTTCTGCATGGATGGTCCGTTGCTGTGGAACAAAATTACCTATGATTAGCGAACTGTGGAGAGTGTGGAGGTGTTCAAGGCAGGATTAATAAAGACCCTATTGTTCAGGTGGTGTTATGATTCTTGAATGGGTCCTTGCGGTGGTTTTTCCACAAAAAGGCGCATCTTAAAAAAGTTGTCTAGTTATTATTATTGTAGTCAATGTTATCGATCGACGGTACTTGGTGGAAGTTCATGTTAAATCAGCTTTTGTGTAGTATCTACCTACTTCTAATTGACTTTATGAAACGCGAGTCCAGTTCCAGGAGTTTCAGAACAACAATTTATTAATTTATACAAGTCCTTGTTGGTGGATTGTTTTATACTTTTTCCATTTGACTATTTATTTATAATTTTTCATATAATTTCACTGCATCAATTGTGTGCTCAATAAAGATGAATTATTATTCATTCTTTTAGCCGTGGAGCACACAGCAAAGAATAGGTGGCCACTCTCTTCTGTAAATTTTTGAGTGTTCTGTAAAAGGCGGGTGATCGAAAAAATCAGGACAGTTTACAAATTAAATTCAGATTTCTGGCACAAAAATAACACCTTGCATGCATAGAATTATATTACTTCGTATAGAAGTGCTGGTAGCTTAGCCGCGATGTTCCAACTCAACTTTTGCCTTGTTCAGTATGAAATTGACCATCGTTCGAGTGAGATGTAGCGTTCCTTCCAAAAATGCATGTTCTACATGCACTATTCAGGTGTATACAACTCAATGGTATTTTATCAACTATAATTTAATTTTCTGTAAGTATCTTAAATTCCCAGTATGGAGTAACTATGTCCTATTATACTAATTACTATGTACTTTAGTACATATAAATCTATGCTTGCATGTTTATTTATAATATGCAGCTGGTCTGCTGGCTACCCCACTTGTGAGATATTCCTTATTCATGGGATAGCATTATGACGTAGATGCCTTAGAATTGATAAATTACGCAGTGTCCTTGAGGTGCTCTCTCTGCTTTCTTCTTCTATACCTATTGATTTTTATTGAGAGAGAGAGAGAGAGAGACGTCTTTCGTCTTTCAAGGGCATTGTCGATCTCCTTGGAAGACAAAAGACGTTTCTCTCAATAAAAATCGATGAAAAACAACATTCTGTTTTTAATTTCATCTTAAAACAACACACGGTGGATAATATGTTTATATCATCATCATCATCATCGCCCTCGACGTTCCTCTCGGGAACACAGGGCAGAAACCAGCCTCCTCCATTCAGAGCGACTCTGTACCAACTGCGTCAACTCTTCCCACGACATCCACTTCGCTCTGACGTCGTTGTCATAGAAACGGTGCCGACGGAATTATTGTGGACGAAAGAACAGTGCTCTTTATTGGGCATTCTCAAAACGTGACGAAGCCAGGATCATCGTCTGTCCAATAGATATTATCATATTCATATAGGTGTATGCAAAGCCAACCCTTCAGGTATTCGGGCGATATTACATAAATATCGTATTTTTTTCATCATTCATATTATTACATATCTATTTGCTCACTTTACCTACTTCCACTAGTCAACCAGATACGACGGACAAATAAAAATAATAATAATAAAGGTGTCGATCTTTGGACCCGAAATAAAATGCGACATAAGCTAATCACGACGCTCCCACGTGCAGCGATGAGATAAACGTCAAATTTTATTTATTTATTTATTTCGTAATGTTTATTCTACATAAAATAAATATGATAATAAATAATTATGGCATGATGTGTCGAAGACTTTTGTAAAAGGTAAATATTAAGGTACCTAGATGATCAACGTACCTACTAAAAAGCAATTGTCACCAATCAATTATTACTTTATAAGTGCATGTAATTAACATACCAGTCGCCCTGTCATTCAGGCATCAACCTATATAACATTCGAGGAGAGAAGGTATTTTTTTGCATTCTACCTGGAGTTTTTACTTACGTTCGTTTTTATATCTATTAGATTTTCAACAGACATAGGTACTGCAATCACATATTTTTTTAACACAAATCCCTTAAAGCAGTGGTTCCCAAAATTGACTGGGCTCCGACCCATCAAACAAAAAATTCCATTCCAAAAGAGGTCATTAATATTGGTAATGCTCAGATTCTCTAGTAGCGAGTCATGGAACTACTCAATGCTCAGGGCCCACTCAATATTCGCTCGCGACCCACCGGTGAACAGTGAATAGTTAACACTGCCGAGAGAGAGAAAGAGTACTGGGTGTTTCCAATGCTTACGAATTGCCTTTGGCTGGTTTACGCATGCTCTAGAAACGTTCACCGATTCCCATCACACTCTTTTTAGTTCTCTCTAAAATTTGAGGTAGGTATTCACCTGCTAATCCTCATTCATCCATTTTTCACAGATATTTAAGTATGATTACAGAAATGCTTCTATTTTAGTTGGTTATAACGTAATTTAATCAATACGATGAAAATTCACTTTTAATCCTCGAAAAAATAGAAAAAAACTTCATATTAAATGAGCGTTGGTTTAATAAAAATATTCTCACATTTCCCTCAAGTACCTTGTTGTAAATTCATTGATAAAAGTAATATTAGGTATAACAAATATAATAACTAAAAATATATAAAAGAAAGTGGTGTTAGTTACACCATTTATAACTCAAGAATGGCTGTACCGATTTGAATGATCTCTAATTTGTTGGATTCTTCTTCGTCCCGAATAGCCGATTAGATATTAAAATATCTTACAAATTCACAGGAAGAAAAATTACAAAGAAAATTATTTTCGCCATATTTTTTGATTTCAATAAAAAAAACAATATGGAGAATTATACAAAATCAAACAATTGGACAATTACGGAAGTTTGTAAAGAGATAAAAAATATTAATCATTCATTGATTGTTAACGAAGTTTGCTGGGTCAGCTAGTAATAACTAAAAACTAAATTTGAAATGTAAAAATATCATTACATGGTAAATAAATTAATTTGAAACTAAAATAAAACAATAATAGCATTGATACAAAATATAATATTCATGATCCATAATAAAGAAGTGCACCTTTTGACAACAATGGTCTTTTTTGTTTATAACTTACTACTAATCGATCTAGAAAAAAAAAATTACTTATTAAAAATTTCTGTCAAAATAGATAGCAACTCAAGCCCTGATCACTCTTAGACGAAAAAATGGCCTTTAAAGATAGAATAGATAGCAAACTCAAATGTTCATTGTTTTATGATTAAATTCCATCCAAAACCATCAAGATGGATGGCCCGTCTAAGCTGGAAGTTTTTCGATTAAAGAATTTGAGCGTGATAACATCCAGATGTAAACATCCTACTACCTATCCAATAGCCTACTGACTGATGCTTGCTACCACTATAATCTTTTGTCTGTGGGAGTATAATCTTTTGACTAGTAGTAGTTTGTAATGACAATGATAATAATATTGTCAGACAATTGAACTGGAATAATGCGGAATCAGATGTGACGACGAACTGGTTCAGTACTACGCGTACGATAAGTAGTAACATTAACATAAAGTAGCATTCACATTGCTTCACTTTGGATGATCATCCAGAGTGTCAGGGTCAAACCTGTTCATCGAAAGTGAACACGTCTGTTCACATTTGTTCATCCTATGCTTTCACTACCATGTCAACACTCTCAGTCATGTCGTATGTAGTTTGACGTATTTTCGTATAAAAATATAATTAAACAAATTCAAAAATGAAAAATAACACTTAAAATAAATTAATATAGCTCTCCACTGCATAATAATCTTGTACATGATTCTGACATTCAATACAAATTCATAGAGAATTAAACAAATACTAAGATAAAACTTGTTAATGGTCGTTTCAGTGAAAGGACCTTTCATCAAAATTATAACGAGTGGTAATCTCTTTCCTCCGTCATCGCTAGTGATCACTAGCGATGAAACGCCTGTTCATCTTGGAGGATCATCCGGAGTGATCACTGAAAGTGAACAAATGTGAACGCCCCTTAATCAGAACAGGGAAAAGCGTCTATCCATCCATCAAAACAATGTAAATAAAGAGGAGATAGAGAGAGAGAGTTGGCGCACCCGGCAAAGAATTCACTTCACACTTCTGAAGATGACGACAGCGCGTTAGCCGAAAGCTAGAGTTAAGGGCTTTTAGAATATTATTCTGTGATGGTATAGTAAGTAACATTACGAGTATAACCATTTCCCACAGATTAAGCTAGTCCCAAATCAAGAAATGAATCTTTTATTATGGGTGTAAAACACATATACATGTGACACCCAGACCTAGAACAATTTGAAAAACATCATTCTTCATATTGCCCTGACCGTGAATAGCACCTGGGAACAAGAGTGTGACCTCCATCAATACCCTATAATGGCACTTTTTTTTATTTTTTTATTCTTCACTTGGTTACATTATTTCAAATCATTTATTGTAATTCATCTGTTTTGTAATTGTAATTGTAAATGTAATCGTAAATCAATCACTTTATTGGAAGGAAGTAAGCTAATTTTATTTTAGGACTTGGTGCATAATAATCATCATCATCGCCCTCAACGCTGCTCCTCTCGGAAGCACAGGGCAGAAACCAGCCTCCTCCATTCAGAGCGTCTCTGTTCCAATTGCGTCACCTCTTCCCACGACATTCCCAGCACTCTGATGTCGTTGTCATAGGAACGGTGTGTTGTGAAAGAGGGACGCCCGCCGAAATAATACATCATTAATATTTAAAGCAATAAAATATATAGAATTTATTCATGTGTGAAAAATATTCAACAAAATAAATATATGGAATCATTTTATCTAGCTGGTATACAAACACAATACAAAATTCAAAATAAACAAATAACACAATCTTTGCCCCCTAATAGGTAGTAGTAATGTGTTACAAAATGTAAAATATACTAAAACTATTATCTCTACGGCATACGTCATTCTTGTAAAAAGGAAAAAGTATTAGTAAAATACTTGGAACAAGGAGAGTTATGTGAGTTCAGAGGTAATGTTTTTGAGATAAATAACTTTTATCGGAGTAAATAAAAGATTAATACGTAAAACAAACTGTTAAGACGAAAAATTATACACATGTGCTAAAACTTTAGTCAAAAAAATTAACTATTTATTAATATTTTAAATAATATAATTTGATAGACACCATAAACCACTAGACATTGAACGAGACCCAGCGTCCACCCGAATACCGTGGAAGTCTGGGGCATGTAATAGTTAACGGAAAAATAATAGATGCCGCGGAAGAACATACATATTTTATTAAAAAAAAATCTGTGGCAAGACAAGATGGGGCAGGTCCCCCCCCTAGGACCTCAAATTAAAAATTACAGAAAATAGTTGGGAGACCTATTCTCTACCAAGGACTACAAGGTTTGTGATACATAATCTATTTCAAATTGAAACGCAATACAATATAAAATGTGTATGAATTAGTAAGAATGTAGGTATTGATAAGGAAAATTGTGAACTTATCTGTTGTATGTTATGTTTACAATAATAGACAAAATATAAAATAAACAATAAATAGTCCAAATAAAATAGTATTGTGATAAACACAATACTGAATCATTGATCTTTACCGAAAACATATCAAACTTCTTAAATACAGCAACGCAATATATTGTCATCTTTGCAAGAATATCTTTCAATATGGTGCCGAGAGGATGACCTGTACATTTATCAAAAACAGTGCCAGTAAAACAAAAATCTATGATCAATACTCTCTAGTGACATTGAAGGAGGCCCACCGACCATCCCGATAGCGCAGAGATCTGCGGATTTCCATTTATCTGTCAAGTGACATTGAAGAGGGACCCACCTCACACCCACATGGATATTTCAGGAGTCGTTAACTCCTACTCATCCGCACATTCAAACTAAAATTATTGTCCTCACGGCAGGCCATTGGGCAGGCCTGAAGGGCCGGCAGGTGACAAGTGTGTCATGTGACAGTAGGTACTTGGTGGAAATTCATGCATAAAATTCATACTGTACCATCACAGCATGTCCCACAAGTGGGTAATCAGTGGATCAACTGCATGTAAAAAACATGCAGATCATCCTCTCCGAGTCAATAAAAAAAATATTCAGGTGGGTGGGATGTCTCAATGCTGAATTGTAGTACGAGCACCTGCCTTTTACAGGACACTCGAAAATAAAGTAAAACACGTGCTTCTGCAGGATTTTATTAATCGTGAACCAGCTTTCAAGAGCTTTCACTCTCATCTTCAGACTAAGCTTAAAATTCTTAATACGTTTTTCTGGTTACTGTTTGATTTTTCGACACTAAGTATTTTTATATCCATTGTTATGTTCGAGTTCGTCGGTAGCCTGGAGGTAGAGTCTCGGCCTCTTGAACAAGGGGTCCGCGGTTCAATCCCAGGTGCCGGCAAACTCCCCTTTCACGACACAAGCTTTTAGCTTACTGTGGAAGGTGTATAAAGTTGTATTTGGGTTTATAACAAAAACCAAATATATATTTAAAAAAAAAACAAAAAATGTCATTGTTGGCATTGTATTTTTTAAAACTTATGTAAACATGTTAAAGGCTTCTTGCCGTATATATTTCTATAAATAAATGAATACCAAAATGAGACTTTTTAATAAGAATCTAGATTTATTATGAACTCATTTCGACCCCAAAGACCCTAAACAATAGCTTCTGTTATATCTATGTGGGTTGGCAGTAAGATTAAAACCGCAAACCTTTTGTTTGAAAGTCTGAGATCCTTTTTATCTTGTACTCAAACTTTTTATAAAACATTTATCAAAATGCTAACTAATTAGGGCAGAAGACCGGCGGGCCGCCCTAGAAGAAGCCGGCAAGGGCAGGTATCGAACTTGTATGTTGAAAGGCTTGGTTTGGAGTGGCTAGAGGTCCTGGAAGCAGCAGTGAACAGGGATCTCTGGAGGAGATACCTAGGCGCAATGGGCCCCCGACCCAACTAGGACAAGGGGAAGAAGATATTGTATGTATGTATGTGTGCTAATTAATTGTATGTTAATTGATGATGTTGAATGACAAATTTAGGTATGTGCCAATTACAGCAGCTGAGTCTTAGATAATGCAGAGTACAACGCGGACTAGCCAACGTCTGGGTGATGTTTACCATTGCATAACACGCCACACGACATTTTACAGTTATAGGTAATAATATGTTATAAAACAAGACAAGACAATGTCCATGTTAGACATTGATAATGATAGTGATATCATCACACACAGAGTTGGACACGGTAATTTTAAAACTTAATTTCATTATTGTTCATTAATTTTATATATTTTTTTAATAAGACGCAAGTATTTTCTTCTTTTTTTACAATAAAGGTCAAAGGACCTTGCATCCCTTGTGTAACTGCGACCATAACAGATCTATTGTGACATCCTTCTGTGTCATATTATCTCACTCTCAAGACCTAGGCGCATCATGTTTGTTCACGATTTGTCTTAGTGCAAGAAGCCTCACCTTCTCAGAGTTCAGCAGTGATCCTCCTAGGATGTGACTTCTATTGAGAGCGAATGCGTCACAATTACAGAGGATGTGTATAGATGTTTCATTATCCTCTGCATAAAATATGCAGATTGGAGTATGTGTTTCCATAGTCTACAGTGTCCCGTTAAGGTCCTGATAAGAATTCTTACTTGTTTTTAATTAAGCTTTAGAACTTCTGTGGGGAGTTTATGCAAGTACCTTGTGATCAGTTCCTTTGCGTGTTTCAACCGTATGCTGTTGAAAAATTTCATGGTTCTGGTCCATGGCCCAGTTTTAAGGCTAAGCATGATAGTGCTAAATTGTAATCCACGTATAGACTCAGGGCCAATTGATGGCCTCTCAGCACGAGTTCTAGTCAACTTCGTTGCCCATGACTCCACAATGCCCCGCTACCCAAACTAGCCTTTCTGCAATTTTTTCGGCCAGAAGATTTAGTATGCATTACATGTATGCATTCAAAGGTAAGTTTCGATCTCACCTCTATGCATGCAGCCTAGGGTCTTTGAATGTTAATATGGTTGAATATCAGTATGATTACTTTTATATCAAAACTATAATTATTGAAAAAAAATTGAACATTATTTTTAGCCTTTGCAATCTCTTCACTATTATTTGCAATTTGGACATCAACATTACTTTTAGCAATCTTAAAATTAACTTAAATCTTATCCACATTGTTACCAGCTCTGATCAAACTCAATTATAAACGGTCGTCGCATATGTAGATATATTGGGAGGTATCAGCCGTGTATGATATCATCCTCAGCTCAGAGTAGATATATCTTGACAGTTACAAGGACAGAACCGATAAACTGAACTAAGGGTGTCTTCTTTGTTCTGTTTGATAGCGTCTGCATAAATATTTAAAATCATTTGTATGTGTGTGTATTTATTTCTGTTCCCGCCTTATCGACAATTAACGCATAGAAAAACAATAAAACACTATTTGTACAAAGACAAATATTGAAATTGTGCACCTTAATCTTATTTACTGACAAATATGAAGACCAGGATAGATTGACAAATTATTTGTAAGGGTAGATATATCAAAATATAAAAATGATTTACACAAAAGTTTTACAAAATTTACACAGATGTCTCTGGCGTACTACTTTGACTTAGGAGTATCGAAATAAATGGTCACACTGAATGTAAATTCACAATATAAATGTTCATTTTACTACTTATAAAAAAACAAACTTTTCGTTTTTGAGAGATGACTGTGTGTTTAGAAATCTAGTATGCAATAAAATATGACACTAATTAATTAAATGAAACACATGAAACAATGCAATATTGTGTCAAGTCTAATTGGACAAAGTGGAAAAGGCGTCCCAATGCTTACAAATTAATTATCTCTTGGCTGATTTAAGTCATCACTTTCGGTGTCCATGCATAACATTAAGCAATTCCACCGTTCTCACTATCATAATTTAAAGTCCACCAATCGAGAAATATTTACCAAATGTGATAATTTTGACCAGCCTGGAGCCAATCTGTAAGCATTGGAACACCTTAATCACTTCAGATTAGATTTTGTACAATGTTTCATTGTACAAACATGGTTCTCCAATCGCGATGTCTGTTTGGTTATGTCACTTGAGTGTAGTGTAAACAAACAAAAAATTTGTAAAGAGTATAAAACCCCATTAAAAAGGTGATCTGTAGCCTTCTTAATATTGTACTTATTACCTATCATCTTGGATTTTGAGATGTGAAATTTAGGATTTGAATCTGTCAATCCACTCAGTCTACATTATACAAGCCTATTGCTTACTATACAACAAATGGAGGACATGAAACCGGCATGAATATAGGCCCTTCGACTTTGCATAGCTTAATGCACTGTTGCGCAACTCACTCTGCATATAAAAAATTATACATATTGGTGGTTCATTTAATGTGATTTTTATTAGTGTTTATCATGAAAAGTTCGAGATTTGAAATGTATTTACAATTTTTTTTAAAGGGCAGCGCCCGCCACATACCTCGTGCCGTACCTGGAGATAAGTATATCCATAACAACACACACATGCACAAACAGGATTTAATGTCGCATTAAAGCGAGAAATGCTGCCCCGAGGGAGCACTCTAGATTTAGCGGCCACACACCGAAAAAATTGGTGCAAAAAGGGTGTATTTACAATATAGGGATAATAGATGAAATAATCCATATCTTACCCAGTAATGGATCCAGTCTGTCTCTGAAGCTCCTAGCTCGAGATATAGTGGCCAACCGGAGTGGAGATTCCTCAACAATGGGAGTCACAGAACTCTCTCTAGCTGTACTGCTCTCCTCGTCATCCTGTGACAGTAAAACAAATGTAATCAGTGTTGAAAATACAATCAAAATTAAACACGGACCACAAAATGAAGTTGGTTCTAAATCTCTTAATTCAGAATAGATGCCCTACCTCATCGCTAAATTGATATTGTTGAATATCTTTCAATACGATGTACATATCTAAAAAATATTGAATGTAAAAGTTAGAAAAAAGAATTGGTGGAATAAGTAAATATATAATGGGTGTATATAAGTGTACAATTAATGCACTTAAACCATCTAAAGCCAATTTGAAAGCATTGAGACACCCTTCTAGGGAGTTTACACAATCTGCTGATTGCGAATATGATACCTGTTGAGTAATTTTTTCGGGAAAACTTACAATTATGTTTTACAAAATATTCGCTTTTTACAATGAAAGACTAGAAATTTTACAATAAAGTCTCCTTGGCGGACAAACAAAACTTGAAAAAGTACTTACGTATGAAACAGACTGTATGGAGATGGGTTCGTCATTATTGCTATGAGTTCCTGAAGGAAGATACGAGTCCCAATTGGAACAGTCCCAAGGCTCGCTGAATACAGTACCATCATCACTAGCCTGAAAAACAACAAAACATTACCTTATTATGGAACTTGTTGCTTTGAAACTTCAAGTTGTAGAAATTCAAAGAATGAGCAGGGTTACCCGTGCAGTTTCGCAAGAAGGTATTGTTCAGTGATAAAGCAGTCATTGTGGTTTATAAGAGAGAATTTCGAAGCCTTCAGGATGTCTCCTGAGAATTCAATTGGATGAAGCACACCTTGCGAAAAGGATGGGTTGCAGGTTCAAGTCCGTCCAGGGCACTACCAAATATGGTGAGATTGTCTTTTCTAACTCCAGTATATGATATGATAGTTTTATTCGTTAAATTTATATATGTGACCTCATACAATAGTTAATTGTTCTGTTAAGATATTTTATGGACACTGATTTCTTTATAAAATTCAATTTGATGCAAAAAAATCCAAACTTCCACTATACCATCACGGCATATCCCACAAGTGGCGTAGCCAACGGATTAGCTGCATGTGATGAACATGCAGTTTATCTCCTTCGTGTAAATTTAAAAATAAGACTTTTAGGTTGGGTGGCATGCCTCATTGCTGAATTGTAAATGTTAATTGTCTTATTATTCTTAAAGAAGAATAATAAAAAATATAGACAAATTGCATTACCTGTGAACTAGCCACAGCTAGCCGTGACTCTACATTATCATAACTAGACATTCGGCAGCCTTTCTTCTCCGCCAGATCATCATGCAAGGTGTCCACTTCTCCGCTTGACTTCAGCAAAGTTGGATACGGAGACAAATTCAACTCAGGGAATCTGGAAACAACAGAGATAATGTAAAACACAGTAGTTAAATACCAGAACTATAAGTCAAAAACCATACTCAATTTTCTCAACTTGGTGACCAATTTCAAAAAGTCACAAAAGCTTTTCTTTTTCCTACCTCTGTGCCAGCACTTGATGAATAGTGAGGGTGTTCCCAGATGAAGATATGGCTTCCAACTGAGACTGCTGTTCAGCCAAAGATGGGAATGCTCCTCCTGTGCTGCTCCCTCCAATGTGACCACTGCCGCCCTCCCGACAGGACTCCCTCAAGGGTGTATTGTCGGTCTGCTTGTCTAAACATAAACAAAATGTATACTAATTCACAGAACATAATATGAGGCAGATGAATTCATGTGTCAAAAATAAATTTTCATCCCTTGCAGCAAAAAAAAACCATCCCTTAGTTAGACAATTTTACTGGGAACAATGTTAGAACAAGCGATAAATATATAGTGCTAATAATTTGTACATAGTGTTCTGAAAATATAATCTATAATTATTTTTGTTGTTGTTATATTTAAAATGTGATTTGCCAGTTGAACAAAATATGTAACTTGAGTATAAGTATTTTTTGTTGTATTTATTTGTTTATATTATAACATTGTTTTGCATTCTGCCGGCAATATGGTCATACCAGGAAAGGTAAATTATAAATGAAGTTTTGCAATGCAATTTTTTGAGGAAAATAACCCCATAATATAAGCCCATTTGTAATTTTACACTGTTAAATATATTATTTTGAATATAATAAAAAATCCTCACATCTTACATGCAATAAATTTGAAACTAAACTGAACAAGACAATATTACAACCAGCCTAAGAACTGCAATGCATTTTAGCACCTCGATGTCATAAAAAAACACGCTAATTATTTGCAACAAAAGCAAACAGTACCTATATTTGACTTCTTATACTAGGTAACCGGATGAGAATCTACTGTTTGAACTATTTAATATATTTGTATTAAGCATTTAAACATAAGTGTTGAGTTATGAGTCACAAATTTTATGTTCCTCACATTGTTAACAATCTAATTGAGGGACTTACAATTTTTAACTGACTTATTTTGTATAATATTTGATAATCTTGAAGGCTGATATAGCTGCTCTGGGCAAAAATAATATTTGCCCCCATTTACAATGACACTTTACCAGAGAATGTTTGTATTGCGATCAATGTAGGTACAGTAAAGAATGAATAAATAAAAGACTTACTGATGAATTCCCAGCTGGAGTCTACAGTCCACGTTTGGTCCTGAGGTCTGATAGGAGTTGGCTTAATCTTGGGCGGCTGAACAGCTTTACCCCTCGGCCTTCCAGATTTGATGGCTATCAGGTTGTCTACCGAGCTGGAGGTATTTGGAGATGAAGCTGTAAACAAAATTAAAATTCAGTGCACCTACATATTTATTCTGTTTTCTAATAAACAATACACTACTCCTATGAAAACAACATAAGTGTTTTTTTTTAAATTTCATGGAAAGATGTGATTTCATTGGTGCAGAATTACTCAGAGGAAGCTCGTCCTACCCCGAATCCCTGAAGAGTGATGGAAAAAAATATTAAACAACACTTAATCTAAATTTTTCATATCATCATCCTTTAGGTTGGCAAATTATTTCAAAAGATGTCAAGCTTTTAAAACTGTCAGAATTTGTTTCTCTCCATTAATTGCACCCAAACAGTAAAAAAAATATTTGCATCATTAAGGCAGAGAAAGTCTACAGTGGAGTTTGAATCTCAGATACACAGATTGAAAGTCTGAGACGATCCTGTAAGGCCAAAAGCCACTTCTAATCATATTGATTAACTAAATATATTCAACTGAACTAACGTGATAACTCCTCGATGCTCTGCATATCCCGGAGGGGAAGATAAGGATGTCCATGTGTGGGAGGTTCTGAGTATCTCTGCGCAGGATTCACACCAGGCATCACACGAGGTGCACGTCTTCTCTGCACCAGAGGGGCCACAGCCTGAAATAAAAAAATCAAATATGACTAAATTTCCCTTCTTTTTTATTCAGATAGTCACGGCCGAAGCCTTTTACATGTAAAATATCTAAATTCCAAATCTCCATTTTCATATCTAAGTTCCAAATAGTAATTTTCGTGTCTATTGCATGTCAAATATGTATTTAATGATCTTGATATTTCTCTTCTATAAAAAAAAACCTTCTTAAAAAGAGTATGGAATTGTCTATGGTAAATATGAGAGTTGAGTATATATGGTCACAAATGACAGATGGGAAGTGAAAGAGAAAGAGACACACAAACGTTAGTGGTATGAAAGAAATAGAAAATAACAGGAAAATGAAATAGATCACCAAAGTTATTCGTTGATTACTGTAATTATTTAATAACTATTACATGTCAGACGGGTTTTTACGTTTAAAAATATTCAAATAATGTCATTATTCTATTTATCATGCTAATAAAATTTTATTAGCTCGTGACACCTAAATCACTTTGTCCTACTCTCAACAACAATGTAAGATTAAAACAAAAACATTGGCACGTGTCGTGTTGGCGGGGAGATAAACCCAGCAGCGTGTCGTCGCTAATTACACTGTTATTAGTAATGATAGTAAAATATATTATGTTATTACTCCATTACAATTAAATTACACTGATAATATGTCGAGAGGTCACGAAATAGTGCGTTGCATATTTGCAACATGTTGTAAATGTATCGAATGTTGCAACAGACGGTAAAATAAACATTTAACATTTATTGCACAGGTCAAAAAGGTTTATTTATTTACTACTGTAGTCGTGATGTCTAGCAGATTATTTATTTATTAGTTACTTGAAAAACCTTTTTATTCTCAAAGTAAAATGGTTAAGGTTAAAAACGCACACAGATTCTTCTGACACTCAAATCCTTTGTAGAAAGAGTTTGAATGGCTGGTGGATATTATAAAAAATATTTTCCGAAACAACTTCTCATGATCAATCCAGTCAGTCAAAGTCCTATTTAAATAAATACTATTATTTTTCATTATTTTCTTCCTGTTTATTTATTGTTTTTATTTGTATTATTTTATTTTAAACAATGATTTGTTTTTCTAGGTTACGGAAATGCCTTTGTAAATATATTGTTAGTTTTATATTGTGAACGTATTTGCTTCTCTCGGCTAGAGGGACATCAAAGGAGTGTAGTCAAAAGATTCCACACATGGAGGTTATGGTGGTTTTTGGCCGGCCACCCCCTCAGGCCCCACTATGGCGCCTCCAGTGTGGACAAAATTTGTGTAGTGTAGAATTTGGATAAATGGAAGTCCCTAGACTTCTGCGCTATCCGGGTGGTCGGTTGGTCTCCTTCAATGTTATTATCACTTCTAGACAACATTAGAGCATCGTTTACATGACAAAATGAATCGAGAAAACATTGCAATTCACCAATTCTAGGACATAATATCTACGTTATAATGTGAAATTTACAAAACTACTAAATATGTAGGTTCCTTGCATATAATTATATAGGTATACATGTCAGTAGTTTCATATAATATCGAATTATATAAAATATTTTGGATACAATATGCATATATGTCACGAACATAATAAAGCCCTCAGTAATATTTCATTGCCTACCCCACTTGGGATAATATTTGAGATAGATAATATTTAATAAATAAAAGTTTTTACTTCCCCGAACGTTGAATAAAAGAGTATTTTCTCAAATTTGAGTGTGAGTTCACCTCGCTTTTATATTTTATGATCAGTAACCTTCTACAAAACACTCGAAATTCAGTTTACAATTTAAAAAAAGAGAAAAACCTACAAATAATAAGTCTCTATGATTAAATCAAATACAAAGTATTAAATTTATTATGATAACAAAATAAATTCATAAATGCAATGATTCAACATTGACTTCATTTGACCTTATGAACTAACAGGGTGAACAAGATATACAAAAGACACACTCTTATTCAATCTATTCATGGATATGATTTTAAAAAGAACCTACATATTTGAAATGTCTCTATCATTCTACGTATTATAAAGACGAGGTAGACAGCAAGTTATAATATTATATAGAATGTTGCCTGTTATACTGAACAGCAAGAGAGTGATGTTTTAAAAAAATTACCTGCCTTCAAAACGCTAATAATATAAAGAACAGTAAGCTTAAAAATATGTTCACCAAGGATTTGCAAAGTGGATTTTTCTAAACGTCTCCAAATTCCTGAATATTTATGAAATATATTGTTTATTGTTTCTTATTGTCCCTAGGCCCCTATTATGGAGGCACTTGGACTCATCATACATACATTTTATATAATTAATCACAATTTCAAATACAGTCAATCAAAGAAACAATTAAAGTTAAACAAAATATCAAATTAAATAATTTTTGTAGTCACGGATGTAAAGAATCCGGACCCGCAACATCAAATATTAAAATATATAAATAATTCAATGAGGAAATATTATTCATTTATCATTCCGTTGAGTAAAAGGATTTATCAACCAGATACGATTTCACCCCTCTCTGGAAGATCAATACATCATCGCACTTAATTGTATCCAGAAGCTTATTGTAGAGTCTTACACTTAGACACAAAAAGCTACGGTCCAACTTAGAGAGCCTGTGTTCTACTGGTCTGATTTTATGTTTTAATCGCGTATTATAATAATGAAAATTTTCATTTAGTGGTGTGTTATCTAAATGTTTCTTTGCATAACATATACACTCATAAATATAGAGTGATGGCATGGTTAGTATTCCTTGCTCTCTGAATACATGCAGCTACCTATCATTGTCAAAATCAAAGAATCGGCAGTCATTTTATTCAATGTCTCATTTCTCTAATAAATATACTTGCAGCTAACTTCATTATTGTTCAAATGTCAAATAATTAATTTTCATTTTATTTAACATCATATATTATATCTTCCTTACATACTTCTTTCGCTTCTTCTACATTTATCCAGTTTCTCATAAATGTATAACAATTTCTCTTACTGAACACGTGGATGTCCTTAAGAATTTTATCCATGTGATCAAGCCACGTAGTTGTTGGATGTCTGCGCTTTCTCACACACCCTTTCAGACAAGTACATCCTCTAATTGTGCATTCACTCCACATGTCCAAGCCATCACAACTTATTTGATGTATTATTTACACACATATACAATGCACCAAATACATATACATGTAACACTGGTATAAATGGTATAAAATATAAAACATAAAAAAATTCATGTTCCATTTCCGTGAGCGTTTACATCATATGAAAAGCATCCAGTCGGTTATAAGAGATCGCCTTATAGATCGAGGGATAAAACAGCTTTTTTGAGTTTTTTTATGTTTTTTTTTTTAAAAAAGATATATCTGGGTTTTTGTTATAAACCCAAATACAACCTTATACACCTTTCACAGTAAGCTACTAAAAGCTTGTGTCGTGAAAGGGGAGTTTGCCGGAACCTGGGATTTAATTATCCATTTTTTTTTATTTATCTATTATCTAAAAAGACAGTAAAAATATGTCAAACATTAAAAAAAAAAAAAACTCACCTCTTTCAGAGCATCAACAGGATCGGCATAGAAAGGACTGTTTTGTTTATCAGATTGTAGTTCATCGTCGACGCTATTACAAAAATCACTCGCTAGTAAGAGACATTCCTCATTACTCAAATTCTTCTTATGATTATCTCTTTCTATTTCCTCCTCCGTCCTGCTCAGTAAATTGATCTCCTTTTGTTTACTGAACATTTCATTTGTTTCAAGATTCATTTGTTCGTTGGCGTTTTTTATCAGATTCAATTTGTCAGGACGTTTGGGTACCGGTTCCCCCTTACTGTTCGTCGTTGCTATAACCATATTGTTGATTTGATCGTTGGAGACTTGTGTCATTAGTTTCGGTGGTTGACAATTGTTCTGTTGTTTCTTAAAGCCTTGGTGTTCCTTATCGGAGTCATTGTCTGTTGTTGGTGGTGAACTGGGACTTAAAACGTTGTTGTTTAGCGATGTCACTTTAGCTGCAAGAGAAAGATATAGCAATCAAATAAATGGAACTGAAAATTTTTGTAATAAAAGATTACAATTTTATTTTTTTTTCAACATAGATTCAAAACAAGATTTGAATCTATTGATTGAGTTGACATTTATTTTGTACAACTCCATATGAATTTTTGGAAGTAAACACAAATTGTTGAGTTTTACTACTGTTGCTTGACAATGACTTCGTAAGTCGAAACCAGATTACCACACCTATTATTATTTTATTTTTTTTTAAAAAAAGATATAGGTATCTGGGTTTTGTTATAAACCCAAATTCAACTTTATACACCTTTCACAGTAAGCTTAAAGCATGTGTCGTAAAAGGGGAGTTTGCTGCTGTTCACGAGGCCGAGACTCTACCTCCAGGCTACCGACGAACTTATTAAATACAGTAAAACTCAAAACAGTTTATTTCCATAAAAAAAATTGAATCACAGAATTGAGGAGGTCCAAGACGAAAGCCTTTGTCCAATACTGGATTCAAGAAGGAGGCTGAAGGTAAAGGTAAGGTAAGTTCATGGGCCTATAATCAGGATCTTTTTCTTCTTTCTTCCTTTACCACTCCCATTTGGAGCGCAGGGGAGAAATCATCCTTCATAATTTACATTGGGTTATAGATTATTAAAAATGAGCAGTAAAAAACATAATCAAAACCTTGAAAGTAATTATTTTTGAGAAAAAATAAAAATACTTACGCAGTGTGTCTGGTAACAAATCAGGTCGTTTACTGATCAAAATTCCACTGCCGAGCGCATCCTTATTTGGTCTAAACGTGGATCCCTTACTGCTTCCAGTATTGGTGTTATTTGTGCTCGTGCCGTTGCTTTGCAGAGTGCTCTGGGGCATGCCAGGATTCACGACAACCCCGTCTGGACCCCAAATGTCTTCGTAATCGGAAACTTTGTCTCCCAAACTGCTGCGATAGAATTTACCGGACGTTTCCAAAATATCACTTTCCTAGAAGAAATGAGTTGATCAATATAACTCTATTTATTCTCAAAATCCTGATAAGATAAACTTTAATGATTAAGATAGCTTTCAGATTAATAAGATAAAATAATAATATTACGTCTCTCATCATCTTGTCTGTACAGAGCACCTACTATCAATAGTTTTTCATGGAATTATTAAATTTAACAGGTTGAGAATGTGTTTTTATTTCACAATGGAATAAAGAAATAAACAAACAAGAAAAAGAAAATTTCTCAACGGACACCTCATCTGCACAGCCAACAGACTGTGCAAAATCCCTTTTGTATGAAACAGGATAAGTGTTCCGATGCTTAAGAATTGGCTAAGGCTGGTTTAAAAGCACTTTACTTCGTTTAACATATATAAGAAAAATATCAATAATGGAGAAATAACAGATAATTACTTTAATGTGTTTTAAAAACTAAAATATATTGTAGGTACTTATGATAAAATTCATAAATCTAACAAACTAAAAACAAGAATTTGAGAATTCATATACAAATTTGAAGAAACACAATGCGTATTTTATAATATTGTTAGTAAGTTTAAGATTTAGAATACAATAATTTAAAAGGACATGCGTAACATAAAATTGCATGCAATGTTAAAATGCTTCATAAATGCAGGCAAATTTTGTAAGTAATTAAACAATATAATCAATTGAGATTATTTCAGCTTTTATGGTATCAATTGATTTAAAAAAAAAAGAAGCTAATTGAAGTAATCTGAATTAATATTAAAAATATTGCTGATATTTTACAAGCCACTAGACAATGCATTTGTTTATTTCTATTGAAAGTTCAATATACATACTAGTGATGTAACGAATATTCGTATTCGCCAATATTTGCATATTTCAAAGTATTTGCATTCGCAAAAAAATATGCGAATGTTTTGTGAATATTATTACGGTAATAAAGTATCGGATATTTGGTAATAGTACTGGATACTTACCCGGTACATTGTAGAAAAAGGTACTGCAAGAAAATATCCTTTAAGAAAATCGAGGAGTTTTGAAATATTTTAAATTCCTATAAGTACCATTTTGAAAATTCGGCGAAGGGGGGGTAGAAATTTTAATGACTGAGCAATATTGTAGAAATCTAAGCAAGTCAATATTCGCTATTCGCATTCGCGAATGTCAGCAACAAATATTCGCATTCGCATTTTCTAAAATCACACATTCGTTACATCACTAAATACGTACACAAAACATACATAATGAATTCAATTACATATTTGGTCGAAAGAAAATGTGGACTTTTGATAAACTTTCATGTGCTTGATCTGTGCGAGTGGAGTATGATAAAAATAGGATCTTATCCCCACATTTTCCACTTGAAAAATTGAAATGTTACATGATAATCAATGCAATTTTAAACGTGTTTAAGTTTGTGAATATTTTTGATTTCATCAAGTGCTAGTGAGAATTAATGAAGTTAATGATTAATCTTGTCTGCGGATGTCAATTGTGTATCTATGTATTTATAAATATTCTAAAGGACAATAAAACGACAATATCCATTGAGAATAAATACACAACGATGACTGACAGTGAAAATTTGATACAAAACAAACCTGGTAATGTCTAGATTCTTTCCTCGTTGAATGCTTCCTTCTCGATCGTCCTGAATGCGTGGTGCTAACTGTGTTATTACTCGGTGACAAAACTCCGTCACGTTCTTTACCCATCAACGGAGAATTGAAGGCAGATGAGGAATTATTTGTAAAACTGTTGTGGTTAGAAACGGGAGAAAAGACAGAACTCTTTGTTGAAATGGGGGAACTTCTACTGATAGGCGAAAACAATTCGCTTTTGTTCAAAGCTGGACTTGCAACTTGACTCACGGGTGAAAAGATTCCGCTTTTCGAAGACACTGTGTTTGAGAGCGGTGAATTTATTTGACTAGGTGAAAAAATACCACTCGTTGCTGAGTTTGTGCTGTTTGGTGATGCAATTTGATTTGTCGGAGAGAATATGTTCTTATTTTGAATAGGTTCTGGTGAGAATGTTGTTGTTTGTCCTTGCGGCGACGTTATTCCCGTCTCTTGTAAAGTTTTCTGTCTTCTTCTAAGACTACTTTGTATTGATGATGAGGAACTATTTGTGTTTGATACGCATTCTCCTTCTGGAGACTGTCTTTTGGGCGTCGTCTGAAAATGTTTCGTTTAAGATTTGTATAAAAATAATAGCATTATTAGCAACACACACATAAATATGCAAAAGATAATGAAGACATTGAAAAAGATAGAATCCGTTATAAGAAATTTGTAGATAATTTTGTCAAAGAATATCTATTTATAGAAGTAGAAATTGTTTGAATATAGTTTTGTCTGTCAGAGAGAATTTTAGTTGGCATGCATATCTAAATTAAACTAAGATTTCTTGAATATTCAAGATTTTGCAGAAGTAAATATATTTGTTGGTAATCTAGAAAGTTTATAATCTAATTTTAGTAAATCAACAATATAATACTAAGTAACTACAGTTTAGAAAATTGTTAGCTCATTTCAAAAATGTTTTCTGATAAGTGATATAATTATAAATACTTACTATAAATACAAAAATAAAAACAGAAATGAAAAAATAAAGTGTTAAAAAATAAAAGAGAAAGGCTACAATACAAAACAAACAAAAGGAAAACAAAAGATGCACCAAAAAACAAAAGTAAAAACAAATGCACAAAAGGAAATAATATACAAAAATAATAATGATATTATGTCCAAGGAACATTCAAATATTAAAATAATATTATACAAAATAAAAAAAAATACACCAGTAACACAGTCCAATGTTAAAGGAATTTTATACAAAAACAAAAGAATGTCTAAAGAACTCATTCAAATGTCAAATTAATCAAACACAAAAACAAAAGAATGTTAAAAGGAACACAAAATATTTAAAGTAATGTTAAATAAAATACACAAAAGAAGTAGTAGTAATCACCTGCGAAAAGATGTTGTTAGGTGTGTTGTTATGTCCATTGTTGTTGAAGCAATTGTTGTTAATGTTATTATGATTATTAGAGAAGTTATTATCGTTGTTGGCCGATGACGAAGGCGGCGAAAGAAGCTCCTCAAACTGATTGCAACTCTGTTGATTATTTACAACACTGAAAGTTACCGTAGTAGTCACGGTGATATTGGACGCGTTCAGATGACTTTTGCTATTGGAAGACGACGTTGTCAAGGGGCTGAATGTCTGAACTTCGTTGCACGGTGTTGAATTCCCACAAATGGCAGCAGGTTTTGCCCATCTGGGGGGCGGAGGGGGAGGTGTGTTTTTACAGTTTGTGCTGCCGGTCGAAGAGTGATAAGTGTTATTGTTATTCGTTTGGGGCGAAGATAAGTTGTGGTTATTATTATTGGTTTGTGGTGATGACGTATTTTGGTTTGACATTTGTTGTGTTAGATGAGCCTGGAATAAATAAATACACAAAAGTAGAGAATAAATAAAAAAGGTGATGTTTTTGAAATTCGGTAAATGTATAAAATGTACAATTTAAGCAAATTTACACATTATTGTACAACATTTTGTGGGTATAGCAAGTGTCAATTTTAAACCTCAATAATATGATACCAGTGGAACTAAAAATCATTAATTTAAATTGAATAAATAATGTAAAATGCTTAAAGTGATCCAAGCTAAAATATTGAAAATAAAAAAATCTTATAACTCAAAATATAAAAATATTTACTTAATTATCATTAATAATTTTCAACTATTTATAAAACATTAAAAAATGATTTTTAAAAATAAAGATAATTTGAAAAATTGCAAGTAAAGAAATATCTAGCGTTGCAAAAAAGCATTTAATAATATTTTTTAAGATTCAAAAAAAAAATTCCAATTAAAAAGTTAGTTTTTTTCATAATCAGAATGTATAAATCAATTTTAAGTTAAAAATTAATCGGGGAAAAAAACATATGATCATAATTAATGTAGCTGAGTAGGTAATTTAAGTTAAGAGAAAAAATAATGTAAAACTCATTTTCCATAAGTGAATTGATGTCGTCATGAAAGTATTAATATAATGAAAGGATATGGCTTAAGGAGCTTGGTGAACAATCAAAGAAAACTAAAATGTAGATCCAATTAATGGTATCTGACTTCCAATGGTATCCGATCAAGGTTAATTTTCGAAAGACGGACGGGACGGGACGGACGGATGGACGGACAGACTTGGTGGAAGTTTGTTATAATAAGAAATGAAAATGAAACAGTATATTTAGTACCTAGTTCCATTAGTGACTTTATTAATCTGCCAGCCAGCTTTCGAGAACTTTTGCCCTCGTCATCAAGCAAAACTTGACTGACAGCGAGAGCCAAAGCTTTCAAAAGCGGGCTCACAAATTAATCAAGTCACCAGGGGAATTACTAAATATTTTGTTTCATTTTGATTTTTTTTCTTGAGATCACTTTTGTACTTCCAACATAACACTTTCAAAATATATTTTATCGAATTGTTAAATTATCTACTTTTTTAAATGTTCTTTGATAAACAAACTTTACACATTAAAGATTATGTTAAAAGAACAAAATTTGTTTAGAAGATCTGAATCATATTATATCAAAGTTTACATTCCTCTAACGACAATTTCAGAATGGTACAATTGTCATGAAAAAATATAACTCTCTTGATACAAAGCCCATTTAAAAAAATCATTTTTCCCTCATATTTACAATAAATTTTGGCAGTAATATTATGTATGTACCTATGTATTGTACAAAAATTGTTAGAATGGTGCAAGTTTGAAAACAGTGAGTATAGAATTAACGATAATAGCTACAATCACATCCTTATTATATTTTCATTTCATGTACACATTATTATATTTACAGTTAAACTGCAGTAAAAATAATATGAATAAGCTGTCAAAAAGATGATAATTAGATGATGTTATGCAACAATGAGTCAAGTCAAAAAATGAGTAATTCAATTCAAAAATAGTACTCTTGCTTTGCTGCTAAAATAATTCAGCAGCTTAACTTTATAAATCTCAATTAAAGCCTTCATTTATTACGTTAACTCGTTTATTTCCTCAAATGAGCATATACAATCAAATACAGTTCAAATATCCATATCCACTACAACTAATTCCACTTTGCCACCTCACTACTGCAAATGCGGTATTGATATTGCACATACATACAATATGTGGGTGTGTGTGTGGAGTAGGTACCATAGGCCTGGATGAACATTGTATTGCCTGCGAGTGCCTGTGTATATTTGTAGAGTTTTGTGTAGTCTATATTAATATTTTATCTGCTTTTTCAAACTTGATTTTAATTAGATCTTAAATACAAATTATATCTTTTGATTTGTTTTCAGTATGATATATTTTTTGTGAAATTAGGGTACGTTTAATGTGTATAAAAACTGTTTTAACATTGTAAAAGGCGAAAGCCGTTTATTGCTTGAATAAATAAATCTGTAAATAAATATTATGCTTACTCACAACCCACACAACTAATTGTGCTGTATTGATCGACTCAATACACAATATTGATTGTTTCAGTTGGTGTGGCTTGACACATTGTTGCAGAGCATCATCTTATCATCGTTTTTAAAATATGTCGAAAGCATGATTTTGATTTTGCGGCAAAAACTGAAAACGTCATATTCTTACCGTACTGGAGAGGAGATTCAATGTATTTGGCGGAGTAGGACGCGGCGCTCGGATAAATCCTTCGGATCCCAGGGATCCTGGAAGACGTGGAGCTGCAAAATTGGGTGGAGAAGAACCGCTCTGACCTTTGAAGGTACTCATCGCGCAGGTCCCCGAACCGGACTGACTTCCGCAAGAGTTTTCCATCGGCGTTAGATTTAAAACAATGTTTGCGTCGTTTTGTTCATTTACTGAAGGGGTTTGAAGTTTTTGGTTTCCTGGAATAGCAAAAATATTTTCAGAACTATAATCAACAAAGCTATGATCTATACTATTGCAGCATCTCCTATTAATTGTAATGAAGATACTAATTGTCCTCTTCGTGCCATGAATAAATAAAACATATAGGTATATATTTTTTTTTTATTAAAAAGATATATCTGGGTTTGGTTATAAACCCAAATACAACCTTATACTCCTTTCACAGTAAGCTACTAAAAGCTTGTGTCGTGAAAGGGGAGTTTGCCGGCACCTGGTATCGAACCACGGACCCCTTGTTCACGAGGCCGAGACTCTACTTCCAGGCTACCGACAAACTCAAACTCAAAAATATAATAATAGGTGATATATCATCACTGACTTGAAGATGTTAATTTTTTTCTTTTTTGCGTGATACATATATACGATGGTTTAAAGCACAAAAGACACATGTCCACTATCTAGGTAAAAAGAGTTAATATATGTACAAGATCGGTTGCAACATCATCTATGTATGTCCTGATTACATAATTACCAATAATACTTATATCATTATCGAAATATTTAACAAAAACCAGATGCCAAACATTCTTAAATTATCATTTTTTTGTGCACAGATGTAACACGTCACATAAGATATTTGAGAATGTATTAATATCGACATAAATTGATTCTTAAAAAGCACATGCCCACCAAGGACATCTTCTGAATTAATTTAAAATTAGTTAATTAATTTTGAATCTCAAACTTTCAAACCCTGTTTTCTCTAAACTGTCAAATGTGGACATGTGTCTTCTGTGCTTTAAACCATCGTATATAAATATTTGTCATTTAAAGAAAGATAATTCAAAATTAGAGAAAAGAGTGGGGCACATATTATATTCTCTACGGATTATATTAATGAATTAAAAAAGGCAGTTAACAAAAGGGAATGCAGATTAATTAAAAGATAAAAAAAATTATAGTCTCACCTGCATTATGACTAAAACTACTAAGACTGGATCCAGAATCTGATGGAGTCTGTGACATGGGAGTAGGGACACACATCGGCAAGGTTCTCGTCGGGGGATCTTGTGTCAATCCATTCACATTCTGTTTGGGATTGGCCATGGGATACCTCCAGAACTCCTGACCTAAGAGAGCTAGGGATGACAGTTGCTGTCTGTTTTTGGCTTCTCTCAGCGCTCGCGGCAAGACTAGTTGTACCGGCAACTCATCACTGGAAAATATGCAATAATAGAAATTAAAAATACGGTATTAGTTGGAAGATATCGCGCTTCTGCGATAAACTCGCCGATTGTATCCAATTATTTGTAGGTATATAAGTACCATTATGTGATCCTGCTTTCGCTTTTTAGTTTTTTATTAATTTTTTTTATTAAATTATATTGTTTTGATTTTAGCAAATACTTTATTATAGTGGCCTAGGTTGCGACAAAAAATGTCAAACTCATTTTGGTCTTCAACTTTATCTAAATAAAATATTTATTTACATTTTAACATAAACAAAGTTGCTACCCAAGAAATATGCTCAGTATTCAATGACCTGTGCCTAATTGAAGTGGCTCTCCAGTCGAAGCTAATTTTAAGAAACATGCTTGAAATATTTAATCTAAGCTTAGCAGCATCCTAGGCAGTCACTTGATTGGCATTTATAAAAGGACTGGCTTTCCCAAAATAAATGAAGAAAAAAGGTGGTTTGATGCCTTTGTAATATTTTAAAACATTTTCTTCAACCATTGTTAGAATTCATTAAACATAAGTTTAATGTTGAGCAAAAAATTGTGTGATACAGTGGTTCAACAGAAAAAGTCTATCCGTGCGCAGTTTTTGAAGACAGCAACACATTAAACTACTATTATTACAATACTATTACGGTATATCCCACAAACAGGGTAGCCAGCAGGCCAGCTACATGTTATAAACGTGCAAGCAATTCTCTATGTGCCAACAATAAATTAAGATATCCAAGATGGGCAAACTCATTGCTGAAATTAAGATGAAAAAGGAATCCAATTACCATGTATATTAAGAACTTATAAGATTGGAGAAAAAAAATACATCTGTAATTGATCCGGTCAAATCAGAAATTGGGAGGTATTCACAATTAATCTACTCCAAAATTTGGACTGAAGAACTTACCAGCACTGAGAGTAGTGAGCAACAAGGTCAGGAATATTGTCAAATTTATTCTGAGATGTTTCCAATCCCATTCTACCCCCAGCAGCATGGATGAGATAGTGTTCAATGTAAGGACCCGCCCTAACTGGAAGTCTCACACTCAATGCCATGGTGTCAGGTTGGCTGGATTGACGTACAATGAAATTCTGGAAAATGTATATTTAATTAATTGAAGTCATTATAGAATAGTATAACTAAATTAATAACTTAAGTACAAGGTTTGAAGATTCAAGAAGAAAAGGAAAAGATGTAAAATATGATACATACCTACTTTTTTTAATGTGAGGAATTCCTCAAGGCGGCAACTTAAGTACTAACATATTTTTTTGATAATATTGAAAATGTGCTTACTCCTTCTTCTTTTCCTTGTAATAAGTGAAAAGCTCCAGCTCTCTGAATTCCTGGAAGGAACCATACTGCATGTGTTCTGATTAGTCTTTCCAACAGACTTATGTCACATGGAACCCTTTCCGCTGAATCAGATCTGGTCCCTGTGTCTGGTGTTCTTGAAGAGGATGCGCTGCTATCACACTCGCAATCTCCGTCTGCGTCACTACCACCACAACTGTTGCGGGATGAAAGACTTTCTCGACTCTGGAAAAAAGAAAAATAAGGAATTAATCATCTACTTCTAAATGGTGTTCCTCAAGGCTGTTGTATAGGTCCACTGGACATAAAATTTTAAATTGTTTTCTTCAATGACAGCATTTTTGATACGGTGTATCGAAGAATAAAGTTAAACATGAACACTGTATTATTTTCTGGCCAGAAAATTGTAATCAAATGTAAAAACCGTATATAAAATACTTTATTTTGTAAACAGCTTAAAAAATAATTACCCAATAAAAATTCAACTTGAATATTGAAACTTATGATAATAAATATGGCTAATAAAAAATAAATAAAAGCTGTAATTAACTGACTTCTTTCAATAAAAAAAAGAAATCAAATCATAACCGCAATGTTTTAATAGACAGAATAAAAGTCAAAAGTAAATATTTTTATTTTAAACACAGGCAACATTCAACAGTTTGTTGGCGGGAGAACAATGTCCATTTCAAAAGATACTGAAACAACTTGTGTGTATTATTTATAGATGACCAAAGATTCGCAACACAACAATATATTTTAAACTGGGCAAGACTTTATTTTTAGAAAGATTATCTGTTTGGTACGATAATATAACAATATTACACAATGACAACACTGGCTGTAACTTCGCAGAAAATAAACAAGACAAAAAGGTTAGAAAACACTTCGATAAACAAGAGCACTTACTGTATAAACGATGCAGCACTTGTAATACATAGTTTGACAGATGCAACGAAATATTTACAATGCTAAAACACGCAAAAACAAACTGATATCGGTGTTGAAATATTGAAATGATCTTTCTATTGTAAATTGCTAATCTCAAATGGTTATTTTTGTACCATAATTTTGTGAATATTGTGTCGATGTTGATGTTTCTTTATGTGACATTAATAATGTATTATTTTTATTGTGTAACATGCGCGTTTGTCTTCGATCGAGTTGCGTACATCGCGTCTTTGATTGTTATTATTGTTTTCGTATTTTCGCACGTTTAATGTTTTGTTTGCGTCAAATAAACTGCACGTAAAAACTGATAGACGTTATTACAAGTTATGATTACTTTTAAATTCTGATTGTTTTATTATCAAATTATTTATCTTTTTTTTTCACGCTATCATATTTTATCACAATTTTGCTTATTGTTTATTTTTAACGTTTTTATCGACGTCGTTTTGACATAGGTATTATTCGAATTTTAAAAACATTATTTATTTTTTATAATCGTTAGATTTTTATTATTCAGTTCAATTAAAACAGGTATTGTCGGTAATAAAAAAAAAAAAACAGGTAAGAACCTTGTATCTTCTTCTTTTCAATCACGGAATTTTGTTTGAGTGGAGCACCCAGCGGACAAACCGCATATTTAAATCTGAATTTATGATTATGTAAAGGTAAAATATATTTTGTTTAAATTCGATATTTGATTACATAAATAAGTATATGATTTTTATTAATTACCCTGTAGGGTTACTCTTGACAAAATGTAAACACGATTTTAATCTTAATTATTCGACGCGCGAAGTGACTATTTGCCAAAAATACGCGCATACCGATCGCGCGGTAACGATAGCGCGGTGTTTTTGACCATAGTCTCTTCGTGTGTCGTATTATGATCAAAATCAAGACTAGATTAAGATCGTGTTTAGATTGTGTCAAGAGTAGCCCTGCCGATTGTAGTGAGTTCAACATGCTTGGCTCTATTGTGTATAGGAAATTATTGTAATTAGAATACTGGTAATAATAATAAAGACTTTACTGGTTCACTTATGGATTTGTATAATTTTGATCAACATTATTTGCAATATGACTGTTTGTATCCCTGTTGACCTCCACATGCCTATAATATTTAAAACATTCTGGGTGGGTGGCATATCTCATCGATCGGTGAACCAAAGATGTTTATGAATGTCTTTATGTAATGTTTACTTTTACAATGTCCTTTACAGGTTATTCGGAAATTTACAGAAAAAAGTGGAAGATATTATGTTCTTTGCTGGGACCTCCATGGAAATGTGAATTTTAAATAAAAATACCACTCTGTCCTACAAAATATGTTTATTTTTACGTTTATTTACATTTTTCTGCATAGATATACCTACCTTTGTAACCGCATATAAGTAGGTATAGATACAATAAATAGGTGATATAAAGGTGTATATAAAGTGCAGCTGATAAAAGCCCTGAAGCTTTCTAAAAACACAGAAGCTCAAAATCACAAGCTTCAGTCGCTTTTTCAATACACCGCCCATGGCTTTTACATAATAGGGTGACTATTATAATATACGCAAATATATTTTTAACGAGATGCATACGAGTGTTTTGAGACCAAAAGTGGATGAATATAAAAAATAATTGACTGAGTATACAGTATAGGTCACGTGCTGCGTGGAGAGAAGTACCGTCTCCTTGATAGAGGGAAGACGGGGAGTTGGCAGAAAGCAGATGTTCTGGCTGCGCAACATTAGAGAGTGGACAGGAATGAGGACAGTGGATGACCTGTTCAGAGCAGCACAGGACAGGGAGAATTTCGCCGGAATGATCGCCAACGTCGGGGGGACCTGACATGGCACAGACAGAAGAAAGATGAATACAAAAATATATAATTCAGCAGTGAATAAGGGTGTCACCTTCCAGAATGTCTTTTTTATTTATTTTTAATTTTTACTTATTTATTATTTACTGTACATTGATAACAAGCAAATTCATACAAAAATACATTTAAAACAAAGACAATCATACAATCAATATACAGAGGGCGAGTTTATCGCAGAGGCGCGATTTCTTCCAACTAACCCAATTTCATGAAACTTTCACATAGAGAAAATCTTAAAGAAAGGAAAGAGGAGGTAAAAAAGGAGAAGAATATGTAGGAAAAGGGACTAGGATACAGAAGCCATATTTTGTGTGATAAAATGGTCCTTGACCGCCCGCTTGAAAGCTTGAAGAGTGGGGAGCAACCTTATCCTGGAAGGCAAACTATTCCAACAGCGAGCACCATGAACAGAAAAAGAGTTTGTAAAAAAGTTTGAGCTATGAGCTGGTATCGCCAGAAGACGCTCGCTATTGGATCGTAAGGGCAAGCCATGGCTCGAAAGATACTCAAACATTTCCTTGAGATAGTATGGTGAAGACGTAGAGTATAAACAATAATTATAAACCAGTGATAAAAGACATGGAGATCTCGTCTTTGGCGCACGGTAAGCCATTTCAGTTTATTCCTAAATCTTGTTATGCGATCAGATCTTTTCAGATCAAAGATGAAACGAATGCCAGTATTTTGTAACCTTTCCAGTTTAGTGAGTAATTCCATGTTACAACCAACGTAGGCACAATCGGCATAATCAAGGATTGGAAGTAGAAGTAATCGTATTTTTAGCAATACGATTACAAACTGTACCTAAATTTCGTGTAATAGTAAGTCCACTGGCTATACCGCTTGTGGAAGATATCGTTATTGCATAAATATATAGATAAATTGAAAACTTTTATTTTCATTATAAACATAATAGGTACAATAAATAATATTAAATTACCTATTTATTGTATTATGTTTATTATATGCAGCTAGTCTGCTGGTTACCCCACTTGTGAGATATGCCGTGATGGTATAGTAGTAGTAGTAAATTGAAAACTTATTCTTATTCGGTAAATTATTTATAAACTTTGATATCTGTAAATATCTGCATGCCGTCCTAGTATATAAAATGTTGTATTATTTTGTTAACACTGTTGTATAATGATGATGTGCAAAAAGAATAAAACTAAACGTAGAGGTAACGCTCTTGCCTTTGAGTCACGAGGTCCCGAGTTCGATTCACGGCCAGGGCAAAACGAAAAATGACCTTTTTCAAATTGTTCTGGATCTGGGTGTTACATGTATATGTGTTTAGTGCATTGTATATATGTGTATCGTCGTGTTAGTACCCATAATACAAGATTCAATCTTAGTTTGGGACTAGTTCGATCTCTGTGAATTGTCTATGCATGTTATGTTATGTTATGTAAACATTTGTACATGAACTTGACGAGGAAACTATTGACTCAATATTTTTTTATTGCTTTCTACGGTAAGTTACAATA
This sequence comes from Athripsodes cinereus, assembly GCA_947579605.1. NCBI lineage: Eukaryota > Metazoa > Arthropoda > Insecta > Trichoptera > Leptoceridae > Athripsodes > Athripsodes cinereus. The sequence continues at coordinate 23,259,265 of OX388320.1, forward strand.
TAAAATATTATGTTCACCTTATTGGTGTGTCATGTTGGCATGTAAATAATGCCTTTAAGCGTTTCATACGTTGCATTGGGGTAACAGAAGAGGGTAAGGGAGGGGGTGGATCATGTTTCATCCACCCTACAAACTGTAGGTAACTAATACATATCTCTAGGAAAAAAAACTTTTCCAATAAAAGTCTACATTTTAGGCTTATGTGAGTATATCGCGACGCTTCGACTTAGGAAATGCATTTTATATTTTACGCACAAGCAAATATAATATTACCTATCCGTTTGATATGTTACAATATCTCTTGCAGGTGTGGTAGCCAAAGAATGAAATGCATATAATAAACATACAAAAATCCTCTTCCAGTCGTAAATATTAAATATTCATGTATATTTTTTGAGAGTTTTGTTTTTACAATTAACCATTGTATGAGGTTACATAACGTCGTTGCATATTTAAAAAAGGGGTATGTGAATTTATAAATGTTTTGACATTTCTAGGATAAACTGCTTGTAATGACAACAGAACCATTTTATAAAGTGATTCTTAGTATCAAATATTAAAATTTAATACTTAAAGAATAATATCACATGCCAATAAAATGTGTAAACATAAATTTTAATGCCCTAATGAACAGTTTTTAAAGAGTACCTATTCCTTAATAAAAATGTTCGCACTAACCTCTTTTTGAAAATGCAACGAAGATAATATGTAAATTTAACACATGAAACAATCACATAAGGCTTAGAAAAGACAACGTCACTTAGCGTGGTAGTGCATGAATCTGTTATTGTGGTTTGTAAGAGAGAACATCGAAATCCTCAGTACCTATGTCGTTTAGTAGCTTAATTGGACAAAGCACATCTCGCGATGAGGTTTGCCACCCATCTTGAATGTATTGATTTTAAACTGGCATGGAGAGGACAGCTTGATGATGATGATGATTTTGGATGATTTTATTTTATTTACGACGCCGTTTTACAGTCTCTAGACCGTCTTAAGGGCGCCATTGAAGAGTTCAGTTTTAAATTTTCTCTGAAGCTAGTGACCGTCTGACCATCTCTCAGCAGCACCGGTAGGCGATTCCACATAAATGGTCCAACAACACCAAAGGCCCTCTCGTAGAAGTTGGACTTACCGGCTCTATTGGCTTGCATGTTTATTATATGCAGCTGGTCTGCTGGCTATCCCACTTGTGGGATATGCCGTGATGGTATAGTATAGTATAGTACTACATCTCGCGATAAGTTTAGGTTACGGTTCAAGTCCCGTCCAGGAGACAGTATCAAATAAGGTGAAGTTGTCTCATAAATGATAATTTAATGTGATAGATTTTTGAAATTTACATCTATACTCTAATATATTGCAACTCCGTAAATATTTAATTTCGTTCATCCGTTGAGGAACAAAATATTAATCAAATTCAAATATTTTTTATTTAAATAAAATTTACAATTTAACAATATAACATACACACCTTATTACTAAAAAAACACATTTATTACATATTTGATCCTCAAAATTGAGCAGTGCTCGTGCAGTAATCTCTGGTATAAAACAATTTACAGTTAATCGACTACAGTTGAATTCCTTAAAAATTTCGAGACGCGGAAGGTGAAGTAAAATTATAATTGTTATTTACTGACAATAAGACAATTCTTACAAGGATCATTACAGCTGAAGGCCAATGCGATCCCAGAAGAAAACCTTGAACGATATCCAAACGATAACACAACTTCAATATATCCTCGACCTTTCTTATAAATACTGCATACGTCACATTAAAGATATCAACCTCTCCAGCCAGACCATTAAACATTTGAATAGCTCTTCCCACTGTTAAAAAGTGTAAAAAGTAATGGTCCTAAATTTGAGCCTTGAGGAACTCCAGACGTTGCCAAGAATTTGTCAGAGCAATGATCACCGCTCACAGCATACTGTTTCCTGTTTGTGAAATAATCCGAGAGCAGATCAACCAGACTTTGAGAAAATCCCATTTTAGATAGTTTATTCAGCAAAACGTGGTGATCCACTCTATCAAACGCCTTCTTGAAGTCGTTGTAGTTAACATCCACTTGAGTTCTGCTGTCTATGTTTTTGGTTATATATGTATTAAAACAAAGCAAATTTGTTACAGTCGAACGTTTCGGTCTAAATCCGTGTTGCTCATCTACCAGCATATGCTCACACTCATGCCAAATATACATCTATGCAATATTATTAAATGTTCCGCATATGGAGAATATTATTTTACAGTACATAGGAAATCTCATTTCTATATTCTTTCCCGGCTGCTGAAAAAGTTGGTCATCCACGTTCTAAATGGTTGATAATATTGAAGGATTAGTAAATAGTATCCGATTCAAATTATAGATTATTCAGTTATAATCTGCTGTACTTAATACACGTTTAGTTGGAGTATACAAAATGTATCATACATTAGTATCCAATCCATCCATCACTGTCTGAGTGTCTACTGTACATACAATATATTATGATAATATGGATGGAGTGTATTTATAACGTCAAGTTGTATGGATTGTATATCAGATGATTTATTCGGTGGCGTTTGTAGCAAATACAATAATCATGTGTAATCAATATTATTGCGAGAAAAGTGAGAAGATGCGAGAAGAGTGTTGTGGATAGAATGCGTGTAAATAAGTTACGATGGTTTGGACATGTTGAGCGAATGGGTGATGAACGAATGACGAAGAGGATGTAGGTATTTGTCTGAAAGATGAGGTGTGAGGAAGCGCGGATGTCCAAGAACCACGTGGCTTGAGCACGTGGATCAAATCCTAAAGGGCGGACGCGTGTTGAGTAAGAGAAATCGGCGAACATGTATGAGAAACTGGATGAATGTGGAGGAAACGAAAGAAGTATGTAAGGATAGATCTATATGGCGTTCCGTTCTCTCTGCCTACCCCTCCTGGGACACGGCGTGAGGGTATAGATAGATAGATCAATATTATGGACTCTGTGTAAAATAACGTATAGCTAGAGACCTGAATTTTTCGGTGTTATTTTTTAGGAAAGCTGTGTTATTTTTTAGATAAGCGGTCTTATTTATTAGAGGAACAGTGTTAATTTTTAGGAAAGAGGTGTTACTTTATTTTAGAAAAGTTGTGTTATTTTCAAGAAACCGGCGTTATTTTATCTAGTAAAATAGTGTTAATTCTAAGAAATATAATTTTTTTTACAAAGAAATATAAATTAAGAGAAATCAACACAAGATTAGAATTGCAAGTTCTATTCGCGCTGTAAATCATAATTTGCTTTACAGCGCGAATAGTTTCTCAAGCTTTTCTCAAATTAAATAATCTCTCGAGCTTTTAGCGCACAACAGTTTTAAACAAACGTTAAGTTAGAATAACGTTAATCTCCGTTTCTGAGTAACTTATCACTTTTACACAGACATAACACTCTCGAAAAGCAGTTATTCTATGATCCTGAGTTGGAATGTATACTTAAAAAATAATCTAGAAAATAAGAAGTAAAACTCTGCTAAATCCGTTTTATTTAGACTATGATTGTACAATTGTACATGCTGATTAGAAAGAAAAAGTACATTGTATTTTAAGTATACATGTCAATTTTTACATGGTCCATACATACTTACAAAGTCTCAAAAATTGTCAATTTCATAATTTATAACTGCAGATATTTAAAATTCAATTTATGCTTAAGAGAACGTTACATTCCAAACTAGAAATTAATCTTTATTTTCGTGCAAAACCATATTATCTAACAAATGAAAAACTAATTTTAAAAAGAGATAAATGCACAATTTTATCTAAGTGAGGAAGTTAAGTTCCTACTTTTACGGCGAGAACATAGATAAATTAATAATAGACAATAAATCGTGTTCTTGTTTCAAAAAAAAGAAAACCTCCCATGTAATTAATTTCAGATGAATTGGCGCAACTTGTTCTATCCGGCCAATAGATAAGTCAGCAAAGTAAGTACGTACTATGTAACTTGCTAACGATTTAATTTGTTTTATTTTTTGCAGTGGCAATATTATTATTATTACATATTGTCGATGAAATTCATAGACGTTTGACCGGATATTGGATAACGAATATCTAAATCGCATAATCGGATAAATCATTTAGTAGGAATAGAGCCCATTGTGTGAATTAAGATTAAATAATTTTAATAATCATGTCTAGATCTGTACCATTGCGACATTTCCTATTTCATTTAACTACATGTAATAAATATCCAAGTTGTCCTCTCTGTGCTAATAAATAATTAGACATTTATGATGACTGGCATATCTTATCGATGAATTGATCATATTAAATTTCTTATACTTACGTGATTTTTACAGAACACATGAAAACTTGTAGAAAATAGAGGAAGATCTATTCTTTGCTTTGAAGGGGAAACGATGACAAAGCGGATATACTTGTCTGAAAGAAGGGGTGTGAGGAAGCACTGGCGTCTGAGAACTACGTGGCTCAATCACGTAGATCAAATTCTTAAGGACGGCCGTGTGTTGAGTAAGAGAAATCGACGCGCGTGCGTATGAAATTACATTACTGGCCGTGAATAGACTTACTGAGCCCAATATAGCCGGTAAGTCCAACTTCTACGAGAGGGTCTTTGGTGTTGTAGGACCAGTTATGTGGAATCGCCTACCGGTGCTGCTGAGAGATGGTCAGACGGTCACTAGCTTCAGAGGCAAATTAAAAACTAAACTCTTCACTGGCGCCCTTGAGACGGTCTAGAGCAGGCGTCGGCAACATATGGCACGCGTGCCAGGCTTGGCACGCGATGTGGTTCTGAATGGCACTCTACAAAGTAATCAGGGACGTGGTTCGCATTAATTTTTTTTAATTTATGTTAGAATTTTATGTAATTTTTGTAATAAATATATTTAAAAGATAAATTTGGTATAAAATTCTTCTCCTCTAGAACCCCAATATATAATTTAGAATTAAGGCGGCACCCTGAATCATATTGGTAGAGTGGCTTGGCACACCACAGCTAAAAGGTTGCCGAACCCTGGTCTAGAGACTGTAAAACGGCGTCATAAATAAAATAAAATCATCCAAAATCATCATCATCATTAATGTAGAAGAAGCGAAAGAAGTAAGAACAGATTTACATGGCGTTCCGTTTTCTCTGCCTACGCCACTAGGAATGCGGCGTGAGAGAATAGATAGATAGAATAGAGACTTTTCTTTGCTGGAGACATGTTAATTTTAGTGGCTGACTAAAACCGTTCTATACATTCTAAAAATAAATTTTCACGACATAAAAAGTGTAATCCGTTCGGATAAAAAAAACTAAGTTGAATAATACACCGGATGTCGGATGATTGCCGGATAATGTCTCATCACTAATGATTATATTTTACTTATATGGCAACACCAGTATGATCACGTACCTACAGACGCCGTTTTTCCCGCCCTTTTCTAATGGCGGCCTATGTTGATGCAATTAAGTCTCCCATACATCACTTTTAATGTCAGATTCATTGGAGATCTGGCATCAAATGAACGGGCTCACATATTCGATTGGAAGTGGTACAGAAGTAGTGGGTATACATATTATTTGTTTGTCCAGGGGGAAATGGAATTAATCTGATATATGGTATTGAGAAAAATACTGGTAAAACCTGGATCGTCTGAAAGCGAAAAATGTATGAAAATTGGTAAAATCGCGGTTTTATATTTGCTAGCAAATTCGGCTGTCCGGTTCCACAATTCAACTTGTCTTGTTTTCGAGAAATCGCCATTTTTGTAATACTGGTATATTTATATTATGCTTTTAAAACACAACAGAAAGTGAGAATAATATTCTATATAATAATCGCACTTTTATAGTCTAAGTCGCCCGGTAGCTTAATTGGACAAAGCACATCTCGCGACAAGATGGGGGTGCGGGTTCAAGTCCCGCTCGGGGCACTACCAAGTGAGGTGACGTTGTCTTTTCTAAGCCTTATATGGTAGTTTCGTGTGTTAATTTTGCATTTGTAACATGAAGTTTTTCTACAAGCTGCTCCTTTTGTGGGATATACTGCTTTAAAACTGGCATTATGTGTATGGTTTCCAGTTTTTCAATTTTCAGGGATGATTCAAAGTTGGAATTTACGATTAAAAATGCCCATAAATTTTGAATACGATATTCGATATTTGAAAATAATATAAGTACATAATTATTAAATTTATGTCCCACACAGTTTTGTTTTATCCATAGACAAATTAATAAAGATTAGAAACTTAAACGAGAAATTGGTAATGAGTTCTATTGAGTCGTGGGTCCAAAATAATTTCATATCAAACAGTTTTGAACAACTTGAAAGTTTACATTGTTTTTATTGTTGTAGTAATTTTATGACGCAATCAGGTATACGGGATGTGCAATACTTTCGTATAAGTTCGAACGAGACCATTGGCATGTGAAACAGCAAAAGTTTATTGCCTTGATGATTATTTTGGGACCTATTTTCTAAGAAAATTAGAATTCTGAGTTACTAGTTTACTAGTATATTAATTTTATTTATTTATTCTTTACTGTACATTTATTACAAACAATTACATAAAAGGTAAACAATCAAGTTAGATACAATCAATATACAGAGGGATAATTATTAATTTTTCTGTAGTTCTATCTTCAAGGTTGTATCTGGGTTTATGTTATAAACCCAGATACAACCTTTTATGTATTGATTTTATTTTTTTATAAGTATATTTGTTTTAATTAGGTATATCTCAATGTGTCGGGGTTAGATGGAAGAAATCACTTCATAGTGATAATCTCGCCACTGCATATCGTCCTATGTATTGTTTTGTTAACACTGTTAATGATGATGTTGTTTAAAAACAATAAATAAATAAATACAAATAGATAACTAGTAGTGTCAAAGGAGAATAGGAGATAATGAAACATTGCATCTGATTCAGTAATTGTACAGCACTGTCCAGACAATTTCAATAAAAACCGCAATAAAGCAAAAAACAAATGGTGCACACAGTGCATTTTATTAACAAAAAATAAATAAATACAAAACAACAATAAAACGCTTGTCAACTGTCAAACGTTCAATTAATTCCGAACTCTATTGTTTTCGAAATAAAATAGTAGATAATAATTGTATCGGTCAACACAAATCAGACAACACATCGCAAAAAAACAAATGAACACATAGAGATTCAAACAAAAGAGTATCGCTTTTATTTTCAAGTACTTGTATATTCCATAATCTACATACTAGATTACGTTCTAATTTTGAATATTTTCGAATTCGCGGTTCGAATGAAAACATAGATATTAATGAAATAGACTGATGCTCTTTGTTTACTATAGAAATATGAAACATTGATTATTATTACCTTAATTTAGTCTATGATTCATATTAATCTATGGTCTACTGGTTATGATTTCACAAACCTTTGGTTTTAGAGCTCGATAAACACTTTTTTTATAGAAAAATGTATCTCCTACGCGCTTGGTGATAAAATAAAATATTGTTTTCAATAATTTTTTGATACTTACCTATTTCATTTTACGGCAATGCACCCGCAATCGAGTGAATTATGAGGATACTTACCTACGTTTGATATTATTTTCGATGCGTAATTATTAATATTTTAACCTATGTTCCTCACAAACCAAGTTTGTGGGTTATCCAATATTGTAAGAAATCAAAATAAATCAAATTTTTAACTTTTATACTAACTTCATAGTTGAATTAAAGATGTAAAATGTCTAATACCTGCAATCTTTTACAAACAATATTGTCTATTACAAGACACTCGAAAACTTACAGTAAAGAGTGGGAGACTAATTCTTTACCGCGGACTTCAAGGGGTTAGACTTTTTTTTTAATTATAATTATACCATCACGGCATATCCCACAAGGTAGCCAGCAGATCAGCTACATAAATAAACATGCAAGTTGTCCACTCCGTGTCAAAAAAACACATTCGGGATGGTTGGCAAACCTCATCGCTGAATTTAAGATGTAAAATGTCTTTATTTTTTCGGACACCTGCCTTTTACAGGACACTTAAAAACTTACGGAAAAGAGAACAGCATATTGATGTAGTGATATAAATATGTGTGTATGGAAAATTATTTGCATAAAATGTATTGAATTTATTTACCGTGAGTGTCTGTATGTATTTCTATGTTTAATGTGGGGGGGGGGAGGATTGGGTACTTACTAGAGTGATTTAGCGGGCAATTAAGGGCTGTTCTGAATAGACCAAATGTACACAACATACTTTATACACTCACAGTTCTACACATATGTATATACACAGGTTGGTTATATATATATATATGAAAAAAATTGCAAAATAAAATCTGTAAGTCATTGGGTATTATGTCAAAAGTTAACGGACATTTTTAAAAGACTTAAATTTTGTGGTCATTTTAGGATCTTTGCTGGTCCATATATTGAATGTATATTTTGTTAACATATTCTGTAATTGACGCTTTGACTCTGTAAATATTGTAAAAATGACAATCTCGCCAATGCATATCGTCCAAGGATTTTAAATTTTGTATTGTTATGTTAACACTGTTATGTAATAATTATGTGCAAAAAGAATAAATAAATAAAAATAATATAAAATATAAATAAATATTTACACTATAAATGAAAATATTTTACTAAAATTGTTCTGCACAATACTCCTCAACTGTACAAAACTAGGTAGGTACTATACACGTCCGTATTGTGTGATCTAGTAGTATTACGTATTGTAATGCAGCATGCTTCAAATAGCTGTCTGCAATCTGCAATAATAATTATATAATAATTTGGATGTATTCAGGAATGATGATTATACCTGCAACATTCCATAGGGGTAGACAAAGAGATACTATTTCATTGCGACGCAGGTATGAGGGTGTACAGATTCCAGGCGGAATATCAATAGCATTCCTGAATTATGGAGATCATAGGAATGTATCAGTTTTGTTTAATTTGTTAATGTACATATTGATTCTCCTTTAATGTTCCTTTAGGAAATATTTAGTGCAAAAAAGTTTTTATTTATTCGTGGCGATATTGTGCTGGTAGACAAATCTCTTTTCTTTCGACTCAATTGGCACAAACTTACAATGAATGAATGAGGCATGTTTAAATATAGGTAGGTATAAAAATTAGTAAAACAATATTTTGACTTTAATATATCTTTGAGACATATTTTAACTGAGCGAAGTTATGTAATTCTTTGAGACAAATAAATAAATTTAAAAGAAATGATTTAAAATATGAAAAAGCACTGTTTTTTGTTTCATAAAATAGTATGCAATGTACAATTTTATGAAACATATGTATATACAATGAGTTACAATCCATTGGATTGGTCTGCAACGAGTTTGGACTTTTTTCTCCACTCCTCCCTATTTTCAGGCAGTCTCTTCAACTCCATGTATGAGCCACAGCTCATGTCCCTCTTCAGTTGGTCCATAAATATAGGCGTCTCTCGGTCGGCCTCTGCCATTTGTGGCTTCGGTCCTACCATCATAATAATCTTTCATAATAAGTGCATCAATAGTTCTAAATAACATCAAAGATTCATAACATGTGTCCAGTTCCGATCTTTTTCTGAGAACTTTGTATCGGTCCGAATGCTAGCGACCAGCAGTGATAACACGTGTCGTCCTTAGTGTGTAACAAAGACGGCAACACAACACCACCCACCTGCAGACACAGTGGAGAAAGGAACAACAACATCACTTCGTTCCTCTGGTCGTATACTGCTATGATATCGCATGATAATACTATACTAATACCTATTACAACATTTACTTACAAACAATAACACATTTAGTCTTTAGTTGCCTATATTGGTCGACTTTTTACTACTTAGTTTTGTATGTGTATGAGTATTCATATAACACATTGATTTTTACACTTCCGTCTCGACTCTTATGGATCTAATTTTATCACCTATCATTCAATTCGTCATTAGCATAATACGATTACTTTTATGTCACATCTCGCGCTATCATGACCTTGCGTTACACCAGAGATGAGCTCCTTTCACTCAGTGTCTTTGACAAGTCTTCTTGCGACATACATCTCTCACTACCTGTCCATCTGTTAAGATCTTATCGTCCTTCAACTTATGTTAAACGCCACCGTGGCTGCAGGGCCGGCTCACATGTGAAACGAAACAAAATTACCAGTAGACATACAGCTTCATCAGTCACTTTCAGAATTGGCCATTGGAATGCCAGGTCCATCACAAATAAGGTCGAGAGCATTCATGATCTGTTCACTGGACATGACTTGCACTTCCTAACACTAAACGAAACATGGCACGACAGTTCGGAGTCGATTGCAATCAAAACTCTCCGCAATCATGGATACACAGTATTGGACAAGGCCAGACCCCGCAACCCAGAATCTGATCGCTCACTGAAAACCAACCATGGCGGAGTTGCCATCGTCTGTAAACCAGAATTACGCATATCCAATATAGCCTCCTTTGGAACATACAGTACTTTTGAGTATGTTGGCTGCAAGCTAACTCTCGACGGTACGTCATTCATAATTCTCACCATATACAGACCCGGTACTTGCTCACCCACATCTGACTTTTTTACCGAGGTCACTACCATCCTGAACCTCACATCTCGTTTTGCAATACCAGTCATACTGACGGGAGATTTTAACATCCACGTTGAAAAACAGAATGACGTCCACGCAAAGAAATTTGTTAAATTACTGGAGGATCACGGCCTCACACAGAATATTACATCTTCTACCCACGATGCCGGAGGAATCCTCGACTTACTGATCACACGCACGGACTTTGTTCCGTCATCAACCGCAGTCCTTGATGTGGGACTCTCGGACCATCGACTTCTTGTCTCAGGGTTTCATGTCACTATTCCACCGCCTCTCTATACAACTATCACCTCAAGACAATGGCAAGATCTTTGTCCTGATGCATTCCGAACTCGCTTGCAGAGCTCGGTATTATGTTCTAATGTCATTCATGCCAACGACGACATAGATAACCTTGTAGAACAGTATAACTCTACGCTTCATGACATCTTGAATGAACTTGCACCATTTACATCAAAAACTGTCAGAGTTCATAACCCTCGACAGCTGTGGTTCAACTCTGAGTGTAGAGCTGAAAAGGCCAAAGTCCGCAAGCTTGAAAGAGTCTATAGGCGTCAAAGAACACCTGAGTCTAGGAGCACCTGGACCTCCGCCCAAAGGACATACCGAAAACTCATCGAGGAAGTGAATTAGGTTCTGGAGAGAGCGAATAAACATCAACAAAGATAATCCAAGGAAGCTTTGGCAAGACCTACAAGGAATCATGGAGACGGAAAAATCTACGACGCCTACAAACTTGAGAGCTGATCAGTTTAAGACTGCATTCCAGACGAAGCTCGACGAGATTTCTGCATCCCTTCCAAAGCACAACACCGTGGTCACACTTCCAACAACGTGCTCCAATAATCTTAGTACTTTCACACCTGCATCTGAAACAGAGCTCAGAAAAGCCATAGGAAATTCTCCCAACAAGCAATGTCAGCTTGATCCTGTACCCACACAATTGTTAAAGGAAAATCTTGACCTCCTCTTGCCACTAATTTTACGTATATTCAATCTTTCTTTGACGCGCGGAACTGTGCCGTCACTTTGGAAAGTGTCGCATGTCATTCCTTTACTCAAAAAAAGAACACTTGATGCCGACGACGCAACCAACTACCGACCAATCTCTAATCTTCCATTTCTATCCAAGGTGCTTGAGCGTGTCATAGCGTCCCAGCTTACAGCCTACCTTGAGAGTAACGAGTTGTATCAAAAGCACCAATTCGCATACAGAAAACACCACTCCACCGAATCCGCCCTCACAAGACTGACATCTGACTTGATTGCAGGCGTTGCATCAGGAAACATCGGTCTGGTAACGGTCCTTGACATGAGCGCCGCTTTCGACACCGTAGAACATGAAATGCTCCTTCAATGTCTGGAGATCGAATACAATCTTAACGGCACCGTCTTAGAATGGCTACGCTCCTACCTGACCAATAGAAGGTGGTCTGTAAGAGTCGAATCTGGCTCAACTGATGAAGACATCGTAACTCAAGGAGTTCCACAAGGATCGGTTCTGGGTCCAGTACTTTTCATATTATACATAGGATGCATTGATGGAAGAGTGTGGCCTGCGAAACTATGCATACGCTGACGATCGTGTCCTCGTAGGCTTCTGTAGCCCGGATCAAAGAGACAACTTGGTAGCTACCACTGTCCAGTGTGTGGCAAAACTCTCGAACTTAATGGCCCAGAGACGTCTTAAATTGAATCCAACTAAGACGGAATTTATGTGGGTCGCCTCTCCTGGACGGCAACATCTCTTAGACACCAAACCGATCTCTGTCTCCGGCACTGATATAACACCATCGCGCACCATATCTGTTCTCGGCGTCCTACTGGATGGAGCACTCTCTATGGAGGCCCAAGTGTCAAAGACAGTGAGCACAGCTTTCTTTCATATTCGCCAACTGTACCTAGTATCAAGACACTTATCTGTAGACGCGGTTAAGAGTCTAGTCGCCGCCTTCGTCGTCTCCCGTCTAGACTATTGTAACATCATATGTACAGGACTGCCCCAGATCCTTCTGAATCGTCTCCAAATGGCCTTTAATGCTGCTGCCAGGACCATCTATAGAGAGAACAAGCGCTGCCACATCACACCACTGCTTAAGGAGCTACACTGGCTTAGAGTCCCAGAGAGAGTAGAGTTCAAGCTGTGCCTCACGGTCCACAAAGCCTTGAACGGCACAGCACCTCTATGCCTCGCTGAGCTATGTCCCCTCGACGAAACTCTGAGGCGACCACTGCGATCAGCTTCCACCGCTGTAAACAAGCTTGTGGAGCCCAACAGGGCAAACACTTCCAAATTCGCAGAGAGGAGCTTTAGCGTTGCGGGGCCAACTGCCTGGAACCGATTACCAGCGGATTTAAGAAAGAACCAGCCCACTGCAACGTTCAGGAGTAAGCTGAAAACACTGCTTTTCAAGAAAAGTCATGGCGCCCTTGAGATGGTCACGGATCATTAAACGGCGCCAAATATAAATTGTCTTTATTATTATTATTATTACCCTCTGCGATTGCGATGAACAGTCCTGGGTGCCTGATGTTGTGGCCAATCCAGTTAGCTCGTTGTTGGCGGATTCTTTTGAGGAGTTGCCTTTTTTCGCCAACCCTGGTTAACACTTCTTTGTTTTCGACGTGTTCCGACCAGTATGAAACATACGCATTCATTAATGAAATAACATCATCAGGGCTAAGTATAAAATTCTAAGAGGAAAAATAAATAAAGGTTAAAAAATGCCTAATTAGATCGTTAACAAATGGTGTATTGTGAAAGAGGCTAGTCTAGACAATCCACAACCTTTCAGTGAAAAATAAACTTCTCTTTTTGGCTCAATCGGCAGATATATTTTTTTCATTAGTAACGTGTCTACTTTATTTTTTTCTAAAAAATAACAAACATTAAATAGAGAAATTAATAAACAAAATGTTTTCTCTACTATACTGATTTTTATTGAGAGACAAGTCTTTCGTCTTTCAAAGACATTGTCAATCTGTGTCAAATGAAAATCATTGGTTTATAATTTTATTACTAGAATTCCACTACCTAAACACCGACACAGTGAATAAAAATTAGTTACACTCCGGCTGAGAATTTTTCACTCTGTATTTCCGACAGGAATATTAAAGAAATACTGCTTTTTTAAAAAAAATTTTTTCATTAATTTGCATCTGAAAATAGTATATCAAAATTGCATGTAGTTACATACATCTAGGTAGAACATATCCAATATGAATTATTTAATAACAGGTTTGTATTTTATACCAAAAACACCCTAAAAGTACTTCAATTTGTTAGAATTAAATTATATAATTATTTCAGACAATAAAGAACCTTTGATACTTAACAAAACTCATAAAAGCTGAAATAAATAATAACCCTAGGCTGGGTATAATAATATACAAATACTTAACTTAAATGGGGTACTAGGGCGCTACCTTCAATACAATATTATATTATTATAATGTACAATAGACGTGGGATTGTTTAATTTGTTTTATTATTGTGTGAATAAATAATTAATAAATTAATATATTCATTGTTATTATGATTATTTTAGATTATAAAGATTTAAATGGTAAATAAATTGAAGGCATAAAATTGAATTATTTTGTGTAAACTACAAATTGTTTTGGAGGATTTATAAAATTTAGAATAGGTATCTTTATCTTGCGAGTGCAAGAATAGTCAGTATAATCATTGTATGTAATAAACATACCGGTTGTCCTTTCTGTGCCAATAAAAATTGATTATATGAATTAGTGAATAATATTTGTGACAATAATAATACCTTCAATTGGAACTCACATAAAATTCTCGCATTTTAGTCAAATCTCGCATTTTAGTCAAATTTGTGACAATAATTGTATGTAATAAACATACCGGTTGTCCTTTCTGTGCCAATAAAAATTGACTTTATGAATTAGTGAATAATATTTGTGACAATAATAATACCTTCAATTGGAACTCACATAAAATTCTCACATTTTAGTCAAATCTCGCATTTTAGTCAAATTTGTGACAATCACAAGTATTTTCAAAATTTTATTATAGTTAAATAAAAATAATAAGCGTCCGTGAGACGATCTAGGGACTGTTAAACGGCGTCAAAACAAAATCATCCATAATCATCAATCATCATCATCATAAATAAATTTATTAATATAACATTTACGAATTTTGTTGAATAATGTAAGAAATTATGAATTCTACACACTCCACAATTATTTATTTATCGTGTCGAAACCCAGAAAAAAAACAATCAAACTGATCTCCAGTACTGTGCAAAACGCACAGCAGGTGGAGATGCATCAAAAATAGTGCAAGTGACATAGCACAATGGACACTCCAGCAAGTGAGGCATGGTTTGCTATTGACACTCAACAATAAATATTTATAAACAATTACTTTGATGTAATATTTAACACTACCTCCATACGAAAGTTCCAGCGATATTATTGGTTGTTCATTCATTCATTCATTCATACCATTATGCCATTTACCATAAGTGAGGTAGCCAGCGGACTACCTGCATGCCAGAGGTTGTATTGTCTAATAATTAATTATTTACTATTATAATACGCAGTATAATATGCAGTAGGTATAGGGGGTTTTCAAATCCCCCCCCCCTCTATGCTATTATTTTAATGGTGCCGGTACTTAATACAACCACAGGTATTCATCGTAAGCCACAAATTATTATGACCTATTCATTTTACTTCTGGATAAAATCTACTGAAAATTTTATATTAATAAATAAAACAATGTTTGTACAAGCGTCTGTATATTTGTTCTCCTAGAGTCCCTGGTATAGAAAATAGTACCATTACTAGGTACTACTATACTATCACAGCATATCTTACAAGTGGAGTAGCCGGCAGACCAATTGTATGTAATAAGCACGCAAGTTGTTGTCTCCGTGCCAATACAAACTTAAGACATTCAGGATGGTATAGAAATTACTTCTTATAGGTATATATTTTTTTAATGGTCTAGAATAGGACTTTCTAACCTGGGGGTTGTGGAACACATTTGCGGTTTCATAAATTAAAAGGATTAATAAATAAGTGGATGAGATACATCTCCTTTTCCGTCATTACTTTCCCCATCCTATTCATGTTCTATTTGTGCTTTATGTATTTATTTTACATATTTGTTTTTTATTATCTGATATATAAAATTCTCGTGTGACGGTGTTTATTGTCATAATCCTCCGAAACGGCTAGACCGATTTTGATGAAATTTTGGGTGCTTATCGGGTAGGTCTGAGAATCGACGAATATTTATTTTTCATACCCCTAAAAGTTAAGGGTGGGACAGACCGAATTTTTCATTTTATTTTTTGGACAATTTTTTTTATTTTTATTTTTCTATCATAAAGCATTAAAAAATATATACAGCCCTAATTTTTCACTCTTCTACCATCAACCTTTATTTTTTAATAGCGATATTAGTATATGGCATGATGTATATGGCAAAACAACGTTTACCGGGTCAGCTAGTAAATTCATAGTTTTATTTCATTTATAATGTAGCTATTTTTTTCTGAGTTGACTCGAAGAAATCGCATACGCGATAAGCCCGCAGAGAAAACGAAGAGCAAAGCCGGGTAACCGGGCTAATCATTTGTAGAGTGTTACCCTATAAAGCAAATATTTATTGTTTAACCTTAAATAAAGAGTTATTGTTTAAACGGGTAACAAGCGAAAATAAACGTGTAACCTGCTTTTGAAGAAGTCTATACTAAAAAGAGGAATAAAACAATGTGTATAATCACATACAAGTAGTAGGTATAAATAAATCAATATTATGAAGGTATGCAAAAGTGTTAGCCATTTGTTTGGAAGTTTGTTTGCATAAAAAAATGAACGGATAATACGTGATTACTATGCCATCCTTCTTGTGCCTTCACGGCTTTATGTCAATATTTGGGTATCTCAAAAGCTCACACAAAAGAGTGGGATCTCTTTTGTATTTCGAGGCAGTATCCACACTGCAAAAATATTGTGTAATTAAAAACGTAAAAGGTACGGTAATTACATAGAAACAGTTAAATAAAATTAAAATTTCGCTTTGAAAGTACAATTAATTTTATTTCGTTACCATACTAAAACCCAATAATTAGTTTGTGGGGAGCCTGAAAACACAAAATAGTACAAAGCAACAATTATTGCTCAATAATTACACTAATTGCGGTGAATTGTGCATAATTTATCTTCAATTGTCACAATTGTTTCGTTATTATTATTATTATAAGAGATGCAACGAATAGTATAATTGACCGAATACCGAATATTATGCAAAGAAAATCACAGAAAAATTCCATCTTTCAAAACATCCCTGTTTTCCCTATGTCACTGTACTAGTGATGTAACGAATATTCGTATTCGCATTCGCGAATATTCGCACATTTTAAAGTATTCACAAAAAAATATGCGAATGTTTTGCGAATATTATTTTGGTACCTAATAAAGTATCGGTAATTCGGTATAAGTACCGGATACATACCCAGTCCATTGTAGAAAAAGGTACTGCAAGAAAATATTCTTTAAGAAAACCGAGGAGTTTTGAAATATTCAAAATTCTTATATGGGGTACAAATTTTAAGGATTGAGCAACATTGTAGAAATCTAAGTAAGTCAGTATTCGCTATTCGCATTCGCGAATATCCAAAATCACACATTCGTTACATCACTAGTAGGTACATCATAGACATTACTAGACTTGCAGCGCGGAACATTTTTTCAAAAAAATTGTGTTCCAACATTAATAATAACAATAATAATATTATGTTGTTTCACTCCATATCAAATTAATATAATTAATTAGATAATTGAGAATTAATAAAATTATTCATTTACAACTGACAATGAAATGGCAACAATCTACAAGCTTTTAGTTCCTTCCAGTTTTACATTTAAACTATTCGGCAGAACACTGAATAATAGACTAAGGGCCGCGATATCCAAATAGAAGTTCTCTGGTTAAGTAATCAACTGTTATTAGTTAACTTGTTCATGTTCGGCGTTTGGTGATATCATAAAAATAAATTACAATGGTTACTTAACCAGAGGTTAACTTTCTGTAGTGATGTGCACAGTATTCACATATGGCAATACCTTATTAAAAATCGGATAAAATTTAATTTTCACGCGCTTTTATCGTACGAGTGGCAACACTAGGGAAGTTATTTGACACTTCACTGGTTGTTTGGAGCCGCCATTTTAAATTTTAACGTGTTGCTCATGTTGACTTGTGTTTTGAAAGTATCAATAACATTGTTCATCAGATGATGTATCAACATTATTATGAAGATAATTATCCAGTTTTGATCAATATATTATATTATTATAACACGATATTCTCAAACCAAAATGACAAACTATGTAACTGTCAAATTGATGACATATGTAGCACCATCTATAGACGAAAAAATATTCATTCTCAGAGTTAACTCGTGGGTTAGACAGTTAACTCATGAAAATCGGGTGGTTATAAATAACCACTTGTTATCTCGTAACTCACCGTGGATATCACCATTTCTTGAGTTAACCTACGGTTAACTCTTGACAACAGGTTAACTACTTGGTTAACGTTTTGGATATCGCGGCCCTAAATATTCTGTATTCGGCCGAATAGTAAAAATGTTGCCGAATTGACAGAATACCGAATAGTTGTCTAATATTCCTTGCACCTCTAATTATTATTAATACATAATAAGGACGTTTTAAGGTAATTTGAATGAATGACCCTCATTAAATTTTATACAGATGTCAAAAGTTGTTGTGCATTTACCTATAGGTACCAACTTAATATAGATTTGTCGTACGTAAATGCTAATTACTTATTGGCATTTTAAAATGAAAATATATGCAACATAATATGTACTAATATTTATTTTCAAAGGGGTGTTTATTTGCATTGTTCTGAGGTGAATAAATATAAAAATCAAAAACGATTCCAGTAGGTATTTATTTAATATTTTCATGTGTTTTTTGCGAATTTAGTTTTTATATAATTAACCAATATATAACGATAAATATGTAAATAAAAACACATAACTATCATATTAGGCTAAGAAAAGTGTTAAGAAATATTATACTAAATGTTTATTTGACAACTACAAGCGTGTGTACCTATCTCAAAACTGCATTTTTTGAGATATGTCACTCTTTTTGCAAGCGAGCAACTAGAGTGTAGGCGCTGATGAAAAATGACCAAATGAAAATGTAAATGATGCAATTTAGTTTCGGTAAATGAGATTCAGGGGGTATTATATGTACCCTGATACATACAGAGGGGTTGTATTTTGTCACCGTATGTGGAGGGGTAGCAACGAAAGTAGAAACATAGTATATTATGTATGTTGGAACGAAACTACACTAAGTCGAAATATGGCGAAAGTGACTTATGAACATAGTGTTGTAAACTTCGGTGTGTTATTTTTGATGGCATATTCACTTACATTGAAAACGATTTATATTCTGTGATATCCATAAAAAAATATGTTTATTTTGTGTTGAAGAAAATCAACGCCATTTTAACATAGCATCGTTTGTTTTTTAAGATATGAATAATGACATTTTTCCACAATATTAATAATAATAATAATCTTTATTGCTCAAAATTAGTATACAAAGAAGAAAAAAACATGGTATCATAACAACAAAACACATAATTTTGTGCAAAGGGCGAGTTTATCGCTTAATATATATATATATATAAATGGACAATTTGTAAAGCGCCGTTTACTCATAACATGACCTCAAGGGCGCCGTATATCGTATCCATCACCCGAAACTCCCAGCAAAAAGGTGTGTCTTCAGTCCTCTTTTAAAACTCTCTCCATTCACCTCCTCTCGCAGACACAGAGGCAGCTTGTTCCAATATCTGGGACCCGCAACACTAAACGCTCTATCTCCAAAGCCTGTGCGCGCATCTTAAGCGCAATATCTTTGGCAGTAATTTTATGCTAACGAATGTAAGAAATAAATATTTATGATTTTGTTCAAATACTTGTCAACCTACAATATCGTTGAATTGATTTAAAATAAGTAAAAGAAAGTGCATTATCTAAATACTTTTTATTTATCAAAATGTCTCGCAATACTTACATAGTTAGCTCTTCATAAATAAGTGAATCGCTTTGTCTTCAATTTCAACTTGTTTCCATCTTCTTAACATTTTAGTTCCACTGTGTAACTAATTTTGAAAAATGGTATGAAACGCATTATCTATTTCAGTATAAGTTTACGGGCGTAGGGTGAACTAAATAACTACTTTACTAGGTAGATTTGCTAATGTTTTTCTGTGGTAATAATATGGCAAAAATTGATATATCCGAAAAAGCAAACTTTACAGGTGCACATACATATCAAAGAGCATAATATAATCATTGTCTTAATATCAAATCATTGTCTCTTCATATTAATTTTTTGTTGTTGTTGCTAATAATGATTTTTTTTTTTTTTAAAAAAGATATATCTGGGTTTTGTTTGTTATAAACCCAAATACAACCTTATACACCTTTCACAGTAAGCTACTAAAAGCTTGTGTCGTGAAAGATATTATTTAAGTACTTTTTAGTGCAATGAAAAAAATGACATTCAAGAGACATGTGGGTAGTATAGTGAAAAATCTGAAATTTATAAAACCGAACATTTGCCAAATTATCACAGTTTCATAATATATATATATATATAGGTATATTTTTTAGTTAGATGAAAAGGACGAAAGGCTGGTGATTGGTAGCACCTAGTACATGTTGTATCTTCCGACAGATGGGGTGCATTACAATGTGCAGTACATAGTTTCGTCTTGTTGTTATTGTGTTAACAGCAATGTAGGTATAGCAGGTGCAATGTTACAGCTACCTACCTGTAAATAATAAGTATCAATCAGAAACAATTGGAATCCCATCACTCTACTTCACAAACAAGGGTGACTGTTTGAAGTGAAAATGAAATCACCTGCAGTTTCATTGTATTCATTACTATATTGTACAAAATAATATATGTTGTAATATAATATGTATTATTGACTCGTGGAAAACTGTAATTTTCAATATAATGTTCATATATTGATTCATCACCCAGGACTGCTCATCGCTATCGCGGAAGCAAGGCCTGAGGGCACAAATGGCAGAGGCCGACCAAGAGACGCGTATATGGACCAACTGAAGAGGGACATGAACTGTGGCTCATACGTAGAGCTGAAAAAAACTGGCTGAGAATAGAGAGGAATGGAGAAGAAAGTCCAAACTCGTTGCAGACCAATCCAACTCATTATATTTTATATAGATTCATATCATCCCGCCATTTTGCGGTGTAGCCGGCAGATTTTTCTTTAAATAAAGGTCAAAATACCTTGCGCCCCTGGAGTCACCGCGATCATAATAGATCTATTTTGACAGCCTTCTGTGTCATATATCACTCTCAAGACCTACGTGCGTCATGTATCTAACTCACAATCTGTCTTGGAGTGAGAAGCCTCACCTTCTCACAGTCCAGCAGTGGTCCTCTAAGGATGTGACTTTGATTGTGATGGACTCGATTGCAACACAATTACAGAGGATGTGGATAGGTGTTTCATTTTCCTCTGCACAAAATCTGCAGGCTGGAGTATCTGACAGTCCAATTTTTGTCACGTGTTTCCGTAGTCAGCCGGCAGACTTCTTGCATGTAATAAACATATAGAAAGTTATCTTCAATTCAATTTAAGAAGTTAAGGATGGATGGAATGGTACCTCATCGCTGAAATAAAGACGTCAAATTTAATGTCTTATAGTAATGTTTGACCAATAGCTGTTTTTCTTCTCTAGCCACTCTCGTCTACGACGAAGGATGAAGGCCTCCTGCATTCTTTTCCATTCAACACTATACTGCGTCGTCTGCATCCAGTTGACACTAGCGAGTCGAGTGATGTCATCCTTCTACCGTATTTCTATGCTCCTGGTTGTCGCTCGTGGTATCCAAGATGTAAGAGATTTTGACAGTGTGTCATCGCCATTTAAGAGATGCGACATGTTGTGCAATCAGTAATATTTTAGTTTTACGTTTTATTGTTTCCTTCCGTACTTTGTCTCTTAGGGTAATGCCCAGCATAGCTTTCTCCATGATACTGAGTGACTAGCATTTTCTCAATGCTCTGCTAGGTATTCCGAATATACTAACATTACCTAACACATCAAATTTTGATTGAAGTTTAATTGATATACAGTAACAGCTCTTAATAAAAATAAATAAACACTATGCTACTTTTCAATTTACATTTCTTCATTCCTTATGTAACAAAGAAATTTGGCAAATACATAATATGTTATTTAAGTACCTATTCCAAAAACATCAAAAATACTTTGTCGAAAGCAATTACATACACCCAAAAATTTAAACAACTTAAAGGTATACAACGATGGTATAGCGCACAGATGTGGTAAGTGCAGTTTTTACCTAAAATGAGTTATTATACGCATGCGAATCTATATCATCTGGAGTATGTTCCTTAAGAATATTATTGCGTAACTCTGTGTCATTCACGAGATATTTAACAAAAACTATGTGTGGTTAGTACTAAATTGTATGGCATCTCAAACTTTCAACATTGATTATCTCAAAACTATGAAAACTGCACTTACCACATCTGTGCGCTATGCCATCGACAAAATTTACATTACCACCATCAGTAAAAAGCTTAAATTAATTATTTTTTATACAACATTACAACTAACACGTATTTTTACCAAATACTTATGCAAATATTATTTTATTAAATAAATGTATAATTAAAAAAGGTTGTAATAATAAAAATAATTAAATAATTTCTGTATAAGGGATGATGTTTTTAATGAAACCATCATCAGACTCATCATTATGGTAAATTAATTAAACTGGAGAGCCTGAAAAAGGGTTGGCGGTGATGTGGAAATGCGTGGAAACATTGATATGGATGTGGAGAAATGGACATTTACATCCGCTTAGGGATGGAAATCACTTTCAAAAGCGTCGGCGTCGTATTCTATGCAAATATTTTTACTTTATTTCATTGATTATTTCATTTCAAGATAATAACATTGTTTATTTTCTTTACAATAAGTGTTTTTTTGCTAAGATATAGGCAAGTCAAGAGGGAACGATAGTTCACGATCCTCCAAATTCAGTAATGTAAGTTAAATCCGAATTCTATTGGGAAGGTGTGGGGGTAGTCACTTCATTAAGTTTCTAGCCTCAATATCAGTTCAATTGCATTTATTTTAATCTCGGCTGTACGTTAAAATATTAATTAATGCAGTATCATAAAATTGTCAGTTACACGAAGCCGAGTACATCGTTAAGTTGCGATGTCTTCCAACTAACCCAAAACGTTAATTAAATGTAACAAAATGATACCTCGAATTGATTTAAAATATTGTAAACAATTTACAGTGAAAAACAAAAATAAATAAATAAATAAAATAAAGAGTTAAATATTATAGGTACAAAACGAAAAAAAAAATTGATTCTCGCACGCGCGACATAGATCCTGAGTTTTACTTTAATGAACATCTAACAAACATTATTTTGAAATAATATGGTACTTCAGTAATACATATTTTCTATGTTTTGGAAGGTTCTTGAACATCCCTATTTCCTGTACGAATTAAAGCGACACCTGCAGGCGATTAATTTTGATTTTGAAAATAATGTGTGTATGTGGACATTGGTAGGGTGGGTGGTCGGTATAATATTATGTGCCTAGTATGATAAATATGGAAATTAAGGGAGGAAAAATGCGATAATTAAACAACATTGCTTTGACAGGATGCGTCCATAGACATTTTAACTTTCAGCACGGATACACACAATATAACGATAAATTCCCAATTTTGATGATTTATTGCTAGTTCTGTCTTTTATCAATTAATTTTTAAAAAGTTTTATTGAATGGTTTATATGTATTATATTTAGCATAGTTTTTTTTATTGTGTATTGTCCTTTTTTCATGATTGTTCCTTGTCGTTTAAATGTACTGTCTGTCATGCAATTTCTACAATTTTATTTTATACATGTAAAAGGCTCACGCCGTATATTGTAATAATAAATAAATAAATTAAAAAATAGCAATTATAATCGAAGGGTAAGGAATACGATATGAAAATTTTATTTTTAATTTTTCTATTTATAAACCAGCCAGGTGGAGTTCCCAGCGAATCAAACTGTGTAAAATAATATGAGGACGTTTTCTTAACTTGTTGGGCAAGAGAGACCAGCAGTTGTGCACATGTTGCCAGATTGAAACGGTAAGCTATATATTGTGGAGGACTGGCCGTCCAAGTAAATTTGCCAGGATTATGTATTTTATATTTACGGCGCAAGCCTTATAAATGTTTAAGTCATTACATATAACAAAAAAGTAATAAAAATACGTATAATAAAAAAAAATATAACATAACATAACATGATCGAACTAGTCCCAAACTAAGAAAAGAGTCTTGTATTATGGATACTAACGCGACGATGCACATACAGTATTTACAATACACTAAACACATAAACATGCAACACCCAACCCTGGGACAAAATGTTGAAATAACTTTTATTTCTCGGATATTTCAGGAGTCAAAGGACTCCTATTTATCCGTTTAGGTGACGATTTATTAATATTTTAACTCTCTCTAGTTTAATACCACTATGCCAGTGTTGGCATCTCCGATCCTACCACGTCAGTGGGCGGGGAACCCGGCTGACGTAGCAGATCCCTTCTTGAGACCCACACATCCACAAATGCCTTAAAGTGTGAAGCGTCAATCCTGGGACAATTTGAAATTGTCATTTTTCATATTGCCCTGCCCGGTAATCGATTCCGAGACCTCGTGACTTAAAGGGAAGAGCGTTGCCTCTACGCCACAAAAGCGTAGAAGGTTAAAAAAAACATAAAATAGAATTGTTTCAAAAACGGAAAAAAGTCCAAATCTTATAAAGTAATAGCAATAATAACGAAACTAAGAGATAAAACACTTTTTATATAGCACCATAAAAAAGCTTCTCTAGCCAGTACGTAGTGAGTATCTTAAAAGCTATCATGATAGTTTTCTCAATATTACATAATTACACCATTGGATGGGAAAACATCAGTGTATTTTTCTACTTAAGTGCACTCATAACGATCTTCGTATAGTCTGTAAGTGTTTTTATCTCTTCCCATCAACCAGGGAGGTGCATTTCGTTGATTGCAAGCCGTATAGGGGATAATGACGGGCGGACCACATGTGGGATTATCTGTTTTTCATTTGTTTTTATTCATTACTTGATCTCTATTTGTTTCGTTCTTGATACTGCTCACTATCATTTTGCAGTAATAGGTACACTTTAATATTTACCATTCCCGTTTTTCTTGTATTTTAGATCTGTCTTGTGTTTTTTTTGTGGAGTTTACCGATAATAAATACTATGTAATAATAAATAAATGGTGCAATAAGGTAAATGGTGCAATCCGACCAATAATTGCAAAAAGAAACATATCTTCCACAGCCAAAAGGTTGGTGCACTCTGCTATCTTAGTGCCAACACTTATGTATGCAAGTGAGACGTGGACATGGCTAAAAAAGGATGAAAGTGGCATAAATGCAGTTGAAATGAGATCGTTAAGAAGGATGTGTGATAAAAGTCTGAGAGATCGTGTGCGTAACAGTGATATACGAAAGGTATGTGGAATGAAAGTTGGTGTAATAACAAGGATGAATGTAAATAAGTTAAGATGGTTTGGGCACGTGGAAAGAATGAATGAGGACAAAATGACTAAGAAGATATGTTTGGGTGAGAGGAATGGTGCTCGGAGACGTGGACGTCCTAGGATTAAATGGCAAGATCATTTAAATCAAATCCTACAGGACGGTCACGTGTTGAGCACATTGAACAGGAGAGCATGCATGAGGAATTGTATGACAGTGACGGAAGCGAAAGATGTATGCAAGGATAGAAGGAAGTGGCGCTCGATCCTTTCTGCCTACCCCGCGAGGGAAGCGGCGTGATGGTATGTATGTATGTATGTAATAATAAAGTTTCAAAGAATAAGTTAGATTTCAGAGATGGAGAACAGTATCAGAACACGAACTGCGGATCTTCCGCTTGCATATACCTACTATTATTTATTTATTCAAATCATTCTTCGAACTTTGAACATTTATTTATTCATTACTGTACATTGATCACAATACCTACATACAATTTTATTTAAAAAATGCATTCAAATTAGTATCGATCATCCCAAAGTATATAAAGTATATTTATTTTATTTTATTTCATAAATTTCACAGGTTACCTACTAATAGTGCAGTTTGGTTTTACCAATAGTGAAATCTGCAAGTGTGATTTAAATGTATAGACTCAAGGACGGCTGTGTGTTAAGTAAGAGAAATCGACGTACGTGTGTATAAGAAATTGTATGAATGAAGAAGAAACGAAAGAAGTATGTATGTATAGATCAATATGGCGTTCGGTCCTTTCTGCCTAGCACACTTGGGATGCTGCGTGAGTATAGGTATAGATAAATAGATAGATAAGGTTTGATTAAAATTACCATTACATATATGCACGAGATCTTATTCATCACATTTAACACGTGTCCATTCTTGAGAATCTGTTCTACATTATATGAGAAAACTTACAGAAAAGAGTGGAGACCTTTTCTATTCCAGGAAAAATACATAATCAGTTGTTTCATACAATTATTTTTATTATTAAAACATCTTTTTTCGTATAAACAACATTATTATAAACTATCACATACTCGTATACCTACTTCCCAAGTCCAATAGTTGCACAACTTTGAATAAACAAAATGTATCATATCATCCGTTGCCCTACATATTGCGACAAGAAGAATGTTGCTAGTGCTGTTTGTGTTGTGTCGAGTTGTAAATTTGTTTTATTATCGCTTCCCATATTAAACATAATAATATGAATGTGTTGTGATACTTAAATAATATATTTAAAGCACTGTGTTGCCAGTAATAGGGGAACGAATATAGAATTGACTAGCTGTTTAAAATTCGAATGTGAGTTTGAAATTAAGTTATACTCTATGATATAATTATAATATCATACATTACTTTGGATAACCGGAAGACATTGCCTCTAAGCAATAAGCTCGCCAATTGCTCATGATTTTTTACTAATCAAATAAATGTTATTATTATGATTTTGTTTGTTTGCGAGGGATGTAAGATGCGACAGGGATATCGGAAGAAGAAATGTGGTCGGTGTCAGCAATGGCAATGTGTCGAACGTAGCAAAAATGATGGTGCACAACACTTATGTATGCAAGCGAAACTAGGACGTAATTGAAGAGGGACGAAAGTGGAATAAATGCTGTGGAGTTTCGATCGCTGAGGGTGTTGGTTGGTAAAACGTTGCGAGATAGTGAGGAATGAGGATATTAGAAGAATGAGCGGATGCAAGATGAGTCTTGTGGGTAGAATGTGCGTAAACAGGCTACGACGGCTTGGACATGATGAAAAGATAACAAAAACAATATATTTATCTGAAACAAGGGGTGTGAGGAAGCTGAGGCGTTCGAAAACCATGTGTAACAAATTTTCAATGACGGCCGTGTGTTGAGTATGAGAAATTGTCGTGCGTGTATGAGAATTGGTATGACTGAAAATCTTCCGTAATAACCACGTGGTTCTAATTATTTTTCGGTTAAAGGCATAGCACTTGATAACAAGTCAGTTGTGATTGTAATTCTCAAGACCAAAAATAAATATTTAAAACCTATACTTGTCGTTTAATGTTTCTACGTGTTTTCATTGTATTTTTTAAACTTTTGTAATGTTTTTGTTGTTAGCCCCAATACAGATGCATTCTATTTTTTTTTCAATGTATACATTTTAAAATAAACATCGCCAATTATGGTATCCAACTCTTGAGCAATTTAACAGTACCTACAATATTCTTAAAATAATAGTTGAAAGAGGAAGAAAAGGAAGGGAGTTCTATCAAGTGGGGCAGCAACAGCAACACATACGAAATGTTTCAATGATTAAAGAAATAATAAAAAAAAAAATCTATCCTCTCAATCTATCTCGCAAGTGATGCGGCGTCAGTATAAGCTTACAAAAAAAAATCCAAAAAAACACAACTAATGAGTGAAATAAAATTATCACAATAAGCGCTATGAGAAAAATAAAAAAGTGTTTACATAATTTGAGATAAATAAGAAAGTATTATCGAGGGAGTAGAAAGCACAGACAAGAGATTTGAGTAATTACCGAGGGAGAGATAATAACTCTCACATTTTTATGAATACCCACGATATTATTAAATAGAAAAAAAAATAGAAACATTTTTCTAGTCCGTTCGCCTGTATGAATGTTTGTAACAGAGAAATGAAAGAAAAATAATGCCATCTATGCGATACCTCATTCTGTTACTGAGATAATATGCCATTAATTTTGTATGGAATGTAAACTAAATTGTACTAAATCATCACAACATATCCCACAAGTGGGGTTACCAGCGGAGTAACTACAATAATAATATACATGCAGATTATCCTCTCCGTGCCTATAAAAAATAAGACATTCAGGAAGAGTGGCATGCCTCATCGTTGAAATGTTGATTGCCTTAAATGTAAGGTTTTATGAACTTTGCATTTTACAGGACACTCGAAAACTTACGGAAAAGAGTGGGAGGCCTATTCTTTACCGGAGACATAATTTTACAGAATATTTACCGATGATTCCAATTCTATCTAAACTTACCTAATATTTTAGATAATTTGATAATTATTTCAATTTTGTTGTTTTTTTACTTTTCATTGATTTTGTTTAATCTTATTAAAGAGTAATAATGGTCCTGGCTGGGACATGTTTTGAGAATGCCTAATGACAGTTGGCCAAAAAGAGCACTGTTCATCCGTCCGCAGGGGTTCCGTCGGCCCGGGCGTCCCTCTTTCACAATACACCATTCCTATGACAACGATATCAGAGCGCAAGGAATGTCGTGGTAAGAGGTGACGCAATTGGCACAGAGACGCTCTGAATGGAGGAGGCTGGTTTCTGCCCTGTGCTCCCGAGAGGAGCGTTGAGGGCGATGATGATGATGCTGAAAGAGTAATATTAAGAGTTTATTTTATGTAATTTTTACTGAACATTATATTATTTTATTAAAAAGAGGCAAAAGCCGTGTATTGTACTCGTATCAATAAATAAATAAAAGTAAATAAATATTTTTCCTTACAATACTAAGCCGGGCTTAAAAACTAGGATAAATAATATTTTTCTTTGTAGAATATAAATAATATTATCATAAGAATCCTTAAAACAACAAAAACCAAAAGGAAATGAGAGAACAATGGAGATAAAGAAAAAAGAACAAGAACAAGAGTCCTGAGAAACATAATATTATCCTCTTAAGGAAGAGGATTGTTTCCATAATCTTTAGACAAATACTTTAATAATAAAAGCCTTAATTGGGATTATAAGATGAATATTTCGTGTTGAAGATTATAATAAAACCTATAAAAAATACGAACTCATTTTCAGTTCATGGTGCTCGCTGTTAGAATAGTCTGCATTCCAGAATAAGATCGCTCCCCATTCTCACGCCTTCAAACGGCAGTTCAAGCATATTTTCACCACACAAAATGAAGCGTCTGGGTCCTGAGGCCTGAGTCAATAACACATTTTCACGTTACGTTTTCGTTCCGTAAACGTTCGAGTATAGACGATGTTGAAAGCAAGTCTCAATTTCGTTGCTAAGATAGACAATAGTTACGAAAATTAACACTTTGGCGCAACATCGTCTACATTTGAACGCTAACGGAACGAAAACGTAACGTGAAAATGTGTTATTGACTCAGGCCTTTTCCCGCCTATTCTTTTCCCTTGTACCTCTTCTACTTATCTGTTAAAATTTTATCCACATTCCAGAGTATGCAAACCATATGGAATCTTTTAGTAAAACTAACACCAATTATGTTTTTTTCAATATATAAACATGGAGTTTTACAAATTGAACATCGACTCAATAAATAATTCAACTACAATGGCCCAGAATCACAGAAGGCGTAGCCGACATAATTAGCCAAACCTCCTCTATGTGGTACCACAAGTCTACCAACAGCATCTGATGTTTAACAAAAATTTGTCTGTTACAGGACATTTATTACACTATTCTATACTATACCCTCACGCCGTGTCCCAAGTGGACTAGGCAGAGAGAACTGAACTACAAATAGATGTATCTTTCATCTCAAAAATTTTCTCCGTCTTTCTCACCATCCCTCCTCTCACATTCAAAATTCCTAACCTGAATTCCGTTCTCCTCTTTGTGCCCTTCATCCATTTTGACGCAGCATGATGGGTGGCAAGCCTCATCGCTGCCATATGCGTCAAAGCATAATAACTATGGTCTTACAGTTATTTTACCACACAGAAAAAAAGTAAATGATCTATTTTATAAACAAGAATTATTCTATAAAATTTATTCTTTGTCACATCCGGTTAAGGCTTTAAAATATTTAAAAGATCTTTATTATTTATGGAAAACAATAAATAATGATGCTTTTAAAAGCACATTTGCGTATCATGTAAACTTTTTAAATTTGCGACGCAAACTAAGTACAGGAGACAATAATTTACAGGAGGACATTTTTCTTAAGGGAACTTTCATGGTGTCTTTCAGGAGAGTTCAGGGGGATGAAAAAGTTTCACTTTGAAGGAGTATGCATGAGCAATGTGGAACTGGTCGAAAAGATGTTTTTTTTTGTGTTTGTAAGATAAGAACTATGACTCAAAAGTATTGAATTGCATATATAATGAAAATATTTGTTTCTATAAAAATAATCAGAAGAATAGAATTTGTTGTCTTAACAAAGTGTGAACTTATTATATTCAAATTATTCTAAATCAAATCGTAAGCATTTAGATGTATTTCACAAAACAGATTAAATGTAATTTGTCGTGATTAAAAAGAAATCGTTACCATTTTCTTACATGCATTACTGGCTACTCCACTTGTGGAATGGAACTTAATGATACAGATGTATCATTGGGTTTTGTATTTTAATTATAGAATGAGTTCTAAATGAAGTTTTCAAGAATTTGATTTTTATAATTTGGGTTTGTTGGAAGACATCGCATTCCAGCGATAAACTTGCCCTCTTTACATTGAATTATATAACTGATATTTTTATGATACTTTGTATTGATTAATAAAATATTGTTGACAATGTGCAGTGAAGAATAAAAGAAAAAAATATTAAACACCCAAACTATAGAAATGTATGTAGACAAATTAATGTACATTTTTTATATGTATTTATCAATCTTCTTTGCACAATTTCAAATCTAAGTAAATTTGGGTTAGATAAATTAGTTGTCAGTATATTGATCTACGAGTATTTAATATAAATTTATTTTTTTATAAAATTGCTTGTTATCAATGCGGAACTAACTAGTAAGTAAATGAAAATGGATTTGATTTAGTACTATTATTCTGCAAATCAAAACTAAAATACAACAACATAAAACCTTTTAGATTTCGATACTAGAAAAAATAGCATTTTTCGACTTTGTTTATTAAGCTGGGATGAAGAACTAAATCGAGGGTTGGTCCATATAGGAAGGGGTGGAAGACAAAAGCGACTTTATATTATTAATGGGTAAAGTGCAGAGAGAAAAAAATAAAAAAAAGGAATAAAAAAAGTGCAGAAAGTACCAACACATATAGAAGTATATCTAGAACACCCTCGGGTGCAATTGTCACTTAAAACTTTTGTATTATTTAAATTAACATGGTGGTAGTCAGCGGAGCCTACCTACTTACATTTACTAGTGGTGGTCGGATGATAAAATTATAAAGAAATGATGTAGAAAGAAAAAGTATTTTTTGTATGATGAAACTTATGTCGCCGACGATTTGGTATTAGCCGGTAATTAAAAATAATTCTCGTTAAAATAAG
Organism: Athripsodes cinereus; assembly: GCA_947579605.1. Taxonomy (NCBI): domain Eukaryota; kingdom Metazoa; phylum Arthropoda; class Insecta; order Trichoptera; family Leptoceridae; genus Athripsodes; species Athripsodes cinereus. The sequence continues at coordinate 23,290,794 of OX388320.1, forward strand.
TCAACTGAAAGTAGAGGAATATATGAATTTTACAAATGCTGTTTAAGTTTTGAAAATTTAAGTTGATTTTTTAATTCATCTATTTCACAGAAAACAGCATTAAATTACAATTATATAATCGTTATATTCATAAAATAAGTACTTGAATAAAAATTATAATGAGGATTACTTCTCTTGTAGTGGTATTTATTAGTAAGGAATGCAATTTGATGAAATTGTTTTCTTCCCATGTATGATATGATTATATTTAATAAATGTTTCACGTCCTATCAAGTCAAGTTTAGTGCAAAGCTATGACAAGTCAGACTTGATTAATTTTTTAAGTCATGCATCGAGTCAACGCAATATAGAGATGAGAATAATGTAGATAATAATTTTTGTACTAGATATCCCACTCGTGAAAGATAAAATTAAAAAATATATAATTAAATAAACACTGCTTGGCTTTCACTATGTTAGATTAATAGTAACCTAACGTTTAACACGCCCTTCGAGCGCCCTTGAGGTGGAATTTTTTCACAAAACGGCACTTTATAAATCATCCAAATAATAATAACACAATTTAAACACAAAAAGTCTTAAATTCTTCAGAAAATTTAGTTTTACTGCGTGGCAATACCTACTTAAATCTACAATTCATGTATCAGATGAAAATTTCATTGCATGAAATACGGTCTATGAATAAGAGTGTCTACAAACAAGAATTTTGAAAAGGATGGGGGTGTGTTTAGATGGTGTAAATCAACATTTACTAAGATGAGTGGTTTGGCTGTGTTTAAATGATGTAGAAATAACAATTGTCTAAGATATGGGGGAATATTAATATTCTAAGCCGTAGATATTTATCAAGTAGCATTTTTATATCAGACAATGAAAAAATAAGTATCAAATTTATTAAAATATTTGTGTATTGTAAAATAACACCTACATTTCTGGTGTATATTTTTGATCAGAAACCGTGGAGCATCCGGCAAAGAATTGATTTTCTACTCTATTCTGTAATTTTTCGATTAAAAGGCGGGTGTTGGAAAAAATAAAGAAATTTAATATCATGAATTTGGCGATGAGATTTGTCAAATTGATTATCTTAATTTTTTGTTGACACTAAGATGACAGCTTTCATGTTTATAACATGTGGCTGGTCTGATGGCTACCCTATTTTGGGCTATGCCGTGATGTTAAATTTGTTGTCAATCAGTTGAAAAAAGGTAAGATAGCTATAAAGGCAGACCTAGGTGTAGGAAAAAGAAAATGGAAGAATGTCCTGGCTGAAAAATATAAGAGATTGGACAGGAACGCAGAGAACGGCGGAGATTAAAATTAGCACGGGAGAAAGAGGTCTGCGCCATAGTTGTATATATATATATATATTTTTGACATAAGTACCTACTCGTTCAACAGATATCGAAGATAGTCTTTTTGTTAGCTTCAGAAATATCTTATTACCATAAAATTAAAATAGATTTAAAATAATACACTGTATTACTTTCACTATGAATAATATTTGACTCGGAGGCCTTTCGGGTAAACACCCATCATCAGTGAGTTTTTATTGATAATACAGTGTTTTATTTTATTCTATTCTATTAAAATAGGTTTGAAATAAAACACTGTATTACTTTCACTATGAATAATATTTGACTCAGAGGCCTTTCGGGTAAACACCCATCATCAGTGAGTTTTTATTGATAATACAGTGTTTTATTTTATTCTATTCTATTAAAATAGGTTTGAAATAAAACACTGTATTACTTTCACTATGAATAATATTTGACTCAGAGGCCTTTCGGGTAAACACCCATCATCAGTGAGTTTTTATTAGAAAATCTGATGATGAGTGTCAACGCGAAAGGCATTTGAGTCAATTATTCACATTGAAAGTAATACAGTGTTTCTTTACAAATTTATTTTTATTCTATTAAATGAACTTTCCCAAAGTTAGTACTATATAATTAAAGATTAGAGAATTTTATCAAAAAGTCAATATATACATTGTGAATTATCGAACACATACATAATGATTTCACCAATAAAAAAATTGAAATACCCAAACAGCAATAGTATTGCTGGTATAAAGGAATAAAAGATAAACAAATATTTATTCCAAACTATAGGTATCAAAATGACAAACACAATCACAATTACTCCCTCTCTTCAATCAGTTACTTCCTCAGTTTTTTTATGAAAAAGTCCAAGGCTTCCTTGATGTGATTTGAATTCATTCAATTCATCTTCGTTAATCATTCTTATTACCATGTTATGTTAATTAGATAAATATTCGTATGATATGTCAATTGGCTACCCCATTTGAGAGACATTGTGATAATGCAATTTGAAACAAGTGTTCCTTTCTACTATTGTTTGTTAATTCGCAGAGAGATGTTTTTCGACTTATAAGGTCATTATCAATCTTTTAAGTCTGATTGATAAGTCTGATTGATTAAGATTGATAATGACCTTGATATGCCCGGTATAGTAGGTATTGTGCCGAAAAGTTACCATTAAAAAAATAATTGGTTTTTAAAAAGTTGTACGGGATTTCAATATAAAACAATGCAGTTCATGAGAAATATGAAAATCCCGACATTAAAAATATCCCTGCACTTAAAAGGCACCTGCATTAATAATGTATTGTTTACTAATCTTCGTACCTGCAAACAAAATATTATTGTTTATATATATTTGTACCTGCATGGCAACAGGGGTAATAAAGAGAATAATATTGACAAAAGATTAAGGCGCATTCATTATGTATCAAGTTCGTTAATTGTTTTTTTAAATTATTTTATGAAGATTCTAGAATGTCTGCGTATTGTTATTATTATTTAGTATCTGCTTGGTTGGATTTTTTATACCTACGCTTCGAGATATTGAGTGTCGATATCGGTGACATGTGTTGAATTATGTAAACAGCTCTTTAGGTATGAATTATAATTTAATTGTAACATACATAGTTTGAGTATTTAATTATCTACCTAAAGGGTTGTATTGTGACATATGTAATAGATATAAGATGTGTTATTTTGTGTTGCGGAATGGACGCTTGTTATATAATTATTGAACAGTGATAACGGACACTAGAAATATTGTTTCGAAATTAATATCAGTGAAAGAGACACTTTAATTATTTATATGTGAATTAATTAATAATTAAAATCAGTGCATTGGACGCTTCATAACATAATATTTATTTGTAAATATTTATTTCATTATCGCATAATTCTTGGAATGCAGACAAGGGTGCAGTTGTACCCGCAATACAATGGAACTTGCAGTAGGCGTGTATTGCTACTGCAATCAACCAATCACGCCGCTGCACGTGGATGTATCGCGTCATCGAAGGGGTAGGACCAACCCCTCTCTACACCACTCAAGGAACAGCGGAGAAATGTCCTTGAAAGATGAGTGAGTCTCCATCAGCGATCAGTGGTGAACAGTCGTTATCAGTGAGTAGCGAGCAGTGAGTCGTAAACAGGCGTCCTTGGTATAAGGATCGCTCCTGCAATCACTCATCATCTGACCTTCAGAGAGACAAGTCTGTCTCTGGTCACTGGACTTCAGTTGAGTCGAGATATTCTCCTCCTGAAGTCATGACGAGCCAACTCTGCACCTGTGTAGGCTGGTAATTGCCTCCAGGAGCCTCGGACGTGGGACTTCGCCCTCCCAGCACTGCGCCAAGGGGCGCCTTCTTCAACTTGTTTGCCTCTAGGCATTTTCATGCCAGAGGCGCCCTCATCGTGGGATCCATTACAATCATCGCAAAGTGAAATTTAATTATTTTAAAAGTGCTACGTCTTCGTTTTATTGAAATAATAATCAAGTGTGTTTTTTTTTATATTGGGATAATTACGTGTGCACAGACAATACGGGGTAGTGAGTAAGTCGTAGTATTGTGTTGCTGTTTAAACGTGTGTTTGTAATAGTGGTAAGAATTTTTTATTTTTAATTAAATGTTTATTTGAATCTAAATTTGTCTTTTACACATTTGTCCATTTAATTACAGATAACTTGTCGTCTCTTAATTTATATAGCCTCACTGTATAATTTAATCGAGACCATTTTATTGTTTTAAACTCCTGGAGTGCTGTGGGTAGCCCAGTAGAGTCTCAGCCGTTGGCATTTTTGGCATAATATTTTATTTATTTTATCCTCAACCAAAACCATACATTCACCCTCTCTCTCTCTCACCCCCCCATATCATATTGGCTTCCGAACGTGGGTCCGTAACGAAAAAATGCACTCCTGTGCATAATCGTTACAACGAATCTATCCCTGAGATTTTGTAATTAATTTTTTTTGTGATATCGGAGGAGGGGATATTATTTTATTTTATATAATGAACTGACAAGTTATTTGTAATGGCGAATTTGTATTGTTTTGACTTTTGGATTTGTTTTATTGACATGTGTTTATTGTGTATTACGGTATGATTCGATCGATGGATAAGGTGTCGGTTATCAGATGCTATGAGCGCGAATTTTCGCTTTCGTTCGGAGGCTGGACTGACGAAGGCCCCGAACGGTTCCTCAAAGAATGCGAGGAATGCTGGAAGCTTGAGTGGGACGATGAATTGCCAAGGGAGGCTGTGTATTGCTTGCGCGGCGACGCAAAGCGGTACTGGAAGTCTCTGGGGTTTCGGTATTGTCGATGGGGTGTATTCAAAGAATTAATTTTGCGAAGGTTTGGTGTGGAAGGGCAGATAAATGCGATCTATAATGACCTGTTCACAGTGTGTCAAGGTCGGGATGAACTGGGGAGTGATTTTGTTGACTGGAAAGTCAGGATAAACAATCGTTTAAAAGGGTATGGTCATGTATTATTTAAAGATGAAGGACTTGCTGGTAAGGGTCCAGCAATGAGCGTATGGAAGCAAATGACATCCTGGTATAGGACGAGGATTAATTGTCGGGAGTTAGTTAATCTGGAACATTTGCAAGAGTTGGTATGGCGCCTGGACTTTCCAGAATACACTCCGCAGGGACAATCTGAACCTGAGGTGATCACAGAGAGTTATCAGGTTGTGTTAGGTAATCTTCCAGACATAGCATCTGTTCGCGATGAGGTTCGGTGTGATGTACCTAGCCAGAACGCTAGGGAGGTTGAGGTACCCGCAGAGGATGAGGTTTCCCTCTCGGAGGAACAGGTTGAGGAGGACTTCGAAGAAGACACCGAACGGGAGGCACATACACCTCCCTCTATTCACGAATGGGTAAAGTCTTTCGCGTGGGTCTTAAAATCAGTTTTGGCAATGCTGATTATCGCCGGTTGCATCGTTGATAGCTGCATACGTTTGCTAGTATGTACAGCTATTCTTTTGTTTAGATTCGTGAATAGGAAAATATCGCGTCGCCGTAGAACAGCGTTGATATTGTTCGAAAAGATAAAATATGCGTCCATCAATCGAATCAACTATGAATGTTATGCTATCGATGATTATTTTTATAATTTGTTCATCGATATGGATTCTCGATGCTTGAAGTCGAGGAGAAAATTCAATCAAGCCAGATAGTCACATGTGTGTGTTAAATGGGATCAGGATTGACTTAGGCTTGTTATAGGAAAAATGTTTTTTTGTTTAAATATTTTTAAATGGTTTGAATATTTTCCGTAAAAATATCTCTGGCGCCCAGTATAAATTAGGATGACTAGATAGGTATTTTTCATGTTTAAAATGTATTAATTACGTGGGTAGGTAGGTGCAACTTTTGTTTATGCTTACGTGTGCATTATTTTTTTAATCGTTGTAAAATGTTTTAATAATTTTTGAAAGAGGAAAATAGAATTTGTTTGAAGTAACCAGCGAGTGTAACGTGTGAAGATAATTTATGTGGATGTTGGATGTGTGGAATATGTGAATATAATGTTGTTTTTCTGAATATGGAAGTTCTAGCAGAGGAGAGAGATGCTTTGTATGATAGAGATATGTGAGGGATTCTCAGTTGGCACGGGGAGTTATTTGTAAGGAGAGGTATTTATTCTGCGTGTTTTGAAGAGAGTCTGCGTGTATGAGAAAGATAGTAATTCTGCGTGTATGAAGAAGATGTTTTGTTTAGTATGGGATAAGCACAGATGCGATGAGTGTTCCGTCCTGCTTAGTTCCCCAATGTATTTCGTCGTGAGGACAGTGAGGTCCATGTATGTGAGGGACAGTGAGGTCCAATGTTTGTGAGAGATGTATGTGCAACTGAGAGAACCAGTCCCCAGTCTGCTGTCACAAAGCATGCTTGATGAAAAGTATGAAGAATGTAATATTCGTTTCAGATGATGAGCCACATCTACCTATGTTTATTTTGGTCACATACGAAATGTATGGTTGACATTGTATGTTTTTAATTTAAATAGAGCTGGATTTAAAAGAAGTAAAGTAAGAAGAAATGCGTTTAAAATTTGTTTATGATTTTAAATTGAAATGTGTGTTCACCTACCTACTTGCTAATTGTTTTTAATTATATGGCTAGTCTAGCTCAAGTGTATTGTATCTGAAATTTTATTGTGGGATGTGTATTGTAAATAATGGATAACTTTTCGTCAAGGAATGGGTGGCGAATTTGATATGCCCGGTATAGTAGGTATTGTGCCGAAAAGTTACCATTAAAAAAATAATTGGTTTTTAAAAAGTTGTACGGGATTTCAATATAAAACAATGCAGTTCATGAGAAATATGAAAATCCCGACATTAAAAATATCCCTGCACTTAAAAGGCACCTGCATTAATAATGTATTGTTTACTAATCTTCGTACCTGCAAACAAAATATTATTGTTTATATATATTTGTACCTGCATGGCAACAGGGGTAATAAAGAGAATAATATTGACAAAAGATTAAGGCGCATTCATTATGTATCAAGTTCGTTAATTGTTTTTTTAAATTATTTTATGAAGATTCTAGAATGTCTGCGTATTGTTATTATTATTTAGTATCTGCTTGGTTGGATTTTTTATACCTACGCTTCGAGATATTGAGTGTCGATATCGGTGACATGTGTTGAATTATGTAAACAGCTCTTTAGGTATGAATTATAATTTAATTGTAACATACATAGTTTGAGTATTTAATTATCTACCTAAAGGGTTGTATTGTGACATATGTAATAGATATAAGATGTGTTATTTTGTGTTGCGGAATGGACGCTTGTTATATAATTATTGAACAGTGATAACGGACACTAGAAATATTGTTTCGAAATTAATATCAGTGAAAGAGACACTTTAATTATTTATATGTGAATTAATTAATAATTAAAATCAGTGCATTGGACGCTTCATAACATAATATTTATTTGTAAATATTTATTTCATTATCGCATAATTCTTGGAATGCAGACAAGGGTGCAGTTGTACCCGCAATACAATGGAACTTGCAGTAGGCGTGTATTGCTACTGCAATCAACCAATCACGCCGCTGCACGTGGATGTATCGCGTCATCGAAGGGGTAGGACCAACCCCTCTCTACACCACTCAAGGAACAGCGGAGAAATGTCCTTGAAAGATGAGTGAGTCTCCATCAGCGATCAGTGGTGAACAGTCGTTATCAGTGAGTAGCGAGCAGTGAGTCGTAAACAGGCGTCCTTGGTATAAGGATCGCTCCTGCAATCACTCATCATCTGACCTTCAGAGAGACAAGTCTGTCTCTGGTCACTGGACTTCAGTTGAGTCGAGATATTCTCCTCCTGAAGTCATGACGAGCCAACTCTGCACCTGTGTAGGCTGGTAATTGCCTCCAGGAGCCTCGGACGTGGGACTTCGCCCTCCCAGCACTGCGCCAAGGGGCGCCTTCTTCAACTTGTTTGCCTCTAGGCATTTTCATGCCAGAGGCGCCCTCATCGTGGGATCCATTACAATCATCGCAAAGTGAAATTTAATTATTTTAAAAGTGCTACGTCTTCGTTTTATTGAAATAATAATCAAGTGTGTTTTTTTTTATATTGGGATAATTACGTGTGCACAGACAATACGGGGTAGTGAGTAAGTCGTAGTATTGTGTTGCTGTTTAAACGTGTGTTTGTAATAGTGGTAAGAATTTTTTATTTTTAATTAAATGTTTATTTGAATCTAAATTTGTCTTTTACACATTTGTCCATTTAATTACAGATAACTTGTCGTCTCTTAATTTATATAGCCTCACTGTATAATTTAATCGAGACCATTTTATTGTTTTAAACTCCTGGAGTGCTGTGGGTAGCCCAGTAGAGTCTCAGCCGTTGGCATTTTTGGCATAATATTTTATTTATTTTATCCTCAACCAAAACCATACATTCACCCTCTCTCTCTCTCACCCCCCCATATCAACCTTATAAGTCGAAAGACGTCTCTCTGCGAATTAACAAACAATAGTAGAAAGGAACACTTGTTTCAAATTGCATTATTATGGAATTCTACTACGTGTGCACCGACACAATTAATAGACATTGTGATGATACAGATAGATAAGAAGAAGTAATTTTTTTTTCGATAATAGTATACAAACCAATCAATATTATAGGTACGATTGTTCATATAATAATATAATAAGTAGGTTCTTACGTAGTAGGTTTGTAAATGGAACGTTTGGTAATCAAATATACATTTTGGGAATCGATACGATATGGCACAGGTGCACAAGATGGCGGCGAGAAGAGGATTTGTAATTATTACAAGAAATAATCAGAGTAGGTACCTAGCGCAGGATTATCGAGACCTACATTGCAATCTCGACGATGTTGTATTCGACATTAAAAATATTACTCGACAGAAGACACATTATCTGCACATCCAACAGATTGTGCAAATTCCTTCTTGTAGGAAACAACGTAGGTGTTCCGATGCTTACGAATCGGCTAAGGCATGGTTAGTCATATTTCTGTCGTGAAGATAGAACTTCATAAGCAGCAATTGGTTGGTTTAAAGATGTTCGGGGGGGGGGAGGGGTGTATGGTAAACATTCATATTTTTTCTTGTAAATGTTACCATCCCTACTGCTATACCACCACGACATTACCCCATAAGCTGGGTAGCCAGCAGACCATGTAATATACATGCAAGCTGTCCTCTCTATAAATAAAAAAAATATTAAGGATGGGTGGTAAACCTCATCGCTGAATTAAAGATGTAAAATTAAGATGCAATTTTCAGTTTATTTCAAAACTTGAAATGGATTTGATGAAATTGTTTTTTCCAATGCGTGGTATGATCATCGCTGAATTTAAGATGTAAAATGTTTTAATTTATATTCTTGTAAAAATATTCATCATGGATAATATCAAAAAACAACAAATTTGAAAGAACGAAGAAAATTAAAAACATACCGAATACATTTTTTAGACTATTTCAGTTCATCATTGGACGTAGGCCTTCCCAATGAATTTTTCGCCTTATTTCCAGCGATCTTTAAATTAATCACCCCTAGATTATCGACAACAGAAAATATTATTTAGGATGCGTCAAAAATAACTTATTTTTTTTATCATACATATATTTTGCAATCAAACAAGTTTTCACATTTACTAAATCTTTGCCGATATTCTTGTGTCGAGATTGTGTGCGTGTACGTTGTAAGTTTTGATGTGAAAGGTGCATCGTCCTGGGAATTGGGAAACAGAATACCTGGGAAATGGGCAATCCCAAATTCAATCGCATTAACCCTCATTATATATTCCACTTGTCCTTATACATCATAGTAGGTACTAATGTATTATAAGCTACTAAAACATTTATTCCTGCTGTACTTAGAATTTGTAATTTTATAATAAAATTTTGTTGCTACTCGAAATGAAATAAAATTTGCTTTCACAAAAGTGGCTTATGATACTATATACTATACTATCATGGCATATTCCATGATTAGGGTAGCTAAAAAGACAAGCTGCATACGATAAAGATGCTAGCTCTCCCCTCCGTGCCAACAAAAAATTGAGACGTTCGAGATGGTTGGCAAATATCATCGCTGAATGATGTAAAATGTCTTTATTTTTCTAAATTATAAACTTTAATCATAAAGACTTAAGCAAAAGCATCTGAAATTAGATAATAATAATAAGTCTTATAAATCAAATAAGTTATAAACATGAAGTTGCAGCAATAAGCTAAGGGAGACGTGGACATGGCTAAAGAAGGATGAAAGTGGTATAAATGCAGTAGAAATGAGATCGTTGAGAAGAATGTGTGGTAAATGTCTGAGAGATCGTGTGCGTAGGAAACAGTGATATGCGAGAGGAACGTTGAATGAAAGTTGATGTAACAACAAAGATGAATGTAAATAAGTTACGATGGTTTGGACATGTGGAAATAATGAATGAGAACAGAATGACCAAGAGGGTATATTAGGCTGAGAGGAATAGTGCACGGAGACGCGGCCGTCCGAGGATCAAATGGCAAGATCATATAAACCCAATCCTACAGGACGGTTACGTGTTGAGCACATTAAACAGGAGAGCATGCATGAGGTATTGTATGACAGTAAGGGAAGCGAAAGGTGTATGCAAGGATAGAAAGAAGTGGCGCTCGATCCTTTCTGCCTACCCCGAGAAGGAAGCGGCGTGATGGTATTTATTTCACAGTTGTGTACGGCGCAAGCCTTTTAAATGTTAAAATATGTATGTATGTATGTAATAAACATACGTGTTACTGTCAGCACTTTGTCATATATCTAAAAGAGTGCAGGAACTTTGTCTAGTAATAAATAACTTTTGATATAAAATTTCTACTCACACATCTACAACACAAAAAGACATTATTATTATTATGTTATATTGACTGTCTCTACATCATTAAAAGTTAGTCAATATATTTTTTTTAAATACATTCTGTACTTACTTGTACCAAGTTTGTCTCGAAACATGAGTGGTAGGTAGCTATTATGCTATGGTCGGGAACAAAACTTAAACTAGTAGAGAAAAAAGTGAAATAATAATATTATAAACCTATGTATGTTATAATTATAGTGGTGTCGGCAATTAACAGTAGCTGTTATTTTCAATAATGTGTACAAAAAAAATCGCGATATATTTTATTTTATTTTACAAAATTCACAGCATAAACCTATTAAATGCCGAAATAAATATACCTACATAACATTTACAAGTACAACAGTGACAATTTTAATAAAATAATATTATCAGAAAAATTAAGGAAACCATATGACCAAACAGCAACAGAAAATCAATTTTGTGTGATATAGAGTCAAAGAAATAGATAAGAACCCTCAATCTTTTCTGGAAGATTTCTGTCTATCTTAATCTATACCTTTACGGGCATATCCTAAAAGTGGGGTAGCCAGCAGACTAAGTGCATACTATAATAATTACATGTTGGTCATATTATTTCAGGTATGATATCAAGTGCCCGTAAAATAATATTAAAAACTTTACGTAAAATGTTTTCAATATCTGATTTAAAAAATATATTTTGTTTATATTAAGATGATGGGATTATTGTGTACCTATATTTTTAGTTAATTGTGGGGCATGGTGTTAGATGATAGCTGATCTTTCAAATATTTACATTTTATCTGTACACATATAATTGAAGTTATTATCTGTTTTGTGCCTGTAAATAAATAAACTGTTATTTTTAGCCATCATTTAAGACACATCTAAAAATCGCAGACGTAAGAAAGAGAAAAATAATAATATAAAACGGACGAGAAAGATGAAGCGAAACATTAAATAAACGGAATAGTGTTGGGAAAACTCTCTCTTTCTAACTTACTCAGTCTCCCAGAGGTTGGATTGGGAACGGGACGGGAAAGTTGGGAAAAGTAAGAATGTGTTCATGACTGTTCGCTCGGTGAATACTAAGTACAACAGAATTTTAGAAAGTTGTAAAGTGTATATGTATGTATTATGTAGTTAAATGTTTGATAATTAATCTGAGAAGCTTGTAGTAGTAATAATAATAAAAGGGTATTGATTTTATTAGCAGTTGTACCTACAACGTGATTGAAATGGAAATTCCTTTCTACAAACTTTAATTATTTTGATATTATACAAATTTTAGCCGTGGAGTCGCTAGAAAAAATTAGTCTCCCTTGTCTGTAAGTTTTTGAGAGTCCTGTAAAAGTCAGATGTTCTTCATTAAAGACAGACCCACATCACACCTGGATATCTCAGTGGGCCTAGTCGAAACACATTTTAGCGTTACGTTTTCGTTCAAATGTAGCTACTTGAGTATTTTAGCTACGAAAATTGGGGAGCCGGAGAGGACAAATTACAGACAGGATAATTCACCGACAGGATAATTCATCGACGTACATTTCACCGACAGACAATTTGCCGACAAATACAAAACAATATAAACACGTTTTGTAATGTTGTATTTTATTGTTTATGTATTTGTGTAACAAAATATTTAAACAACCACTACAAGAAACAATCTGTCTTTTTTAAAAAAAAACTTCCGACCACGCCAGAATTATATTATTCGCATTTGTCGGCAAATTGTCTGTCGGTGAAATGTACGTCGATGAATTATCCTGTCGGTGAATTATCCTCTCGGTAATTTGTCCTCTCGGTGAATTGTTGTCGGTGAATTGTCCGTCGGCAAATTGATGTCGGTGAATTTTCCTAGACCCGAAAATTGACGCGTTCTCGCAACGTGGTCAACATTCGAACGAAAATGAAACGAAAACGTAACGCTTAAATTCCTATCAGCAGAATGTATAAACTTTATAATGTTTTGTGCACGCATCGCGTGGAAGGAGTGGATGTCTTTAGTGACTGCCTAACGGGGTTCAGGCAGTGTGTTGCTGCCAACTTTAAGGTTTTTGTAGGTTAAGTTTCTGGGTTTAAATTAATTATATAATTGTATTTTTTCATCTATCCTTTTTATAGTGTGTTGTTTGCGGTAATGTGAGTCTGTTTTACTGGACTTGCATTGGTTAGTTTTAACCCTTATGTTTCTTTTTTTTTGTATAATTTTGTTTGAACGTGCATGATGTAGACACGCTTAATTGGGGGGTTGGCCTGGCCGGATCAATGTGTCTTTTTTTTCTTATTTTATTAATGTTTTGTCAACTCTCTGTGTGTGTCTCTGTAGAATAAATAAATAAATGTGTTTTGACTAGGCCTACAGGAATCGTAGACACCTTTTTTTATCCGAATGTTTTTATTTATGTTTAACCATGTCCTCCCACCACAACGTCTCAGTTTTAGACGTACCTTTTAAAACGCCTCTTTCGCAATATGCGAACCTTAAACCCTGTATCGACTGAGATCTGGTGTGGGGAACTGCCGTGAGAATAGAGAACGATGGGGCTTCCTATAGGACGAATCCGAAGCGTGTGACTTCAATTCAGCATAGACCATGCCACATTTGTTGGAGTGTCCGTTGTGCCTTATCGCATGCTTTATGGAGGATATTAGTGGTTAGATGGAAGAAATCACTTTATAGTGATAATCTCGCCACTGCACATCGACCTAGTTTTTAAAATTTTATATTATTTTGTTAACACTTCTTCTTCTTCTTATGGCCTTAAACCCGTACTTCCAGCTCACTCAACCATCGTACGGCTGCCTCCGAGGCGTCATGTATTTCTCTCAGTCCCCCGTCAAAGGAATATAGGAGGCACTGCTCCACGATGTGGTCCATGCTCTGGGTTTTCACTGTTTGTTAACACTGTTATGTAATGATGATGTGCAAGAAGAATAAATAAATAAAAAATATTTTCGACGACATCTCCACGTGCTGTCCGTTTTCCGTCCGGCAAATGCAAAACAAAATTGTCCTTACGGTCGATCCACTTGGCAAGCTTTTTTTGTAATATTGGGTTAGTTGTAAGAGATCGTTTCTTAACGATAAACTAGCCATTGATTTTATTACATTGATTTTATTTAATTTGAATGTATTTCTCTATAAAGTTGTATATTATATTGTCATCAATGTACGAGTTGTCAAGTAGGACCTACCGTAGGTTATGGACGTCCGCGTTTTCTTACAACCGCTCTTTCAGACAAATAAACCTTCGTTACCCTTTCATCATTCATTCGCCCAGATGTCCAAACCAGCGCTATTTATTTACACGCATTCATTCTCAACACTTCATTCTATATATCCCGACACTTGTTCTAACCTACAACATCTCAAATAGTTTTATGTTTGGATGAATGACTGTAGGGTATAATTATGTGTCGCCGAATTTCGAAATCCGCTATAACACATTTTCACGAAAATTAAGTTAATATCCTCTATAACTCAACCGACCAATGGGAGCTATTTTTATGTACATATACAAAATGAACAGTTTATTAATTATAAATAAAACACTTATTTATAGTATATCAAGAGATCAAAGCTACCTTTTCGCTAGCCTGATGATGAGAGCGGAAGCTTTTGAAAGCCGGTTCGCGTCCAGTAAAAAGTCACTGTGAATATACTATAAACAAGTATAATTAATTCAACATGAATTTCCACCAAGTACCGTCGGTTGAAAATATCAACTCTTGAACAGTTTATTTTTATTCAAAAGCAAAATTTATTTTAAAATTGAACTGTTGTAACAATTTTACAACCAACAAAACTTGTTTGACTTCTTTTTGAAAGTACGTTTAATACTTGTATAATAACATATTTTGAACCACTCCAGATTGATTACACTCATCCATAGTCAACCTATTTGAATAGGTATTAACCAGGTCAATTGGAATGATTAATCTGGAGTGGTTCAAAATATGTTTGACGTCTACACGTCTTTACGTAAGTAAAAAATCCAGTTCCCGACATCCAATTGTGTCAAAAAATTCATAACATAAACTTGTATAATAGTATCAGTTATTTTAGAAGGATTAACTATGTAAAAGTAACGAGACATTTTGAATGTTTTTTTAAGTATTCTACAATGCACATCCGTTACTTGATTATTAAAATCTCGATCGATTTCGGTAAACCTATACATATAATACGAGGATTATATCGCTCGTCAATGGTATAGGTTTACCGAATTATATTAATACTCATAATAATAATGCATTGTAGAATACTTAAAAAACATTCAAATTGTAGAATAGTTTTTATCAAATTTCTCCGAATCACAAAAATGTGTTATAGTAGATTTCGAAACTCAGTGACAGATATTATGCAAAGTAAATGATAAAACATATTAATATGTACATATGTAGTTATGTTAACACGCCGTATGTTTGTGTTACAACCGCAGAATATAATGAAAACTTATGTTTAATATTTATTACTAGCAAGGGAAATTAAACAAACAAGACTAAGGAACTAAGTTATGCAATTATACACCATCAAGAATATACATTATAGACTAGTTTTGAATTCGGCATCACTCACGAATAATCAAAATATTGAACCTTTAATACAATCAAATTAAACTAACGATTTTGTTTTTCTACGACGAAACATAAGGCCATCTTAGACTAAAGGCAGAATTCTTGGACTCTCAATCGAGAGGTTCCAAGCTCGAATCTAATTGTTACTCTCACCCTTTCAAAACGTACAAGCATATTACATAAGCACTTAGTGTAAGGGTGCTTCTGGTATACTTGGAATAAAATATTTCAAATCCAACTCAAACTTAGAGAATGAAATCTTCAATCTATCCATACAATTTGATGGCAAATGATGGCAGATGGCAGATGGCAAAAAATACAAACATTTTACATTTTAAATTCAGCGATAACGTAAGCAATTTCTTGTTGGCAAGGAGAGAACAGCTTGCATGTTTAAATATGCAGCTAATCTGCTGGCTAACCTACTTATGAGATATGCCACGATGGTATAGTAGTAGAATTTAATAAACTATTGGTTTTAAAAAAATGATGAAACGTTTAATGGTTCATGAAGGATTAATAAACACATTTATATACACACATTCAAACAGACTCAGATATTTGCACAAGAATTTTGATTCATATAATTTTTCAACAAATTTCATAACAAACTAAATAAACGGAAATTCGTAGACTCTGTAACAAAATATATTTTAATTTAAGAAATAACCAAAATAAGCTTTTCCTGTTAATCTAAAAGCTCAAAGAATATTTTGCGTAAGTACATACTTAAATAAATTAAAATTAAAATAATCTTGGAATGGAAATTTTTCATACGCTTGTTAATAGTTTTGATAATTGGTACCTTTGCTAATTTCTTGAATTTTGTTTGTGAATTCCATTTTCTCAAAGTGCGGTTAGAGAGAAATCTTAATTTTCTTTGTGGATTCCCGGAATATCAAAGAATAGGTAGGTACTCGTGATTTTGCAAATTCATTATTTATTTAATGTTTTGAAATTCTTTTCATTTCGTGGAGTGCCCGGTAAAAAATATTTCTGCTACTTTTTTCAGAGAGTTTTCAAGCGTTCTGTAAAATGCAGGTGTTGATAAAATACCACAAGACAATGCACATTTATTTATTTATTAATTTTTCAACCTTATTGCACATCATCATTTAAAAAAGAATACAAAGTTTAAAACACAAAATAAAACAATACAAAAATTTAAATACTATGACGATATGCAGTGGCAAGATTATCACTATGAAATGATTTCTTCCATCTAAACACGACACATTGACATACACCTAATTAAAACAAATATACTTATACATATAATAACACTAAAGCCTTTGTATGGAGCATTTTGTTATATGGTTGGGAGACGTGGACCATCAGCAAGAGTGAAAGCGGACAACACCTCAAAAGAATCAGCCAATAACGAGCTAACTGGATTGGCCACAACATCAGATACCCAGGACTGCTCAACGCAATCGCAGAGTGTAGAACCGAAGGCACAAATAGCAGAGGCCGACCGAGAGACGCTCATATGGACCAACTGAAGAGGGACATGAGCTGTGGCTCATACGTGGAGTTGAAGAGACTGGCTGAGAATAGGGAGGAGTGGAGAAGAAAGTCCAAACTCGTTGCAGACCAATGTAATGGATTGTAACTCATTATATATATACTTATATAATATTATAATACTATCAATAACACACACAAAATAAAATATACTAAATAACATATTTTATATTAAAATTGCGTTTCTTGAAATTTTTAAATAATACAAGCAATTTTTATATAACATTGCATTTTTTTCTTATTTCCCATGCGACTCATAATACCAAGAAAGCTCGGCGTCTGGACGCAGTAGGAAGTAGAGCGATATCAAATGTCTAATTTTTAAATATTATAAAACTGAAAAGAGTCTTTAAATGAAGAAAAGTAAAAAAATAGCAAAATGAAGAAGAACAAATAAAAAGTATTCTCAGTAAATGAGTCGAAGTTTTTGTGCAACGCTTTTTTACTTGGCAACTTAACCACACTTCGGAAACATAAATATGTTGCTAAAGAACAAATTATTTTTTTATCTTTTATCGCTACTACTATTGTGTAATGTGAGGATATAAGGAGAATGAGGGAATGCGAGAAGTACACTGTAGTTTGAATGTGTGCGAATATGTTGTATTGCAAATGGAGAATGAACAAGAAAATGTATGTTTCTGTTAAAGATTTCTGATAATGAACGAAGGTCTAATCACCTGTAAGTTAGGGTAGATTTAGAATTTTTGAAAAAATACCTCTCGTGTTTACGCCGTTTTTTATAAGTCAGATAGATTTGTATGGAACTAACTGCATGTGATAAGCATAAAGATAGTCCACACCGTGTCATAAAAATAATACTTACATTTATAATTCATTTTATTATGCACGATAATATTGAATTTCCATTGTATTCATTGGCATCGAAATCAGGAAACAAATCTGTTGCTCATTTAACTGCTAAATTTCTGTTGCCAAAGTATGAATAAATTTCTTCCTAGCAGCATTATTAAAACTGTCCTCCGGGATAGGATTTGTGAGACACGAGGATTTGAACTCCTTACAGGGGAGGTAAGGAGTTTTAAATACCACCCTCCATATACCACAACAGCTGCCTGAGACAGGGGCAGCGGGAGGGGTGAGAGAATGAATGAGAAAGTTTTGAAATAGTTTGAGAAATGGATGAAAAGTAAATTAAAACGATTTGTTCTTCTTCGTAGTAAGAATGATTAAGTTATGGTGTTATATGGTTATTATTTTTAGTCGGTTCTTTTCAAAAACTTAGAGCAATAATATTAAAAAGAAATTTATATTTTTATCTCTAACGTTGATATCTTTAACGTAACATATAAGAAAAATCGAGGATATATTGTAGTTGTGTAATCGTTTGGATATTGTTTAGGGTTTTCTTCTGAGATCGCATTGGCCTTCAGCTGTAATGATCCTTGCAATAATCGTCTTATAATAGTAACAATAGATAATAATAATTTTAATTCGGAAACTTTTTTATTGAAAAACATGAATTTGGATTTGAAATGAGCCCTAATACAACCCAGATACCCTCACTGTAAGCTATTTGCTTGTATTGTGAAGGTGAAGTTAGTCGGCAGATATTCTTTTCGATTGAACTGAATGTACTGAAAATCTTCGCTTTATGTTATTTTTGTATGTTTTATACATAAAGGGTGATCTGTCAGCTCAATATGTGCAGAGTTCGTTGTCTACCTCTATTTGAGAAGAATACCGTAAAAGGATAAATATGTATTAAATAAAAAGATAACACAATATATTTTTTTATTCTGTATAAAATACATACATGCATACATACATACCATCACGCCGCTTCCCTCACGGGGTAGGCAGAAAGGATCGAGCGCCACTTCCTTCTATCCTTGCATACATCTTTCGCTTCCGTCACTGTCATACAATTCCTCATGCATGCTCTTCTGTTCAATGTGCTCATCACGTGACCGTCCTGTAGGATTTGATTTAAATGATCTTGCCATTTAATCCTCGGACGTCCACGTCTCCGAGCACCATTCCTCTCAGCCAAATATGTATAAAATAACATCACGGAATCTTCCACATAAAGGAAAGATATAAGACAACTAGATGTAATGAACATGCAAATTATCCTCTCTGTGTCAACAAAAAATTAAAACATTCAGTCTGGGTGACAAACCCCATCGCTGAATTTAAGATATCAAGTATTACAAAAAAAAAACAAATCAAATAGAAAATATATTTTTATTCATGTTTCGCCTCTGTTCAAGAAGAATTTATGAAGTGGGTGTTTGCAAAGTTTCCGGGATGAGAAAAAATTTAAAACACTCGTAATTTATTCACTGCATGTGATACTTTGAACCGGCGTGGCTTATACTGAAATGCCTACTTCAGTACTAGAGTACCTACCTAGTACCTTCTATGCCCTGTCGTGCAATATACAAAGCCTCATAGTAGACAGTAACATATCGTCTGTGGAGTCACGAAACCTCCTATGTGTCTATTTATTTTAACAAAAATGAGATATTTATTTATTTATTGACACTATAAACGGCTGCCGTCTCTTATTAATAGTACCTAAAATATAATGTTCAATACAAATTACATAACATATACTCTTATTACTATAAGTAAGATTAAAATAAATAAAAATAAAACAAATGAAAACTTAAAAAGATCACCAACACAAAAATAAAATTATTATAAACAGTACATGCATGTAATAATATGCAACTATAATCAATAAACAGGTAGGTATGTAAGCAAATAAGTAAGTACATATTATTATAATGCAAGGCAGGCACATAACGTTGACCAGCATCGAGCAATACAGTTGATTCAAACTTATTCGTCTCATTGAACAGCATCTACCGATGAAATAATAACCTATACGATGAGATATCTACGGAAAAAGTTATTGTGAGAAATCAAATCTCTGTGTAAGGTGCTGCTTTTTCTTGGACAATTCATGAAAACTCACATGTACTTAAAAAATGATTCTGTAAAATTTTTCGAATGATGCCTAGAAATTCAATACACAGTATAATTTCTAAGATGATTTCTACGTAATGAATCAGACACCTAGAAAATGTCATCGGGCAAAACAGTTTTTTTATCTGCTGTAAAATTTTAATTTATGCACATAGGAGGTTTCATGAATCCACAGATGATCAGAAACATGTCAGATTCAGAAGTGCAGAAACTTTTGTAAACAGTTTTATTTTAATAAGTTTTGCATCGATGCCTTTACATAAAAAAATCTAATACAAAGGACTTCTGCTAGAAATGTTCGAATAAAAAATTAAGAAAATGTCATTATACTTAAACTTATCTACTATATTTTTATTTAAATATTCGCCGCTTTGTAACCAATGTAAAGTGAAAAATAAAGTAAAAAAATAATTACAAAGATGATTAATGCAAAAATAAGAGAACTATATATCGATGGTTTAAAGCACAGAAGACACATGTCCACTTTTTAGGTAAAATGAGTAAACACATGTACAAGATCGGTTGCAACGCCATCTATGTCCTGATTAAATATTACCAACAATCTTAATATCATTATTGAAATATTTAGTAAAAACCAAATGTCACATGTCCACAAATTCACTTTGTTTTGTGCACAGATGTAACATGTCACATAAGATATGAAGATTCTAAAAAACACATGTCCATTTAGGACGGACATGTGTCATCTGTGCACGCATAAACGCATCCCAAAAGTCGCCGTGAGTGGCACTTCCATCACACTTCCAAACACATGTCCATGACCATCATCTAAAAATGCTAATTCTTGGCATTCTGGTTAAAAATACAGTAAAAAATAAGTAATAAATGACATTAAAAAAGAACAAAGATTATGATTTTCAACACCTTCTGCATTAATTTGAAGTTAGTGAATTAATAAGGAATCTCAAACTTTCAAAACCTGTTTTCTCTAAACTGTCAAATGTGGACATGTGTCTTCTGTGCTTTAAACCATCGATATTTCATCGAAACAACTTTACGGCGGTCAAAAAGGATGTGTTCTAAATCTATTAAGATATAAAGATCAATTTTTTTTCAAATAATTACGATATGAATTGCAAAAGGGGAAATTTTGTCTCAGATACCAAATGTTGTCTATCTATGACTTTACACAGGGTGACGTTATTCAAAAATTCTTAAAGGTACTTTGCTACAAAAAATAATACACTATACACAAAATAAAATAATTCATTTCATATAGAAATGGAAAATAAAATAATACAAAAAAATGATGAATGTAGGTACGTATGTACAATGCGTACCTAATCCCGGTAGAACATTTATTTATGGAAGATTTTTATAAAGATATTCATGTAGAATTTTAAAGAAAATTCATGAATAAATGTATGACATAAGAAAGAAATGGAGAAGTACTTACTTAAAGTAAAATTAATATTCTTTTCAAAAAAATTTAACGTTTGGTTCGTGTACTTTTGAAACGGTAAGCTTGTAACTAGAAAATATGAACTTTGAGCAATAAGATTTAAGCTTTTTCTTACAGCATAATATATCTTAAAGTTTTTTTGTATTACAAAATAAATTTAATAGCAAATATAATGTATGAATAAAGAAGAAGCAAAAGAAATTTGTAAGGATAGATCTTAAATTTCATGAACAATAAGTTGTTCATTGATCATGTTAAGACATTGAATTATACTTTATATTTTGAAGGTCGGCTGTAGAATTTGAACAACGGATCTTTCAAGATATTACACATATTTATTGTCAAAAATTATCAAGCTTGTACAAGTGTTCAAACACAACTTATAAAACAATTACTACTACTACAATCCCATCACTGCATATCCCACAATAAGGGTAGCCAGAAGATCAACTGTATGAAATAAACATGCGAGCTGTCCTAAGTTGTTAAACTATTCCAAAATTTTTGAGATGGCAAATAAAATACACTCTGAGAGAAAATTCGTTTGAAAATAAATTTGAATTTATAATTCTACAAATAAAAGTGATATGAATTTTAATCTAAACACAACTACGTACTACACATTTTGTACATGCAACATTTTTCCTTTACGACTAGACAGAATGAGAATATTTCAAAAGTGATAAAAATTTAACAACAAGCAAAGTGCAACGGCGAAAAACGATTGTATGTCTGTAAATGCATTGTATAAATTTTTAAAATCGCAATAAAGATTTACCTGCAGTTATGGGTGTAAAAGTTTTAACGGTCGTATTTTTATGGGTGTTTGTTCGGATAAAAACTAAGCGGGAGTTAGAAAAAGAGCAAATAACAAATGAAATAGAACGGGCGACATTCATAAAATATACGGGCCACAATTTTTTTTTATTAATACTATTGCTATACTATCAAGGGCATATCCCACAAGTAGGGTAGCCAGCAGACTAGCTGCATGTAATAAACATGCAAACTGTCCTCACCGTGCCCATAAAAATTAAGACATTCAAGATGGGTGGCGTAAACCTTATTTAAGATGTAAAATGTTTATTTTTTCAAACGGTTGCAGGCTACCTCACCTAGGAGATATATACCTAGTGATAGTATATACAAGGTGGAAATATATTTTGCAAACCTTTTAAAACCACTAAAAATATTTGGAAAGCAGTATGGTTCTTTTTTTAAATAAAATAGAAATTGCCGCCCATTATGCTTAGTTATGTTTTATCGCCCAGAAAAAGCTCGTAGAAATAATTTCTGAAGATACCATGTAACGTGTGTTACAAGTTACAATAATATACCACCACACAACGCATAGAGAAACAAGAGCACTCGTAAAAACAAAAGTCGTCGCCACAAATAATAATAATAGTAAGAACAATAATAATTCTGTGGAAAAACAAAAGAAGAATAACAATAATAACAGAAGAAGAAGAAGGGGTGAAACAGTTGAACGACGCGAATTGTTTTTTCAACAAGAAAAAGGATAATAAAGCCTAAAGTAAGGACCTCTTTGCCGTAGTGAGCATTACGTACGTACTGTAGTTGCACATTGAATATGAGTCATAAGTCGATCGCAAATTTTTAACATGTTGATCCGTTGCTGTAGAACAAAATTCTCTATGATTTGCGAACTCTGTAGAATGTGGAAGAGTTCGAGGCAGGGTTAAAGACCCTATTGTTCATGAGATGTTATGATTTATGAATGGGCACTTGCGGTGGTTTTTCCACAAAACGGCGCATCTCCAAAAATTGTTAAGTTATGATTATTATAAAAATAACTGCTAATTATGACAAAACCAGACAGACATCTCAATTTGGAAACCATTTTTACACATTGTGCAAAATCTAATCGGAAAAAATTTGAAAGGTGCCTCAAGGTTTACGAATTGACTCATGGCTGGCTAAGTGATCATTTTCGGTGTCCATAGACAACTATGAATAATTTCGCCATTCTCACTGTCACGATATTAAGTCCATCAATCGAGAATACTTAGTGCTAATCATAGAAGTAAACAAAAAACATTATTCTCTGATTAAATAATGTGTCATTTCTGCGCGTTGGGCCCAAGTCTAGCTAAACAAAAAAAAGTAATTATTCTAAGCATTTGCTTGTTTATGGTATAACAGAAGGTGGCCAAATTAATGTACACACTCAAATAAATCTAATTCCTTAACATACATACATACCTTATTCTTATAGCAGTTTTGATATTTTAAGTAAATCACCTTGTTTTTTCCATATCTGATAACTGGAATTATTGTCCATATTTTTTACTAATTAAGTCTGATAATAATTGTTGTATCCACTCTTATTACTATATCCTTGAATTATACAATATTTTGACAAAAAAATGGTTCTTTTCGAATAATATGTCAAATTTTGGAAATGTCACATAATCTGTACTGAATGTATAACAGTGACGCATACCATAGGACAGCGTAATACAAAAACACACACATACATACACAGGACAAGAATATTATATTATTTTTATGTATTCTTAAACAATACACTACAGGCATTTGTTTTCACGTGTTCTTTTTTTCTGTGTTTTTTGTTCACCTCCTGATAACAAAGGGAACTACGTTCGTTGTCAAGTGAAATTGATACGAATTTACAATATTGTAATACAATACTTATGAAAAATTGTGAAACAATGTCAAAAATTTCACATTGTTTAAGTTTCCATACCATTTCGTTTCTATACCGTTTAGTAGTCTCTTTACCATTTAAGACAAAACCAACCCGCTGCAACACTAAGGAGTAAATTGAAAACATTGCTTTTCAAGAAAAGACACGGCGCCCTTGAGATGGTCACGGATCATTAAACGGTGCCAAATACAAATTGTCTTTATTATTATTATAACGATACATATATCCCTAAGTGGGGTAGCTAGCAAACTAGCAGCACGTTATAAACATAAAAGCCATCCTATCCTTGCCATAAAAATAAGACATTCCAATGAGTGGTATTGTAATTCATCACTCTTGGTGGCATTATACCCGCCTTATATATGATGTTCAAAAATTTAATATAATAAATACACAGGTTTTTTTCTCCGAGTCAATTAAAATAAGATTTCTAAATGAGTGGTGATATATTCGTATCTCATCAAGGTTTCGTCCAACTGACCCATCAGGCTTGTCCAATAGCCCGTTAAGTTGGATTCTACGACTCTTGAGATATCCGGGTGTGAGGTGGGTCTCTCTTTATCACTTCTGGATTGAAAATGTGCGATATTTTTAAAATACTTAAAAAATTACAGAAAATATTTGGACACATATTTTATTCGAAAGACTCCACGAAAAATAACACAATTAAGTAACTTGTTAAGCTTTTATTGAGGTATATATTTTTATATGGCATGGATATTGGTACACAATGTGCCTATACATGGTGGAAGATCACTCGAGGTGAAGACGGATGGTCTTAAGAACGAGGCATGATGGTCACGGTCCTCAGAATTGAGGTACCGATGAAGATGATGATATTATAATTATATTCAATACATAACAAGTTTCAGTTTGGGCAGTATTCAATTATCCCATAATAGCCTTTTACCCTCCACCAGAGCTTATAATAAGTCAATATTTACATAAACACACATATACCTACAAACCTACATACATACTCTACCATCGCTTCAGACTATTATGTATTAGGTATATACTAGCTTTTTCGCCCGATATAACGCAGAAAATAATCATGTAATAGTGAAAAGGTACGCTGTAGAAAACATAAGCGAGTATAATGTTTTTATATATGTGGAATATAATTTAAAAAAATTAAAACTATTGCAAAAATGTTTGGTCATATAATGAAATTTTTTATGTCTTATTTGATTAAATTAGCACAGTTTTGTAATTATTGTACTTGCTGAGTCACGTTTTGAGAATAATACTACTACTTTTATTAAAACTATACCATCACAGCATATCACATAAGTGGGGATACCAGCTCTGTATTATTAACATACAAAATATCCTCTCCGTGCCGACAAAAAATAAAGATATAAGGGATAGGTGGTAAATCTCATCGCTGAAAATAAGATGTAAAATGCCTTTTTCTTTCAAACACCTACGTTTTACAGGACACTCGAAAACTTATGAAAAAGAGTGGGAGACCAATTCTTTGCCAGGCGCTCCACGACGACAACGTGCGGTATTTTCTAAATAACTCTAGATTGAAGACGAGATTTAGTATAGGAGGTATTAGTCTCTCTATTATTTGTCTGATTTAAATGCATGCACAAGTATCACCACAGTTTTGCCTGCGCAGGCCGACTTGCACACGGAACACCGTGCGTGTAGTTGGTAAAACTGTATCCCGCGCAAACCCTACAGCGCGGCTTGCGGACTTTTCGACTTGCTTGAAATTTTGCATGCGCGTACTTACCTGCACGTGTGGTTGGGTGTTCAAGGCCGTGTTGTGCGTGTAGTAAGGCCTTAACTATTTATGAACGGATTTAAATATTTCAGCCGTAATTACTATTATTATTATTAGTTCTAATAAGCAACTCTCTCTCTCTTTCTCTCTATCTGTCTCCCTTCTGCCCCTGTTAGGTTAGGTTAGATAATAATGTTATATTAGCTTTTACAATACAGTCTGTCTCTATCACATAAACAAACACATAATATAGATTATAATTAATTAAGGTGGATACACATTACAGATCCACTCTGAAGCGTTTATTCTTTGCAACTCAACCGATTGTGAATCATTATACCATCTCAGCATTTCGTACAAGTGGGATAATCAGTCGACCAACTGCATGTTATAACTGTTCAGCAATCCAAAATATGGTATCATCCGAGCCGCAATAAAAAAACACAAACCGGGTGGTTAAGTAACACTCCTGTCTTCGAGCTACGAAATCCCTGGTTCGATTCCTGCCAAGCCAAATTGAAAAATGGCCTTTTTCTTATTGTCCTGGGTCTGGGTGATGTTACATGTAGGTATATATGTTTGGTGCATTTTATATGCGTATTGTCGCGCTAGTTGCTAGTTCATATACAAGATCCATAAATTGGTTTGGGACTAGCTCAAATTGTGTAAATTGTTGTTTGTCCCCTAAAAAAACAACCAAATAATAAACTATACACTAGTAAATAAATAAACTTGAGTGTTTTGGTTCTACTTCGACGATGTAAAGATCGGAATATAATATATACGAACTATTTGACACTTTTTAAGGTGTTGATATTGCCAAAAATCTGAGAAGCTTATCTGTTTTTCCGTGGTGTCCTATCTGTAACTTAAATTGACTCAAAATAATTCGCACTTAAGGTGTACTTTGTATCAACTCGAAAGGGTTTGACGGAATGGGTTTTTAGTATGAATCCACCTTAATAATTCTTGCGTCCAATGTCATCATAATAATTATGACAATATTTTCACAGCAACCCATAATTTGGACTTAAGGTTTTGTGATAATTATTATTAACCTTTATTAAGCTTCATATAAATATTTGCTCATTTACTGGAGTAGGTACAATACAGGATGAAATCATATTCATCCCCTCAAACCAAAGCTTTTATGGGGTAGACGGAGGAAATCGAATACCTATTAAAGGCTATTAAATAAACCCACGTCTCTTCGTACTTAATCTTTTGGACACAAAATTTTTATACCAAAGTTATAATTTACGTTCTGACAAAAGCTTAAAAAGACATTATCTCTTCTTACTATTTATTTATTCATTCTTTAGTATACACTGATAACAAACAATTTTATAAAGAAATACATAAATAGTAAAATTATACCACAGAGTTTATCATAAAGGTGGGTTTTTTTACAACTAACTTATGACAATTGATATATTAAAAAGCCGGGAACACTGCAAATGCTTATGTCTTACGATAAACGAAATGGGTAGCATGTATGTTCGCTGAATCTACAATTCTTCTTTTTCTCATCACCCTTCAATGCTACTCTCAAGATTATCACAGAACAGAATAAATCTCCTGTACTTAGAATAATTCTATTCCCAATCACGTCACCCCTTATCCAAGTCATTCTCTATTTTCTAACGTCGTTGTTAATATTGGAGAAATTTAAAACAACTCGTATAAAATATTCCAATCATACAGAATCTTGTAAAATTTATAAAGAAAATCGTAAGAAATCTAAGCAACTTTGCAGATAATCTATACTTAATGTTTGCAATTACTCTATAACTATTTTATTCTGAAACTGCACGCTTAAGTATCAATTCATTCAATACATTAAACAGTGTGCAAGGTCCAGAAAGATGGCTTAGCTTTAATAACAGAAAGGCAGTCATGAAAAAGATTTTATTGCAGTCAATACTGTCTAATTGCCTGGAGCAATGAACGAATAGGGGCTAGAGAGGGGTGGCTAGTTGCATTTACGTAAAAAGGGTAGTCGGTAGAGGGTTGTATCTGTCGTCCTGGGTAGGATGTGGAAGAGAGGAATTAGTGGGTCGGAAGAGAAATGGATAAGGGTGGTCGAGAATGGATGAATTATTAAGCAAATGGAGTGTGAAAGACAAAAATATTATTTTAATATTTGCAGGAGATGATGATGATGAGTTAGATTTCGCTGATTATTTTGAGATTACGGAGGAACTTTTCAATTAGAAATATCAGAAAATGTTATTTGTCTTATAAATGAGGTCTTAAGAACATCTGCCTTTTACACGACACTCGAAAATATACAGAAAAAAGTGGAAGATCTATTCTTTACCGGGGACTCCTTGGGGTATATTGTAAAAGACCTACATTGCTTAAGAGGTCTTTGCCGATTATAAAAAAAAAACTTTATATTTGTTGTAAAAAAAAAGAAATGAATAAAAACCTTTTGATAAAGATATTTAAAATTGTCGGGAGCTTTGTAAATAACTATGTATTTGCCTACACAATCGTTAGATATTTTCAAACCACAGCAAAGAACATCACCAAAAGCGTAAATTGTAAGACCAACCAGTTTCGAAAGCTTAGAGTATACCTCAAAAAATATAATAAATAATGTACATAATGTAAATAATGTATAATGTACAAAGTATCGTACATACTCATTTTTATTATGGTATCAATATTTTTTCATATATTTCCTTTGTATTTCTTTTGATATAGGTTTGTCTTATTGCATTTTTTTATAAATTGAAGTAGGCAATAAAAGAAAATGAAACCATGTTACCAAATAAATTGAATCGGTTTTTTCGTCAAAGTTATTTGATTAGTTCTATATAAGATCAGCTGTATAAGAAGACAACTTATATTACGAAATATGAAAGAAATTTATGTTGGAATCGAAGATCATAACTTGATATCATATCATAAATATGGAAATAGTTCGAATCTTTAATCAAATATCTAATCAAAGTTAACTGCGCACACCTTGTCTGATGATATGAGAAGATGTTATATAGTAAAAACGTGAAGAATAAAGATGAAAATGGGTAGATTTTAACATCCACCTTATAGATTGGTAATGCAATACAATTCCTATTCTTAGAAATTATGTTTTAAAATTAAAAATTATAAGCATAATTTTAAGCTGTTTCACTTTATGGTATCCTATTAAGATTATAATGGTTTTCGCTATTCATACTTAACTATTGGACATCCCATGTAGTAAGTAATAATATTAATTAAAGTTGATCTTTGAGACATCCTATATACATGTTAAAGCAATAAAAAGACATTTACAATAAAATAAAATAATAAATATGTCTTTCAAACCAACAATACTAAAGGTATTATGTACCAATATGAACGAACTTTGGTGATTTTTGTAAAAAGTTGCACTTCTAATAATATGGACCATCAATATAATTATTATTCTGAATAATTTAATGAGAAACTCGAGGAAAATATTAACGTATTTTTGAACTATCACTCATTTCAAACTAATTGATTTGAAATTTTATCACAAGTGAGATCAGATCCCTAACGAACCACGTCAGAAGATCAGGAAACGAAAAGCCGACTAAATGTATTCTGCAGGGTATACCCGAGGGCAGTAGACTGTTAGGCAGACCAAGATAGAGATTATTAGATAACATAAACCGATATCTAGAGGAGCTAAATGCTAAAGAAAACAGACTAGCAATCCATTGCTAACAATTGAAATGCTTGGAGATCTATTCCTTTGGAGACTGTAGTGTATGAACATTGGTTAACTATCAACATATTGTACATCTGTGGTGTGTGGAACTGTCAATGTAAATTGACAAGTACATTGTCTCTGACACAGAACAGTATATGAACTGGAGTATTATGCAAAAGCAAGCAGTTGCTGTTTGATGTGAGCCAGAGCCAGTGATCTTCAGGAGAGCAAACAGTACAGAGACCATGCTCTAAAAGAGTTGTCCGACTATCACAAGTAAGTAAGATATTGAAATTATAATAGTTGGAAAAGATAGATAAAATAATAATTAATATTATGTAGTTTAGCCATTCATACAGTATATATCTGTCCCATACACAAGTTTCAACTTCAAATGGGATAGTAAAATATATATATGTATTTGTGTTATATAAGTCAACATTTTGTAAATCAAAATTGTAATGTATGTATATTTGAAATAAATAAATAAAAAAAAGGCTTTATTCCTTATTTATAAGTATACCTTAGTAATACGTAAGTGTAGAGAGGATGACAATGCATAGATGTTAAAAGAGAGTATGTAGAAGAATACATGAACTTACTTATTGTTACTAGGTTATTGGGGGAGAGTGTAGGTACCACTGAAAGGGCAGGGGGAGAGTATGTATAAAGTATGTATATATTGCGGTATGACTCATCAGAAAGCCTTGTTAGTCTTGTGTAAATTGAAAAACAGATTCTAAATCATTTTCAAATATACATTAATATTTCACCCATTTTTCACAAATTATTACCGGCGTGTTTGAACGTATTGATAGTCTTCTCTATGTTATAAAAAAATATGACATTTATTGTAGTATGACTTATATTATCTAATTTATTTATTTAATCAAATATACGGCTTACGCCATTTAAAAATATTAAAACTACAACATTAACACCTACACACTCACAAAAATTGCTACTGTTTTTAAGATATTGATTTTTTTTATTGCGAATGCTTGTCTTTTACAGAAGACTCGAAAGTTCTCCGAAAATATTTGGAGTCTGTTGATACATTTCTTCATAGCATCTCTCACAATTGAGTTAAACAGAATCATATAGAAAAGCCACCTACTAAATAATATGCCCACTAATTGGGGAGGGTTAAAGTCTCGAAAATTCTCACAAAAAAATATTGTGAGTCTGTTGAAACATTACTCTATTGATAGAAAAGCTACCTTCTAATAATACCCACTGATTGTAGTCTTGAAGACTTGATTCTATAAATATCAAATCGATGCGTGTTGCCTCTTATTGGAGTAAAAATATTGTAGCCAGACAAGGAAAGTTAGCAAAATTATCAGTAGGCCTAATCAAAACACATTAAGCGTTACGTTTTCGTTCGAATGTAGACGACGTTGCGAGAACGTGTCAATTTTCTTAGCTACTTGTGTAACGTTAAAATGTGTTTTGACTACGGGCGCAGATATCATGCATGAAAAAATAGTTGTACTCGCTTATTATAATTTTATTTAGTGCTTTTGAGAACCACTGTTGCTGTTCATGAAAGGGTGATTGAAAGAAAACCACCCTTTTAAGATAATATACTTAAATACAGGGCTTCGATTGCATCTCTCTCTCTACCCTCTGAGAAGGTTTTCAATATACAAAGCCAATACGGAGTACATTTTCATTATAAAAGCAAAACCGGACGTCGCCTTCTCATCAAATATAAGGGTTGGAGGTTGGAGATTGGGGGTGAGATCTTTCAATTCACAAATTACCCCATATTTTCTTATCGCGCGACAAGGAAAAGTGAAAATTACACATTAGAGGGTTGTGTTTAATGTATGATAAGATTTTTCTTTTACGTGCTGACAAATTGTACGAACAGGTAACGTCGGGGAGAAAAAATGCTGATAAAGTTTGAGACTCTTCGTTTGATAAGTTCAACAGTGTGAATAAAAATAGCTGTTTCTTCTTAAATTATAATTTAAAAGAAATAAAAGATAACCGGTATCGATAAAGCATACAGGCGTGTTATATGGTTACGTAATGCCAAAAGGCAAGTTAATCGCATATGCATTTTTTTCCAGCCAGCATGAATAAAAAAAAAATCAAAAATAGATAATGTATATAGAAAAAAAATACAGAAAAACTTAACTGTACATTCATAGTAGGTACTAAAACCATTGAAAAGTGTAAAAAAAAACTAAATTCAAATGAAATTAAAGTCATAATGAAATAAATAACACGAATTTTCAAATCAAATTTTGAGTAAATAAGAGCATACACACATCCTTTATCAGGGATTCAATACATTAGCCAACACCTTTTTAGAAAATCTGCATTCTTTGACAAAACCAGTCATAAGCCTCGATTGGAGAACCATGTCTACACAATGCAACATTGTGTAGAATCTAATCGGAAGAAGTGAGAAAGGTGTCCCAACGCTTACCAATTGGCTCAAGGCTGGCTTAAGTGATCACTTTTGGTGTCCATGGACAACGTTCAACAATTCCACCATTCTCACTGTCACGATGTAAGGTCCACCAATCGAGAGACGCTTTATCCAAACCTTAGAAGCAACCATCTTTTTGGGATCTCATTTTTCAAATCTCAAATAAATCGCGATCTCCCGTCTAAATGGCGCCGGAACAATTAGGTTCAATACTTTATCGGCTGCTCGTTCGACCAGTCAGCAACAATGGTTTTGTCATCTGCACCCAAATCCGGTTAAACAATAAAAAAAATTGTAAATATTCTAAACATTTGCATTCTTTGAGTTTGTTTCTGGATATATTTTTTTTATTTATCTTATACAAATATATTAAAATATTTATTTATGATACCAATTCGTCAAATTTGAATTAAAGACAGTAATTAATAAATACATAGAGTTTCTCTAGGATCGCATCGATCAAAAGCTGTAATAGTTCCAGTGGAATTTTATGTATTTTCAATACAAATATAAATATCTTATTATGTATGTTTTTGTACAATTATCAATTTGTAATTATTTCCTGACCGAAATTAAGTATAAAGCTAGTACATAAAATATACATATTATATGAGTGATATGAATTATGATTGATATGATTTAATCGTAAGGTATGCATCACTTGCAGGATAGAGATATAGTGATATTAATATAATATGCTTCTATACAATGCAACTAGCTATAGAAACTTTTGAAAATATTGCAAACAGAATATTAGAGAGAGTATACAACTTTCAAAAGTAAATATATTATTATACCTACATTTATGTATACAAGTCGTAGCGGTGAAAAGGAAATAGAATACAACGTGCATTCTACGTTCTACATCGTAGCAGCTACTAACAATACTACGACAACTAACAACTGTTGCTTGCCAGGAGCAACTCTCTCTCGAAACGACCGACGATGTCGGCTACGACAGGAGCATTTCCTGTCTACGAGGGAAATAGAAGTGCTACGTATTTTTCCTAGCTACATTCAGACAGCACACAACTAGTTACATTCTACTGCTACGATTTCGTAGAACGTACAAATATTACTAATGAGTATAAGATAACAATGTCTACGACGATAATGGCTTGAGGTAGTTTTATGATGGCTACAAATGTGTTTGTTTAATTACAGAGAAAATGTTTTTCCTCCAAGAGTTATTTATTTATGCATCACTTTTCATGTTTTTTTTCTACATTTGTAGTTTTCAGTTTATTATACTATAGTACAAATATTTTATGCAAATTAATGTTAAATCTAGTAAAATCACATAACTATACCACTGCTACAATACTATATTGTCAAAGCATATCAAACAAGTCAGATAGCCAGCAGATTAGTTACATGTTATAAACATGCAAACTGTTCTTTCTGTGCCAACAAAAAAATAAGACATTCAGGATGGATGGCAAACCTCATCGATTTATTTAAGATATAAATGTCAAATCATATAATAATAAATCTTAAGTGACCCTAAATTTGTTGCAGGAATATAATGAAAAAATATAAGCAGCAATGAGATTCAAAGTGTGAAATAATACACCAACAATGAGCAGTCGAAGGGTGGACTTATAATACAAGATCATCCAGTCAACTATATCATATTATAATGATTTAGTACAAACTAAACCGTTATTTATTAGCAAATAAATAAAAAGGAAATATAATCACATTTATAAATAAGTATCAAAGAACCAGAGAAATATTTGGTGTCATAACGTCTTGAAAATTAATATTATAAAAAAATACTTAAATCATTTAAATTCAATTTAATGCCAAATATGAACATTACAAGCACGCACATAATGTAAAGTATAAACTTCTCGATTCTCAATAAGTATTTTCGTTAAGTTTCTCTGTCCTGAAAGCATATTCCCAAGTTTTTCGATCAATCTGTGAAGATTTTATTAAACTTTATTGAAATCTCATAAATCTTCAGCGCTTTGACGTGTCCCATCATAATAATAATAATAAGACTCGAAGCTTTTCTTACAAAAGTATCGTGACACTTTTAATATTTTTCAGAAAGCTTAATGTTTTCAATACTTTCATTGACAGGTTGTATAAATCACGCAATAAAAAAATGAAGAATAAAGTATTGTAATATTTTGATGAGAAATAATTGTGCTAAAAAAACATACATTTTAAAACGTGGATAATAATGTCCTAGAATTGATGACAGCGTCCTAGAGGTGCTTTGGCACGTAAAATACACTTTATGGACAATCGGCACACAATAAGCTTGGCCCAAGAATCTCCACAAACGAGAGCTGGAGGAATGAAAGTACATACTTGTCATATTATCATTCTGGCAAAGTTTTACAAAATTCTGTCCCGGGAGAGTCTCGCTACAGTCATTTTTGTCCCATGTAAAATAATACTGTATGATTCTACGTAAACTTGGTTTATATTTTGTCATAATGTACCTATATGTTACTGATTGTAAAACGAACCATGTGGGATGAGAATAAGACACACTAAATTCTATATTCACGGTATAAGGTTCACCTTTTTTTACCAGATTTCACAAAATGTTGCATTTTTAATTGATTAATTTTATATTTTTAAAATTATTTCTTTATTTGTGTTTTAATAAACCTGGTACGAAGACTTCAAATAAAAAGGGTAGAGCAGAGGAATATAATTATGTAACATGATATTATTCATTCATAAATAATAATAATAATCCTCAACTCAGGTAGCCTGGGGGTGTGCTATACACATAAATAATAATAATAATGTATGTAACTAAAATAATACTGGATATGTAATAAAAATGAAGTGACAAACAAAAAGACGGTATAACAAATCACAACAGAGGGTTGTCATCAGATAAGGGATGAAAGATGTTCAAAATAATAACATTAGAAACTGTGTACATAAAGAACTAGTGTTACGTTTTACCCCACAATACTCCCTACAATAATATTGAGGTGGACACAGTGACCTTTCATATAGACTGAAGATTTAAAGAAAAAAATGGTAGTGCGACCAATCAAATTTAGCGGCCAATATAATTTCATATCAATCAGTTTAAAACGAGCGTTAGTTTGAAAACATACGTTCATATCTCCCTCGAGTCTCTCGTTGTAGATACATTTGTAAAATTATGTGACTGTTGATACAAAATGTATTGATGGTCCATATATTATAAATGCACATTTTTACAACAATCACCAGTATATAGAGAATTATACAAAGGTTCATAATATCTTTCGTGCTGCAGACTTGAAGGACATTATTTTTTATTATTGTAGTAATCTCTTTATTGCTATACTATACCAACACGGCACAACCGACAGGTGGGGTAGCCAGCAGACCAGCTGCACGAAATAAAAGTGAAAGCTGGCCTCTCCATACCAACAAAAAAAATTAAGACATTTAGGGTGGGTTGCCAACCTCATCGCTGAGTTCAAGATGTAAAATATCTTTATTTTTCAAACACCTATCATTTATGAAACTTCCAGAAAAGAACGGAAATCCAATTCTATGCCGAATGTTTCACACAAAAAAAGCAAGACCGGTTTATCACTATATTTTTATTACATATATTTACTGTTTTTATTATTTTTTAATATGTTGACCCTTGATAACTTTCTGACTATTTTATTTGAAGCTTTGTAATTGTCTTATCTATTTATTTTTTTATCAGTAATTTTGACGTACCTACCTAATTTATATTATTTTAAGATTTTGAATTCTTGATTTTATGTCTTAATTGTACGATGTGTTTATGTATGTGAATTTGTATTGTATATAATTATATTTTTTGAAGCCTGTCTTATATTTAAACATGTGCGCCGTATACAACTGTAAAATTAAATATAATCACAAATAAGTAGGTACAAACAAACTTTTACATAATATTCATAGATTTATACCGAAATTTACTGCAATACTTTATTTCGTTCCATACCATAGAAACATGTCGAAACATATTACAAGATGTTACATTTTAACATGAAATATTTTTTCGGGCTAATATTATTTCAGAAAGTATAAAATGTAATACTATGTTTATCTGAAGCTTATGAATTATTACCTCAGGAGAAGGAAGAATGTGTCTTATCATAGGAAAGTCATTTATTTTGTACGAGATGTTTTGATGTACGATCGTATATCAAAATAATGTCACTTTGTTATAGGCAGTGTGTAGGAGTCATATTTCATAAGATGTACATCTGAGAAACTAGTTCTGTAGGTGTGAGAATAATAATTTATAGGTTGATGTATTAATTTATTTAATTTACCGGTTAATTTATACATAAAAATTCGAAAATATATTATACTAAATACTTGCAATATTGTTAGAAAGTTTTTGAACCTAGATATTTCAGGCACAATGCTGGTATTTTGAACCCGCATTTTGAGCCTGATCCTTTGATATCCTGTATATCTGGATAAGTAAATTTTTCCCGGCATTAGACTGTTAAGTTTTTGTGAGATCATGACTGAACATATCGAGACTAATCTGATTGTATTATGCTGAGAGGTGTGGATGGTTACTTTTTCGAACATCTGTTTTTCACAGGACACTCGAAAACTTACGGAGAAGAGTAAGAGATCAATTCTTTACCAGGTGTTCCACGGAGTTTTATATAGTTTTAAGTTTTTATATTTTACATACAGTTTATCTTTTCTATCATGAGAAATTCATGGGATAACAGTTATATCGTATTACTCGAGATCGAAAAGTGTGGAAAAGTATATCCAACAGTGGAGAGAATAAGGCAAGCAGCAAGTGTTATCATTTTCATCAGATGGCATTGCATTACAGTATACATCAATGCGCCGACTGATGTCTGATTAACTATCGCAATACGACAGCAATAAGTTTTCTGACTTACTTTATTATGCTGTGAATGATGAACGGCGATTCAAAAGCTAAACAAAAATGTATTAATAATGCAACATACCTGACTGAAACTATTGGTCAATTCTGATTCCGGAATCGGTCTGAATCCAGAACTGCTTCCAGCGACGTCTTTCCTCCACTCATCACTATTTCTGGTCTTCTCCAACAACTCTTTAGCAACTCTTGATGCTTCCTCATGAAACCTTGATTCCAAACAGTGGTTTCTATTTGCATCGACCTCATCCCTTCTGCTTCCAGCTTCAAATCTTTCTCTCAATTGTTCAGCTTTTGTTTTTTGTTCTTTTTCAATTTCTGTGTGATTTGATGATTGGAAGACAAAAGGTTTTTTCGCATGGTTTGAAAATTTATCATCATCTTTCAATAAATGCTGTTCATCATCTTCTGTGCTCTGGTCTTCAAGACCTCTTTCAGTATCAGGTCCTGATCTCCAACCAACACCTTTGATGTGAGATTCCAGAAATGTTGATCCTCTGTAACAAAAAAAAAACGAATTGTTATGAATATTTTGTTGAATTTGTATTTATTTCTTTTTTACTATATATAGTTCACAATACAAACAATTTTATAAAGAAATGCATTTAAAATTTGAAGGCCGATTTGACGGACGATATGGCGCGGAATTAACGTTCTTGCCCTTGAGTCACGAGGTTCCGGATTCGATTCCCGGTGGAATGAAAATGAAGAATGACCTTTTTCAAATTGTTCTGTGTCTGGATATTACATGTACATGTGATAAGTGCATTGTGTATGTGTGTATGGTAGCGTTAGTACCCATAACACAAGATTTATATCTTAGTTTGGGACGATCTCGATCTGTGTGAATTGTCTATACATTTTGTACTATCTCTTCCAACTAATCTAACTTTAATGATAACACAAAATTTTGCTTTTTTTTTTTTAATACTAACTAAAACTGCATTCATTATTACAGGCAGAGAAGATAATGCATTAAAAACTCCTGTTCTTTCAAAAGTTTTACAAATCTATCAATAAATATGCAATATCCTGAAAGCAACAAATCAAAATACAAATAAAGCTTTCAAAAGTTCTGACGCTGTAAAGAACAATTATAGCCTTTAAAGTAAGAGAGATCCTTTCTCAAACAAAACGAAGCTTCCTTCAGTGTCTTCATTAAATAATAAAATTGATTCAAAGCTTTTCGGGACTTTATTATGAAGTCTGTAATATCCATCCTATAAAGCTCAGGAAACCCATCATCAATCAGAGCAACTTAATTTTGAGTTTAAACTTTCTGAAGGAATTCATCACCCCTTTTTGGAAATGATTATAATTATTACTTGACGCTGTAAACTTCCTTTCCATTATTTTGTAAATTAAGTGAGCTTAAAGGATAAATAAGCTTGAATGAACTTATCTTTTGAAGTTTGTCAATATGTTAAACTGCTTATTTACCAGTTATTTTTATCAAAAGGACCTATTTCGAGGTCTTTTTTTATTAGCAGGTACATGTAGAACTGTTAATGTTATGGTTGGATATTTAATTTCAAAGTGCATAGATTTTTAATTAATGTTCGAAAGCTAGGGTGTCTCGTTCGGGGTAAGAGAATCAGTTTTACTTATTAGATAATAACTGAAAGAAAATCATTTTGATATTGCATATATTTTCTTGATATATTATGCAATATCGTCGCTGGTAAAAACTCAATTTTGGTGATAGAAATATCTTTTCACTTATTCTTTTGTTAAATGAAGATCATGTTACCTACTTGTAATAACTTAAGAACTCAAGAAAATTGTTTTGTATATTTTTATGTAGGCAAATAGATATATTATGAATTATTACATTTTTGTTCTCAATTTAAGTTTATCTAAATCACTTACACAGTGAAAAATAATTATGTTTGATGGTATTTCGTAAGACATAATCTATTTTCATCTCGTGAAGCAATATGTTACTTGTCCCCAGAATAAGGGTAGTTTGATGTACACCCTTCAACAACTCACGCTCACTGTATAATGAGACAAACAAGGATCATTTGACAGACAAGACATCCTTTAGAATTATTTATACATACACACCATTTTTATAAAAAGCGCGATAAGTGAATGTTCGAGTACACTGAATGTTACAATAAAATTTTAGACTTTTTTAAGATAGAGATACATAATGTATCAAAACAATAACACTGTTTATTTTTCACACCAATGACTATTATTATGTTCGAGTGCTTTCAACTGAACTTAAAGTTTCAACGATCACATAAATATTACTATTTTTTTAAAGATATATCTGGGTTTAGTTGTAAACCCAAATACAATCTTATACACCTTTCCCAGTAAGCTAAAAGCTTGTGTCGTGAAAGGGAAGTTTGCAGAGTTTGCTTTATAAAAATTACTATAATATTCAGTTATGTTTATATTGTAGTTGAAAATGTAAATAAAAAAAAATAGAGTGGAGTTGAACAGTGTTTTAATTATAATAATCTTTAATAAATTGTTCAGCAAAAACTGCTTAGTAAAGGTAGTATGCCCTCTATGGAGAAAGTGTATCATTGTTGAAATTTAACGAATAACTACTTTTTTCAGGACGTTGAAAACCGTGTACAAAACACAGCAAGACTTATAATTCTACATTGTAGAATAACTAGATTATGTAGTTTAGTTTTCGAATTTAATTTTCACCTTTGATTTAAGTTTTTCAACTCTAGAACATAAACTGTTCTCGTTAATGAATTCAACACATAATAATAATTTAAACTTTATATTGTCGTTTAATAATTAAAGCTCTTGAATCATAAAACAAGGGAGTCTAAGATGGGAGAAGGTACATAGTACAACTAGGCAGGTTAATCCAATTTTAACATTGTTAATCGTCCGTCATACAGCGAGAGAATTAACTTCGTTAAATATTAGTTAATTTTCTATTGTTTTGATATAACAGTTATGTATTTATATTTCTTCTTGCAAAGTTTTCTGCCGTACATGTACATTCAATAAATAAAAAGGGTGTTCTACAGAATTCAAACTAGCACACTTTAATTAGGAACTGATTTCTCCACGAGACATCTTAGGTACTCTCTTATAATGAATTTCAAATTTGGAAATGGTTTAAACAAAAATTAATGCTCATTAATCTGTAAACAGTGTATTAACAAGTTAAGCAGATTAATGACTCAAGAATTTAACGGATTCATGAGTCATAAAGTTATGATTTAATGAAATATTTGATTTGTTAACTTTTAACGGATTAAAAAGTCAATATTTAACTCCAATACCTGGGACATAATATACACTTTGAGTTAACTTTAGTTTCACCATCACGGCACATTAGGCGCGATGAAAGGCTGTTAGTAAATTGCCTAAGGGATGAATGCTAATAATGTAGTAGACGGCGGAGGAGAAAAGAACGATCCTTGGGGAAGTGTCACCAGCTAAGCAACGTGATGTGAGGAGGAGAAGTAAAAGTGATATAGAGTGAGAAAATAAAATCTAAAAAAAAAATTAAAAAAGAGTAATTTAAAAAAATGCGTCGATTCTAATTATTTTTTTAAGTAAAGTAAAGAGATGCGATTATAAGCAACGATGCAAATTGTTGCGTTTCGTGTAGCATTTAGCAAAGAATTGTTCTCCAATTCTTTTTCGTAATTTTTCAAATGTCCTGTTAAGGTAGATGTTTATAAAACTTCTTTTTTAAGACATTTAGCATTTTACATACATACATACCATCAGGTAGCTTCCCTCGCGAGGTAGGCAGAAATGATCGAGCGCCACTTCCTTCTATCCTTGCATACATCTTTCGCTTCCGTCACTGTCATACAATTCCTCGTGCATGCTCTCCTGTTCAATGTGCTCAATACGTGACCGTCTTGTAGGATTTGATTTAAATGATCTTGCTATTTGATCCTCGGATGCCCACGTCCCCGAGCACCATTACTCTCGGCCAAATATATCTTCTTGGTCATTCTGTCGTCATTCATTCTTTCCACATGCCCAAACCATCGTAACTTATTTACATTCATCCTTGTTACTACTCCAACTTTCATTTTCATTCCTCTCGTATATCACTTTTAACATCTTCAGTTCAGCAATTAGGTCTAAGTAAATTACTCTTCTAAACAATATGTTTAAGATAGATAACATGTAATGATGAGTTGGGAAGAAATGGCAGACAGCGAATCTGGGAGGACAAAGGTGATGACGTTGACCGATGACCATCTTGGTGTAGAGAAAGATAGATGGTAGAAGATGAAGAAGACTAAAAAGGGATAATTTGGGAGGCAAGAATGATGGTGTGAGATAAACAGGGCAAGTTTTAATATAAGTGAGAACATTGGATGGTACTTATGTAAAATATACAAAATCTGAATACTGTTAGCCGACTGACATTCACAATTACAATAACAAATCATTTAATATTAAAATTAGTGGATGCTATTGTTTTAGTATTTATTTATTTATTCTTCACTGTGTACATAGGTAACAATATTTCAAATCAATACAAAGTACCTATCATAAAAATATCAGTTATACAATTCAATGTATATATAGAGGCCGAGTTTATCGCTGGAGTGAAATGTCCAATAGTTGGAAGGTATCGATATTCTGCAATAAACTCGCCCATTGCTTAAAATGATCTGTGCTAATATTGAATTGTGTTCCATAGAATACTTTTTTGTGCAATAAAGATTTATTATTGTTTTTTTATATTTTATGTGTATCGTCGTGTTAGTATCCATAATACCAGATTCATTTCTAACTTTGGGATTAACTCGATCTATGTGAATTTTCTATTATACATGTTATGTTATTCTGAATTAGAATATATTATTTAATGCATTTGATGCCTGTTTTTTATTTTCAGAAAATTTAGAAATTTTTACAAAAGATAGATTTATTAAAAATATCAATGTAAAGAAAAATCAATTAGTATCTTTTAAATTCAACAAGCATAATTATTATTTTCAATTTAAACAATTCTGTATATATGGCATTATGCTATATCCTATCATTGTTTTATTCACAACACAATTAAGTAGCAAATAATTTACAAATCAAACAATCACCATAACTACTATATTATATGTAATATCATCACAATATAATATTACAAAACACCATTGAATATGCACTTTGTTTGGATTAAGTTTTTATACCTGGCGTTGTACAGCATAGAAAGTATTAAAAGTAAACGCAATAATAAATAATTCAAAATTACAATTGTTCTGTTTTGTTAATAATTAATAACAATTACCTACTGTTACATCGGTTGAACCAAATCAGCTTATGATCAAACAGCAAGAATTTTTATTTATTTATTTTATTCTTCTTGCACATCATCATTCATATAACAAATTAAATAAAGCAATATACACAAGAAAAAATGTGATGATGTGCAGTGGCGAGATTATCACTATATAGTGATTTCTTCCAACTAACCACGTCACATAAACACTTTTTTTAAATTTAAATATTTGCGTTTTGTTTAAACCCAAATACAACCTTATACATCTTTCCCAGTAAGCTAGTGTCTTGAAAGGGGAGTTTGCTCGCACCTAGGGACGAACAATATGCAGCTTCGCCGGGTGAGATCTATACAGAAATTATGTTAAAAAAATGTTATATGTATCTTGTTTTTTGTTATATTTTGTGGTTTAATAAAAAAAATCTTACTTCATTTATCTCTATATGAAGGTTTATGAGAAAACGAAAGCATCTTAGAGTCACGTGGGTTGACCACGTATATGGATGAAATGATCACGTGCAGTTAGCGATATCGACATGAAATTATATAAATATTAGAGAATATCTGACTTTAACGTTACACGCTCTCTGTATAATCTGTAAAAAATGTGGTATGAAGGGCTAGGTAGATATAATATTACTTTTATAATAAAGCTTACATACTTTTTAGCATACTTTTTTATTGTGTATTGTCCTTTTTTCATGATTGTTCCTTGTCGTTTAAATGTACTGTCTGTCATGCAATTTCTACAATTTTATTTTATACATGTAAAAGGCTCACGCCGTATATTGTGATAATAATAAAAAAAAAAATAATAATAATAAATAAAAAAAGCAAGAACTACTGTAGACTACCATATTATGTGATAAAAATAGTGAATATATTTAAAGAAATACAAATGGTTTAAGTTTTGTTTCCAAAACAGTATAATTTAAACCATTTGTTTTTTTCTATATAAATTAATATGGAGTATTGCACAATAAAAGTGAACTCAAAAAATGATATATTGTGATTGAACGCTTTCTCTTACAACATTTAAACAATCCACGATATATACACTTATATTCTTACAGATAAAATAAAAAAAAATATATACAAACAAACAAACTTACATACAAACTTAAAATATAATATTTACATACATAATCATTTAAATAATAAGTTGTACATTTCCATTGTTATAAAAGTAATGATTATAAAAAGTATTGTATCTTAATATAACGAAATAAAAACAAAACAATCACTAAACGGCGCCAACTTATATATATTATGTATAATTATGTCGGGGCGAAAATACGTTATGTAACGAGACGTCAATTATGTATCAGTAAAAAGCCAAAGTGGTTTTTTTACAACAATAAAATTTCTTTATAAATGCACAGTAAACATATTAACTCCCCCAAATTTGATCAGAGCTCGTGCTTTGAGAGATAAGTTTTTTCAATATAATAATATAATAACATAACATACATAGACATTTCATTTCACACAGATCGAGCTAGTCTCAAACTAAGATGAACTGTTTCTTTTAATTTATTCGTTCATCTTACTAGGTATTCCCCATCATCTTCTCTGAGTCAATAAAAGTTAGAATGCTCAGGATGAGCGCTATATTTCATCCCTGAATTGAATATGTTGTCTGTTTTATATGGGATGTTTTAAGAATAACTGCCTCTTACAGAGCACTCAAAAAATTACAGAAAAGAATGGCAAATCTAATTCATAAGTCACACTGGGGGAAAAATACGACATAGAGTAGTTTCCTTTCGATATACATATAATCGGTGGATTCAGGAAACCTCCTATGTGCGTATGCATTAATCAAGATTTTATAGGAGTTAAAAGATTTTTTTGCTGGATGACGTTTTTTATGTGTCTGATTCGTTACGTGGAAGAAATTCTGTAGTATTTTTAATTTCTTAGCATGATTCAAAAAATTTA
Organism: Athripsodes cinereus; assembly: GCA_947579605.1. NCBI lineage: Eukaryota > Metazoa > Arthropoda > Insecta > Trichoptera > Leptoceridae > Athripsodes > Athripsodes cinereus. Next base: position 23,334,566 of record OX388320.1, read on the forward strand.
AAAGAACTAATAATTTTTAAGTAGGTACATATGAGAATTTATTTTATTTTATTGATCAAAAGTACAAAACAGCCAACAACTATTATATGATTAACTAATATAAAATTAAGTCGTTCATAACTCAGCTGTCATCCACAAACATGTACCACAGTTAAGTCAATTATTTAGGTATCGCACAATTCACGAGTTATCCAAGAAAAAGCAACACGTAAGAAACTTTATTTCTCTCAATTACTTTTTCCGTGGATATATCCGTATGTTATTATTTCATGGGTAGAGGCGGCTCAACGAGAAAAATAATTTGGTAATAATATCTCATTTTTGAAAAAAATACACAAAACATAACATACATAGACAATTCGAACAGATCAAGCTAGTCCCATACTAAGATGAATCTTGTATTATTGGTACTAACGCGTCGATACACACATACATATACAATGCACTAAACATATATACATGTAACATCCGAAAAATGTGGCTAAAGCACATAGAATCCGACCTTCTCCACAGACGACTAAAGCCCGAGGATGCAAAAAGCATTGCTGCTGACAGAAAGAGCTGGTCAGAATTGGTTCAAGACCCACGGGGGGCACCCACTGCCGCATATAGGCTCCGTCCACGTGCACGACCTTATGCAGCAAGGACTCCAAAATAAAAAGAAGAAGACATGTAACACCCAGACCCAGGACAATTTGAAAAAGGTAATTTTTCACATGGGTGGTTTCATGGAACCATCGTCGAAATAAAAATATGTAAGTAGCCAGTAATTACTAAAGCACGGTGGAACAATGAATGAATTATATTGTATCATTACTTACTTACATTACTTATTGTATCATTGTCATTAGTTTTTTATTATTTCTTTGTTCACTTTCCTCGTAACTGTTTTGTTGAGGAAGTGACTTATACCAGAAGGTACCTACCTATACTAACTAATAAAGGGTTTTTCTTTGCAATTTTGTGAATCATCGCCAAGTATTAAATATCATATGTAGCGATAGAATTATATGCACGATAAAAAGGTTAAATACGCATAATAAATTTTGAAAATATGCAAGATAATTTATTATTTTTATTTTATTTATTCTGTATGGATAAAACAGTTGAAAAAATAAGTACAAACATTAAAAAACAACAATGAGTAAACCAATTAAGATCATTTTTTTACCAAACTAATAAACATAAATTTGAGGTAGTTCATTGAATAAAAAGATACAGGAAGACTTAAAATACTAAAACACATATAAAAATGTAAAAAAAGTGAAAATGTAAAAAATGTATAAAATGTAAAAAAAAAATGAAAATAAATGTAAAAAAGTAAATAATATTATCGTCATCAATTTTCCTTATGAATTCTAGGTATGACTGGTTATAGATATTTATATATCGATGGTTTAAAGCACAAAAGACACATGTCCACTATTTAAGTAAAAAATGAGTTAATATGTACAAAATCGATTGCAACATCTTCTATGTATGATTACATAATTACCAATAATACTTACCTATATCATTATCGAAATATTTAATAAAAACAAAATGCCACACGTTCATAAATGAACATTTTTTTGTGCACGGATGTAACATGTCACATAAGATATTTGAGAATGCATTTATACCGACTTTCTTAATTCTTAAAAAGCACATGTCCATCAAGGACATCTTCTGAATTAATTTAAAATTAGTTAATTAATTGAGAATCTCAAATTTTGGAAAGCTATTTTCTTGAAATTGCCAAATGTGGACATGTGTTTTCTGTGCTTTAAATCAATGATATCCAGCCAGATTATTTAACAGTTAAACAGCCTTTCCTGCTGGGTACTTCGCCAGTATATTTCTTCTGCTTTGAGGACGGTAAAAAATTACACATATAGTAAAAAAAAATTATACAATAATGAATATATACATTTGCATATAGTCTCAAATCATAATTATGTGCCTGCATATAATTACTATGGAATTGATTTACGTAAAATTAAAGTATCAAGTGTTTTGTACAAACGGAAGCCAAAAAAGTGTAATAAATAAAATTCCCTACTTGTATGTAATCTGTTTAGTGGGGACAAGTTGCTTTGTCATGCGAATTCAGCAAGTATTTTGTAATTTGATATCTTGATAATACGAATAATTCGTATTGCATAAACAAATCCATGATTTTTTAATGAGATTTAAATATACCTATAAATTAAAAATAAGGGAAGAGTAGAATAAAACGTGACCATTCTTTAAATTAATAAAAACAAATCTTTTCTCGACCTAATATTCTATCACCACGTCTCCTACAAGTTGTGTAGCTAGCAGGCTAAATGTATGCAATGTATACAGTTTGTCCTCTCTGTGTGAAAAAAAGAAATGATATATGCAGTATAAGTGGGCATCCCATCATTGCTAAATAAAAGATATTAAATTACGTGTTCGTGATGTTTTGAAAATACACCTCCCTACACGCCACAAAAAATAATAACTTTTTAATAGTCAGAGATGATCTAATTTGGAAACCAAATATTCATAATATTAAGCATTCAAACTATTTTTAATATCTTAAATGTGTGAATTTTGATCAAAGGAAAGCCTAGGCACAGACACAAGACGTACTCGAATAGATTCAGTATTATTCAAAGTAACGCATAGTATTAATAATGTATTCAGTAGAATAAATTCAATGGCAACGTACAAACAGCAAATAGAACAATAGGAAATGGCACGAAGTTGAAGGATAATTTATGGTAAATTCTCTTTAACTTAGTTTCTATCGTCTAACAAGTATGTAGTCATCTTTTGAGATCAGAATATAATGCATATATAAACTTTGCCAAAGATCGCGAATACCGAAAAGCGGTGTCCCGCAAGGAGTAGAGTTAGGTCCTATCATATTGTTCCCTTTGAATACCGTCATAAAATCTTTTGATGACCTAAGGGCGAACGCCAAATGGGGTACTTGTATCGAAACTAGGGGACGAATTGTTAATTGTATTTAATCTCGCAATTTAGAGAATACTGAATTCTATCTGGGGGAAATAGTTGTGGAAGGTTTTAGCGATACGTTTGATTGTACTTACAATTGGTACATGGAAGTTTGGGCCATACATATCATTCAAAACTGATTTTGAAGACAGAATAAGAGCCATGCATCAAAAATATTGTATTTTAACATGTACCTTCAGATTCTAAGCATTTTAAGGTCAGAAAAAAAATATGTCACTACTTCAGGAAATTTTATATAACAAAAAAAAACTATAAAATAATACTGAGGCAGAGATTTTAAATAATTTTGTATGTTCAAATGTTCGGCAGAGAACAGACATGAAACAAAGTAAAAAAGATACTAAATTTGCACCCGCCCTCACCCATGGATTTAACAGGAATGTCAGTTCTTACGTCATCCATACACTTCACTAGGGAGGGCTCAGGGTTCGCCTGAAGGACTCCCTCCCTAAAAGCAAAATGAACCGGTTGTGTCCTCTGACTCCATAGTGTTACAGTAAAACTTAGAATAATATGAAGATATTTAAATTTTGTACTTGGTTTATAGAAACAAAATCAATTCAATTACAAAGTGTTTCCTAGAAAATAAGGTTGTCTATGAAATTAAGATACAACAAAAAAAAACACTGAAATAGGCCGCTACTACTACCATCGCGATATATCCCACAAGTGGGGTAGCCAACAGACCAGCTGCATGAAACAAGCCATCCTCTCCGCGTCATCAAAACATTAAGAGGTTTAGGATACGTGGCAAACTTTATCACCGAATTAAAGATGTTAAATGTCTTTATTTTTTCGAACACCTACCATTTTACAGGATATTTTAAAAACTTACGGAAAAGAGTAGAAGACCAAACAGAAATTGCGTATTGTATATAGATATTTATAAAATATTTTTGTAGAATATAATCCCCAGTAAAAAATCACAAATTGATAGCATTCACTATTCCTTTTAGGGTGACATAGAGCCTTATTTGTGAATGAAACTCGTTAGGAATGTGAATAAATTTATAGACAAAACTGGGGGACAACAATTTAAAGCAACGACATTAATGAGAGATACACTCACTAACGAGAAAGAAATATGAACAATGTCGTCTTCAAAGGATGTTTTAGAAATCAATGCTAGATTCATTATTATACAATATGATACGTTTGGGGGACGTAATTTAATTTATAATTTTAAAAAAGGGTTTTAGTTAAATTTGAGATTCATTGGTATTGTATTTGATAACGAAATATTTTTAAATGTAAGAATACAAAAATACGACAGCCATCATTAAGCTGCTTCTAGAGTTCTGTTAAAGGTGTCTTTCGAGCCTCCCTGATATTTCCTCATCAGCCATTACTCAACCGGGTGTTGAATGTTAAGAGTATAACATAACAGAAATCTCACCTACACAATCTGTAGATCGTGCAAACTTTTTATAGAAGAAAACACAAAAAGTGACCCAATGCTTACAAAAAGGCTTAGGCTGGCCTAAGTACACTTTACCCATGGTACGTTTACGAATCTTACCAAAACTGTTTCAAATCATTATTGATCGATTAGACGTTTATTTTTGTAAAACGTCATAATATAAATTTATGTAAAAAAAGTTTTATTACCTACTTTGAATTTAGTGGTGCAGTGTTAAGATTGTGTAAGAAACGCACTTTACCCATGGTACGTTCACCAATCCCACCAATTCCAAACATCTGATGAGCGTACATGTCAACTAACAGCAACCATCTTTGTGATTGTGTTCGAGGTTGTTGACAATCTATCGTTGATTGGTCAACCTTTAAAACCACTGGTCAAAGCAACGCTGAAAATAGGACAACACAATTGTTCTCTGGCACCATTTAGTGTTTCGGGTTATCGGATATTTTTATTATTTTAACTTTTATATTAACAGAATGCCCTGTTTTCGATAGTACTACATTGTATAAAATACGCAATATTACTATTTGAACTATACTACTCGTATTAAAACCAATTCAAATATTATATTGTAAAAATTATTATGTAGATAAATAGTAGCACTACTTTTCTTAGGGGGGAAGAAAAACTATTTGACAAAATATTACTTTGTGATTATGAGTCCTTTAAGTGTCGTAAGTTTGCACTTTTTATATCCTTTTTTCTTAAACATGTAAGATAAGACAAAATAACACGTTCCGATTATAAGACATTTCGCAGATCTAATCTATCACAAAATACCATTGCAATCATCCCAAAACCTACATGGGATAGGGAAAAGAAAAAATAAAGAAAAGAAAAAAGAATAAAAATAACAGTTACAATAATACTAAGTATAAAAAGAAACGCATTATCAATAACAATTTATTCTTTCTTAGGCCATTCCGAAGTAATGACTTCGAACACTATTAATCTCCACTTGGATATAAGAAATATTAGAATGAATGAGGAAAAATGAAAGAAAATGGTTAAGGATGAATCGTGAGAGGACTTCTGTGTGCAGGAGAAAAGAAATTAAGGGAAAAAAGAGCGAAAGAAAAACCCGAAAATAATACGTACTTACTAGTGATAGTGGAATAATGTGTTGTAGTGGTGAAAAGAGAAAAAATATGTGAGAATCTTTTCTTGCAAGTTGGGGTGATGGATGAAAATCCTGAAAGGCCCGAGCTTACAAGGGATTTTTAAAAGCTTAAATGTATTTCATCATATAAAAAATAGAGAATAATATTCTCTATTATATATATTATATTCGTTTGTCATTATTTTTCACATAGAAATTTTATGTAGTGCAACACAATGAATTGATCGATAGACTCGTCCTGTAATTTCTTGAATTTATTATCAAGATATTTTTCATATTTTTTAAAAATGCATCAAATCGAAAACCGTGTTTATTTTCACAGAAATGATTATATGCTCGAACGCTTCCGTTAAACTAGCTTGATATTATCAAGAGAACTGAGAAAAAATTAAATCAATGTATTTTAAGTAAGAATCAATTTTACTAAATAATATTGCTCTACGGTTTTCCTTACTTTTATTCACTTTTTTTTTTGTTTTATGCTCCAGACACATAGCACTTTGTAATAATCAGCCTTTAAATGTTTTAGTATTATTGTACCTTCATTTATCAACTTTATATACAAAAGGCTCTCGTGCCGTTTAATGTTTTGACTAGGTATATCTCAATGTATCGTGGTTAGATGGATGAAATCACTTGATAGTGATAATCTCGCCACTGCACATCGCCCTATTATTTTAAATTTTGTATTGTTTTGTTAACACTGTTATAGGTATAATGATGATGTGCAAAAAGAATAAACAAATATATAAACTAATAAAAAGGTATAATAAATGTGTTCCGTTTCAATTTAGAAACGAGAATATTTTTTTTTCTGTATAAAATACTTTATTCAAATAAAAATTACAATATTCTGCCCCTAATCTGTGGAACAGACTGCCTCTGGGGCTCAGGTGTGCTGCCGACTTCCAGGCTTTTAAGAGGGACCTCAAGACCTACTTTTTCAAACTTTATTATGAACTGTGACTGTTGTGTATATTGCATTATTTTATTTCTATTTCTGACTCGGATACATATTATTATGTATCTGAGATTATGTGTTATAAGGTTTTTGTATTTAATTTGAATTCTTGACACAGACAACATTGTTGAAGATAGAACATTATCATGTACAGCGTCCTCGAGGTGCTATGGCACAAAGATGGCGCTTTAAATACTCTCCGTTATTAATATGTGTGCAAAATCCCGATAAGCTCTAATGAGCTTGTCATCAGGTTATACTTAATTCAATATATGTAATTATATACTTATAATAACTACTTATACTATAGTAACCACTATTAAATATTTATAGTAACTACTTATTATAACAACTTATACTAACATTTATGTAATATTATATTAATATACATCCAATTACTCCAATATCAAACAACAAGTTCTTGTGAATGTGAAAAAAATGTGATATATTTTTTTTGCATCTATTTTTAATAGTTTTATATGTGGGTATATTAGTTTCAACTGGGTATATTATGTTAATGTGACAGGATTAGACGGAACAAATCAATTCATAGTGATAATTTCGCCACTGCATATCATCCTAGTGTTTTTAAATTTTGTATTGTTTTAACAACACTGTTATAAAATGGTGATGAGCAAAAAGAATAAAAAAATAAATAGTATCCCATCAAATACCTTAGGTCAATAAATTGATGAATCTATGAAAAATAATTACTATGAAATATGTTTATTTTAAAAAGCTCCCATTGACTCGCTGAAAATGAAAATAAAAAGCGTCACAACATTGTCAAAGTCGTGCTTTCAACATTCAGTAAAGGATCATTCTGGTATTATAATCCTTGAAGCTTTCAGAGTCTGTTTATTCTACGATGCGGTATGTACATATTTTCAGTATTTCAGCCGCCGTGACAGCATTCGTCATCCCCTGTATAATAAATTTTCAAGAGGCATGTTGCCACAACACACAGTCAGGGATGGGGGTAAAATTTTAGAGTGTAAAAAAAGGGTTGGAGATTGCTTCGGTTACAAACAAACAGTCAACAGAAAAACCGCAAACAGCGAATGTACTGATTAAACACAAAATAAGTTAATCTAAATACATATCTGAAAGCTTCTGAAAGGAATGAATGTTAATTAGAAAAATGAGCAAAGACAAATATTACCGTTTTTGGAATTAAACGATAAAAATAAGGGTAAAAAACATCTATATTGTAAAGACTACAAATTCAAAGAAACTTTGTATTGTATTGTATTGTATTGTAATGCGACTAATCAAATTTTGCGACCAAGTTTTTTGTTTCGCAAGGCAATTTTTTTAAAGTAGGAGTCCTTTTATAACTTTGTCAGGTGCATAGCATGTGAAAGTGCTTTAGAATAAGTAGGACAGAGACCATTAACATCTTAATGTTATGGAGTGAAATACTGTATTGTTATTAATTTGGTAACATGTTTTCAGAGATAATCAGTACTGCATTACCATTTTGGTCATCAGTAACAAATCAAAATGTGCTTTGTGGAGTTCCGACAAAGAACAGGCTTCCACATTTTTCTCTAAGCTGTTGAGAATCTTGTAAAAGACAACCATTCTTAATTTGAGATTTAAAATGTCTTAATTTAAAATGTACTATGACATAAAATGTCTTTATTATTTCGAACACCTGCCTTTTACAGGACACTCGAAAACTTACGGAAAAAAGAAAGACAATTATTTTGCCAGGTGCTCCACAGCTTAATAAATCAACAAATCCTATATTTTACAGAACCTTCATAAACCTACAATGGATTTAAAAATGGACAGCTAAAGTGACAATATTGAGATTATTACAAAACTTGGAAAATGACAGAATAACGAGTATTTACTGCACCTTTATATAAAACCAGACCAACCAAAGTAGATACGTGTGTTTACCTTATATACCTCTACTGTATATGGGGTAGCAAAGAATTGGAAGTAAGCCAAAATGATACTATGTAAGTACTACAAAGCAAAACCAATGGCTGACAACGCCAACGCAAAACCATCCATGTTGCTCCCTGAAATAACTCTTGGTTTTATAAAACTAGTTTTGTATACAGCTAAATTTAATAATTTTAGTTAGTTGAATAAAAGTTGATAAAATTGATATGACAAATTATATAGCGCCGTACTGTGAAAATATCACTTCAAGGGCGCACATTATCTAGGATAAACTCTCTCTTTCTCCGATGGCGCTACAGCCCATATCGAGCCTTGGCCTCCTGCAACATAAGCCTCCAGTCCCCCCTTGTCCTCAGCGGCCGACTTTCAATTTCCCACCTGGAGAAGCTGCGCCGCATCCTTTTTGACTTAATCCTCTATCTAGAGTCCATTTTTAAAATTCCTTTGTTTCATGGTAAAGAATAAGTTTTGCATTCTTTCTGTAATGGTGAGATGGAAGAAATCACTATATAGTGATAATCTCGCCACTGCACATCATCACATTTTTTCTTGTGTATATTGCTTTATTTTATTTGTTATATGAATGATGATGTGCAAGAAGAATAAAATAAATAAATAAATAATTTTACGAATTACTTTTTTATCTTGTTTATTGAATTTGGGCACAACGTATAGATGACAAAACCAATCAGACATCTAGATTTGCCGCGTACAGACAGCTGGATGCGAACGTCAATCATCAAGCATCAAGCAAAAATTTTAAATCTTTCGGCGACAATTCGGAGCATTCTCCGAAGAAATATTCGAATAAATGCCTTCGTTTCGTCTCATGGAAGGGTAACGAAGGCATTCATTCGAATATTTCTTCGGAGAATGATCCGAATTGTCGCCGAAAGATTTAAAATTTTTGCTTGATGCTTGATGATTGACGTTCGCATCCAGCTGTCTGTACGCGGCAATTAGAGAGCCATGCTTACACAATGTAACATTGTAAAAAATCATATCGGAAAAAGTGAAAAAGGTTTGCGAATTGGATCTAGGCTGGCTTTCGGTGTCCATGAAAACGTTCACCAATCCCGCCATTCTCGCTGTCACGATCCAAAAAAGGCAGTTCGTAAGCGTCGATATGCCTTTCTCAATTCTTTCGATTAGATTTTGCACAATGTCACATTGTGCAAACAAAGCTCTCCAATCGAGATGTCTGAGTGGTTTATCCTTTCTGTACGAGTGCTTTTTACAGGACTCTTAAAAACATACATAAAAGAGTGGGAGACCAGTTAAGTTTTCGAGTATCCCGTAAAAGGAAGGAGATCGAAATAATAAAGACATTTTACACCTTAAATTCAGCGACGAGGTTTGCCACCCATCCTGAATGTCTTGATTTTATGTTGCCACGGAAAGGACAGCTTGCATGTTTTTTTTATTTATTATATGCAGTTAGTCTGTTGGCTACCCCACTTGTGGGATATACCGTGATGGTAAAGTAGTAGTAGTAGTAGAGACCTATTGTTGGTGACAATTCTACGCGATACAATAAAAAGTAATTATCGAAGTAAAAACACATATTTAAACATTAAGACAGGCTTAAATATTAACGTAAGACTTAAATAATGTACCCACAAGGGCAACATGTAGTAATATAATAAGAAAGGACAAAATCCAGAGAACATTGTGCGGTTTAATAACTCAAAGGAGTAGCCAACACAAAATCCTTTGTTGTATTCTGAGTAGTGAAAAGTAAGAATAAACAGATTGTGTATGAAACAAATGTAATAAATATAGTGGCGAAACTAATATTATAATTAGCTTTTAAGCTTATTTCAAATATAATAATAAAAGCACTTAATTTTCACTGAAATATGAGAATAACTATTCCCTAGGGCCGGGTAATAGAAAATAATTCAGCTCATATATGGAATTTGAAATGTTATTTAATTATTACTTTTTATTTAATATAAAAATTAATTTTGTATAAGGTACTAACAAAGAATTTTATTTTAGTTGTAGTAAAAAATACGTAAATTTATTTGTTTTAAATTCAGTAAAAGACAAAAGTTTTGACAGTAAACAATTTCTATATAGTTATTACGATACTGCAAACAAGGCTAAAAACAACTTTATTTAACATACAAAGAACTTTAAATTTGTCGAAAAATGGTGTCTAGGTTATGGTTTGAATTTATTAGATTAAGTATCTGAAATGCAGGCATAGTAGGTGGACATAAAATTACACATTGAAAGATATATTTTTAACAAATATATTGAAATAAGCTACGTAAAAGAGAATTTAAAAATATGCCACAAATCAAAGGGTTTAGGGTTGTAATTCAGGATTCTGTTTCAAACATTTACCTACTTTGTCCCTACATAGTATAGGCAGAATGAATGTATGGACAAAAAACAAAAAGAACGGCAAAAAGCATAGAAAAACATGCAACTAGAACACAAAGTATAGAAAAAGAGAATAACAATAACATACATACCTATACCTACACAGAAAGAAAATATCAGAAACAAAGAATTCTAAAAGCTGAAAGGGAAAGCTCTGGATTGTAAAGTTGTAAATATGGGGATATGTGAGAGTACTACTATGGTACTATGTAATACTAAGGTACTCAAAATATGTAGGAGATCATTATATGCCTTTTAAAAATTGAGATCTATGGGTAACTTTAGCTGATGAATACGTGAGTTATAATAATAAAAGTCGTCGTTTAAATGCAATCATTATCATTTTTAAAATGAAACACAATATTTAGTTATTCCACTATTGACTTTATTTATTTTTGCGAGCCGGCTTTCAAGAGCTTCCGCTCTCATCGTCAGGCAAAATTAAGTGAAGCTTCATTACAAGTTAAGTATGTGACAAACAGAAAACAATAGGTAAAAATTAAAATAAAAAAGATGTGTTTTAATTTTTTTTTACCTATTGTTTTCTGTTTGTCACATACTTAATTTGTAATGAAGCTTCACTTTACTTTTGCCTGACGATAAGAGCGGAAGCTCTTGAAAGCCGGCTCGCAAAAATAAATAAAGTCAATAGTGGAATAACTAAATATTGTGTTTCATTTTAAAAATTATTAATATGAACTTCCACCAAGAACCGTCGGTCGATAAATTAAACTTTAGCAATCATTATCGATGATTAGTCTCATTGGTGATTTTAACGCTTTGCATTAGTGTTCTGCTAAAGACAAATTTGTCAGGCAAGAAATGGAGATCACAATGACCTCTATGGAAACTTTGAACCATTGAACGTATTTCTGGACAGTACAATTGTAGCTAGCTTACTAATTGACAAACCCTCTGAACAAATACCGGGATTCAACCTGCCATGTAAGCAAAAGTCCACATTAAATAGACTACGAACAATATGCACTGATGGGGTTTGTCCTCTTGTCCTGAGTGTGAATGCTGCTCATAATGCCAGACAATGAACCACAATATTAGTTTTAGAGCGCTATTATATTTTTTGTTTTTGCCAATGGCCCACTATATGTTCATGTTCTTTTTCTGTTTTTGTAATGAAATGTTAAGTGGATATGATTGACTCATTTCATGTTATTTTTTTTTCTTTATTTTGTAAATTTGTAAACAAGGTGATTTATTAGTAATATCCGCAAACTTCACTGGTCAAATAATGATTTAATATATTTATTTGTAATACGTACCAAAAGATTGTATGTTTTGCTTGGCTAAAAAATAAAATAAAAAATAAAACAATATTGTGGAGTGTCTTTTGTATGGATTTCAGTTCGGTTGGGGGGGACGTACATAAGGTGACCCACCCATGTAGCCAACTGACAGAGAAATTTACCATGAGATCAATAAGGCCAGAATGCATTTAAAAAATTCAAATAATATAAAAAAAGATTTAATGTAAAGTTTTTTCAAAAAAACGTCAAGCTGTATTTAAAGGTTGTACATAAAAAAAAACATCTTTCAAGAATCTTTATTTAAGCTATATTTACTTTCTTCGATTCAAATAAACAGTCCGCTGAATCTCACCTCAAATACACGATAAACAAACAAATGTTTGAAAATAACTGCAGGGGGTATGTTACTCGTATATTGCAAAGGGTTGCATTGCACAAGGGTGGCACTGCGGCTCCTGAAGGATTTCACTAAGAGTACCTGGGTATAATATTCTGGTTTCCAGACTAGGGATGAAGTAGTAATGGATTTAAAGAGATGGTTAGGGTTTATTTTAAGTGTTATTGGCCTTATAATTTATTTTATCATCTCCATTTGTTTAATGTTTTTTGAAGGCGAAACAACTACCCCTAAATAATTTTCACGTAAAGTAATATAAATAAATTAATTCGTGTGTGTGTAACCTTTTGTTGTACATGTAAGTACGATGGACACTTAAATGAATTTAATTAACTCAATAATAAAAGGTATAAAAGTGTCTGATCATACAAGTTAGAATAAAAAAATTACACGATGAAAGGATAAGTTGACTGATATCACATTATATGTGTTTGAAAATAGAACAGAAAAACTGATGAAAGCACAAACGTTGTGTCGGCCATCGCAAATTCTTTGTTCTGTAGCGATTTGAAATTTGGTTCGACTTAAAGATCGTATTACATAAACAAAACTCTATATTAATTTATGAAAATTTACTAACTTTTTTGAGTATAACTGTATTTAATAATAGGTATAGTAACCTGGATTCGACTTACAACGTCATTGTCAAACTCTCTGACTAAATACAGTCAAATTCAAAATAGTTTGTTTATTTTCAAAAATCAAAATATGACTGTCTATCAAAATTTTAAAAATAATGCACGTTTTTGTATTGCTGTCATATATTTAATGTTTATTTTTCAATTGCGGTGTCATTTGTTTCCTGTATTCCATAAATTGTGTGCAATAAATCTCCAAAATATTATGTACATTTTACACGCTGAATTATTTAAAAGATTACCGAGTAAAGATGGTTTGTTAGTCTAGTTTTCATAATGAAAGGCTTATAAAATTAATTTAAAACATATCCCGGCTTAATTTTCATATATGTGGGTGAAGACATGATGGAGCCTCTGGGAATCATTAAAATTACGAAAAACTAGTATTTACATATTTTAATTTATATTTTGCGTAAATAAATTAAATGGATACACCACTGATAAACCTTTGGTGCTTTTGTGAACAAAACTTATTTTGAAATACCTTAAGCAGTCTAAAAAATAACAGAATAAGTTGTTAGTTTTACTTGTATTTTCAACTAGTTTAAATTGAAGGGATGAAAAATGAAAATTTCTTCCCAAGAGGATTAAATATAAAAGAAATCATACAGTTATTATGAAAATGCTCTTAAAAAAGAGGCTAATGTCTTGATTTATAAAAAATAAAATAAAAAGAAAAATAAAATTTAGTGGAGCACCCAGCAAAGAATTGTTCTCCCACTCATCTCTGTAAGTTTTCAAGTGTCCTTTGAAGGCAGGTCTTCGAAAAAATAAAGAAAAGACATTTTCATTATTTATTTATTCTTTACTGTACATTGATTAGAAAACAATTTCATAAATACAGTCAATATACAGAGGGCGAGTTTATCGCAAAGTCGCGATCTCTTCCAACTTACCCAACATTTTAAATCTTAAGTTCAGCGATGTGATTTCAATTAATAAATATTTTTTAGTCTTGGTTTGGAGTGGCCAGAGGTTCTGGAAGCAGCAGCGGACAGGGATCTCTGGAGGAGGTACCTAGGCGCAATGGGCCCCCGACCCAACTAGGACAAGGGGAAGAAGATGTATGTAAATATATTCAATATCTACTAATTGGTTAAATATGTCCAGCATTTTTTTTATTACAAACCCATACCCAACTACATATTTTTAACATATCTATTCCATCATTGTCCTTTCGTATGCCTTCGCTTTACTTTATTCGCCATCGATATTTGAAAAAAATAAAATAAAGCAAGAATTAAACAATATATTCCAATTTTGTAATACACACATTTTTCATTACTGCAAACGTACTCATTTCTTTATTTATGACAATGAGAAAATTTCATCAATTCAATTATTACCTACTACGTCTGAAAATGTTAAAATAAATTAATTTGAAGCTGTTGGAGGAATGAGATGGAACGTTTTGAACACTATAAAATAAATTCTGTGTTTTAAAATATTCTATATCCGTTATAAATGTAACATTGATAATAATTATTCATACACCGCATGAAACTGAGTTACGGGAGAAAATCCTGAAAGAGCTTCGGGATGAAAATAAAATAATTATTCAGAGCTTTCGTTATATTAATCCTTCTATAAAACTCCCACTAGTATGAAATTTCGTCGTAAAGCGCTAAACTTTCATATAAATTTGTAAACACTAATATTTGATGTCATTTTATTGATATTTTATCCCGTGGAGCGCATGCATGTGGAATTGTGATGGAAACGAAAGTGTATGCAAGGATATGAGTAAGCGGCGTTCGGCCTTCCCCGAAAGGGAAGCATCGGTAATGATGATATTTCACAACGTGTGTTTATTCAAAAAATGCACTTGTTTTTTTCTGTGATGATTTTTGGTAGACAGCACTCTCCTGCCTCCTTCGGTGGAGAGTCTTAGGACAGGAATGTTCCTTTGAATAAGTTAGCATTTTCATCGGTGACTACGGCATCAAAGGCTGCCAACTATGGCTTCCCATAGTTGGATAGCTCAGAAGTCCCCAGACTTCTGAGCTATCCAGGTGATCGGAGGGTCTCTTTGAATTTGAGGAATTTTCATTAGTTCCTTGGAAACTCAACGGGCTCTAAGTATAAAACGATTAAAACTAAAACGTTTATTATTCTTACGTTATTTCGATATTTGAATAACATTCCAAATTATTTCGTCTTCAAAAATCAAAGGATGACTAAACGTTACCTTGTTAGAATAATTTTCATTGCAAAAATTCCCTGAAAGATTTCAGATGTATGTAAATTAATTACATTCTTCAGTGAATACTAATACTACCTACTATCGAAACCTCTCCAGGGGGTGAGTTTCCATATATTAACAGCAGTTAGAACATAAAACCATCCCTCCAGGGAACAGGGGGAGGGTGTGAAACGGTATGATTCTATTATTGTTTTGATTATCATAACAAATTGATCATCAAAGATAGGAAGAAATTGAGAGGAATTGGATTGAAATTACTAAAATAATACGTATTGTTTTTCTATTTTATTTTATAAAGGGTGTCTATTGATATTTAATATATACTGTATATCGTAAATGTATTTGGAATGGGTAACAAAATAAACAAATCCGTGCATATTTTTTTTATTATTTAATGTCTTTAATTAAATACGAGAGAAATGTGGAATGAGAGTACCTAAGTGTAATAAAAAGGATGAATTTAAATAAGCTACGATAGTTTGGGCATATGGAAAGAATGAATGAGGACAGAGTGACCAAGAAGATTTATTTGGCTGAAAAATATGGTGCCTGGAGACGTGGACGTCCGAGGACCAAATGGCAAGATCATTTAAATCAAATCCTACTGGACGGTCACGTTTTGAGCACACTGAACAGGAGAGCATGCATGAGAAATTGCATGACAGTGACGGAAGCGAAAGGTGTATGCAAGGATAGAAGGAAGTGGCGCTCGATCCTTTGTGCCTACCCCGCGAGGGAAGCGGCAGGATATTATGTATCTATGTATGTATGTCTTGTTTATAATAATAATAAAAACCTTTATTGCACAAAAAATCAACAAAAATAAATAAACAACTTAAACTAGACAAATAAATTTTGTGCAATGGGCGAGTTTATCGCAGAAGCGCGATATCTTCCAACTAACCCGTCTTGTTGTTTGTATATCACAGATTGAAGATGTTTTTTTTAAAAAAAGATATATCTGGGTTTTGTCATAAGCCCAAATACAACCTTATACGTCTTTCACACGAAGCTTAAAGCTTGTGTCGTGAAAGGGGAGTTTGCCGGCACCTGGGATCGGACCACGGACCCGATCGAACCGTTTTAAAATCATATTTTCTTATTAATTATGTTATATATTTCTATTACAAATCACTCAGTGGGGTGTAAGTTGCCATAGTTGTATCTTACATACCTATTTCTCTTTCAATTTATTTTGGAAATTGACGAAAATACATAGTCGAAAAGAAAATCTTGAAAAATAAAAATCATATGCCATATTTCACCCTTCAATTCGTTTCTTTGTTTCCTTCTTTTGATATCTTATGACATTTTGACATGGTATTAAATTGACATTCAAAATGTCTGAAATAGTTATATAGGTAGGTACCTACGTTTGTATGTTCAGAAATGTCTGATGAAAAAGTATTTAAAAGGTCCCATATTACGGTAAAAGAATGGGTATTTATTATTTTAAAAATATACTACATAAATATATTCTATAATAACATGTTAAAAAAATCTTTAGAATCTAAATGACTGGAAAATGTTATCATGGCATGCGTGTGCTTAAACCAGCCAGAGTCGATTCGTAAGCGTTCGAATACCTGAGTACTCTCTCTCCCTTTCTCAATCTTTTATGGAAAAAATCGTCCCTCTCACAGTCGTATCTGCCTAAATATTGATTGTTCAGGAGAGCGTTTTTTGTGTTGTGCCGTGCATATTTTCGTCTCTCCTAGTTATATTATGCAGTGTAAATATATTACACTATTTTATTTGTACCTACTCTTATACATCTCAGAATCATTTTTGTGATGAAATTTTGAGGAATTAGTAGATATAACACATTTTATTTAGTGTAATTCGTAAATACGACAAAAAATCAGAAAGCTATTCCAGGATAACGGTAACAGTTACAGGTGTGATCTTCAGTGAGAACATGCAGGGCACATATAAGTACACATTGGTGATCATAGCTCGATTTCGCCAAAAATGTCAGATACGACAGTTAGTCAGAAGAGGGACGACATATCTTGTGAGTGAACAATACCTATCAAGTGTACCTCATCTAAACATTTTATAATCTACATGAATGATGGTCTTGATTTCAGCACAGAAAAAAATATAACAAGCATAATAAATAGATTTTCCATAGACAAACGACACAAAGTAGACAAATAGATATTACGGTAATCTGTGACATTTTCCATTATGTAGTATTATAAGTAAGTAAGTAGTATAATGGGATATACTGTATATGAATGAATATATGGAAGTAGGTACCAGATTATATTATTATTATCGTCAACGCGTTTCGTTAGAATCAGAGCGTAAAAAGTCACGCGGGGTGCGTCGAACGTTCTGAATAAATTGTAAAATACATCAAGCCTAGTTAGTTAGTCATAGGTACATACATACTAAGTATACACAAAACAGAAGTATACAGTATTAAATTTAATGTTTACAGTGTAAACAACATCGTCACAGAGTCATATAGTATTAAAAACAACAATCCGTCTTTGAACAAATTCATGCTTAATTGAGAAAAATTTCAGATTACTGTATTTGAAACCAAGTCCTTGAAATAAAATTAAAATGTTCTATAGAATATTGTTGTTCTTTATAACAATCAATTATCTTATAGTGTGTAGTTTAAGAACTAGAACATATCCTTGTTGTTAAGTAAATTTTCACAAAATTGACAGATTGATGTTTTTGATACTAAACGACTCTATCCCCGGAGGAAATTTACAACGTTCTTAAAAAAACGAGAGACTTCTCTCTCAATAAGAAATCAAAATAGTCACGGTGTTGGAAGGCGGTAGATGTCCTGGCTAAGAAATATCCGAGAGTGGACCGAAGTCCAGAGGATGAAAGAGCTGTACCGATTAGCACAGGACAGAGAAGCCTGCGCCAGGGTGATAGCCGACGTTGGGGGAACCTGACATGGCACTTTAAGAAGAAGAGAAGTGAAAAAAAAACTCATGCATTGTGTTGCAATGCATTAATAAAGTAAATAATTTATGTAAATACCACAAATAATAAATTTAACATTGACGTTTTAATAACCTATTCAGAACTTATACGTGCCACAAAGCTATAAAAATGAATTAGTAGGGATACTAGAATAATTTAATAAATAATAATATTTGCAAGGAATTTAATTAAAATTAATTTGAATATGACTGCACTACTTATTTGTGTTATTTCCAAGTCGACTGCACATAACAATTGTCAATTGCGTATGAAATATTAATAAGACAATGCAAATTTAATATGATCTAGAGTTTGTGTGTTCACATTGTGAAAAGACATTTTAAACATATTTGATATCAATAAAACACTGTTTTACTTTTCACTATTGATTTATTAATACTCAAGCGCTTTCAAAAATTTTCTTGTAATTAGTTCTCTTGAAAATGTCAAGCTAACTTGACGAAAGCGCTTGAGTATTAATAAATCAATAGTGAAAAGTAAAACAGTGTTTTATTGATATCAAATATGTTTTTCAAATTTTTCAAATCTCAAAGACGAACAAAATTAATTTATTTCGTTATATCAAATTCATATTTGATATAACGAAAACAATTTTTTTTTAGTTTTACGATGCTTAACCTGGTTACTGATTTAAGAGAATCAGCCAACAACATGCTAACTGGATTGGCCACAACATCAGGCACCCAGGACTACTCATCGCCATCGCGGAGGGTAAGACCGAGGGGATAAATGGCAGAGGCCGACAAAGAGATGCGTATATGGACCAACTGAAGAGGGACATGAACTGTGGCTCATACGTAGAGCTGAAAAGACTGGCTGAGAATAGGGAGGAATGGAGAAGAAAAACCAAACTCGTTGCAGACCAATCCAATGGATTGTAACTCTTTATATATACTGATTTAATAAATAAAACAAACTCAATCAATAAACGTCCATTCATTTGCGAGTGCTTCAGTTTAGATATATTTAATCAAAATAAAACACACATACACACAAAAAACCAATGTCATTCATATTTAATGTTTACATCACAAAGCAGTGAGTTTAGTAAGTACATTAATCATTGGTAACCTCACATGACGCTGTTAAGGATATTAGAAGAATGATCGGATGCAAGAGAAGTGTTGTGGACAGAGTGTATGTAAATAAGTTACGATGGTCTGGAAATGTGGAAAGAATGGTTAAGGAAACGATGACTAAGAGGATATACCAATTTAAAAATGAGGGTGTGTGAGAAAGCGCATGGGCCCGAAAACCATGTGTCTTGATCATGAAGATCAAATTTTCCAGGACAGACATGTGTCACTTGAAAGATATCGCGCTTCAGCGATAAACTCGCCCATCGCACAAAATAATGTAATCAGTAGTTATGATATCATGTTTATTTTTCCTTATTATTTTATAAAGATTTTTATTATTATTTTAAAGTAAGTGAAATTGACGTGCGTGTATGAGAAATTGTATGAATGTAGAAGAAGCGAAAGAAATAGGTATGTTAAGAAAGATCTATATAACGTTCCGTTCTCTCTGCCTACCCCACTTGGAATACGGTGTGAGGGTTTATATATAAATAGATAGTCACTGTCATATGGACGCTCACACAAATAAACATATGAGATAAAAATATTATAAATATGAATATTAAAAACATGCATTGAAATATAATTTATATTCATACACAAATGGGATGTGAAATACAATGACATCGGGCGCCTCTACTAAATATATTATATTAGTACATTTTTATACAAAATAGAAAATGTACAAATGAATTTTATAATATTATTTATGCTATACATGAAATGAATAACTAATCACTGCTACTGTATACAAACTTTATAATCACAGCTACTTTTTTAAAATACCTGTGAATTTCTGAATCGTGTATATTAATGATGTTGGTTGGATGCATATTTTTTTTTTTTTATTTTGATAATTCAGATATAATGTCGATTTTAATTGGAGAAACATGTTTATACAATCCAACATTTTGCAAATTTCAAAAGAATAAAAAATGTACAAGTCAAAAATTTGTTTCAAACTTGCTTAGTACATCAAAAATGTTTGTAATCGATTGTTGTATTTTAAAAAATAAAACATTTTAGGATTAGTGACGTATTAAATCATCGCTGAATTGAACCTAGCCCACTCTATTCCGTTAGTTTTTGAGTGTCCTGTAAAGAACAGGTATTCTTCTTCTATTCAGGTGTTCTTTTTATCACAGTTCACCTCACTCCTTTTCTACCCCGAGTGTCCCGTCAGAGAATACGAATAAGGGATTAAAAATGCAAATAACATTCGCACCCGCGCACCCCTGTCAGGGATATTTGTCAATTTAACGACTGCATGTTTTGAAATTAATTATTATATTTCTAGGCAAATTGCAACCTACGTGTAATAAAACAGAAAAGTCATATAAGTCATAAAACATTGCAAACCACTTTTTATTTTAAGCATGCTTTATTTGTTGTACAAAGACAACAACTTTGTTCATTAAATGAAGTTACTTTTTGTTTTGCTGCACTAGTAGAACTCCATAACTGGATTAGTAAAATAATAATTCGAGTTCGTCGGTAGCCTGGAGGTAGAGTCTCGGCCTCGTGAACAGTTGCCGGCAAACCCCCCTTTCACGACACAAGCTTTTAGCTAAAGGTGTATAAGGTTGTATTTGGGTTTATAATAAAACCCAGAAACCTATATCTTTTTTAAAATATAAAAAAAAATGTTTCCTTCTTCTATTGTAATTATTGATTGATTTTTACGAAGGTCTTCCGGGAGTCAATTCCGGATGACGGGCCCTGCGACGCCTAAAGACCTGTCGTAGAAGCAGGACTTGTTGTTGGCTCTATTGATCTCATCCAGTATATTAGTGGATATCTTAGCAAGGCGTAGGGGTCTCCTTCCAAGTGTTAAGAGAACACAGAGCTTAGAAAGTGACTGAAGTGCCATATTATTCAAAGCCTTGTAGAACCATATACCGATTAAACCAATCATATCAGTTTCTTAAGGCTTCGTAGACAAGAAATTGCGTCGTCCAACCCTAAACTAAGTGCATGCAAACCGACGTCAATAATAGCTAAACACTCATCACTCGACAACGAGTGGTTATCCTTATTTAGTCCGCCATTATCAGCATTTATTATTATTATTATTGTATAAATTATATAAAAGTCACAATAAAACTTCTAATCTAACCCCCATTAATAACGATTAGTGTCATTGTGATCCTTGTCTAACCCTCCAAGGGTGGCAAAACCATAATCCGCGGTTTTTTGTTCAACTTGAATTCTAAAATTTGTCCCTCAACTCCGTGCATTTGTAATATATAATACTGGTCTTGCATTATAATATGTAAGATTCTGATTATAATTTGAAATGCAACGAAAGCGTAGAAAGCTTAAATGTATCAAGACCCTCTTTCACCGTATACCGTTCGTGTGAAAAAATGTATAGGAATTTCGTTTATCAAATACCACTGAAGAGATCAACCTCACACCTGAGTAGGTATCTCAGGAGTCGTAGACTCCTATTTATCCGCACGAACAATTATATTTCTCTCAATACAATATAAATTATTATGTATTCTATACTATATGTACTATACCCTCACGCCGTATCCCAGGTGGGGTAGGCAGAGAGAACGGAACGCCATGTCGCTCTATCCTTACATACTTCTTTCGCTTCCTCTACATTCATCCAGTTTCTCATACATGCACGCCGATTCCTCTTACTTAACACGCGATCGTCCTTGAGAATTTGATCCACGTGGTTAAGCCACGTAGTTCTTGGACGTCCGCGCTTTCTCACACCCTCTCTTTCAGATAAATACACCCTCTTCGTCAATCTTACACCATCCATTCGCTCCACATGACCAAACCATCTTAATTTATTTACACGCATTCTATCAACAACACTCCTCTTGCATCCACTCATTCTTCTAATATCCACATTTCTTACTCTATCACGCAATGTTTTACGTACCATTCTTCTCAGTGATCGCGTCTCCACTGCATTTATTCCACTCTAGTCCTTCTTCAGCCATGTCCAAGTTTCGCTTGCATACATCAGTGTCGGTACGAGGATGGCGTTGTGCACCAGCATTTTAGCCATGTTCGAGACATTGCTATTGCTAACAATAGATCGAAATGCACCGTTCACTCTCGCGCCACTTTTCTTTTTTCAATGTCCCTTTCGTACCTACCATCCCTCACAAACATACTTCCTAAATGTATTCCTATAACGAAAATATCAGATAGTTTGGGATAAACCAATCAGCACGTTTGGCACGAGTAAAGGAGCATCGTTTCTACCCTAGGTTCCTGAAAGGAGCGTTGAATTGCTTACGAATGAATAAGTATTTTCAAAAAACTGTAATTCGACTAGAAACTGTTTTCCAAAAATAAACTTTGAAAGCCAAGATGAATAACACGAAAAAATACGTCAATATTATTTCGTGGGTTTACATATTTATTGATAAGGTTTATTTTCTACGAAAAATATAAAAGAATAAAGTTTTGTAAGTAAATTATTAATCCAGCCGCCCAATAGTGGGTTAAGATTGAACACATATTTTCATGAATTTATTGATAAAAGTTTCATAAAACTAAACTTGAAAAACCCGTCTAGAAAGTTTATAAGGCATTGTTATTTATTGTGAATTATAATATCATTTATAAAAGTAATGTATGAGATAAATAAGAAATATTGCCTGAAATATAATTAATACCTATTCCTATGTTAAGTTTTATGAAAATAATTAATCTATACTTTTTTCACAATTGCTGTTATTTCATATTAATTCGTATATCTTAAGAAAGAGAGCTAATTAATGAATTCGATTCACGTAATTAACATACATTACAGTTCATCCCCTATGATTCACAATTAGTTTATGTCGGAGTGTTTTATTATTTATTTATTCCATCATAGTCAAAATAGCCTTTTATATATAGTATCTACATATCTACCTACCATAGTATCTACATATCTATCTATCTATCCTCCATATCTACCATTACCCCTCCTACTACCTGTTATCTTCTCACCACATGAACAATAATTGCTCTCACAATTTTTAGATTTCAGTTTCCCTGAAGATGTCTACAAGTATAGGCGAAAACGTTCGGTATCTAACCTAACAAAGTGGAGATTAAATAGTGCTCAATAATATATTTTTACAAATATTTTATTTAATAAAATTAAAAATGGATTTCCACAGTGTAAATACAAAAACTCTTGAATTATTAAATATATATAGGTATGATAAACAATAGAAAACAAAATGCGCTTATCTTGTCACCTCTTCCCACGACGTACCTTAACTTCGATAGATTGCCGTCATAGGAACGGTGATTTGTAAAAGAGAGTCATCCTCCGGCTTATTAAAGAACTAACTATAGCTCATAAAATTTTAATATTAAAAAAGCGAAATTTGCAAGTTTGTAGTTTACGACAGTATTATATTGAAACAGTGATAATCTACTAAATACACTCAATTCTAGATATGCGTCATTATCATAAACCACATCTCACCGCCAGTAGCAACGCAGTATTAGCAAAAGTAGTTCATCTACAGTAACACCGTTTACCGATATTGTTAATACACAGTGGCACTATGGAATACTACCACCTATGTAATACGACGTTAGTGATATTGATAGATAGATACAATGTAGGTAGGTACTAGGTATTATGGAGCACTGTGAGCAGATATCTGCTTGCTACGTTGGGCGCCTACGTTAATCGAAACGGCGTTATGAGATAACGGAAGCGTCACTGGTGAATTGTGGAAGGGATTGATAACAATTGGTTTATGGTCAAATTATTTGAAATAGCTGAAACATAATTAATATCGGGGTGATAAAATGACTTGCTTCTTTCTAGTATACCTCCTTCCCTCTTAATTTTTTTTTATAAAATTGGCAAATAATCAAAAAAAATATATCGCTGACGTGCTTGGGATAAATTTGTATGGAAAAGTTGATTTTTCAGCCTGCTCGATCTCCCAAAAGTATTCTGCAAGCGGTATTTCTAAAGTCATATTTTTTTAGAAACAAAGTCAAAACGATTTTTAAATCAAGAACACTCCAGACTGACCCCCATTCCATCTCTATTTTCTCAAAACGTTAATGTGGAGTAAATTTTAACGTTGTATACACAGATTCGATTAACAGCCAATTATAATATAGCTATTGCACAGAAAGCATATTTTTTTTTCTATTTATCTACTATTATTTGTTGATAATCACATCTTATTTGTTCTATCACGTTGTAATGTTGAATGATTACAGTAATTTATTGTTGGAAAAACATATTGCTGACCACAAGTTGCCCATTCCTGAATGTCTGATTCCTATTGCTGCTAGCACAGGGTGGTAACAGGGTGAGAGTAGGCGGTTAGGTTATGTTAAGTTTATTATACAGAGGGATGTTCTGGACAGATAACGTCTGCATTCTACTGCCCCGCTACTTTATGTATTACGAATATATGTACGTAGTGATTGTATTAATACCCATGCAGCGTACATAGGAGAGAAGATACGCAGGGTATTACTGTAACTCAGATGTATTTTACGATTAAAATAAAAAAAAAAAATAAGTTGTCGGCAGCTTGATGGAAATATTAAAGACTTCTAGTAGGAAGATCCTAGGTTGAATCTCACTATCAGCTTATTCAATCTTTACTTGAGAAGTCCCATTTATTTAAACGTTTTCTATCTAAAAAATATCGATTGAGCAATCAAAACTTGGAGATTTCGTAATAGAATAAGTCTTCCAATTTTAGCATATTACTTTTGAACTGTCCTGTGAAAGAGAGGTATTTGTAGACCATCGCATATAAAACATTTCCAATGTTCAATTAAACAGCGATGAGCTATGCCAATCATTCTTAATATAATCTAACTATTTTGTACAAAGACAGAAAATTAGACTTTTATGATCATAACATATTTATCCACTGGCTACCCCGATTGTGGGAGATATAGCGATGAAATATATAGATAGATTGATAAAAACTTATTCACAACACTTACCCCTAAAAAAAGTGTTGAAACAATATCATTCCAACTATTACTAAACATTATTCATATTATTAAACAGAATTATTCAAATATATTCAATAATTGAAACCCTACTGCATTCAACACCCCACAATTTTACATAAAATCACATTATTATTATTATTATTATTATTCTACACAGTACTTAACAATATTGTATTGGATTGAATAACCAGCAGATTTCACTAAAAGTGGCGAAATTTCAATCGTGGTAATAATATTTTTACGCAAATTGCTGCAACAATTTTATACTCTCCACTCTCGGAAATGCACTTACATGCATCCGGTCGCATCGCTGTCTATATAGCTAGATATAATACCATTGATATTTATAACTAGATGAGGTAGATAGAACAAAATTGATACATTTTTATGTTTCATTTCGAAGTAGGTACACCATGTTGACGAGCGGACAAAGGAGGAAAGCTTTATTATATTTTAATTTATTTTATTGTAACAGAGTCATACACAGTTTATCTCACCACAATATAATACAACAACAATAAATATTTATAATACGTAAACCAATCAAGACTCTACACAGTAAGTAAAAAACATCAAACAAAATTACAGTGTTAGTACAAACATCATATAAAATTACGGCAACAAAAACAAGTAGGTACACAAATGGCAAATTGATAAATTACAAATTCTAAAAAACGGTACAAGAAGAATAATTGAAAATTGGGTATATGTACCTATATGTAAAATCAATCACATAGGTAAAAACATCGGCTTTAATAAAAATAAATATAAATAAATATAAATGTATGTAAAATTAATCTATGTTAAATTAATTAAAATTACTATAATCTTCCTTTGTCTTTATAGTTCAAATAAGGAATAAATGAGGCGTCAATAATGTTAGTAATTATTGTACAACAAAGTATGCAAACAAATACCGATGATATTAAAAAAGAAATGAGTAAATTTTATCGTAACAAAATTATATTCATATTGAAATACAAAGTATCACTTTCACTATGAAAAATATTCGAGTCTGAGGCATTTATGGTAGACACATTATCAGTGAGTTTTACTAGACATTATTTTTTTTCAATCTGTTTTGATTCTAATAAAATGAATTATCACAAAGTTATTCCAAGTACTATACAATTATCACAAGTTATGTCACACATATACTAAACTTTTATATAGGTTTGCTGGAGGAAAAGGCCTCAAAGCAACAAGTACGTCTATAGTATGTATGTTTTTTTACATCAATTAAAAGTTAGTATGACTATTAAAAATACTAGATAAGGCTTAGCATGGATAAATGGAAGATGAGTAAATTTCATCATGCAATCGACCACATATTTATTTCCAATAGCGTTCAATGCACTTCTAGTACGTAAAATATTATTTGATTTCAATGGTAGGTACATTCTGTCATAAAAATATTTTTCCCCACACTCTGTTGTATATAATTATGTAGATGTATCGAGTGTATGAGTTGTACGAGTAGATATTATGTATTGTAACTTTTTATATTCTATCGTTCTAGAATTTTATACTCTGTGTTATTATTGAACTATAATGAACTATTTTAATAGTAAAAATATTAAACAATATACACAATGGAGTCCTGGCTTAGAAAATCTCTCACACTCTTTTCTGCTAGTTTTCCAGCGTCCTATAAAAGGCAACTTGGTACACATAAAACATCACGTTTTTTTAAGACATATTACATCTTCAATTCAGCGACGAGATACGCTACCCATTCCGAATATTTTTATTGGTACGAAGAAGACAACTTGCATGTTTATTGTTAGTCCGCAAGCTAGTATTACATAATGACGAATATTTTACATATTTTTTTCTGTGGCGTCATTGGAATAGAAATAATTATCCTCTAATATTTTTCTATGAATTTTGGACTATGTTGTAAAAGATATTTGTAAAGTATAAAGTATAGGGTATTTAATCATGCTACAAATTCAGCAATGAGATATACCACTCGCCCTTAACATCTTGTTCTTTTATGGCATGAAACAAGATCTATATTTATTATAATTTCTTGATATGTATTGTTTATAAATTTGTTTATTTAATGTCCTATCAGTAAGTGGACTTATGGTGCTCAGTAAAATTATTACTTGTATTTGATAAAAATTTGTTGATGTGCCAAAAAAAAAAGTTCTACCTACTACTACTATTTCAGCATGGCTTATCCCACAAAAGAGCAAACCATTTGCATATAATAAACATGCAAGCTATCCTCTCCGTGCCAAAACAAAGAGGTGTAGATAAGACATTCAGGATGGGTGACAAATCTAATGTCTAAATTTCAGATATAAAACTTGAAGTCATCGCTCTTCCAACATAGTTTCCCGCCCCCTTGAGATGGATGCTCCATCAAACGGCGCCAAATAAATCATCCAACATACATATGAAACGTCCTTATTTTTTAACACCTGCTTTTTATAGGACACTCGAAAAATTAAGGAAAAAGATTGGGAGACCAATTTTCTGCCGGGTGTTCCTTAATTTAGTTACAATCCACTGGATTGGTCTGCAACGAGTTTTGAATTTCTTCTCCATTCCTCCCTATTCTCAGCCAGTCTTTTCAGCTCTACGTATGAGCCACAGTTCATGTCCCTCTTCAGTTGGTACATATACGCATCTCTTGGTCGGCCTCTGCCATTTATCATCAACTATATTTATTTTTCATTTACTTTATTTTCTCAACAACTACGTATATTATATAATAAAAATATGTTGCGAATACCAATTAATGGTAGTTATACATAATCTTTTAAACTCACAAATAGTAATACCTTATTATGAATACAACCCGGAACCGGTTTTAGAAAATCAAAATTACAGGCTCTATTATGATAAAACCATAATAACAGATAGACAAATACATCATAATAGACCCGATTTAGTATTACATGATAAACGTAATAAAATAACGTACCTAATAGACATCGCTGTCCCAAATACACATAATATACAAACAACCGTCGCAGAAAAAATACGTAAATATACAGAATTAGCAGGAGAAATAAATAATATTTGGCATTCTAGATCCGTTTATATAATACCTTTAGTCATGTCAGCTACAGGGGTAACTCCGAAATCTTTAATAAATAATTTACAAAAATTAGATTTACCGGTTAATTTGTATATTAAAATTCAAAAATCTATTATAATAAACACTTGTAATATTGTAAAAAAGTTTTTGAACACAGATATTTCAGGCACAATGCTGGTATTTTGATCCCGCGTTTTGAGCCTAATCCTTTGATATCCTGTATATCTGGATAGGTGAATTTTTCCCGGCATTAAACTGTTAAGTTTTTGTGTGACCATGACTGATCATATGGAGACTTATCTGGTTGTATAATGCTGAGAAGTGTGGATGGCAATTCTGCCGCCGCGTATGTAAAAAAAAATTAAAAAAGCACATTTTTTTAAACTTAGTACATGCCGTTTAAATAGCAATAGTGGTATCAGAGCTTTAGGAAAGATATGAAAAGGAATGACTCAATCGGCACAAAATCGCCTTGAATGTAGGTGGTTCATTCCACACTGTACTGCCGAAAAATCCATTGAAGGATGGTGGGAAATAGAAAATTTAAATAAAAAATAATTTCACATTAATAAAATAATCATGGATATTTCTTGCACCCTTCTCAAACGGGTACAGACCGCCAATAAAAACAAAATTGCATCATTTATATCAAGTATCACGTAATTATATTGCGAAACCTTTAATTCTATTAATTTTCACAGGGGCTGAAAATGGAAATGTTTGTAATAATAATAATAATTTGGAGTAGTGAAACGTCCAGGATGGAAATTAGATCTCCATGATATATCCTGGCTTCATGTGGAGGCTACCAGACGGAAGTGTGGTGACCAGAGGGGTGGCGGCGATAGGGGAACCGGAAACGGTCAGAGACAGATGTTGGTGATTTTAGTCAGAAGCAGATGACAGAAACATAACGGTAGCTTGTTCGATTATTGGAATGGAAGAGATGATTTGAAGATAGGGGTAACGTTTTGGCATACTGCATTTACAAAATTTTAAAATATTTTTTTATTTCAATATCAACACTTTAATGTAAGATGAGTTTATGGTGAGTTTTCTATCCATGGGGATCCCAAAATAAAACTCGTAAGACTCTCATTCTTCTTAAGTAGTAATCTTGCGTCTGTAAGAGGCAGATGTTATCTTTAAAACAATATTTGAAAAAGTATAATTTATTGGTCAAAGGTTTCTAGGTGCAAGTTCCGTCGGGTTCCGTCGTTTGATACCAGGTGCCGGCAAACTCCCCTTTCACGGCACAAGCTTTAAGCTTAGTGTGAAAGGTGTATAAAGTTGTATTTGGGTTTATAACAAAACCCAGAAAAAAAAATTAAATCCAAATGGTAACTTTTTTCTTTTTATCTGTAAGCTTTTAAGTTGACTATTATTTTTTCTTGCGTGATAGCAACCGTACATTTTTGTTATTTATGCTTTCGATCCGAGCTTTTATGAGTGAGTAATAACATATAGATACAAGACTTAGTAAACCAAACAAATATTACACACTTGTGAAAACGTATCAATTTAGACTATATTAGTTACACAAACACTGTCTTCATAGCTTTAACCACATAGGTATTAATATCAACAGAGAAAGAGAGGCGTATGGAGTAAGGGGGAGACCTATGTACCTACTCCGTGGAATTATTATTATTATTATGCAAAGTTAGATTTTAAGTGAGTAGTAAATTGTTGGAGAATCGCACCTCATAATTTCAAGCTGTTTTGTTAGAGAGTGCAATTGAAATTCGACGTATGTTTTGATCAATCGATATTTATCTTATATTTATTGAGATAAAAGTTTTGGACATTCAGGCTGACAAGCAAACGTAATTGTTAACTTAAGACGTAAAATGTCCCTATTTTTTGAACACCTGCCTTTTACAGAACATTCGAAAACTTTATGAAAAGAATGGGAGGTCAATTCTTTGCCGAGTGTTCCACGGAATAGAAATAAAAAGTTGAAACAAAGGAATACCTAATTTGCTCGATGTTCTTAAAGCGGCGCATAGCTGTAGCAAATAAACTAATATTTTGTGAATTGAATATTCTAAAAAGTTCTTTGATTATCTCCTAACACTGGCACAGCTACCCTATTCCACACAATTTTACAAAAATTTAAATTCTCTCCGAACACTTTTACGACATATGTACATCACTGAATGGATTACCGCGGAAGAAAAAATGGCACCTCCGGTGTGGACAAGATAAGCTTGGTGTAGAATTAATTCAGAAAGATGAAAGTCCCCAGATTCCAGCGCTATCCGGTTGGTCTGTGGGTCTCCTTCAATGCGGAAGAAATAGAAAACCCTCACAGAGACTGTACAGCAAGTAAATAAGCAAGACAAAAAAACGTTCATCGAATTATGATGTTAATTTCCATCACTAATAATACAAAGTTAAACTACAGGTCGATTCGCTCCGTGGCTCAAAGGATCATGTGGAGACACAGTCGACAATAATATTTTGTATGTAGATATCACCTAATACGGCAGAAGGATATAATATCTAGCCGAGACTAGGCTAGACTAGACTAAACCAAGCTAAGATAGGATATTAGATGAGGCTATACGATATTATTCTCAAACAGTAGAACACGTTGTTTATTCTATCTAATACAACATAGTAAATTATATGTAGAATGATACATAATAACATAACACTACGTCTCTGGTAGGTACTTAAATCGTGGTTAGATGGAAGAAATCACTATATAGTGATAATCTCGCCACTGCACATCATCACATTTTTTCCTGTGTATATTGCTTTATTTTATCTGTTATATGAATGATGATGTGCAAGAAGAATAAAATAAATAAATAAATATATTACTAAGAACTACTAGAGATGTGACGAAAATTTGATGATGATGACTATGGATGATTTTGTTTTGACGCCGTTTAACAGTCCCTAGACCGTCTCAAGGGCGCCTATTATTTTTATTTAACTATTATAAAATTTTGAAAACACAATTGTGATTGTCACAAATTTGATTAAAATGCGAGAATTTTATGTGAGTTCCAATAGAAAGTATTATTAATTGTCACAAATATTATTCACTAATTAACATTTTTAAATTTGAAACTTTAACTATTTTTAAAATAATAACACCCAAAAATTTAACTTTATAAAACTAATGTATATATGTGTTATGTGTGTGTATGTGTATGTATATGTACTAAACATGTATATGTGTTTAGTGCATTGTATATGTGTATCGTCGTGTTAGTACCCATAATACAAGATTCATATCTTAGTGTGGGACTAGCTCGGTCTGTGTGAATTGTCTATACATGATATGTAAAAAAAAAAATGTATTAAAATTTTGTTAATTTGAACAATTATAAGATAATAATATTTAATTTTGAAAAATGACATCTATGTAAGTAACTGGTTTCTGGCATTATCGGCTAATATTTACACAAATTTAATTTACTGACGGTTCTTGGTGGAAGTTAATTTATCTTCACATGTATCTTTACATACTAATATCTTTTTGTATATATTTTAAATTATCTTGCTTGTTTTATATGTTTATTAATCTTATTACGAATTTTGAATATTAACATGTATATAATGGTGAGCTTGCCGGCACCTGGGATCGAACCACGGACCCCTTGTTCACGAGGCCGAAACTCTACCTCCAGGCTACCGACGAACTCGATATATAGTAATTACACTTGTGACCATTGATTAGACATGGGTAACTCAACAAAATTCCATGCGTCAACTGAGTAACTCTGGCGCAGCTCACTGCGCCGGCTCATTGAGTTAACTCAAAATTGCGCCATGGCGCAACAAAATGGAATGTGCCGAGCAATGAGTTGTAGTAGGTAAAGTTGCTGGTAACACAACACCTTTCTAAGCAACTCAGTAACTCATCAGCTCACTGCGCCGAATCCAGCCGAATCATTGAGTTAATAAAAAAAGTTGGTATTGTATTGTATGTATGTAAGTAAGGTTTATTTATATATTCATTATATTTCATGTCCTCACTTATATATATCACTTGATTCTACTTTTAATTCCTTATTTAACTTCAAAAAACTCAACAAAAAGCGGGCAACTAAATACTAACACCTTTCGAATTTTGCCGGTCCTGCGCTCACTGCGCTGTGCGCCAACACATTTCGAAGAAGTGAGTTAACACATCCGGCGCAGTGAATTGAGTTGGCGCAATTGCGCGGCGCAGCGCAGTGTTACACATCTCTACCATTGATAATTAACATTTTCCTCAATTTAATATTCCGTGGAGCACCCGGCTAAGAATTGATCTCCCACTTCTTTCCGTAAATTTTCAAATAATCTATAAACAGCAGGTGTTTAAAAAAAGACCGAGTTCAACCCAAACTTTACATTCAAGATTTTATGAAACCGGCAGCTAGTTTCTTTAGTACGTATTATCTAGTATGAAATGTACTAAGGTAGTGACATTGTCTGATACAGTGTATGCTTGTCCCTTGAGAAAAGCAAGGAAACACTGCTTTCAGTAAATAGCATGTCTGTCGAATGTATCTATTTAAACTATGACAATTTCACTTCTACATGAGTCTACAAAACTTGCATTCATGTTATATGAATCTGATAGAAGAGATAGAAGCATGCAAGACAAATAAGTAATTAAAAAAAACTTTCGTAAAATATTTCGGCAAACTCCTCTTACACGACACAAAATTTAAGCAAACTGTGAAAGGTGTATAAGGTTTTTAACAAAAACCCAGATACATCTTTTTGGAAAAAAAAAATCAAAGTTATAAACCCAAATACAACCTTATCACCTTTCACATAAGCTAAAAGCTTCTACTACTACTACTATCACGGCATATCCCACAAGTGGGGTAGCCAGCAGATCAGCTGCATGTAAGAAACATGCAAACTGTCCTCTTCGTGCCAATATAAAATCAATACATTCAGGATGGGTGGCAAACCTCATCGCTGAATATAAGATGTAAAATGTCTTAATTTTTTCGAACACCTGCCTTTTACAGGACACTCGAAAACTTACGCAGAAGAGACCAATTCTTTACCGGGTGCTCCACGGGATAAGCTAAAAGCTTGTGTCGTGAAAGGGAAGTTTGCCGGTATCTGGTATCGAACCTCGGACCCCTTGTTCACGATGCCGAGACTCTACCTCCAGGCAACCGACGAACTCTTATTGATTTCATAAAAAAATGTATGACAAATATAATGCTCGCTTTCTTACCGATCTCTTCAAATATCTTGCCACTGCTGAAAGGATTTTCAATACTTACAAATAGTTAAACAAATGAATCCAATTTGTGACAAACCTGCAACAAAATAAAACATAAAATTAGAGAATGATGACAAATTTTAAAGATACAGGGATGTTGCACAGAGGTAGACTGTAAAACAAGATTATTTGAACTAAAAAGTGTTAAAATTAAAGATTCATTAAAAAAATAAATAGACTTTTCGTTTTTAAATACAAGTCATAATGTAATTTCACCCTTCGTGCAGAAAAGTGTATTTGAAAAGGCTGCAAATTAGATAAAGCAACAAGAAGCCAATTTACCACCACCACCACCTGGCAAGGTAAAAGATAAACTGAAGGGATTAATAATGATGATAAGGGATGAAAGAAACATGGGGGTGGGTTCCAGCGTGAATGATGAAGGAGAAACTTAGAGGATAAGTTGGTTTGATCTCTTTTCTAAGACGTGGAACAGCTTCGTATATATTCTATAAGCAGGAGAATAATTAAGAAGATTATTTAGCAGAAGTGGACACTCCTTGTGAGGGATACAGTATGAGTTTAAGGATTATCTGGGTACACTATAGTTTCATGTTAAAGCTACCTTAAGTATGTAGGAGTACGTCTGGGTTGTTTGGAAGAAAATGTTGTTTTATAATTGCGAAATTGCAATCTGTTTATGTTTAATTACTTCCTTATTCTAATATACAAGGCAATAAACCTTTTACATGTTTACAATATATAAAAACATACATAGAATTTACAATGTGTAAAATGTTTTATGGTGTAGAAGATAAACCAGTACCTACACAGAGAAAAATATTAACGAAATTTCACAACGAATCATTGGTGCGTACTATCAGATTAGGACCAGAGATAGTACAACCGATTCATTGTTACGAATCTATAATATTAACTTTTCGCAAACAAATCGTTAGATAATTTTCTCAGTGTAACCAGAGAATATTATAATAACAATATGAAAAAATAATAAATAGCAAAAAAATACAATATCATTATAAAATCAACACCATCAATCGAAATAAGAATTGTAAATTATTCAATAAATCAAAATGAAATGAAATCAATACGACATAAAAAAGTTGGAAGTCATCGCATTTTAGCGATAATCACGCCCTCTGTACATTGAATTGTATAAATGATATTATTGATGATAAATGTTTTAATTTGTATTATTGTAAACAATGTACAGTTAAGAATAAAATAAATAAATAAATAAAAATAAGAACTCAATAATATTGTGAAAATAATAAAAAAAACTTTATAAAATAAAATCAAAACTTACAACAACAAAAAATCCTACACACAGAACCAATTATTTCTCGAAATCATTCTCAGTTTATGGTGCTCGTTGTTGGAATAATCTTCCTTCTTCGCATAGAGTTTCACAATCGTTCAATGTCTTTAAATCTTATGTAAAGGAAAAAATGCTATCTTCTAACTCAGTATCCGTTCCCTAGCCCCCCCCCCCTCCTCTGATCCATAATCCCTACCACATGTTGGGTGTGTGTCAAATATATTAAATATATTATTTTAAATTTTGTTTTTTTTTTTCTTTTGTTGTGTTTTGATGATACTTTGTATGTTTTTTTTGTAAGTAAATTTGTTTTTTACTAGTTTCATGTCAATGTGTCGTGGTTAGATGGAAGAAATCACTTTATAGTGATAACCTCGCCACTTCACATCGTCCTAGTTTTTAAAATTTTAAATTATTTTGTTTACACTGTTATGTAATGATGATGTGCAAAAAGAATAAATAAAAAAAAAATAAAAAAAATAAAACTACAATTAATAAATTCATGAATAATAAAATGATAATCAATGTAAAATACAATTAATATACATACAAACTTTAAATATTATTATTTGAGGGATTGAAAGAGTAACGTTGGTTGTGTGTTTTACAAATTAAATCAATATTTTTCGAAATAATCAACTAGAACTGTACAGTCGATTTATAAAAACACTCAAACTCTTTAAGTCAAAGGCGATATCCAGTTATTTCAGGGATTTCATAACAAATTTAAAATTCAAAGTTATTAATAATAAAGTAAATATTATTTGTACCCATAAATTTTTATCAAAATTTGAAATACGACCGAAGTAATTAGCAAGTTAATTAACGACTTTATTTTATCAAGCATTACGATAAAATGTTTCTGAATTTAATTAAAAGATGAAAAGAATTATAATTAGTTAGAAAAATTGTGTTTTTGAAAGGATGACGACATGAATATTATATAGCTTGGTGGGTTAATGGGTTATGTTTTGAAATATTGGAACACCCCCCCCCCCCAAAGTTGGTTAAAATATTAGGATGAACCTGATTAAAATTTTGAGTATTCTGCTATAGCTGGTAGTGAGAGGTGGACAATCCGCAATACAACTCTTTCCTTACATACTTCTTTCGCTTCCTAAACATTCATACAATTTCTCATACACACTTATTTCTCTTTCTCAACGCGCGTCTGTCCTTGATAATTTTATCCACGTGGTCAAGCAAAGTAGTTTTCGAAAGTCCGCGCTTTCTCATACTCTCTCTTTCAGACATATACTCCATCTTCGTCATCCTTTCATCATACATTCGCTCCAACTGTCCCAATCATTGCAACTTATTTACACGCATTCTATCCATAGCAATTCACTCGCATCTTCTCATTCTCCTAATATCTTATTGAATACATCTTATCCTAAATTCAAAATCACCTTTAACCTAAAAAAATATCTTTCATATTTGAATTGCTTATTCCATTCATTAAACGGTGCCTAAAAATCATCCATCATCATCCAAATGCCAGTTAAATACAGATACCTTAATTTATAAATTTAATTTAAGCAAAAAATTCACCTTTCTTCAGTCGATCTGCGCCATGTGGTGTCTATGTATAAAAAAATCACCTGACCATCTGGCTTTAATACATTATTGGTAGATAGTACCTGAAAGGGAGGATCTTAGTTACATTGGTCGGGCTATTCAAATCGTCTATTTTAATATATAATATAATGGTAGTTAGGATTTTAATAATGAGCCATGTAAATCACTCTGCCATACAATTTACATAAGGGGCGAGTCGAGAGGTATACGTAGACGAACAAAGTTGCCAACTACGAGAGCGTTGCTGATATCTAAACTGAGAGCTTATGTAATTTTATAACAATTTTTTTATACTTCCTGCTTCTTAAACCTTTAACAGTTCTTTCAAGACTACAAAGCAAAAACTACCCTCGATCATTTAGATTATTTTTGTATCAATTAAGTAACTTTTTTCTAATATAATTTTCATGTTCTGATACCATTGCCATGAAATGCGAAATGTAAATGGTCATCCGAGCAGATTTGAAATGGAATATTCAAATAATTTCTACGGTATGTAATAAATTAATTGGAAAATACGTTTCACTTGTGTAAAAAAATCTTATGTAGGTACCTATAATTTATTGATAAATTTCTTGTGTTATGAATGAATACTGAAAAATGTTTTTGAATCGGAAAGGATCTAATCGAACAATTTTCACAATTATAAAACCAAATAAGGAATAAATCTAAAACTATCGGTAGGTATGTAGGTCGAAAGACAATAAAATTTAGAACCTTAAAATTTCACAATAAAATTTCACAATATCAAACTCCACATTGAATCTGAAAATGACTAAATATTGCACTGTTTGAAAATAAGTTAAATTTTTTTCCGATATCATTGTTAAGATTGTCAGATAATCCCACTATAGAAAAATGTACGTAATGTTCATTATTATTGCGTATAGATAGAGCAGAACAGACAATGTTGGTGCTAGTGTGGGTGGGTGGGTGTGTGGATATAATATAGGCTGTAGTAGTATGTATAACAAGTGGTAGTATAGGGTGCTTAGCATGAATTAGCCATAAAAGTAAATATTCTTCTTACTCGACGGTAACCATGAATTACCTTACAACAAATCTGTTTACATTGAGAGAGTAGAATTATAAGTTTACTAACAATATGAATGTACATCTCAAGAGGTCAGAATAAAATGGCTAACTGCACATCAAAGACCCAAACTCCATATTCTATAACTCATTCACAAGAAGTGTTTTGTGATGAGTGCTATTTCATATCTTCTTTCTACTATTTAAAAAGAAATCGAGTGCTAAGTCATGGCCTACCAATACGATCTAAAAACGAGTGTTTTCTGATAATTCCTACACACAGTATTATTATTTTCTCTCAATAATTCTCAGTATATGGAGTTCGATGCTGGAATAATTTTCTTTCTTCACTAGAGTCTCACAATCGTTCAACGTTTTCAACTCTTTGGTTAAGGGGAAAAAATGTTTTCTAACTAAGTATTCTTATCCCTTCTCCCCTTCCTTCCCTTATCCACACTCCCTTCTGTGTGTGATAAATATGTTATATTAAGACTTTCTAGCATGTGGAGTAACTAGCAGATTAACTGTATGTAATAAACCTGCAAGCTGTCCTCTCCGTAACAATAAAAAATTAAACTATTGAGGAAAGGTGGCAAACCAATGGTAAACTTAAGCCAGCCTAGAGCAAGTTCGTAAGCATTGGGAGGCCTTACTCATTTATTCCGATTGGATTTTGTTGTGCAATGTTGCATTATGTAAACATGGTTCTCCAGTCCGATTGGTTTTAAAATGTTTTTTACATTTTTACGAACATCTGTCTTTTACACGACACTCGAAAATTTGCATAAAAGAGTGGGAGACCAAATCTTTGCCGTATGATCCACGGGACACACTTTTCTTTAGCCAGCGTTACCACTTCACTCTCCTTTTGTAAACGTTTCATAAGACAGGTAGGACCTCGTGTATTTTTTTTTCTCTACCAAATTGGTAACTGCTATTCCTACAAGGTATATACAACACGATGTCTGTTACAGCTTTTTAAATATAAAAAAAAGAACGTGGGGGTGAGATGCGTAATATAACGAGAAGATTTCTCGTGAATAAATTGTCTTTAACGGTAGAAAGAAAAGTGAATATTTAAAATATAAAAAAGTATATTTTCCAGTAGATACTACAACATTATCAAACATCGTCGTTTGCATCTTCCCCCTTTTTTCTGAAAAAAAAAAAAACTTATTTTTTAATAATATAATATCTAAGGGGTCCGACGACTTTTTTTAAAGTCCCTTTGTCAGCTGTAGGTATTATTTAAAGACGATAAGTGCATAAGTAGGTAATACTGTGCGGTTATAAATGGGTTAAATGTTTTTTCTTTTATTCTTTAAAGAGTAGACTATTTTATCTTATTTCTTTTAAATAGGATAATAATGATAGAACTCATTAATGTTGCATTGTTGTATTTTGATCCCAGGAAAACTTTCTCTCTTTGAGTGACTGTCCTCTTCGTGTCAACAAAAAATAAGACATTCAGGTTGGGTGGCAAACCTCATCACTGAATCTAAGATGTAAAGGGTCTTATTTTTTTCGAACACCTGCCTTTAACATGACACTCGAAAAACTTGCGAAAGAGAGTCATAGACCCATTCTTTGCTAGATGCTACAGGGTGGCGAATAGTATTGAGTTATATATGTCTATGGTTTTATCTTCTTCTTTACGTGTCTTGTCGGGTCCTCCCGACATTGACGATTACCTGGGATAAATTTAGTCGTTCTGGGCAGCACGAAACAGCTCCTCCACACCTGTCATCCCGAATGTTCTGAAGCCAGGAAAACCACTTTTTTCCAACCCCTCTACGGCCCTCAATCTTCCCTTCTATGACCAGTTGTAGAATGGCATATTTAAGTTTTCCGGAACTTGAGTTTTTGAGACAATTCTCTCTGTGCATTTGGTTTTATCTAATACAAAATGTAGTCAATAGTTATACATGTTTAGTTATGACTGCCTGAAAGGAGGGGTGTGAGGAAACGCGGGCATCCGAGAACTACATGGCTTGACCATGTAGATCAAATTCTCAAGGACAGCCATGTATTGAGTAAGATAAATGAACGTGCGTGCATGAGAAATTGTATGAATATGGAAGAAGCGAAAGCAGTTTGTAAGGACAGATCTTTATGGCGATCCGCTCTCTCTGCCTACCCCACTTGGGACACGGCGTGAGGGAATAGTATAGTATAGTTTAGTTATACATGTGTATGGTTTTATAACATATAAGAAAAGGAGTCGAGATGCACATAAAACTATATTTTTAAGATGCCTGTCTCGACTAAAACTATAAAACCGTTTATAATATGTAATGATAATAAAAATATTACATGCTCTAGTATCTAGGTAGGTACTACCGGGGAGTTGTGTGTATGTATAATTTGTATATTCATTTTATAAAGATTTCAATTTCAAAATATGTTTATAAGGAGAAATATACATTTTTTTACAACAATAATATTTTTTTATATAAATGCCCAGTAAACATATTAATTCGCTCAAATTTGATCTGGAATTTAAGTAAACCTGGAAGAGATAAATCTGGAATTTAAATGATAAACCCAAATATACTCCTAGACACCGTTTTTTTATGAATAATTTAAAATCAATACTTGAATATCGGTTATTCGAAAAATATTCGGCATTTCGGGGTAGCCAGCAGACTGACAGTATTTGTAAAAAATTATTGTCCTTTAAATGCAATTTCGCATAGTTTTCAAAATCTAGTTAGCACTCTAAAAATAGCATTACTTATATTTTTTTTAATGAAAAATAATCTTACCTTCTACGTTTAAGACATTTAACACCTCGAATTCAGTGACGAGGAAGGCGATACATCCTGAATGACTTAATTTTTATTGACATGGAGAGGACGACTTACACGTTTATAACATTCAGTCTGTCCGTTGGATAATTGCATTTAAGAAATAAATGAAGAATATGACGGTATAAATAAATGTTACGAAAAAATTCACTATGCGTCATTACTGCAGATCTTGCAGATAGGTCCTCGATAGTACTTATGATACAATATTATATCCATGTCGTTGAAGCACAGTTACGTGTGTTGTACACCTTACCATTTTGTCCTGGCTGTATGACATTTTAATAACACTTTACGACATGGTTGCATTTTTCCAACCCCAACGAAGAAAGTTTTTGATTGCTTGTTTGCCTGCTTTGCAAGATTGCAAAAACTGCAATTTTAGTTTGTATTACATTCGTACCTAAGATTAAAAAAACATAATATCACATAAACATGACTAGAAGTATAAGATTGCTTTTGGTTAAATATAAAAAAAATCTGGATGATTTTCTGTTGAAATGAGATCATTGAGATGAACACCACTACACATATCTTGGAGTAGGATGGTACCTACAATAGTTTGAAAAGGTCAGAAAAATTAACAAGTTTTAAATTTTAATATTATAAAGAAGATACATATTTCAGTGAGAAGGTATTGAACATGATGTCTTCAATGAGTTGTGGTGATTGTACCGTTGATGGTTGGGGTGCCTTTTTTATATCTTTTTGTAAGTACGAGATTTAATGGTTGTCTCGTTGATTATTAATGCGTTTTTTATATGAAATTTATTGAATTTATTACATATGAAAAATAGTCTTTTAATCCTTCAAAGCACGAACTCTGCTCGTCTCTCGATTGGTATAAAAAAAAGAATAATGGAATTAGTGAGTGTTCTCCATGAATTCTGAAAATTTAACACTTAAGCCACTTTAGAGCCAAATCTCAAGCGTCGGGACGCCTTTCTCACTCCTTCTGATTATATTTTACACAATGTCACATTGTGTAAACAAACTTCTCCGATCGCGATGTCTAATTAGTTTTTGTCATCTGATCCAACCCAATCCATCCATCATTTTTCATTCCAAATCTACTATACCATCACGGCATATCCCACGAGTGGGGTAGCCAGCAGATCAGCTGCATATAAAACATGCAAGCTGTCTTCTCCGTGCCAATATAAAATTAAGACATTCAGGATGGGTGGCAAACCTCATCGCCGAATTTAAGATGTAAAATGTCTTATTTTTCGAACACCTGCCTTTTACAGGACACTCGAAAACTTATGGAGAAGAGTGGGAGACCAATTCTTTACTGTTCCACATAAAAAAAATCTAACAGCATTATCACATATAAGTTCAAATAATTTTTTACATATTGTTTATAGTTTAATACTAAAAAAATATTTCAATACTTTATTTCATTCCATACATATGAGAAAACGTAGAATAATGTCGCAAACATATTTGATGTTACATTTTAGCATAAAATATTTTTTCTGGCTAATCCAAATCCATTTAAGATTAAAAACTGTTAATGTTCTTAACAGAAGAGTTACGAGTTAAAACCTATAGTTAAAATCATTTTGAAGTGTTCAATGCTTAATGATACATAATTGTGAAAGCAAAAAGTTTTTTTTTTTATTATTCAACAAAGAAATTAAAAGAAAACAGCAGTTTTTCGTTGCATTAAAATTGACGAAAAAAATCCATTTAGTTCGGTGACACTTGCAGTTTAGTGTTATGACAAGAAAAATATGTTATGTAGAACTAAAAGTGTCGTAAAAGTGAACGCAGGTTAAATGTTATAACGTAATAGTTTGTTGAAAACTTTTCAAACTTGTTTCAATACAATATTTTTCGGTCAACGTTAACTTTTATTTGAAAACAAGCTTTTTAAGGATCTCTATACACATATATACATACACCGTGGGCCTGGATGTAAATTGTATTGGCTGCGAGTGCCTGTGTATATTTTGTTGATTTTGTGTAGAATGTAATAGGTATGTAAGTATTATTTGTATAGATATACAGTAAAGAATAGAATAAATGATTTAATGTGAGATTGGAGTAATTTTAAAGGTGTATAAAAATTGTCATAGAATGATTTAACATTGTAAAAGGCGAAAGCCGTTTATTGTATGAATAAATAAATAAATAAATAAATAAATAAATATTGATCTTTGAACTTTGTGACACGGTAAGCTGAAAAATATTTCATTGTAGATCTAAGGTTAATGTGACAAATAGAGTAGGTAAATGAGGTAACCACAGAAGCTTAAAATACTAAGCTTCTTCATCTGAACCGATTACAATGTACCTAATGATACATAGGTATTAACGTGACGTAAAAGTTTTTGGGTACATTTGAATTTGCAAAACCGAAATTAATGTTTAAAAATATGTCAAAAGAATTTTGTTCACAATATTATATATTTTTTTACATTATACAACCACTTCTCAGCATTATACAACCAGATAAGTCTTCATATGATCAGTTTCGGTCACACAAAAACTTAACAGTCTGATGCCGAGAAAAATTCACCTATCCAAATATACAGGATATCAAAGGATAAAGCTCAAAACGCGGGTTCAAAATAACAGCATTGTGCCTGAAATATCTGTGTTCAGAAACTTTCTAACAATATTATAAGTGTTAATTATAATAGATTTTTGAATTTTTATGTGCAAATTAACCGGTATATCTATATTTTGTAAATTATTATTTATTAAAGATTAGTTTCGCAGAGATTAATAATTATTATTGAAAAGGTTCTTAACACACTCAGATATCTCAGAAGTTAAGGACTAACTTGTGGGCAGCCTGAATGGCTGTCCGACCAAATCTGTCTCGAGTCAATCTTTTAAATAACTGTTAATATAAAGACAACACTATAATATATTTTTTTATCGGAAAAAAGAGAAAACAGAGTATAAGAAATATCGTGAGTAGTGACTCAATCGACGTGGAATAACTCTAGACGAGAAAAGAGCTTCGTTGCTAACTTGTATTCAGCAGGTTAAAATGTCAGAAATAATAAAACGTAACATAACACAT
Organism: Athripsodes cinereus; assembly: GCA_947579605.1. NCBI lineage: Eukaryota > Metazoa > Arthropoda > Insecta > Trichoptera > Leptoceridae > Athripsodes > Athripsodes cinereus. The sequence continues at coordinate 23,377,924 of OX388320.1, forward strand.
CCCCTTAACAGTAAAGTTCCAAACTTTACTACTTTTATGGGATCGCCATAGCATCGTGCAGTTTTATGTGAATGTATAAACATAAAATGCAATATGCTTTTATTTTTATAGTCAAATAGTTTCATGATCTTCATAAAGATAGGAATATTTGGTGATATAAAACTATTTTGACATTTATATAACTAATGCCAATCTATAAAGATTAAACTGTTGTTAATAGCCTGTTGCTTCAAGTCAATCTAATACAAGTCGAATATAATATAAGATACAAAGTTGTCAAACGTAAAAAAAAAACTTTTTTAAAATAAAATTTCTCATGTTAACTTCAGTGCTAAATTTTTCCATTTATTTTAAATGTTGGGCACAGAAAAGAGGTTTTTTTGTTGAGTTCAATTAACAAATTGAATTTTTCAGTTGTTACACTTGTAAATACCTTTTGGCCTTTTTCTCAAATTTTACCGTAATGGTGGTATGGACTCTTGAAATTTGTAACGCTTTGAAAAAGATAAGTAATGAATTTAAAGACAATATAATTAAGTTAATACTGTCGACCGAACTTGGTGGAAGTTCATGTTAAATAATCAACAAATAAAATTATAACAAAGCACTTTTATTTAGTGATTCTACAATGAATTTATTCTTGAAAATCTCTTTTGCTGATTTTCCAGTTTTTAATTAATTTAGTTGTATATTATTAATTATGTTGAAACTGTATTTTTGTCAAAGAAGATAGAATAAAATAAAATAAAAAAATAAACATTAAAAAACGGGCTGTAAATAAAGATAATGTGGAAGTAATAAATATAAGAGTATTTATATTTTTTACGAATGTTTGGAGTCAAAAAACTTTACTAACACCACTAAAAAATTATTATACGCGCGACCAAGGTTTCAACAGGTAACCTGTCATTCTTATGCGCAATATTTGACTAATCTGTCTAATATAATCTATTAACCTACAACCTATGTGCTAATGGTGACCGTTATGCGGGGGATGGTGACTTTTCCGATTTTTTGTTATTAATTTCACAGTATAATTTTTTATAAGTAGGTAATCTAATTTGGTATGGCAAACTTATTACAAGGAAAAAATAGCTTCAGCAAAAATGTATGAATAGGAATTAAGCCCTTTATCTTGTAAGTGCAAGACATGTGTTTCAGCAAATGTACCATACACTAAAATCATACAAAGACAGTTTTAGTATAAAAAGATAGCGATGTAAGTGGTATATAAATATAGCAGTGATTTTAACATGAAATGTTATTCAACTGAAAAGTAATTCCAAGAATAGGAACAGACAGTAAAATAGCTAATAAACTAATGAAACTGCTATACAGGATGCTTGGTAAACTGCTTTTATATTTTTCATGAAAAAAAAACAATATAAATAAATAATTTTAATATATGAGGGATTTTGTAGATGACATAATTGTGTCGCATACTTTTTTATTTCATTGAAAATAATTTTGCAACATACAATGAATACTCTTTATATGATTTTTTCATATTTTACTGGATTTTCGCACCTGCGTTAGTGAAGATATTAAGAATATTTCTTAACAGACACCTCACCTGCACAACTAACAGATTGTGCAAACTATACAATCCAACGCTTACGAGTCTTAGGTTAAGGCTGTTTTAAGTGCGTTTTACCCATGGAAAGTTTACCAATTCTAATATCTCTTGTTTCAAACCATTCAGTTCAGCATCTGTTGAGCATGCAATCATTCAATTGGACATGTATAGTTAGAAATGAATGTAAGTTATAATAAATCTGGCAATATATTCAGTTAACTACTACTTCTACTATACCATCATAGCATATCACAAAAGTGGGGTAGCCAGCAGATCAGCTGATAGATGTAATAAAGATACAAACTGTCCTTTTCAAGCCAACAAAAAATTGAGAGGATGAGTGACAAACCACATCACTGAATTCAAGATGTAAAATGTCTTTATATTTTAGAATACCTGCCTTTTATCTACAGGACACTCAAAAACTTACGGAAAAGAGTGGGAGACCTATTCTTTGCCGGGCGCTCCACGGTCAACATTAAACATCACCCTGTATATTAATTCAAAGTGTCATTGATATAGAACTTATAGAAATAGATTTCTCTAGTACATAAGTAGGGATCTAGTGAACACACTGTTCCATGTATTTATTCCCTTGTAACCGAGTAACATAGTGAAGCGATGAGTAGGTACTTTCTATACTATGTAGTAAAGTAGGTACTAGTATACTAAGGGCCGCGATATCCAAATAGAAGTTAACCAGTGGTTAAGTAATCAACTGTTATGAGTTAACTTGTTCATGTTCGGCGTTTGGTGATATCATAAAAATAATTTACAATGGTTACTTAACCAGAGGTTAACTTTCTGAAGTGATGTAAACAGTATTCACATAATATGGCAATAACTTAGTACAAATCGGTAGAAATTTAATTTTTACGCACTTTTGTCGTACGAGTGGCAACACTAGGGAAGTTATTTGACACGTCACTGGTTGTTTGGAGCCGCCATTTTTAATTTTAACGTGTTGCTCATGTTGACGAGTGTTTTGAAAGTATCAATAATATTGTTCATCGGATGATGTATCAACATTATTATGAAGATAATTATCCAGTTTTGATCAATATATTATATTATTATAACACAATATTCTCAAACCAAAATGACAAACTATGTAACTGTCAAATTGATGACATATGTAGCACCATCTACAGACGAAAAAAATATTCATTCTCAAAGTTAACTCGTGGATTCGATAGTTAACTCATGAAAATCGGGTGGTTATAAATAACCACTTGTTATCTCCGTAGCAGACATTGGATATCACCATTTCTTGAGTTAACTTATGGTTAACTCTTGTCAACAAGTTAACTACTTGGTTAACGTTTTGGATATCGCGGCCCAAGTATAATAAGTAGTTACCTTCTACTAAACTTGTCACCCATACGGCGTATCTTAGTCTTTACAGACGATTTGGTCACCTACATGTTATTTTAACACACATGCCTATAGAGATGGGAATGCGATAGAAAGCATTGCGATGTTTTTTTTAATAATGTAGATTGTTCATCTTTGGAAATTTGTAAAGCTTAAGAAGTTTCCTTTAATAATATTTTTAATTTTGGAACACTCTAGATTAATCATTCCAGTAAATTCTATTCACTGATAGTCTACCTATTTGAATAGGTATTGACTAGGTAGGTTCTTTGGGTTTAAGCGTAAGGTTCTCTCTGCCTTCTACACATATGATAACATGATGTACAAAGTTCGAAAATACATATAGGTATATAAACAAAAAATATTTTGAGCAAAATTTGTAATTAACATTTTTTTTTTATTATTTTAACAGATACAACAGCTTAAACAATAAACAATACAATAATAAACATTTAATAATTTACATAGCCAATTAATGTATCTAAACTATGAACAATTTATAATACAAAGCACAATTATAAAAAACAATTATAGAAAGAAGAAGAGGAAGGAAGGAAGGAAGAGAGAAGGGAATACGACCTAATTCAATGTTCAATGGTGTAAACTTACTATATAGATAGGTACCTATACATACAATGTACTGCATTGCTGTACACATGCACTGCATACTATGACAAAAAATTTAATAATAATAATATGTATATATAGGCGTTAAATGGTGACAATAATAGTATTTTAGTAAAACATTTTAAATTTACAATGTACCCAATCAACAAGTAGCACTGGATCCAAAAGCCGATAGTTGCACCAGATTGTTTTTAAATTTACTAAAGCTTTTGATTTATTTTTCCTGAAAACACTATTCACATAATATCATACTACCTACTATCATAAAGATTATTTCCTGTTAGTTTACATGTATGCTCAGAAGAAGTCAAATTTTTATTTATTAACTTATTCTTTACTGCACATTGTTACAAACAATTACATAAAAGGTTATCATTCATGTTAGAGACAATCAATATACTGAGAACGAGTATATGGCAAAGGCGCAATATCTTCCAACTAACACAAAGATGTAAAAACAAAATAAAAACCAAATTACATTTATTTCTCATGGTTTGGTTTGAAACAGGGATTGGTGGGATTGGGAACGTTCCATGAGAAAATACACTTAAACCAGCTTAAGATGATTCGTAAGCATCGGAACATTTTTCTTGTTTCCTAAGAAAATGAGTTTGAACAGTCTGTGCAGATATTGTGTTTGTTGAGTAGTATTATTAATTAACTAGCGCAGGTGTATGAATCCAGTAAAATTCGGAAACTATGTTTGAAATTTAGATTACTCGATGTCTGATTATATGAAATTTAACATCTCTATGTCTTACATATCAGCATACAATGGTGTTTCTATCTGCCCCTGAAGTCAATGGACCATGTTTTACATGCGTAAACTAGAAAGCATGTAGGTTATCGTAGGTATCTCCAAAACATTACAGTTATAATATTATTATAAGCTCCCTCAAAAGTATGTGAAAACTTTTATCAATGCGACTTTATAGCTTAGCTTTTACTGTTACGCAGCCTATTTCTGGAATTTTTATGTTGTATAATATTCATTTCTGGAATGCTCCAATTGCTACAGCTTTATAAGATTACCAATACTTAATATTATTAACATTGTTATTTTGTTTCTAAAATAAAATATATTACAGAATGGAATGCTTTAATGATAATATAAAATGAAATGCTAAAATATTCCACTGAAAATAGATCTCAATAAATTTAATGATAAGTTTTTTTAATTTTAGAATATTACTATTCAGACATTTTATCTACACGACCAACAGATTGTGCAAACTCTTACAAAAAATGTTAACAAATCGGCTAAGGCTGGTTTAGGTGTACTTAACCCATGGTATGTAGACAGAGACCTCCTTTGATTCTGATGTTTCTTTTTAATGATATCTCTTTTGCGTTTTTTTCTTCTATCTCGCTGTTTTTTTTTTTTTGCTTTTTGAATTTGCTTTTCTTTTTTGCGATTGCTTTGGCCAAAATCTGTAATGGAGTCAGTGCTGGGTGATAGGTATTTTTAGAATAATAATCCCACCAACTCCTAGTTCAAAATTTTTGTTAAATACTGTTGAGCAAACAGGTCAACTAACAGCAATGATTATTCAAAGCTCACATCTTTCCTATGAAACGACATCAAAGCTTCAAGAATAGCATGAGATGACTTGACATGGAAAGAGACGGTCGGAATGGAAGAGCCTGGTTTCTATCCTTCAAGTTTCTGATTATTTATAATAAATTATCCCTTTTTTTATTCACAGCAGTATTTAAGCAATCTTCTACGTGGTTCAATTAAATACAAAATTTAAAAAGAGAGAGATAGTACTTGAGATTAGATTCTGTCCACATTTTCAGTATTTAGTTTGATAAAGACAGATTGCCTATCTTGTTGGCAAGGCAAGCAGTGAGAGGACGGGACCACTAACTACCTGAGCACGTCTGCGGCTAGAAACTGGATTCTGGACTCATTGGTAATCCGAACATTTCCAGTTAAATCACAAGCTAAGGAATTTACAATAGCATTTACAGTCAGACTTGTTTACAATGGTAATCGTCTCGATACAGATTCTGGTGTAGTGATGCGATTGAATTATTGTAATTAGAACACTTATAAATTAGAACACCTGGACACTTATTAATAGGATATTGCATTGTGTACTCTTTGTTATTTGGTATAAATATCTAATTGTGCTGAATGTATGTATATATGTATTATTAATTGTGTCGGTGCACACGTAGTAGAATTCCATAATTATGTAATTTGAAACAAGTTTTTCTTTCTACTATTGATTATTTCCAGAGAGACGTCTTTCGACTTATAAGGTCATTATCAATCGTCCTTGATTCGACTTATAAGGTCATTATCAATCGTCCTTGATTCGACTTATAAGGTCATTATCAATCGTCCTTGATTCGACTTATAAGGTGATTATCAATCGTAACTGATAATGACCTTATAAGTCGAAAGACGTCTCTCTGGAAATAATCAATAGTAGAAAGAAACACTTGTTTCAAATTACATAATATATATTATGTATTGTCTTGATTGAATATATATAAAGTATGTTGATAGATATTGGATAAATTAAATTAAACGTATAACAAACACCAGAGAGACGTCTTTTGTAAAGAAATTACATTCAAATAGAAGTTGTTTATGAAAAAAAATAATGGTTGGGTATTATATTTTTCAAATAATATAAAAAAAAAAACGGAAAAAAATAATTCCAAATCCCAAATATTGTCCTACATGAAATGTCTGAAGGAAGATGTCCACCAGGAAAATCCCCAAAACGATAGAAGGACAGCTGAGTCTCCTGCATGAACAGACCTTGGGGTCTAATAAAAGACTAAAAAGAAGAAGAAAAAAATAATACACTACCATTATTATTTTTTTATCATTAAAAACTTGTATTTGAATGTAAATTTTTCATTTGACGTTAGCCTGATAATGAGAGCGGAAGCTCTTAAAAGCCGGCTCTTGTCAAAAAGTCACTGTGAAAGTAACTACTAAATATGTTTTTATATGCGTTTTATTTTTATTAATTAATAATTTAACATGAACACCCACCAAGTACTTACTGTGAGTTGACAGTATAAACTAGTTTTACTGTGTCCACATACGTGACTACTAGACAATATAAATGAGTGTAAATAGTATTCCTGTGGTGTCTAGTGTACCTATAGTTGATAGTGTTAGAGTGAGATAGAGTAGATATAGACAAGTTAGCTGGAATACTGGCTGGAACATTGCTGGAACCGTTCCAGAATGGCTGGAGTTTCACTTTCGAAGCTGTCTGATGTTTCGGTATTATTCGCATTCGATGTCTGTTAGGTATCTTCACACTGCAAAATTTTAATCGGATACTCGTCGAGTACGTCTTAAATCTACTTGTTTCTTAAACCGCCGCACGTTGATGACAAAGATAAATGTAGAGATTGAAATAAATATGAGTGTAGAGAAAGCGAAAGTGATGTAGTTAATGTTCCATCATCTCTGTCTTATTATAAGAGATGCGACAATGACATGAGAGGATACATCGATAGTAAAACATTTGATAAGGATAATTCAAATGAATTATCGAAATCGACGAATATTTTTACACTACTTAATTTGTAACGGAAACGTCAAATTGCGCGATGCTTTTAAATAAACTTGATGGCCTGGAAAAAATGTTTCAGCAGGAATAAATCAAATAGAAAGAAAAACAACGGCAAAAATCTTATTCTATGATCGAATTATATTATCTATGTAATCAAGTCTACTTCACATACTTTCAGATAAATGTATTATTATCATTTAGACGACTGGCGTTATATGGAGTTAACGCCCCTGCCTTTTGAGTAATGAGGTCCCGGATTCGAACCCCGGCTAGGCCAAAAAAAAATACTTATTTCAAATTGTCTTTGTTTTGGGCGTCACCTGTTTATACGTTTGGTGTGTTGTAGGTAGATATTGTTATTATAATTTTTAAGATGACACCATATTTTTCTGGGACCATTACAGCTTTCGGCCAATGCGATCCCAGAAAAAACAAGCATTTACAATACGTATGTATCGTCGTGTTGGTACCCGTCATACAAGATTCATATCATAATTTGAGACCAGCTCGATCAGTATAAATTGCCCATATTTTATATTATTTAAAAATTATGTTTTAAATTTCATTCAGTCTTCATTTCATTATATTATTTAAAAATTATGTTTTAAATTTCATTCAGTCGGATACCAACAGCCGACAAAAGTTTCATATTGTAAAAATCTTTATGTTCTACAATAGAATTCAACATTAATAATATTACAGACACTACAAATGTTATCACTGCTATAATTTTATTTATTTATTTATTTATACACTCACTTGAGTACATACAAATTATTATCTCACATTAATTTAATGTATCGCACTTATGTTCGAATTGTGCGATATCCACTTGTAAAACATAATTGGCTGTTTATGGATGTCTAAATAAAAATAGACTACATTTATTTTTGGAATATTTAATCTGCGATTCAGAATATCTTGTTATTTCTGTGGCACAGTGCGGGCGACATGTTCGTTCATCAAATGCAGATAGACTTTCAGATATTTTAAAGCAATATAACAGATTCTTTGAGACTACGAACTTGATACTAAAACTGATAAAATAGAAAACAGTAAAAGTAAGTGAAAAACGTGAATTTACTGATATCCATCCATCACTTTAATTAAAAATACCTCAAGGCCTTACCCACAAGGGGTAACAATTCATGGGTGAATAGATAGCTACTAATAATGAAAGATTTGCAATATAATTAAATTCCGAGATCAGAAAAACAAATTTTCAATTTATTTTCAATACCTTAAGGCCTTTTGAATTTGTTAAAATACTTTAACATAAAAATAGGTACTTCAATGTACTATGTACATTCTCGAATTAAAATTATTCTTAAAAGATTCATTTTTCAATACATAGATTAGTATATTCAACTGAGTAGTCTACCCTGTTTTTTTATCTAAAAAAAACTACCACCACCCTTATGAAAAATTCCTTTCAAAACTGAAGAATTATTTGCAACCCCATTTTCCTCTATTCACATTTTCTTTTACTTAAATATTTTTCTTTTCAATTCGTTTGTACGGAAAATTGTACATATCACGATTATTTCTCAAAATCCAGTTCTCATTATTATATTTTAAATATATCGACATTACGATACAAGATATATTTCAGGTTGTGTTAGTTTATTTGCACGCTGAATAAAAGAAATATTTTCTTTTCTCGAATTTTCAATGTTGTCATACTTATAACATTCTTTAGCACTAATCTCTTTCGATCTATAAATTATTGACTCTGTAGGCATTATTAAAATGGTCATAACTATTTACTTGCGTAATAAATACAAAGTACTCAAAACTAAATGCTTTTTACATAAGTATTTAAAACAACAAATCTTGAAAATAATCTGTAAGCAGTAGTACAACGTCTGAATGCTTTTTTCTAATCACCTGATGATGGAGTCGAGAGTCTCCGAATACTAGTAAGCGAAGTTAATAAATTCACTTGGAAGATAACTAAATACTGCTACTATTATACCATCACGGCATATCTCAAAAGTGGGCTAGCCAGCAGACCAGTTGCATATAATAAACATGCAAACTGTCCTCTCCGTGCCAATACAAAATCAAGACATTCAGAATGGATGGCAATCCTCATCGCTGAATTTAAAATGTAAAATACTGTGTTTTTTTTTAATTTGTCTGAATGCCGTTATGATTCCAAAAGCTTTTAATAAATCGAACAAAAAAAAACATTTTAGATTCTCGACATCTCGAGAAATAAATCTCGATCGTCTCTCGCATTGTCGATTGCGCGTAGTATTTCGTGTTTTGCAAAAGATCTATCAAACCATTTATCCCTACGCAACGTCACGAATGACTGAATGCAACGCAGATAACGGCAGAATCTAAACGGTTTACGATCCGTTAAAATGGCTTCCCCTCCGTTTTGAGTTAAATCGTTAGAAATTCGTTACAGGCATTACATATAATAATAATAATAGGTTTTAAGTTACTAAGTTGTATGTATCTCGATTCGCTTTGATACCAATTTCTTCAATTTATTACATTTTAATTGGAAAGCTGCATTTCATTAAATTTTCTATTTACAAACTCTACCCTTATGAAAACACTCGAAAACTTGAAGATTTGTGTCAAATTCTATTGATAATAACGATATTTTGTGGCATGGTTGAACACGTTAATATTTTCTATGTTCTCTCTCTCTCTCTCTCTTTTCCATCACAGTATCTCCAATAAGTGGAATATTCTGTGGATAAACTGTATAAAAATTTCGAAAAAAATCAGTCTCCACGAAAAAATAAGACATTTAAAATGAAAAGCACACGTTGTCACCGCTGAATTTAAGACATCAACCATCGTAAACAAAAACAAAAATACGTAAACAAAATTTTAAAAATACCTAGCTTTTACAGAATACTAGAAATAATAACAATTATAAACTTTATAGTACTAAATATTTAGATAAAAATAATAAGATTACAACATAGCATAAACAAATCATTTTGCAAAATGGGCGAGTTTATTGCAGAAACGCGATATCTTACAAATAAAGGCGGGGAAATATTTACCTCCGGGAAATCTTAAGACAAAATGTAAAAATTCTCGGTATTTTACTTTATTTCGGTAAAAATTCTCATTATCTCAAGAAAATACCACCATGTGATGTAAAATCCTGAATTTCTAATTTCATTTAAATATTAACAATAATTAATAACAACTCTTGAATAACAATCCTTGTCCTATTTCAGACTTGTATTGTTTTACTATGCTTTTTTTACAATTGTCTATGATTGTAATGATTTTCACTGTTTTTAAGATTTTTGCATGCAATTGGGATATATGATAGAAGTATATGTAAATACATGTGTTTGAATAGGCCGACTAATGGAATTATGCCACAAAGTAGGAACTCTGCTCAATTTTGAGGATATAAATAGAAAACTAATTTGTTGAAAAAAAAACTGTGGATTATATAAAAAGTCTATATATGTATTTGGTAATAAAACACATATTATTTGAATTGTGGTACTTATCTTAATCGTTTGTACACAAAACTCCTATAATAAGAACATATGTATAATATATAAACACGAAAACACTATATTAAGGAATGTAATAAAATTATTGCCTCTTAAAAATTACAATAATTTATTTGTACGATTTAATCATGTTAAGTCCCCATGTGTTTTATCGTACTTGACATGTTTTGTCACCGAGCCAAATGTTTATACCACACTCTTTATTCAGAGGAGATGACACATATGACACTCGACTTTATGAGCATATTAACATAAGTACAATATTCTACACAATTCATTATTAATTTTTATTTGATTATTTTTTTCTGAAAAAAATATGTTCGGTATTCGTTCAATATCTTCTTCACGCGAAGATATTTTGTAATATAATATTTATGACCGCGTAATAATATTAAAGATTATTCATAAAGAAAAATATTAACATATCGTTGTTGGAGAATTTTCCTTTGATGATAGCGTGACAAAGAATATGTACAAAAATAAACACTGATCACACGTTAATGAATACACAGCCCTAGAAAAGTGATGTGGTGGCTGAAAAATAAATCCTTTCATTCATTCATACCATCACGGCATTTCCCAAAAGTGGAGTAGCCAGCGGACCACAGTTTCTAGCCCATTATGACATCTCACACAAGTATTAACTGCGTTTTATAAACATGCGAATCATCCCCAGTGCCAATAAGAGTTAAAGCATTCAGAATGGGTGGCATACATCATCGCTGAACTGAGGACTGTTACATGTATAAAAAAAAAATGTTATACGAATACCTGCCTTTTACAGGACACTCAAAAAATTACAGAAATAAGTGGGAGGCCTGTTCTTTACCGGGGACTCCAAGGGATATATCCTTTTTTTTAAGAAGTCTAATTTGAAAAAACGAAAAACGGTTATTGACAAAAGAAATTTCATTCATAGACAAATCAATAAAATAAAATTGGGTCGATTGTTTTAAATAGTATAAATTTAATTTTAAAAATTGTTTACGTCAATATAAATTAATTTCTTTTCAAGACTTTCAAAACATAATATTAAAAAAAAATACATTTTCTGAATATTGACAGATATGAATGGATAATGAGGGCAAAGCGGAGAACCCATTTGTGTTTGAAGAAGATATAAAAAGAAAAATTGAAGAGAAAACAAATGAAGGTAATTGGATGTGAAATTGAGAAGAGAGAATTTAGTGAAATTTCGATTTGGAAATTAAATTTCCAGAATTCATCGTAGCGATTGAGTGTACTACTAAATATCAAACGTATCGATAAAAATGTGAAATAATTGGTATAATTCAAAAGAGTTTACTCGTAGAACAAGTCAAATAACTCGACTTCGAATACATCTAATATTAATATGCTGTTCGCGGGTCAAATGACAAGATCATTCAAACCAGATCCTACAGGACGGTAACGTGTTGAGCACATTAAATAAGAGAGCGTGCATGAGGAATTGTATGACAGTAACAGAAGCGAAAAGTTATATTATTATATAAAATATTCAATACAGCAATGGAGTATGGCACCCATTCTGAATATCATAATATTTTATGGCACGGATTATCTGGATGTTTATAACATGTAATTAGTGCACCGGTTACCCCTTTTATTGTGTTGGCGCTTAATTTGAGAAATTCCTTTTTCCATAGTGAACTCATCTCTCTAGAACTGTTGTTCTCTTAACGGTGGACTGTGAAAGGGTTGTTATAAAAACCGCTCCATGCCACGTTGAATATACTGTGGAGGCTTATAGCAATCAATTACTTTAAAAGCTTTAATTTTGTCTTTGTTTTCTCCAAATCGGGTTATCTTCGAACATCATGTATGAAACAGCTACACACTTTCACCAAAAAAATATGCAATTGTTAAATCATGCATACAAATTATAAAATATGAAACAAAATTTAAAAAAAATATATTTAAATGCACAAAATACGGTGGTTTGAGCACGTGGAAAGAATGACAAAAGAAAATATATATAGCTGAAAAATGGTGCTCGGAGACGCATGTGGTTGTTCGCGGATTAATTGGCAAGATCATTTATATAGAAGATCCTGCAGAACGGGTACGTGTTGAGCATATTGAATAAGAGAACATACATGAGAAATTTTAAGACAGTGACAGAAGCGATAAGTATATGTAAGGATGGGAAAAAGTGGCGTTCAATACTTTCTGCCTACCCTGAAAGGGAAACAGCGGCATGATGATATTTAAAATATATTCCCCTTTTCTTCAATTTACAAAACTCAAAATTCAATCATCTCTACCTTGCCTTCAAGTGATTCTAAACTTAATGAATATACCTATAACTCAATCAAACAATTTTTACAAGTGCATTTTCAAAATCACCCCTTATAAAAATATCAAGAAATCGTTGGTTGTACCTAAGTAAAACGAGAATAAAAGCGAATATAAACTCCATTAGATTATGCCGTATGGATTAAGTGAGGTATGTATTATATTATATTTGAGGGTACATTATATGTATGTGGGTAAAAAATGAGAAATCGATTATTTCTTTTAACGCTATACTTCCAACGACATAAGTGAAGTGTCTCTATACTTATAATAGGGGAATGAAGGGTGGTGAGGGGGAATTATCACTTAGAAACTGCAGTCCGCAGCTAAAAACTATGATGCACTATGTGGACGAGATTGATAAATTAAATAGATATATAAAATTTAATTTCATATCAAGATTTGTAATTATTAGTTCAAATATAAAATCAAGAATAAATAGTTAAAAATTACGATAATTAACAACTTCAAACTAATAAACGTTGAAATCATTAGTATTATTTATTATTGCTTTGTATTTCTTTACTACTTTACTATACCCTCACGCCGTGTCTCAGTTGAGGTAGGCAGAGAAAACGGAATGCTCCACTTCCTCCATATTCATACAATTTCTCATACACGCACGTCGGTTCCTCTTACTCAACAAGTTTTTAAAAAGAAAAAATACATTTTCAAAAAGGGAAAAACTATTCATTTTATATTAATTTTAAATGAATCTAAGTACACCTAGATAAAAAAAAAAGATCAATTGCAAATATATATTAAATTTAATTTCAGATAAAACTAATAGTTGCAAATTGTGTTGCTAATGATTAAGGTACTAAAAAAATCATAAACATATAAAAACATTATAGAATTACGTTGATTTTAGCAAAGCGCCCTGCAGTTGTCTCCCCCTCACCCCTCACCTACCAAATCACTATCTAGGGATGGTTTAATTTGTAATAATCAAGCTATAGTTGCCGGGAGGTGTAGATTCAGAAATAGGGGATGACATTTGAAGGCGTTGGGACTCAAAAGAAATCATTTGATGATTTGTCAGCCCTCCAGGAGTGGGATTAAAGTGGAGAAAAGGAAATAGATCATAATATTGCAATTTATTACCGAGTATTATTCTTTGAGTGTTTTTTATCGAAATATTATCGTTGGTAGCACCTATTTGGAAGACAATATCTGAGCAAATAGATACACATTTTTTTATTATAAACTTTGAAATTAAATCATCTCAATTTTCTATATCATGGTGATGTCTCTTCATACTAGTCGATAAAACTAATAAACAATAAAAATTATAGGCATATAATAATTTCCCCTACGCTCTGATGTCGTTGTCATAGGAACGGTGTATTGTGAAAGAGGTGACGCAATTGGCACAGAGACGCTCTGAATTGTGGAGGCTGGTTTCTGCTCTGTGCTCTCGAGAGGAGCGTTGAGGACGGTGAGGATGATGGTCCATATAATTATTAAACTCCTTCATTTCAACGATGAACTACCCTTTCAATCGTGATAGTATTTTTATACGAAGCTGCTTGATGGCTACCTCTCTAGTGGGAGATGCTGTGATGGCATAGATAGAAAAATACATTATAGATTGAAACAAAAATATAAGGATTAACATTCACCAAGTAGCGTCGGTCTATCATTATTATTATTTTTTATTTGTATAGTATTATAATATGTATGAGTAGTGATTCTAGTGATGGGAAAATTATCGATTAATCTTCGTAGCAAAGAAATTTCTGTCACAATGTGTTCCTACGTCCTTTTTTCTCAGCAAATAATATCTAGTACGCAGTAAGGGAAAAATGCAGGTATGCAGAAACGTTGGTAGGAGAATCGGAAATAATACAAAAAAAAAATCATGTAGACCTGGCGTCATAAAAAGGAAAATGGATTATTTTTATGGAAACTTCTGCCATGTTTAAAATTTTGTATTTTATCGATCAAGTTATTAAGTTAGTTATTTTTTTTACAGAACTCTGAAAGCGTTTTGTTAAAATAAGAATCAAACAAATTTTTTTAATTTTATTTATCAAAATAAAGATACAAACAATTGAGACAAAAAATATTACAAGTGTACACAATAAGCAATAAGTAAACCAGTAAAGGGTTAGTTGGAAGACATCGCATTTTAGCGATAAACTCGCCCTCTGTACATTGAATTGTACAAATTATATTTTCTATGTTAATTTGTATTATTGTAAACAATGTACAGTGAAGAATAAAATAAATAAATAAATAAAGTATCCACTCTTACCCATTAATGAATGAAGCAGTTATATATGAAAAGTAAATTTACAAAATACAAAAAGAGGAAAATCAAAATATTTATACACTAATAAAGTAGATAAAAAATGAAATAGAATGAATGACACTATAAGAACTAGAATGTTCCACAGATCAGAAAATCACATAAACAAAACTACTGTAGAGGAGCCGATAACAGACCCGAATCGGAAAAACTTTCATCGTTCAAGTCGACGGAATCGTCGACAACCATAAGGCGTCACTTATACCCGCTCTGAATTTCTTATCATTGCATTTAAATCTAGTTATATGGTTTTCATAAAATGTAAACTTAAATTTTAAATATTAAAGGCTTCGGTTAATGATTGAAATAAAATAAATATTTAATATCTGAACAACACGGAGATATCATAAATTGATATTGAAAGTAATAATCGGTTTATTACCCCTCGAAGTGTGTAGGAAGTGCAACAGAAATAAGGGATGAAGTATACTACAGGGGGTGGATGTTACACGCAGTAGTAATAGTATTAGTAGTAGTAGTGGTTGCGCTATGAGTCATAGTACAGTAAAGAGGGGGTGAATTCTTTTAGGAGGCCCTAGGATAACCTACGTACATACATATTCTACAATAGGGAAAGCACCCACTAAGTTAAAAGAGCACATTATTATTATCTTGTTTTATTGTTATAAAGTGGGCTCAATACTGCAACTTATGGACATCTCAAAATGAATATTTTTGAGATAATGGTTAAATCATGACATTACACTCAGAAGGGTAATAATTAATTGATAAGTTACATATCGATAAGTTATTCAACAAGTCAAAATGACATATATTCGAGAAATGGCCATTTTTGTTATTTTGGTTTAGATATTTATATTATGCTTTAAAAATACAACTGAAAGTGAAATTTACTAAATAAAAATCGCACTGTTAGAGGCATTATGTTGTCTTTGTTCCGTTCAATAGTTATACAACGAAATCCAATTTATACAACAATATTCCACTCTGTCTCTAGTGCACATTCTAATCACCTCCTTCATAAATTTCACTATGGGGATTAGCATTATGATGTGACAGTGATGAGGTTATAAACATTCTATTTTTAAATTAAAGAACACTTGATGTTTTTTGAATATCGACTACAATCGGTGATTTTACCACTACGATAGTTAAGTAGAATTTCAATGTTTTTTGGTATACAATTCGATGATTTCATTTTTTAGCAGAAAGCATAGGTACCCCGTTTTTTTTTAGTTTGTATTTTTGGATTATTTGGAAAAGATCGCGCCTTTTCGCTCTTTGTATTTGGATTTTTGGTACATAATATTTAGTTTGAATGCATTTCTCTATAAAATTGTTTGTAATGTGATCAATTTTTAGTAAAGAATGAATAAATTAATAGATAAATAAAAATATATCATTCGTCCCATGAAATCATGACTCCCACTTTTTTCTGTAAGTTTTCGAGAGTCCAGTAAAATACAGGAATTCATTAAACATCTTGTTTAGAACATTTGACATCATCAGTTCAATGACGATGACTCATCCTAAATGTCTCAACGTTAATTGGCACGGAGAAGACGATCCGCGTTTTTATTACATTAAGTTATTCTGCTGGTTACCCCTTTTGTGGTTAATACCGTGGGAGTATGAATGATAGAACGAAAATAATATTATTTTTAATTTGTTGAAAAAAGACAAAATTCATGAACCAAAAGGAGTGAACTACAAAAAATAAAACGCACATTAATATTATAAACTTTAAAATTGTTTTGAACAGTATACAAAGTAACAAAGACAATTTAAATAATAAAATAGTTTGTTAAACTGTATGTAAGTTAGTGGAACTATAATATCAGACAAAGAAGACTAACTGTCTAGTAGAAGTAACTATAATATAATGATAATAACAATGGCATTACTACTATTATATAATATTATTATTGTCACTTTGCATAGAGTGAGTAGTCGGTACTAGTGATGTAACGAATATTCGTATTCGCATTCGCATATTTCAAAGTATTCGCATTCGCATTCGTCTTCGCAAAAAAATATGCGAATGTTTTGCGAATATTATTTCGGTAATAAAGTGTCGGATATTCGGTAAAAGTACCGGATACTTACCCGGTACATTGCAGAAAAAGGTACTGCAAGAAAATATTCTTTAAGAAAACTGAGGAATTTTGGAATATTTTAAATTCCTATACTATTTTGAAAATTCGGCGACGGGGGGGTAGAAATTTTAATGATTGAGCAATATTGTCGAAATCTAAGCAAAGTCAATATTCGCTATTCGCATTCGCGAATGTCGGCAACAAATATTCGCATTCGCATTCGCGAATATCCAAAATCACACATTCGTTACATCACTAGTCGGTACATAAACGTCGGGGAGAGATTATAAACGAATTCAAAGTGAAAACTAAGTCAGTGTAGTGTCATAATCATATTTCAAGAGAGACCGGGCACATTCTAGTATTATTTAATACAAGTGATTCGCAAAATGAAAACGTTGAATAGTTTTGTAAATTAATTAGAATTTTGATTTATGAAGCACCTGGCAAAGAATTGGTCTCCTTGTCTTTTACGTGAGTTTTAGAGTGTCCTGTAAAATGCAGGCGTTCGACAAAATTAAGACATTTTACATATAACCCATCCTAAATGTCTTAATTTTTGTTGGAATGGACGGTAGCCTGGATGTGGAGTCTCGGCTTCGTGAACATGGGGTCCGTAGTTCGATACCAGGTGCCGGCAAACTCCCCTTTCACGACACAAGCTTTAAGTAGCTTACTGTGAAAGGTGTATAAGGTTGTATTTGGGTTTATAACAAAAACCCAGATATAGGTACCTAACTTTAAAAAAAAATCGCATAAATATTGATGCTGCTGGTCTGCTGGCTACCCACTTGTGGGATATGCCATGATGATGGATATTATATCAGTACAGTGAGAATGGCAGAATAGGTGAACATTGCCCATGGATACCAAAAGTGTTTACTTAATTCCGCCTTAGAACAGACTCAAGACTAGCGAGGCAGTAAATTCTATTTGCTATAAGAATATATGTATTTAGATATAAGACATGTATTGTTAGTAGATTTTTTAAGTAGTTAGGTGTTTCTTTTTTTGTTATATTTCTCGAAAATAAATAAATAAAAAAAAGCTAGCCTATAGCCCATTTGTAAGCGTTGGGGAGCCTTTTTCACTTTTTCCGATTAGATATTGCACAATGTTGCAGGGATCGAGATCCAAACGGTTCAATTAACATTTATGAATTCAGTTTATTTTTTTACATTAAATTAGAGTTATATTATTATATAAGTTTTAGAGTGTCTTGTAAAAGTCAGGAAATCGTAAAACCTCCCTTAAGAGACAACTAACATTACAATTAATAATAGTAGTAGTAGGTACTAGTTCAGCGATGAGCATGCCCAATCCTGAATATGTTTTAACTATCGGACAAGTCCACATCCAAAATGTCTTAATTTTATATTGGCACGGAGAGTACGACTTGCATGTTGTTTATTACAAGAAGCTAGTCCGCTAGCTACCCCACTTATAAGAGATGGCAGGATGGAAATAACCGATAAATTATTTATTATACTCAATAAAGATTTATAGAATAGATTCACGAAAAGTTTGAGCAATTGTGAGATTTAAATTGCCCCTCAAGAAAAGTGTTGGAGAGGAAATAAAACAAAGTACAGAGTGTCTCACTCAGTTTGGTCTCCATAATATATAAAGTGAATCTCTTGAACTAGCTGGAAAATTTATTATTCCTACCGTCTCGCTATTATAAGCGCAGTAAGTAAAGCTCACACTCAAGTTAGAAAAATACTTTTAAAAATGAGACAGTCAATATATTTGAGATTTCAAATTAATCAGTTGCTTGCCTTCGCAGCCCACAGCACAACCTTCTTCAGTTTATCATGCAATTAGAATGTGGAATAATCTGCCTTGCAAAATTAGAAATTCTCCGATGCTACTGACTGTTAGCCTTCTTCTCTCCACTGCTGGATATAGGCCTCTTTAAAACTTTTCCAATTTTTTCGATCTCAAGCAACACGATACCACTAATTTTCCCATCATCGGCGCAATATCATCAATCCATCTTTGTTGGGGTCTTCCTACACATCTTTTGTCCTCCTACAGCCTCCATTCAAGAATGACGGTACACATTTTCAACAATAACCTTAAATCTATGATATGATTGACTTATCCTAAAGAGTTCCTTCCTGTGTTTAATCCTTCATTTTCAAGTATTCATTACAGGAAACATATGTATAATAAAATATATAATGTTCTTATTATGACAAAGGCTGTAGTAGTTGTGAGTAAGTTTTATATTAATTGTTCACATATAGTATTACGTAATTACACACATTAGAAACATAATTCCACACATTTTTTTGGTTAGCTGGAAGATATTGCCTTCATGCAATAAGCTCCACAATTGCTCATGATTTTTGTTTTCAAGAAAGTGTTTTTATTATTATTATATTTGTTCAATGAAATAAATTGTTGTTAAATCTATACTTTGCAATATATTGGTGTTTTTTTTTCATGCGAAAAAAAAGAAATGTGAAAATTAAAAAAATAATTACAATGTCATAAAATATTTGATCTCACCATTATAATTTTTTAGAGAAAATGTTTTAATACTTCGGTACAGTAAATATCAACATCATAAAAATTTGTTAAATTGATATTGTATTTTTCATAAATTGGCATAAAATAAATAATATTTAAAATTGAAATCTTCGACAATCAAAATTATATTTTCGGGAAGTATACATTCCCATGGAAGTTAATGGGTTTAACCATTGAGAAATAGTAATATCGTTATCATTGTTATATCATACAACTAATACTTAATATAATGGCTGTTGTTTCAGACAGAATGGGAGGCAATAAAACAATAAACCTATAAAACACTTAAGGACTCCTTTATTTGGAAAAACTTTACAATGTCTTTTCAGGATGAATGAGTATTGTAAGAATTATGGCTCAAATTTACCCAATAAATATATTCTTGAAAATTTTATATACCTACCTAAATAGGTAGGAACCTATTCTTATAGGCCAACCACTCGTTTACGAGTGAACATACTTTATAGACCCCACAAAATCACAAAAATAGCGAAATTGAAATCAAATGTTTTATACTATATACTGCCCAAAATCGGTACCAAACAGTGACACGTTGTGGATGCATTTGTTGTTCGCCAATTACACGTGGGTTCTCCGAACCTCAAACATGGCAATTTTGGCGATTAACAAAGCCTTCAAGGTGAAAATGTCCTTTATCGCTTAGGATTATTTTGCTCGAAAAATCAGCATCCACATTAATATTCCATTTCACGATCTCTCTTCGCTGTTGATGGTCATAAGGCTTCCTTTTTTACTAACCCTAAATTCTTAGCTGTTAAACTGTTCTTGTTTCAGGGTTGCCAACAACTTACTACAAAAATGGCGGCAAATTCAAATCTTGCGTATATTTTGAGACACCCTATATAATGGAAAAATTAACACTGTTTACAATATAAATAAAAAACTTCATCAAATAAAAAAAAATTGGTGTGAGCTATATACACAATAATATAACAAATCAAAATAAATAATAAATAAAATCATTTAGTTAAAACAACATCATAATAAAGTAAAAATACTGAAAAAGCAAAATATAATGTATTCTTTTGCTAAAACATTTTGTTAACAGTATATACTAATAATAATAACCGTTGAACAAAATTGTGGATGATTTGCCAAATTGCGGAAATTTTGGATAAATTGTAGACGGTTACTTCATTGCCTCAAGAAAGTAATGTTAATAATAAAAATAATACTCGCACAACCACGTAGATAGGTATAACAGTGTAAACCGTATCTACGGTCTAGGATATTGGCGTCGCGATGCTGGCTGCTGGCTTTACGACGCTTCTTTGAGATATTTTACAACGTCGAAAATACTTATTTTTACTGAATATCTTAACCAGTATATATTTAAAGAATAAGAAAATTTAAGAATACAGATATTACGAAATTACATGAATCTATTGTAAATGGATGTTCATAAAATAAATAAATAAAGATATTAAAAATAAACAGTCTCCTCGTGTCAAGTCTCTGCAGAGATTTGTTTATTTATTTTTTCTGTAAATTTTCGAATGAATTTGTGAATGGCAGGAAAAGAAAAACATCTCGTACCTTTGTGTCATTTATTTGATATCTTTGATTCCGTTATGAAGCATGTCAAATATCCAAAATGTCTTCTGTCACTAGTTGAAGGGGTGTAAGAAAGCGCGGACGTCCAAGAACCACGTGTTTTGATCACGTGGACCAAATTCTTAAGGCCGGATGCGTGGTGAGTAAGAGAAATCTCCCATTTTTCCGTGAATTTAAGAGTATCCTGTGAACTTATTGAAAAATGTGGGAAGCTTATTGTTTTCCGAAGACTCTACGAGATAGAAAAAACATATACCTACTGGTCTGCTGGCTACTCCATTTGTGGTATTTACCGTGATGGTGGGACAAAGTAATAATAGTGTGGGATTAACAGACACAGTCGGTGGAAAACGCTAACGCTCGAATGTATGAGGCTAGTTTCTGCACTGTGTTGCCCGGAGGAGCGTCGGGACTGTCGGGAGTCAATCGAATTATGATACAAGATAATAATAGCCGGTACAATAACAGTAACTTCCAATTTATAAATAAAACCGCAAGAAAAATTCCATTATTATAAATGCGTGCGAACAAAAAGTATTTTCAAAATTGGAATTTAGAACACACATAATACAATTTTAAAAACACCGCATCATATGTTAAATTGTTATAAAGGTAGTTCATGTAACGCGGCCAAAATTTCATTTCTTTGATAATAATAATAAGAGAATGAAGAAAAAATGAAGTGTTCTATAATAATATTCTAAAATTGAATTCAAAAACAATTTCCTCTCCGTATTACTTGTCAATTTCCTACCATAGATAATAATAACAATAACGCAGTTATATTTTATATTTTGAAAATCGCGTGCCGAATAGAATGTAGTCACGCAATTTTTATGATGTATTTGAATTTCAAATAAAGAATACATAATATATATTTTCTTGTTCTTTTTATCAGATACTTAAGCGGATACCTGCGAAATAAAAGAAACTCAATAAATTCATCATTTAAACGGAATAAATTATACCTATATTTGATAAACACGGCTTCTGTATATTGATTTTAACTCTAGCGGGCTGGTTTTGGTTAATCAACGAGCATACAGAACATCCTCTTCGTACCATAAAAAATAAAACTTTCAGAGAGGATGGCATTTTTCATCGGTGAATTTGTTACTACAACCCCATCACGCCTTATCTCACGAGTGGGGTAGCTTGTAGACCAAGCTGCGTCTTCTCCGTGCCAACATTAAAATTTAGACATTCAGCAACCCTTATCATTGAATTAAAGATATAAAATGTCTTTATTTTTTCGAACACGACTATTTCAACTTTTCATATGAAGAATTTTTAATTAGTATATAATAAATTCTTTATTGACAAAGCCTGTTCAAAGACAATTGATATTTACAGGAAGAAATTCGCAGAAGTTATGCGAAACCTATGGAAAAAAAATCAATAAATATTTTATTAATGACATGACAAATCTTCCTCCGTCCCACACACGTGGAGTAATATTTTGTAAATGGAACACCAATCGAATGAATGAACAGTATATATTCCATCCCTAGAGCTTAAACCACAGGAGCTCTTTACTGATACACTACCACATCAATGATACTACGATAGCACTACAGCAAGACAGGTGTATATTGGCAGAAAAATGATGATTTAATTTCGTAAAAAAATAGCATTATTTTCCTCCATGCCTTCAGGGCATCTTTCACTGGTGGGTCAACAAGAAAATCAACTCTGTGGTAATTTTGGGTAAGGTGGTAAAATGATATGTCTGATTTTTATAAAAATCAAAATTTTCTTTCACTCGATGTGTCTCTTGAAACCTAATTTTTTTACTGCACTAAAAAATAATTAAACGGGACGGCAAGTTGTCGAAACTTCATGAAATATTGCATTGTACAAAACATAAAATTGATGATTATTTTGTTTCTAAGAATCCTAACAAATCATTTGTCCAGTAAAGAAGGTAGAGAGAACTTAAAACCACCTTGACATTGTAATCGAAAGACGAAAGACACCTTTCTCAATAAAAAAATGAACATAGTAGAAAAAAAAATCATTATAATTATCTTTCTTCCATTGCCATGTTAAATACGTTCCATAGTTTCTGCTACTATCGAAATCACGTTGCCATGGTTATACCGATTCCCGCATTTTTTCTATCCCTTTTACACTAAAATGCATTTCTAATTTGTCCGTCCCTTTTCACAGATTTTTCATCATTCAGGTACGTATTTTTGAATTGCGCTATGATAAAAAAGTGATTATTTTACAAAGTACTATAAAGTTGCATATGAATATTTAATATAACCTTTCTACACTAAGTGCATTTTTTAAATATTTATCTTTTCAGACAGAGCCATATTTAAAACAAAAACAAATAATCTATATTCTGCATTGCTATGTACTAAACTACGTAAAGAAAAGGTTTCCCACTCTTTTTTGTAAGTTTTTAGCGTTCTGCAAAAGGCAGATATTCGTAAGACATAATGAATAATATATTTGACATATTTGATTCAGCGACGAGGTATGCCACCCATCCCGAATGCCTATTTTTTATGTCACAGACGAAATCAAAACTAGTTCCTGTACTTGTGAGATTTTTTTTGGTAATAAATATGGAAGATAAAGAGCAAAAAAAAACAATTCGCTGAGTAACTAACATTTGTGCTAAAAATAAACCACATTCAGAAAATTACCCCGGAAAATATCACCACAAATTTAATAAATTTGTGCGTCCGTTCGTAAATATATCAATATGTCCTCAATAGTCACCATAATTGGACAAGACTGAGAAAAAAATATACCCTCTACACAAGGCCTCGTCCTTTGGGCAGGTTTTAGACTAAAAACATTAAAAATATTAGTGTTTTCAGATTTGTATGAGAATCGAATATATTGTTCTTAGTGATGTAACGAATGTGTGATTTTGGATATTCGCGAATGCGAATATTTGCTGTCGACATTCGGATGCGAATGCGAATAGCGAATATTGACTTGCTTAGATTTCTACAATTTTGCTCAATCATTAGAATTTCTACCCCCCCGTCGCTGAATTTTCAAAATGGTATAGGAATTTAAAATATTTCAAAAATCCTCGGTTTTCTTAAAGAATATTTTCTGCAGTACCTGTTTCTACAATGTACCGGGTAAATATTCGGTACTTTTAGCGAATATCCGATACTTTATTACCGAAGTAATATTCGCAAAACATTCGCATATTTTTTTGCGAATACGAATGCGAATGCAAATACTTTGAAATATGCGAATATTCGCGAATGCATATGCGAATATATGCGAATATTCGTTACATCACTAATTGTTCTGCATGTTGTGTAAAATAAAATTTAAATCATAAAATTGCCAATTTTAGATCGCAAAATCCTTGAGATAAAAAAAGAAAGAAAGAAAGATCGCAAAATATACCGTGGGACAACCGGTAAAGAATTGGTCTCCCACTCTTACCCGTAAGTTTTCGAGTGTCCTGTAAAAGGCAGGTGTTCGAAAAAATAAAATATATATTAAATAAATCAATTTTTTGTTTTTACATAAAGATAAAATTTATAAAATAAATCTAAATATTTATTTGAAAAAGGAAATGAAAAAACGTATTTTTTTTTTCATAATAAAGTATTTTATATGTAAAGGAAGCAAGGTACTTTTTGATAGTTATTTGTTTGTGGAATTTGAAGAATGGTGTTGATTGTGTGTAGTGTGTACTACCTACCAATAAAATCAACATTTTTTGTCTTTTTGAGTAATGGAACTGGATAACATGTTATCTGCAAGTGATAATTTGTCCATTTGATAATCATTTCCTGAGCGGAACCGGGTAGAACTACCTAATCTAGTACCTAATAAGGAAAAAAAGTTGTAAAAGTTGATTACATATAAAGAAAAACTGTCTGAAAACATATAAACAAAACAATCTTCAAGTCCCATAAATCCAGCAGTTTTCAGAGAAATTCTGCGGCGACAATAAACACCCCAACATCCCTATTTGAGCGCCATTATTTGACCATTAACGTCCCTCTTAACATTGTAGGACGCCACGGGAAGATTTGTGACCCATTCTGAATGTATCTGACAAGTAGATAACACAAAGTTGTTGTATTTAGTGGAAATAATTTAGCCCAACTGATTATTTGGATGATACGACTAAACTATAATTATTTATACACAGGATGTTCTTAAATTATTATATTGCTTGAAAGAATCTTTCCTTTTTATTTTGTACATAGTTCTCTTTTTGTACGATGCAAAAGTTGCATAGGCGTTTCCCCCAGGATTCTCTCTTGGGGGGCAGCTTAGTAAATCGGTTCAGGAATTTTAAATATTATTTTTCAATTATATTTACAGAATATTTTAGAGAATCAGCTATACTCAGTATAACAGCTCAGACAAAAAGAATATCTGAATATTTGCTTTAGTCTGAGAATTGACGCTTTGTTAATTAACATGGTAATGTGTAATCCTTTTCCTTAAGTCCAGCTTTCACGAGTAAATAATTTGGTTTCTGATTTTCCATACTATTTCCATACTATTTCCATACTATTCCCATACTTTCATACATATTTGTCAACATTCCTACTACTTTCGAAGTCCTATGGGGGCAAGAGGTCAAAAGGGGGCAATTGCACCCTCCCACTTAATACGACTATGAACCAACTTGTTTAATTATCTTTGTAACAATATTCGTCGTATAAAATTGAATTATTACAGTGAAACAAATCTTCCTGTGAAAAACTTTATCGATCCTCGATCGATCGAAAAATACACCTTATCGATCAATGTTCCGTTACCATCAAAAAATTTAATTATGGTAAATTGAGATCAACAATTTAACAAATATTTTAAAATAATAATACTCAATATATCACTTTGACCTAAATTAATCTGACCTAAAATTTTATTAAACAATGTTCCAATTATAATTTCTCTAATAAAAATGACTTATTTGAATATTTTAGATTGACATATAATAATTATCTCACTTACACTTATACCTGTTTGACAATAAATATTAATCCTCTTATGACATTGAATTTTTAAGTATTATTGATTGACAAAAATAATAATTATCTCATTACTCTTTTTTTACTTGTATGACTATATATTTGTGAATCCTCTTTTTAAAATGACCTGTTTGAATATTTTAGTTTGACATATTTATAAGAATTGTATCATATACATTTATTTAACCAGTATGACTATTTTTGATTCGACACATTAATTGTAATTTTTTTGTTATGTTGTTGTTCTCTATTCTGATTTGATTGTAAACATGTTAAAGGCTAACGCCGTGAATAGGTATATGTATGTAAATAAAATAAAATAAAATAATATTTTCATCTTTAGGACATTCTGAATACAGAACATGCTACAAAAAAAACTTTGCAAAGCATTTAGTTTTCTAAGATTATATAAATATAACTTAATCGACTCAAAATTATTAACAGAGATGAAAGAACAAAGGGATAATTATTTCCCTTACTCATTATTTAAGAAGTAGAACTGTTATCTGTAATAATCACCCTATAATTTCATTCTACCCTATAAGGGATGATGGAGTTCTATCTTAAGAAGATAATAACATTATAAGACTCCTACAAAATTGTTTTGTCTATCTATTTCGTTAGTTAGTAGAAATATAATAATATAAATATCTTATATATGTATAGTAATTGCCTTATTAAGGAGTTTTTGTTTTAGCTAGAGGGCAGTAATTCATTGTATGAAAAACTATTTGCGTGGGCTTTAAAGTCCTCCATTTCACAGATAGATATACCTAAGCTTTGTTTTTTGAAAAATTGTGATATAATCGTCAAATTTAATACTTTATTCATAATTAAATTTAAAATTGTGTTTTAAGTAACTCTTGCCCTAAAGATGTCGCAAGGCGAAAGCGCTCAGCAAATTAGTGTTAGTATTGTTTATACGCGGCGGCAGAATTGCCATCCACACTTCTCAGCATTATACAACCAGATAAGTCTCCATATGATCAGTCATGATCACACAAAAACTTAACAGTCTAATGCCGGGAAAAATTCACCTATCCAGATATACAGGATATCAAAGGATTAGGCTCAAAACGCGGGATCAAAATACCAGCATTGTGCCTGAAATATCTGTGTTCAGAAACCTTTTTACAATATTACAAGTGTTTATTATAATAGATTTTTGAATTTTAATGTACCTACAAGTTAACCGGTAAATCTAATTTTTGTAAATTATTTATTAAAGATTTCGGAGTTACCCCTGTAGCTGACATGACTAAAGGTATTATATAAACGGACCTAGAATGCCAAATATTTTTTATTTCTCCTGCTAGTTCTGTATATTTACGTATTTTTTCTGCGACGGTTGTTTGTATATTATGTGTATTTGAAACAGCGATGTCGATTAGGTACGTTATTTTATTACGTTTATCATGTAATACTAAATCGGGTCTATTATGATGTATTTGTCTATCTGTTATTTATTTATTTATTCATCATAAACGGCACATTAGCCATTGACAATAAAGGTTTACAAATTAATATCGTTCACATAATAATACAACCAAGTATACATATAAAACCAAAATATAAAAACATTAACACAGTGGAAGTAAACAAAATCAAAACATATCAAAAATCCATTTAGTAGTTGATTACAAAGATGATGTACGAGTACCTACGCAAATATTAAAAAAATAAAAACTGTTACAAGTACCTATAGGTAAATAAAACCAATACATACACATCATTCTATTTGCTTTACAATCATTGCTGTATTTACAACAATAATCTCAGTACATCGTTTAATAAGTAGCACGCATACAATCATGCACTACAGTGGATTCCGCTAATGCGGAATTTGTTTGATTGATAATTATTATACAGACAAAAAAAAAAAAAACACATCACTCGTGCATTAACATATGACACGCACATTCCATTCATTGAATGTTATAAGGAACACTAATTCAATCAAGTTAGATAAAATAAAATTAGAAATACCTATTAATAAAAACTGAAAAAATAATTGTTAAATTGAAAGTAAAATTGATAAAAACAAGTAAAAGTAAACTAAAAATAGAATAAAAATTTGCTTCATAGGGACAATCGGATGTTCACTATACATTAAATGGGAAATATAACTCGTTAAAACGAAAACACAATATTCGCTAAAATAAAAACACAATACCTACAGTATAAAACAACCGCACAGGTTATTATGGTTTTATCATAATAGAGCCTATAATTTTGATTTTCTAATACCTGTTCCGGGTTGTATTTATAATAAGGTATTACATTATTTGAGTTTAAAAGATTATGTTTAATAGCTAAATTTTGATGTATAATTTTTGCTACATGATTATGTCTATAAGTATACTCAGTTTGAGCGAGAGTGGAACAACCCGAAACTATGTGTTGAATTGTTTCCGGTTTGGCCAGACATTTCCTACACGAATCATCAATTATATTTTGATTTTTTATAATATATATTTTGATAATTTTTTGTATTTATTACCTGATCTTGAATTGCTAGCATAAAACCCTCGGTTTCCCCATACAATTCCCCAATGGTCAACCACCTGTTTGACGCATATTTGTCAACATAAGATTGGTTGAGATCATTGAGGTGTCTAGCATGAAGTTCTTTCCTACCCCAAGATTCTAACAAAATATTTAAATAGTTTAATCGCGGACCTACTGTTTCGTCATTTAAATTTAAAGGTGTATGATTTTTATCGGCCTGTATTATAATTTTATGTAGTATAGAATTATTTTGTTTGTTTTTAAAACATGTTTTAAGGGATTCTATTTGATTATTATGTAAAGAGGAAATGTTAACAATTCCTCTTCCTCCTATACTCCTAGGCAGAACCAACCTTTCTTTCGCGGAATTTGGATGGTGATATCTATTTTTTGTTAATTGTGTTCTAATAAGTCTTTCTTGTTTATCTAGATCCGTTTTAGACCATTTTATGATGCCAAATGAGTATGTTAATAATGGGATTGCCCACGCGTTTATTGCTTTTACTATGTTTTTGGCCGATAGATCACATTTAAATATTTTATTAAGTCTATCTTTAAAATCATTTGTTAATTGAGTTTTGATTAAAGAGTGATTTAAATTTTTAGATTGCGGAAAACCTAAATATTTGTATATTTCGTTATTATTCATGTTATTAATTTGATAACTAGAAATTATGTCCTGACATTCTTTAATTTTTCCTTTTTCAATGTGTAAAGTTTTACATTTATCTAGCCCAAAAGACATTCTTATGTTGTCTGAGAATTTTTTTGTTATACTTATTAGTTTTTCTAATTCGGTATCCGATTTAGCGTATATTTTTATATCGTCCATATACATTAAATGCGATATTTTTGTTGACAAACGAGTTAGTTTTATTTTGATTAATTTCTTTTCTTTAATTTCTTTTATTTTCATTCTTATGTCGTCTGAGAATTTTTTTGTTATACTTATTAGTTTTTCTAATTCGGTATCCGATTTAGCGTATATTTTTATATCGTCCATATACATTAAATGCGATATTTTTGTTGACAAACGAGTTAGTTTTATTTTGTTATGATTAGTGTCAAATAAGAGCTTATATATTAAAATTTTTAAATAATAAATAATTTGAATAATAAATTATTAAACTATTAATTTATTGATGGACGAATTTATTTGTTAAGTTTATATGTTTTTTTTTACTTCTAAATATTATGGTATTGGTTACCGCATAAAATGACGAATAGTTGTTTATAAAACAACAAAAAAATATGATGTTTATAAAACACATACATACATAGATGTACAATAACATACAAACTTTATTTGACTCATATTATTGTACTACTACTGCTGCCATCACGGCATATCCCAAAAATGGGGTAGCCAAGAGACGTGCCGCATATAATAAACATTCAAGCTGACATCTCCGTGTCATCAAAAAATACTTCATATTACCCAATAACACAAACTACATTAACACAAAACTATTTTTAATCAAATAATAAATGAGTCATGTGAGACATATTTTATTAATAATGTTGGTCTCTTAGTATAATGCACTATGCACTCATATTGTACCCCACACGATCCACTAAATAACATCGGTGTGCATTATATTATCATTATCAAATACTTTATTGCACACAGTAGTATGATTAGCATACATTAAAGTCACAATATAAGAGACACCAACAAATTCCTCTTTACAATAAACACACCCCCATAAAGTTTAGTTGTATCTGTATGTCGGAGCGAAACTTCACTATGTCGCATTAGGTCAAAAAAGACTTTTGAATATAGAGTTATTAATTTTGGATCATTTATGTTACGTCGTTTTCGTAATTGAAAACAACTCAAGGGTGCATACACATTATTATTTCACATACATATTATTGAAATTATTTGTCATTATTTTTTACGAAACAAATATAGTATAGGTAACATTATTGTCACAAATTTTGATTTGATTCGATTCAATTTGTATGTTTCTATTGTTACGATTTAACACTCAATTTTAGGAAAAACAACACTGTCAAATGAACTAATGTATTTTTCGGAAATATAAAAAAAAATATTTATAAATTTAATTTTTAGTTATGGAGGTCTTATGGGTTCAGTCAGCTACAAGAGCGCCATCTACCCAAACATGAGTTGTAGTTGTCATTATGCTCTTAATAGTGGCGAATTTATTTTTCTTAAAAACGCGTAGGTATATTTTCAAATATATTTTTTCATTGCACAGGTTGTTTAAAAAGACAATAGCAGGATTTTGCGTAGATAAAAAATATCTTCACTCAATATCATTTAAGTTTTAAAAAAATGAACAATTGTTATAAGTTCGAAAAAATGAAGACCCTTTTCGTCTTAAATTCAGAAATAATGAGGTTTGTCACCCATCCTGAATGTCTTATTTTTTTGTTGGCAAAGATAGGATAGGACAGCTTGCATGTTTATTGCATGCAGCTGGTTTGATGGCTACCCTACTTGTGGGACATGCCGTGATGGAATAGTAGTGGGAATAGTTTTTGACAATAATTTCGAATTAATAAACAACATTGTGAAAAAAAGCTAATGTTATTTTCTAGACATATTGTAGTTTTGTTCTGATATACAGATGTAATGATAAGATCTTCCCCCAGGGATTTTCAATTTCTACCCCATGAGGAATACGTCCCCAACCAGCAGCCGTGACCAACGATGCGGCAATAAGTCCGTCATCTCCACAACTGGAGATAAGCAAAGTATAGTTATGCTATTTATCTACAAACTTAGAAATTATTATATTTAAAGTACCTAATGCATACAACAATGAAATTTCTCTACAAAAGGATTTTTATTAACTCGTTGGTCTTATTGCAATAAAATTATTTGTTTAAAGCCCTAGAATGGACTGATATCTTTAAATTGTAAAGCAGGCCAGTTTTTTATATAATACCTATATTATACATTCCGTGAAGCACCAAGCAAAGACCTGGTCTCCAACTCTTTTTCGTAAGTTTTCGAGTGTCCTGTAAAAGGCAGTTGTTTGAAAAAAAAAGATATTTTACACATTAAATTTTAATCAAGTTTATTCAATTTTTAAATCCCATATTGTTCAGGAGGTGTCATTATTCTTGAATGGCCCTTTTTAGTGGTTTTCCCACAAAAACTTAGTCAAAAAAATAGTCTAGTTTATAATTATTAGATTTGAAGAGTTTTGCCACCCATCCTGAATGTCTTAGTTTTTATTGCCACGGAGAGACAGTTTGCGTGTATATTACGTGCAGATGGTCTACTGGCTACTCCACCTGCAAATCAGCTGCTTGTTATAAACATGCAAGCTGTCCTATATGTGCCAACAAAAAATAAGACTTTCATAATGGGTGGTACGTCTCGTTGTTGAATTTAACGAACATCTGTATTATGCAGGACACTCGACAACGTTACAAAAAAGAGCGGGAGACCAATTCTTTGCCGGGTGCTATTCGGAACAAAAATGCATACTTAGCAATAAAGTAAAAAGAAACGTACGACAGTTAAGTTTATATGACTAAGTAGCTTGATTGTCAAATTGTATTACTTACATTCATAAAATGAGATAAATACGATATAACAAAGACAATAATGAAATAAAACATTATGTATTAATAATGCGGCGGTTTTATTACTGTATTATCCCTCAAAAGAAATGTCTTCCAGTCAACCAAATTAGCGTCTAAATTTCAAATTAACCATAATGGAATACAGGAAAACCTTCCTTCATTGTAATCATAGACTTACTTACTAAACTGGTAACGCAGAACAAATATCTCTTAAAATTATGTTACAAATTTAATAACAATAGTAACAAACTTTTGTTGTTTCCACTCCAGTACACTTAGATAATAATATAGAATTCTGTAAAAGAGGATTTTTACGAAGTTTGACTGAAAATCGTCTAGTCAAAAATAAAACAGAATTCAACAGTTTATAATTATTGTTTCGTGGTTTAGACCTAAAATAAACGTTTGTCCAAACGTCACAACTAGCCTGTAATCTGCTCAAATTTTAAAACAAAATGTGCATTATAGTGAGTTACAATGCATTGGATTGTCTGCAACAAATTTGAATTTTCTTCTCCATTCCAATTTGAATAGTAAAATTGTTTTCAATCATTTCATTTAGAGAAAAAGTTCGCCACACTGCTTGTAACAAAATTACTGTAAATATCAAATAACAGTGAATTTGTCAAAAGAGGGACTGTACCGTAATAAGCTGAAAATGAAAAATTACATTTCATACTGAAAAATAAATGAGTAATCTACGGAAGCTAATTCGTCCTTGTTTTACAAATTGAATCAAATTACATTTAAAAAAAAAACAAATTTATTTAGGTATTATTCTCGTAAAACGAATTCGCTCTGTAATGTTTTTAGAATAAGACTTCCACCTTTTTTGTAATATTTTGAAAGTCTTACAATATGCAAGCATTCGTAAAACATACGAAAAACACATATAGCATCTTCAATTTGCCACACACCAGGGTGCTCTAAACTTTATTTTCACGGGGAGGATGACTTGTATGTTTATTGCGTGCGACAAATTACAATGGCCAACCCACTTGTGAGAGATTTCACAATGGTATAATTTTTATTTTATTAAATTTAAAGTAGGTGAGACATTTATGGGGGAGGCTTATGTTCAGCAGTGGACAGGAATAGCTGCATAAGTAAGTAAGTAAGGTGCTGTAACGTTGTGAAAATTCATTTCAATATGAGTTTTAAAAATGTTAAACTAAACACTGTTTAATTTTCACGTATGAAAAAACAAAATACAATATGTATATACAAAAAAACTTTTTTTTTAAATTCCTCTAATCTTTTATGATGGATGACATTCAGAATGAAACGTGAGCATTATTGCTGAAAAACTCTTTCACAAATCGAGCTATAAATAAATTAAAGATATTTTGATACATACGATATTACGCAACGCACATAATCTGCTACCAGGAGCACATAAATGGTCGAGGAGAGGATATTCCCTCCGCTGTAACCCAAGAAACACGTTCTTACCTGTAAACAAAAGAGAAAAATGGTAGGTAAAATAATTAATTATGACAAATGTCAGGAATAAATACAATTTGTAAACGCGGCAGTAGTAAATAAATAAATAAAATTTATTGCTAAATTATGCAAGAAATATTATTTGTACTAGGAGAGCATAAAAGATAAGGGAAATATAAGTACTTAGTAATAATAATAATGCTCTTTATTTGGGTCAAGTTGGCTCTTCAGAATTAAATGCGATGAAAATTTTATGGTATCCTGATAATAAATTATGAAATATTCGTATTTATTTTGCTGAATTTGTTCACTCAGAAAATGTTTCATTTTTTATTTCTTTTTTTTCGCTTGTCTATCTACTTGTGTGTAAAATTCTCAGTATTATTGCTGGAAAAACATTTCGTAATACGAATTCAAAAAGAAATTTCCAGAATTAGGTGGGTACCTATTTTTTATATTATATTTTTTCTAGTGTACAATTTAAAATCTCATTCATCAAAATAATACACAAGTAAACAAATAGGTAATTACAATAAGAACTATTTTTTAGTAAAACGTATGTAGATAAAAAAAGAGATACAGTTGATTAAAAATTATATAGTATAGGTTAGTTGGAAGATATTGCAATACAGTGATAAACTCGTGCATGAATCACATTATAACGGCACTATTCGTAATGACTTGGAGTGTCTAGAGCAGGCGTCGGCAACCTATGGCACGCGTGCCAGGCCTGGCACGCGATTGGGTTCTGAAGGGCACTCTACAAAGTAATCAGGGAAATCGCGAAAATATCGAGACGAAGTGATTTTTAAATAAGAGAAAATGTTTAATTATAATTATTTATCTAACGTGGCTCGCCAATGTCACGAAAATCTGCGCGAAGGGTGAGAGAGAGCGCATTCGGAGTAAAAGGGATGAAACATGCGCAGCGCCGACTAGTTATCGAAGCGGACTTCACGAATGTTCAAGCCGGAATGACATTCGCCCCTCTCTTTCTCGTTTTGCTACTGCGCACCATTTGCCTGTAATACCAGTTAAACTTGCATTTCGTTTAATACTGGTCGTTACTTTCCGTTCTAACTTTTTTGTGAAGACTTGTATCTTATTGGTTTAATATTTGTTATAATTCATCCATATTTAATCAAATGGAGGGTAAGAAACAAAAACTAAATGTTCGCGGTTTTCAAGACTATTGAACGAATGAATATGGATTTATACAACAAGAGGATCGTGCTGTATGTGCGATATGTCGCGAAAGTGTCGTATGCCGCACGTCAAGTGTACAGAGACATTTCCAAACCAAACATCAGTCCACATT
This sequence comes from Athripsodes cinereus, assembly GCA_947579605.1. Taxonomy (NCBI): domain Eukaryota; kingdom Metazoa; phylum Arthropoda; class Insecta; order Trichoptera; family Leptoceridae; genus Athripsodes; species Athripsodes cinereus. The sequence goes on from OX388320.1 coordinate 23,413,128, forward strand.
TAATAGCAACGATGAGAAATGTGAAACTATAAAGAGAGCTATTTCTGGTTATAAGAAACAAGTAACTTTTTTTTTTGAACAAATTTTTTCTCACATGAAACATATTTTGAGTCCACAAAGAAGTCGTTTAACAACTGAACATTCAGAATCTTGTGTGAAATTAAAAGTCACAAATTATACCCCTGATATTGAAATATTAAGCAAAAATGTGCAGGTACAAGGTTCGCATTAAAAAAAATTAATTTATGTTAGAATTTTATGTCTTATTATTTTTTTTATTTATTTATTTATTCTTTTTGCACATCATCATTACATAACAGTGTTAACAAAATAATATAAAATTTTAGAAACTAGGACGATGTGCAGTGGCGAGATTATCACTATAAAGTGATTTCTTCCATCTAACCACGACACTTTACTGACATTTTACATCTTAAATTCAGCGTTGAGGTTTGCCACCCGTCCTGAATGTCTTGATTTTATACTGGCACGAAGAGGACAGTTTGTATGTTTCTTACATACAGCTGATCTGCTGGCTACCCCACTTGTGGGATATGCCGTGATGGTATAATAGTAGTAGTAGTAGTAGAATTTTATGTTATTTTTTTAGTAAAAATGTTTAAAAGATAAATTTGGTATAAATTTATTCTCCTCTAGAACCCCATTATATAATTTAGAATTAAGGCGGCACCCTGAATCATATTGGTAGAGTGGCTTGGCACACCACAGCAAAAAGGTTGCCGACCCCTGGTCTAGAGGTTCGAAAAGCAGTAGAAATGGATAGTAGGAATCTCTGGAGAAACCACTTAGGTGAAATAAGTCCCCCGGCCAGCCAGGATGAGAGAAAAAATATGTACCCTTTACGAAATCAATGCATATTGTAATCAATGTACAGTGAATCCACTCAAAAATATTATAGGCCGTTCGTAAATATGTCCTCAATGGACACCGTAATTAGGAATGACAGCCTTTGGGCTAAAAAAATATTATAGGCCGTTCGTAAATATGTCCTCAATGGACACCGTAATTAGGAATGACAGCCTTTGGGCTAAAAAAATATTATAGGCCGTTCGTAAATATGTCCTCAATGGACACCGTAATTAGGAATGACAGCCTTTGGGCTAAAACATTAAAAATATCTTATTTGTTGACAGAGATATAAGTGTTGTTGGATTTTAATAGAAATCGAATATAATGTATTATTTATATGACAGAACATGGCAAAATTTTATAAATTTTGCTGTGGCTAGTTGGAAAACATCGCATTCTAGCGATAAACTTGCCCTCTTTGTATTGATTTGAAATATTGAAACCAATATACAGTAAGAATAAAATAAAATAATAAATAATGTCCTCAAATTTTTGGCATTTCTTAGAAAAGTACTTATGCTATCAGTACTAATTTGTCAACTGGTGTTTATTTCCTGAACAAAGCTGAATAGATATACTCTAGTAATAAAATAAGTAAATAAAAACTATATTTAAATTAAGTGTAATTTAATAAGTAAAAAAAAAGTATGTGAAATGCGTTATGAAAATTAATTTAAATTTTTTAAATTTGAAAATTTCACTTATTTTAAGAGGCGTAAAGATATTTTTAAATTTCTCAACGGAATTTTATACGCAATGCAAATCTTATTATAAAATACTAATTGCCAAATAAATTTACATATTTAAAATTTTAAATGGCATTGAAATCGTTAAGTGAAAATATCATAACCAGTCGACATCCGATCTTAAAATATTATATTACATCCAATTAGGAATAAATTATTTATTAAAATAAATATTATTATAAGCATTTCAATATTAAAAATAAACTGATGAAATCAGGAAACAAACCTGTACGTGCAGCTACCATTTAAGTTTACTATAATAATATAAATAGTTTAATGAAACAATGATTCAAGCAACACTAGCCTCAAACTTAGATTTTTGTTGATTTTAATATTGTATACACATATAATTTATAATGAGTTGAATTGTTGTAATAGTGAAGTAATGTTATTGGACAAGGAATCGTTAAGTGGACACCAAAAATATTAAAATATAGATCACGGGACGAAAAAGAGCAAAAGATCGGCTCAAAAATGATAGATTGATAATTATTATAATCCCTGTCGTTGGAAGCAGAGGGGAGAGAGTGGACTTGGAGTGGAAAAATGGAAAAGTATAGAAAGGTCCACATCCAGCATTGGAGTAATTAATGATTGAATACGAAAATTGTTTAAAATTAACGGTTATATGAGTTGTAACGAAACTCGTGTAGATCTTGGAGAAGTTGGCTCAGATTTACCTGCTCATTAATTTTGTAGAGCAAGACCATCATTTGGAATTTGAATAATCACACCTTTTTATTCTTTATTATATATTTTTTCCTAACCAGGAGAATTGTTTCATTTATTATTTTGTATTCTGAACTATTTTTATTTTGTCATTTTTTCTACGTTACAAATAACTAAATATAAAAAAAATCGCTTTTGTTACTTAAAACATGGTTGCACAACACCATCCATTCTTAATATTAGTAATATTTACAGTAAAAGGTTATAAAGTAAGATTATGTTTTTATAGATTACATATTAATTTATAGTATTCATATTATGTACACTTAAGTACACGATAATTATACATATCCGTTTAAACCGGTTTCATAGTAAATTGACTAATCAATATTCGGACATTTAAGTCATAAATAATAACCAGTGGATATTATTTGAACAGGGCTTATTGATTTATTCGGCGCGCATATACATTAATTTTACAAAAAAATATATTTATAATTGGGGTTATTTTTACTCTCGCATTCTACACGCATTGCGTATAAATAAGTTACGATGGTTTAGACATGTGAAACGAATGGATGAGGAAGCGATGACAAAGACTCTTCCATATAATATGAAAGAGGAGGTGTGAAGAAGTGCGAGCATTCGAGAATCATGTGGATTCAATTCTTCGAAAAAGAGAAATTCACTAGCGTGTATGGGATATTGTATGAATGTAGAAGAAGCGAAAGAAATATGTTAGGATTGACCTATCCGGCATTCCGTTCTCTCTGCCTACCCCACTTGGGATACGGCGTGAAGGTATGAAATAGAACAGAAGGAATATTTTAATTGTAGCATTCGTTCGAAGTTCGGTCTTATTTTATCCGTGTTATGTCCTTTTGGCCGAAGAAACAACATGTTTTGAAGTGAAAATATTATTTATATGTTATAGCCGGGTTTACTGTATTTTTTTTATTTTTTTAAAAAAGATATATCTGGGTTTTGTTATAAACCCAAATACAACATTATACACCTTTCACAGTAAGCTAAAAACTTGTGTCGTGAAAGGGGAGTTTGCCGGCACCTGGGATCGAACCGCGGACCCCTTTTTCAAGAGGCCAAGACTCTACCTCCAGGCTACCGACGAACTCGACTTATTTATCGAACACATCTTCGGAGAGGTCTGCAAGGAATAAGAAAATTTTATATCATTAGCTATTAAGATATCATGAAATAAAAAGGTTTTTCTATTCTTTTAAATTTCACAAAATCCTGATCTCAAATAAAAGAATAGCGAAATTTAAATAGAAATAAGTTCCGAGAATGCATTCATTGTATTCCAACAAACAATGAAATTTCAGTTATCTGGATTTTAATCCAAAACCAAGTACTAGGACATCATAAATTAAAAAGGGTTTTACAACAATATTTTAGTCTGGTACTACTATCATTATTGACAATATATTATTATTATTCTCTGTTGATGTTGATAATAGATAGTTGTGACGAATAATAATACATACAAAAGGATATGAAATGGCTGACGCAGTCCGGCCTTTGTGAGGACAGGACGAGCAGTCAGCGAGTGTCTCCTATCAGCAGTTTCCAGTCTACCTCACAACAATGCTGCTATCCTGGTACATAATCCACAATAATATCCTAACTACTTTCGTTTGTTCATTTTGTCGCAGCAGTCAGCAGACGAGTACTGCTACCATTCATGGATAGGCAGTTCCGTTGTGACAAACAGTTCTATGTACTATTTATTGTTTATTCACCATAAAGTATTTTTTATATTTTACAATAGAAACATTTCGATTGAAGTTTTTATCAAAGCAATCTATCAAGCTACCAGTACCTACCTACATTATTGTACGTAATGTTCCAGTAATATTTTTCATTTTAAAGTAATGAATTTTTCAGACATTTGCAGGTGTAGTGTTAAAGAAAGTAGCGGGTAGTCCTTGAGGGAAGATGCCGATTGATAGGACACTATGAAAGCCTAACGGAAGGCTTTTGATTGTACCTCAATAAAAAAGTTGAAGGAAGTAAGTTTGTAAAAGGCAGGCATAACATGTTTTTAACATTTTTAATCCGTTAAAGTACGCCACATATCATACTTTTTAACGACATCAATAAGACGATCTGAATGTATATTCACTGGCCACCCCATTTATGAAAGATGAAAGCGATAGTAAAAGACAGGGAGTAAAAAACTTAATAAGATAAAATAGAGTAGGTACAGAATATCTTTTATTTATTTATTTATTTATTTTATTCTTCACTGTACATTGTTTACAATAATACAAATTAACATAGAAAATATCATTTATACAATTCAATGTACAGAGGGCGAGTTTATCGCTAAAAATTTGATTTTTTTTATTTCGAGATCAAATAATACATTTAAATTCAATTCAGCAAAGAAATATGCCACCCATCTTAAATATCCTATATTTGTATGGCACGGATAGGACAGCCTGCATGTTTATTGCAAACAGTTAGTCTACTTGCTATCGAATTGATGGAAAATAAATATGAATACATAGATTGATAGACCATGTCGGAGTTCGAACTCTGGAATTTACGCACAAAAGCAAACCAAATGACCACAATCGTCAGAATTATTAATTATAGGTACAATTGAAAAATTTCGTTTAAAAAATAAAACAACCCTATCATTTCATCCCCTAACAGTACATACACACTACACAGGCACGTAAATATATTCCAGCATTAAAATTTTATTTTCCAGTAAAACGATAACATGAAAAACATTGTCGGTGAAATACGCATTTTTTAAATTTATATGTCGTCTGTCTGAACACAAAATATATAATTCATAATGTGGACATGTTTTTTATGTCAGAGAGAGACTACACTATGTTGATTTTAAGCAATTTTAAATTGTCGTTGTTCCCTTTCGCTTGACAATTTCATCTACGTATGTTGAAAACACGTGATAAACATATTTGGAAATATACTTTATTTATTTTTTTACATCTCGATTAGAGAACCATATTTACACATTGTGCAAAATCTGATTGGAAAAAGTTAAAAAAAGCGTCCCATCGCTAATGAATTGGCTCTAGGCTGGCTCGAGTGGCCACTTTCGGTATCCATGGACAATGTCATGATATAAGGTCACCAATAGAGAAATATTTAATACAAACCATAGAAGCAACCATTTTTTTTTTTATTTCATAAAACCAGCCAAGAGCCAATTTAAATTTTATAAAAAAAGAAAAAAGATATGAGAATTATTTAATGTAATGAGGTAGTCGGCAGCTTATGAAAAGGCCTCAGACTCAATCAAAAGATCAATGGACACAACAGCTTAAACAATGGATAATGCAATGAATAATTTACATCGCCAATGACAGTATCCAATATTTGAACAATTTAACAGCATAATATTCAAAAAGTATTTTTTAAAGATGAATCTGGATTTATTATTGCAAGAGTCTTTATATCTACATGTTTTTACTACACAAGCATACTGTGAGAGTGTTTGGGATGTATTTGGGTTTATTTCGATTCAAAATTGATTTTAAAACATCATAAAAAAATTCATACAACCATACCGAAAAAATGTCCTTTTTTGACATAGTATATTTTTCCTCCTACATACAGAGATGTTTAAGTACTTTTAGTTACTACATATATGTTTTTGTATTAGGTATTAACTAACGTCCTGTATGTTGATGACGGCAGTTACCCCTAAAATATCACTTGTAAATGAACGTGCATTTTCTATTGACGATGTAGTGACATAGCATGTATTTCAAAATGCCTATACTTATTTTATGTGGTACGTTCATAATATAATGCCATTCATAAAATAATATCAAAATTCTTAAATGACACAAAATGTACATATATAATTATTATTGTGATTGTTGAGTAAGAATTAGGTCTACTATGAATGGTAGTGATTTTTTAGGAGTTACTAAAATTTAAATTATATGAGCAGTACCTACATATTCAAAACATCACAAAATAAAAATAATGTGAAATAGTACTTTTCAAATGAAAAAAGATTATTCTCTTTTTGTAAAATTCAACTCGTAAATACTTAAAAGAACACAGTCACTAGAACTCTGAATATATAAAAAACACTCAAAATAATTTGGAGAGCCAAAGTTCGCAATGAGATTGTTCTTCAACAGATAAAAAAGCGTCAGAAGCTGCTCAACAGTCTGCAAACATAGAAACTGCAATACTTTGGTCCTGTAATGAGAGGAGAAAAATACTAACTCCTACAATTGATAATTTGGGGGAAAATACCAGGAAGAAGAGGACCAGGTCAGAGAAGAATATCTTGGCTGCACAATTGAAAAAGATGATGGGTCAGAAGTAGCACTTTATTGCTGTTCAGGCCGCAGTAAACGAGGTAGAAATAGCACTGATGATTGCCAACCTTCGCAGAGAAGACGGCATACAGAGAAGTATGAAAAATATTTTAATATTTGTTCCCATATGGCATTATTTATTACAACTCACCGATTGTAAGGGAGATGAGTGTGACAATATTTACCCACAAGAATGATTTGTATGCTTAGATAACAACAATAACAAAAATATCTATCTGCATTGTATTTTCCGTAGAAGACCCGTCAATATATGATACTATGTATACTTTATACTTGTAGTACTGTGCTAGGCATACTGTAAGGCAGTTATTTCCAAACTTATATTAATCAGATACCACTTTTTTATTATTCCGAGTCCCCAGTAAAAGACTCTTTTTTATTAGACGTTTGTGTTCCAAAAAAGGTCTCAAGTATTCCTAGAACATCACCAGACTGTAAATATAATTTAATTAAGAGGGTTTTCGGTGATGTCGGACCTGTCCTGTGAAACCTTCTACTAACTGCACTCAGGAAAAATCTACTGATAACCACTTTATGAAGCAAATTGAACACTACGCTATTTATTGGCGCCCTTGAGATGGTCTAAGTATTGTGAAATGGCGCCAAAAATCAATTTATCCATTTTCATCATTACGAATAATAAATTTATTATCTTCTTTAATTCAGCAATGATGAAATATATTGCCATTCATTATGAATGTCGTAATTCTTATCCACACGGAAAGAACAAATGGCACATGTATTATATGCAATTATTCTGCTGGCTGCCTCTCTTGTGGGAGAATATGCTGGAACGGTACAGATAGAGAAATAAACGAATTTTTATTTTAACCAAATATGTGAAAATTAACTCAAATTTGAATTAGTATACAAATTTGACAGTACATTCTTTTTTATTCAAATCGTGTTTCAAACTTCTCATGGATCATATTATTATTTCAGTTCTTGTGAAACACTGATTGGGAACCACTGCTATAGGGAAAACATAGAGTAATAGATAAAAATATGTGTATAAAGAGGTAGGTATGTATGATGTGGATTTTTCTGTGCGGAGGCCGTAGGCTATTGTACCTGTGATACAGCACAAAAAAAAACAAAAGAGGGTTGTGTTTTAAACAAAACAATATCTATAATAATATCCCATGTGACTGACTACAAGTGAATTATTTAGGGTGACAATGATGTATAAATATTAATTATTAAAAATACTCGTACAAATTAATATTTTATTCATAATTAAAAAAAAAACATAATTTGAATGAAAAAATATTTTTATTACCCTTCAGTTCAACCATTTGACCAATACATTTATATTTTTAATGAATTTCAGCCATCTGACTTTTTTATTTATTTATTTATTTTATTCTTCACTGTACATTGTTTACAATAATACAAATAAACATAGAAAATATCATTTATACAATTCAATGTACAGAGGGCGAGTTTTTAATACCTGTCAATTTTATTGTATCGCTTAGATTTTATTTAAATAAATACCTTGACATCTTGACGTCTTCCACAAGCATTTTTTACTATTGACCAAAATGAATTGACAATTTTTTTACTATTTATTGCTATAGTAGTGTTAACTTCTTGTTTTATGTTATTAATCTAATACTGTTTCGTGTCTTTTTTAATAATACTTTTGTATACATACATTGTTTGTATACATAACTTTTAACATGTTAAAGGCTCAGATTACGAATTTCTGAAATAAATAAATAAAAAATAAATGAATTATCAGAAGTAATTCTAATGTTTGTACATTCACAGGGTGAAAATTTATAAATATAGTAATTTTTTCACTAATTTTTTTAATAAAACTCGAGCGCTTTCGTTAGCGTTTTTTTCCAATCAGTCCTCTTGATAATGTCAAACTGAGCATTTGACGAAAGAGCTCGAGTTTTATAAAAAAAAAATGCAAAAAAATAACTATTTATTGATGTTGATATTTGGAATTATTAGAAGTTTGAAAATGAACTATGGTCACCCTACGAGTGTGGACAGTCATGTAGATGAAAAGGGTAGTTACCCCCAACGAATGATGGTGAGAGTGAACTCAATTAATCATGTATTTATTGAACACAAAGAGATAACTATATTACACAATACAATGATAATAATACATAATATGCGGTGATGATGATGAAATACAAAAATACATAAAATACCGAATATCGAACGTAGGCGGTACTTTATGAACACACACACACACACACACTTATATCTCACTGTTCAAACTGTTTTGGTACTTATAAATTTTGTTTTATGATATGAAACCATATTTTATATAATGATATAATTGATGTCTATAAATATAATTTATTTATTTATTTATTTCAATTTTTACAGGATACATACAGTTGATACAAAAAAAACAATGGTCTATAACATATTTAGCAATAAGCAAACCAGTGAAGATCCCTATATTACCCTTATGTGCTCTACAAAACATACATAACCAAACACAACAGATAAATCAAAAAACAACAATTACAATAGAATAGAGTAAATTATGTAAAGAAAATTAATAGAATAATTAATAATATCTATTATGTTTGAAAAACATTAATATTATTATTTAAATAGGCACAACAAAATCACTAAATATTAGGTGGAATGCGTATAGAATGAATGAATTACATGAATTACATTTATTTTTCTTTCTATATACTTAAAATAAAATAAATATATATTTTAATAACATGTGTTAACAACGTGCAACTGGCCTGCTGGCTTCTCCATTTTTGGAATACATATGACGTAATGGTAAAGATCACCCGGCAAAGAATTTGTCTCCCACTCTTTTCCGTAAGTTTCGAATGTCCTGTAAGAGGCAGATTTTCGAAAAAGTAAATAAAATTCACATCTTAAATTTAGCAGTGATGAGATTTGCTACCCATCCTTTTTAAAAAAAAAAGATATATCTGGGTTTTGTTATAAACCCAAATACAACCTTACACACCTCTCACACTAAGCTAAAAGCTTGTGCCGTGAAAGGGGAGTTTGCCGGCACCTGGGATCGAACCACGGACCCCTTGTTCTGGAGGCTACCGACGAACTCCTGAATGTCTGATTTTTTGTTTATCTTAATTGTGTCTTTGTTTTTTGCCATCTGGCATATTTATTACGTGCAGCTGGTCTGCTGGCTACCCCACCTGTGGGATATCTTGTACTGGTGTAGTAGTTGTAGTAATAGTGATATTTTTTACATTGAAGCCTTTATTATTACAATACTTACGACTGTTTGGACATATAGAAAGAATAAACGATGATAGAAAGACAGAGAGGATATATTTATCTGAAAGAGGGGGTGTGAGGATGCGTGGGCGTCCTAGAATCACGTGGCTTGATCACTTAGATCAAATTTTTAAGGACGACCGTGTGTTGAATAAGATAAATCGACATGCGTGTATGAGAAATGGGAGGAATATACAAAGAATAAGCGAAAAAAGTATGTAAGGATAGATGTATATGGCGTTTCGTTCTCTCTACCTACCCCACTTGTGATGGGGTATGAAGGTATAATAATAATAAAAACCATCTTAAAATGTCAACTGCAAACTTTTTTGTGACTTATCACGTATTCTCTTCACATCATAACCATTACACTTTTAAAACAATTCCCTTCATAAATTTTTACGACATAATTTAACGAAAAATAAAATACAATAAATTAACATAAAAGTAGGTACTCACAGACATTTCAAAAACAGAATTATGCTTTCAAACAAATTGTGTAAATTTTTTCAGCGAAGCTTTTTATCTGTTGTCCGTAAAAGCACAAATATTATATTATTAAAACATGAAAATGTAGTTTGTTTTCAAATTACCATTATATTTAAATAAATTTCATTTGCTGTTAATTCAAAACTGTTGTAAATGTAATTTCGTAATTGGTACACCTTTTAAAGATTCCCAGAACCCGGAAAAGAGTTCTCTCTTTAAATGAATATACTCGTTTTGGAGCTTCCTGTAAATTTGGTATTCGTAAAATGTCACCAAAGCAGTGCTGCAAGTGCATAAAGAGACTTTTGATGATCAGATCGCTGGAATAATCCGTAGTCGAAGATCACATATTGCGGTAAATTTATCTGTGACTATACATATGTAACAAAACTATTTTGCAGCATCACTATGTTTATAAGGGAACAAAGTGTTTTAATAAATTACCAAAATAACTTTAAAGAATCAGTTATTATAAGGTATTTACAAAAATAGACTGCGTTTATTAAGAAAATAGAAATAAATTTAGGCTGTAAAAATGTAGTTGTTAAATAGAACTTGTCTTGAGTAATAAGATGAATTTGTTATTGTTTATTTATTTATTTTATTCTTCTTGCACATCATCATTCACATAAAAAAATCAGCAAATCAGTTTACGTAAGAAAAAATATAATGATATGCAGTGGCGAGATTATCACATTATAGTGATTTCTTCCATCTAACCACGTCGCATTAACACTAAACACAAATAAAAATAATCATAAAAAAACACAAAAAAATGAGAAAAATCTGTAAATAAATCAAAATTAGAAAAAAAATCAACAATCCACACACCCAACACTCCAAAGGGACCGGGAACTATAGAACTATTTTGTATGTAAAATTAGAAGTGTTTGTAAATCTATCATACACACAAGTTTAATTTTTTGAATGGGATAGTAAATAATAGAATTTTAAGTGTATTTTAATGTAAATGTGCAATATATAATTATGTATTGTTATGTTTTAAAATAAAAATATAAAAATCTAAACTAAATATTTCGATAGTACCTATTTTGTGTAAGATTATTTTCAGACTATCGAAAATATTGCTTTTAAGATAAAATAATTGTTCTCTTAATTATGGCAAACCATCCGGATTGGATTTAATTATATGATTCCAAAAATATCGTTTACAATGGAAATTCATACATAATTGATTTATAATGATTCCAATACTGCAGCTGGTACTATTTAAACTAATTGACAGACCCTCGTTTTGTTAAGTGGTTAATATTATGATAGGGAGGGACACATTACGTGTGCTTGCATACAAATATCATGAGGGTCACTCAAATAGTTCATTGATCTGTTGATCAGTAAAAATCGATATTATTTCTCTTGTAAATAAAGATTATTGAAATATTTATTAACTCTCAATTCTATGTTAGCCTTAATAAAATTTATTTCTTTAATCTAAAATTCGTCAAGTTTACTAATACCATCAAGGCATATCCCACAAATGGGGTAGCTAGCGGAACAACCACATTAAAAAACATGAAATTTTTTTTGTTTGTTTGAAATATGGAATTAAAACGAATCATTATATTAGTAATTCCACTGGTGACTTCATAAACTCGCGAGTTCAGACTTTCGAAAACTTGCTCTCTCATCGTCATGCAAAAAAAGAAAAACCTTTATATATGTTGTTACATTTTAAATTCTTATTATAATTAGTTGTCAACAAGAACCGTCGATCGATAAATTTTTATTATTATATGCTTATTTTAGTAAAAAAAAAAATCATTTTGATTATAATATTTACGAACAGTTTTGTTGTATTTTTTTGTTCGTAATTATCAACTTCGTATTGGTATTCTAGTTTTATATTATACTAGCTTAAATACCCTGCGTTGCATGGGAATCATGTATAAAATTGAAAAAACAGTAAGTATGTGTAATTAAAAATTATTTTATTTAGGCAGCAATATTTTAATGTATCAACTTTATACACAGAGTAACATTAAAGTAGGAAACAGATAATAGAATATGTAAGAATGACTAAACAGTATATATATAATTATGACAATGTACCTAAATAAAATAAAAAAGCGTCTGAGGAAGCTGCTGTATGTGTTCGGGGTGTTGAGGCATGTAATGGACGAAAATCGTATCAGATCTGTGTACTTTGCACTTTGCAATTCCATTCTCCTGTACGGGTTAGAGTGTTGGGGAGGTGCTGCTACCGTGCATCTCAGTTCTGTCAACATCATGCAGAAAGCGGTCCTCCGAGTTATGAGTGGTTCTGGATATATGAGTCCATCCGAGCCGTTGTTCAGACGCTTTAAGGTGTTAGATGTGAGACAGTTGTTTATTAGGTCAATTTTGTTGAAGACATTTGATAATGATGAAGAAACTCCACAGACTATGCGTGTACTAAGGTCATCATATAAAGGGTTTTTCAACAAGGACTTTGTTTTTTAAAACAAAATAAAACAAAAAAATTTGATGAAGATGATTAAAATTTTTATTGAATTACAAAGAGAAAAGTTTGGCAATTATGCATGAAAAATGATATCTGACAAATGTCCACCACGAGCACGCTGACAGATGTCGATTCTTTCATCAAAGTTTTTAATCACTTTTTGGCAAAATGGCGGGACTATTTCGCTAATCACATCACGGATTTTGAGTTTTAAGGCTGCAATCGATTCGATTGGCTCCGTATAGACTCTGTCCTTAACATAGCCCCACAAAAAATAATCCAGTGGCGTTAAATCACTCGATCTGGCTGGCCACTTAACAGCTGAGTTTCGTGAAATCATGCGATCGGGAAATTTGGTTTGCAATAAATTGATCGTTTCATTGGCTGTGTGACATGTGGCACCGTCCTGTTGAAACCACATGTCAGTGATATCCACGTCATCAATAATAGGCCAAAATTGAGTTGTCAACATCTTGCGATAGCGTGATCCATTGACCGTTACCGCATTTCCAGTCTCATCTTCGAAAAAAAACGGCCCAATCACGCCTCCAGACCACATAGCGCACCATACAGTGACACGCTGAGCATGCAACGGCTTCTCAATAATTGCTCTAGGATTTTCAGAAGCCCAAATGCGGCAATTTTGCTTGTTGACGTACCCTGACAAGTGAAAATGGGCTTCGTCTGAAAAAAATATTTTTTCAGAAAAACCAGCGGGTTGTTCCTGAATGAATTGAGCGAATCTACGGCGATTTGAATGGTCGTTCGGCTTCAATTCCTGCACCAGTTGAACCTTGTAAGGCTTCAAAGCCAAATCCTTACGCAAAATTCGCCATGTGGTGGTTTTGGATAACCCCAATTGTCGAGAACGTCGAGGAATTGACAAATTTGGATCTGCTTCAACACTGTGGCTCACGGCTGCGATGTTTTCAGTTGAACGACCCGGTCGTACACGCGTTGGTGTTAACACATTTTGTATCGAGCCTGTCGACTCAAATTTAGCGACCAAATTCTTAATAGCGGTCTCAGAAGGACGATTATGTTGTCCGAAAATATCACGAATTTGACGAAATGTCACTTTAGCAGAACCACCATTTTCATAATGGATTTTAATTATTTTAATGCGATTTTCAAGCGAAATTGAATTCATTGCAACAATTGCCAATGCATCCACTACGAATACGTCAAAAAATTAAATGTCAAAACTATCATGTTGCTGGTGTTGCCACAATTAAAAAACAAAGTTCTTGTTGAACAACCCTTTATAAACAGACGACAGATCCCAAACAGGGGGACGGCGCTGGGACGGAGATCCTCTGAATATCTGGGTCCTAGAATGTTTAATAAATTACCCAGTGATCTGAGAGATTGTGTGAGTATGAGAGAGTTCAGGGTGTCTCTGACTGAGTGGTTGATGATGATTGGGAGAGAGAAGTCACAGACTGAACTATTTCACACATTGGTATAGATTGAGTGAAGGATGAATGATATTAGAAATTATGTTGTTAATTATTATGTAATGTCCTTAAATCGCCTCAACACAGGCATACGCCTAGTGAGGCTATCAAATATGTTAATTATGTTATGTTAAATATGTATGTAGAATGAAAATTAATAATAAATAAATAAATAAATAAATAAATAAAAATTACATACAAACATCACGCCGCTTCCTTCGCGGGGTAGGCAGAAAGGATCGAGTGCCACTTCCTTCTGTCCTTGCATACATCTTTCGCTTCCGTCACTGTCATACAATTTCTAATGCATGCTCTCCTGTTCAACGTGCTCAACACGTGACCGTCCTGTAGGATTTGATTTAAATGATCTTGCCATTTGATATTCAGCCGTCCACGTCTCCGAGCACCATTCCTCTCAGCCAAACATATCTTCTTGGTCGTTCCGTCCTCATTCATTCTTTCTACATGCCCAAACCATCGTTACTTATTTAAATTCATCCTTGTAACTATACCAACTTTCATTCCACATTCCTTTTGTATGTCATCTCAGCAACCAATTTCTCATAATTTTACCACACATCCTTCTCAACAATTTTATTTCTACTGCATTTATGCCACTTTCATCCTTCATAAATGGTTAAAGAAGGATGAGAATGGCATAAATGTAGTAGAAATGAGATTGTTGACATGGGTTCACGTCTCACTTGCATACACGAGTGTTGGCACTAAGATAGCAGAGTGCACCATCCTTTTAGCTGTAGTAGATATGTTTCTATTTGCAATTGGTCGGATTGCACCATTTACCTCATTGCCAGCAATTTTTCTCCTTTCAATATCGCTTTCACACTTCCCATCTCTCGTGAACAAACTACTGAAGTATGTACACACATTCGTCAACTTGCTCTAACACTTCCTTGTCAATGTATAATACATATTTAAAAAAAAACATATTTATAAAAAAAATATGTTTGTACAATAATTAGGAAATAACTGCAAAACAAATAAACTAAATTTCTCAATAAGGGATATAATAATAACACAAAATGTTAAAAACTAATTTATTTATTATATTTACAAAATATAAACATTATTTTACTAATGGTTTTCTAATATTCCTATTTATTTGCAATTATAAACTTACCACATATCGTATTTTAAGTACAACTTATACCATAGCAATATGAACTTATGATTAATTAATTAATAAAAATTATGCAAATGTTAAACTAACAGAAAATGCCAATAAATTTATTGAATATACACATAATCATGCGAAGATGAATGTTCTTCATTTAAAATATCCATACCTTTTTATTACCATTTTACGTTTGTTCTTTCAAAACAAAAATCATATTTAGATCTATTAGTAACAAATAAAAAAATAATTTAAAGTTTTACGTGTTACTTTATCGAAAGAATTGGTCTTCCACTCTTTTCAGTAAGTTCCACTCTTCCGAGTGTTCTGTAAAAGGCAGGAGTTCAAAAAAATTAAGACTTTTACATCTTAAGCTAAACGATGAGGTTTGCCATCCATCCTGAATGTCTTTCTTTTTTGTTGGCACGGAGAAGACGGTTGCATGTTTATTACATGCAGCTGATTTGCTAGCTACCCTACGTGTGGGATATGCCGTGATGGTATAGCAGTAGTAGTAATAGTACTTATTAACAAATAATGATTAATAAACAGAACTGTTCTAACATATTCAAATAGCTATTCCTCTAGAGACTGAGAGAATAATTTATTATTTATTTATTTTTAAAACCTTTAAATTTCATGTCTGTTAAGTGAAATAAAATAAAAATATCAAAATATACCTCATTTTTTTACACAACAAATATAGTAAAAAACATTTACAACAAAACAAAAAAATATGCCAAAGAAAATATATAACACATGAGTTCATACATTATAAATGATTCACATATCAGCTTGAAACAACTTTTTCTTAAGAATAATGTTATCATATTCTGTTCATATTATGATGTCAATACAAAAATTATAAAAAAAACAATGTGTAAAATAGCAAATCTAGTGAATCAATGTAGAAATAATTATAAGTCATTGTCAAACTCTTGACTAAGTTAGTCGAAACCAGGTTACTACATATATTATTAAATACAGTAAACCTCCAATTAGTTTGTTTATTTACCTTAATCAATAGGGAGTTTTACACAATAAACTCAATCAATAAATAATTATAATCTGTTATATTTTTGGGAAGAAAGATAGAGACACACATCCTGGTGCAACAACAGTTTATTAACACAACAATATTTTACATGATGAAGAAAGTTGTTCCTTTTACACAATTGCAACAATACATAATCCAAAGACAATAATATAAATTTACATAATATTACCAACACGCCTCCTTAAATTTATATTCTTTATTCTACAATACCATATCTTAGCTTATAACAACTATTTAATTTAAATTCCAAAATACATAACAATAATTCAAACAATGTTCATCATTTCTCTAAACTTCATAAACTTACTTTTACCTAAAGCTTTTGTAAATATATCTGCAATATTTTCATCAGTATTTACTTTAATCACATCAATAATTCCATCAACATAACATTCATTTACAAAGTGATAATGTACCTCAATATGTTTTGAGTTCTTAGTAAAATTTCCATATTTTGCTATAGCTAAAGCTCCTAAATTATCTTCATATATATTAATTGGTTTTTCTATATTAATATCAAATATTTGCAACAAACTCTTTATAAATTTTATTTCACTAACTGCCTCGGACAACGCTACATATTCAGCAAATGTAGAAGATTTTGTAACACTACCTACTTTGTTTCTTAGATTTCCAATATATAACATTACCATACAATCTTATAATATAACCCGTAGTAGACTTTCTATCAATATTATCACCTGCCCAATCTGCATCTACAAAACAATCTAATATTTCAACATTTTCTTTACTCTTATAGATTAACTTTAAATTCTTAGTACAATACAAATATTTCAAAATTCTTAAGGCATATTTGAAATGAGTTTCATTATAACAATTTTGAAATCTGCTTAAGTAATTAACACTAAAACTAATATCTGGTCTAGTTCCACAACTTATATACAATAATGAACCAATTAAATTTCTATACTTAATATCATTAACACTACTATTGTCACTTACTTCTAATTTTAAATTTATTTCCATAGGGGTAGTAATCCATTTTGCATTCTCTATATTATATTTCTTTGCAAGAGATTCTATATAATTAGTTTGACTTAGTAGCATTTCTTTGTTTACATTATCATAATCAATTACAATTCCAACATAATTTTTAACCTGACCTAAGTCCTTCATCTTAAATCTATTAGCTAACAAACTCTTAACATAATCTATTTTATCTTTATTCTTACAACATATTAACAAATCATCAACAAACAAAATAAGATAAATCTTGTCATCACCATCCATCTTAACATATAAACAATAATCATATTCACTTCTTTTAAACTCTAAAGTATTTATAAATTCATTAAAACAATCATACCATGCTCTTGGACTTTCTCTCAATCCATACAATGCTTTGTACAGTCTACACACTCTATCTGTACCATCTCCATATCCTTTTGGTTGTTTAACATAAACCTCTGACGTTACTTTTCCATTTAAAAAAGCTGTTTCTGCATCCATTTGTTCTACATATAAACCTTCTTTACAACAATATGATAATAATATTTTCAATGTTTGCAATCAGAATGGTATTGTGCACAAGCAATTTTGTCACGTTTGACACGTTGCTAGTTCTTCCAATAATTGGATATATTTATATCTCATAAATAAAAAAAACATTTAATTATCACATATGATTTATACACACTTACACATACACACCATCATGCCACTTCTTTGCGGGGTAGGCAGAAAGAATTGAACGCCACTTCCTTCTATTCTTGCATATATCTTTCACTTTTGTTAGTGTTATAAAATTCCTCATGCATGTTCTCCTTTTCAATGTACTCAACACATGGCCGTCCTGTAATTTTGCTTTAGATGATCTTGCCATTTGATCCTCGGCCTTCCACATCTCCGAGTTTTTATTGAGTTTAATAATAAAGATTCTTCTTTCTGTACCATCTTAAGTTCCCCCAATTGCAAGCACTTACTTAAACAAATACTTCTCTATCTCCACTTCTTGGATGTTTGTCCAGTCTCAGATGTTAGATTTGTCCATCTTCTGCTAACATCACTTATTACACAGATAATATTGTAATTCATTAATTTTGTCATTGAAATAAATAATCAGTCACATCTGTAAAAGAATATTATATATTATAAAATACATTTTAGATAACTCTCTAATACAGATTTTATGAAAATTATTGTTCGTTTAGTGAAAGTTCACTTATAACAATCTTGGTACATTTTATTAGATTATTAAAATATAATCCAAAAGGATTCATAATTATTTATTCCTATTAACTGGTTTTATTTTCTTGTTATATATAGATATAAATATGGATGAAATGTATGTATTAAGTGCCTTATAAATTAAGTTTGTATAAAACACTGTAATGGTATTTGGCCTTATTTTTTTTTCTTCTATGATTTAAGTTACTTATATAGGTATGTATTATGTGCTGTTGTATTTCAATTAACAAATAAATAAACTATAACCTTTATTAAAATGATACAATTCTCTCAATAATCTCATAGAAGCACAAGGCAGAAACCAGATTCCTTTTCCTAGCCCTCAAATGTCCTTATCATGGAAATGAAAATAGGTAGTTGTCCTACTATTTATGATTTCTTTAACATCAAAAACGTTCTTATCAATAGTTTATTGTTGTGCACTTTGTATTATTTCTGTAAAAAGGTTAAAACAAACATAGTTTTAGTATTTAGTTCGATACTAAATATCTAAGTATCTTTTTATAAATTACTCACTAATGTCGCATCTACAAACTTAATATTTTTAATATCAATATATTATATCATGGTATTTCGTTGTCTAGCTTCAACATAAAAAAACACATCACTTCAGAATAATTAATTGTATAATTTCAGTTTGTGAGTACTTCATATTTCAAGTAATGTTTTAAAATAAAACTGACACAATATGTAACAAAAATGTTATACTTTATTGTGTTTTGAAAACATAACCTCAAATCATAATGTCGTTTTTATAATGTCGCATCAACAAACTTAATATTATCAATATCAATTAAATAATACCACGGTTTTTTCGAATAGCTAGCTCCAACATAAATAGTAAAATACTTCAGAATGTAATTGTGTAATGTCAGTTTATAATTTGAGTTGTTTATAAACAAAACTAACTCCTGTAACAAATGTTATATTATTTACTTGTGTTTTTAAGGCATAACCTCAAACATTTCTTCGTAGAAACTAACGTATCATATTACTTAGTTCATTTTATATATTGATTTTATATGAATGTGTACATAAACATTATTATTACCTTTCATTTAGTCCAAAAATATTTGTTATAGTGTTCACTTTGCTTTATTCACTATGTACATAATATTGTGTGAAAGGCACCACTCACATTTGTACATAATATAATGTACCATATTTTATTATCATACTATGAAGTTTATTATTTTATAAAATGTAGTAGTTAAACAAATAATTCTGTACGGAACGCAGACTTTACGAAATAGACATGTCGCGTGTCGCGTCTTTCTTTTGTCAAAATATATCGTCGGCGTCAAGGAAAAAGTCACCAACTAACAAAACTAAAATTATGAGATACAGGCATTTTATTAATTTTCAATAATTGAAATTTCGATAACTTGAAAACTATAACCGATAGAGTAAAACAGTATTTTTTAATGTTCTTAACATATATTTTCCTATATCAAACAACTTAAAATCTGGATTAATTAATAGAAAAAAATCAAGAAAATCAGTTTTTTGTATTTGGTTGGTTTTTTAATACTCACTCCTTACATAGGGTAATACAGTTGGTGATTTTTTAAATTGATTAATAATCATTATAAAACTGAATAGGAACCATAGAAACTCATTATTTTTATTATAAAGTTAAGAAAATTTTATGTTTATATACCAAATGAAATAATAATAATACAATGTTGATACTAATACAATGTAAATACTAACAATCCAGGAAACAAAAAGAAATTCCATCAAATGGACTAATTTATTGATAGCATGTGATTTTTGTACCGTTTATTATTTTTGTGTTTTTTACTTGCCTGAATGTGCACAAATTTTGAATAAATAAAATGGAAATACCAAAAAAAAAATACAATTCACATACTTTGGTGACTTTTTCCTTATCGCAAATATTCGTATTTGATAGTTGGTGAGTTAATGTGTTTTTCATTTCTATGGTAATATGTACTCCTATAATTTTGGGGAATTTTTCCTAAATAAAGCATGAAAAAACAAATTTGCTAGTATAAATAACTCAATTTCAACAAAAATTGTATTTGGTGAGTTTTTCCTTGACGCCGACGATATGGCGTCGTTTCCAATATGTCAAATTATCGAGCGACGTGATTGGCCGACGTAGAATATTTATCAAACATTCAAAAAGTGATTGGCTGAATTTAAACAGCCGATGTTGCCGTTAACAAAAAATAATGTTTTTTCGTTTCTTGAATCTTCATGTAACACGTTCAATTTATTTAAATATTGGTTAATTCGCGTAAAACATGTTTCAAAAGTATTAAAAAAACACAAATTAAACTATTTTATGTAACATACATTTATAATGATACATTTACTCGAAATAAATTATCGATATTTTCTTAATTAATTTTAGTATGGCAATATAATATGGTACACAATTTTGGCGGTAAAGAATATTTTCTTACCCTTTCAAACTGACGTAAAAAACGTATTTTTTATCTCATTCACACTTTTTTTTTACACTCTTTTTTGCTGTTTTTCTCGCTCCTCAAAAAGAAAGTACGGCATTTAGTGGGTTTTTATTTAACATATATACCTCATCTTGTAATGGTCAGGTCAATGGAACGCAAATTCCTTGAAATAGGAGAGTATAGCCCGGTCTCCGTTAGTATGGAAATTCAAAAATCATTTTTATAAGATATAAGGATTCTATTTTCTGTTTATATGTCCTGTTTACCTTAATTGATCTAAACTCGCTTATCAAACATTGTAGTAGATTTACTGGAATACATTCTCTGTTGTCGCGGCAGTTTCCTACACCAGATCTCAGCCGATTTAGGGTTTTCCATGACCTATAGTCTAGATCGCCTCCTGCAGCAAGATCCTGGGGCTTCCTACAGGACGAATCCGTAGCATGTGACTGTGGTGCAGCACAGACAATGCCACACTTGTTGGAATGTCCATTGTGCCCTGTCACTTGCACTATGGAGGATATTTTTGACGCATCTCCAACTGCTGTGCGTTTTGCACAGTACTGGAGATAAATTTGATTGGTTTTTTCTGGGTTTCGACACGATAAATAAATACTGGAATACATTGCCTCAAAGCAATATGTACGTCTTTTGTAAAATTTATTTTTGACAATAAAGTGTTTATTATTATTACTTCGATTACTCTTTATATACTTTTTATTTTGTAACATTGTTTTTTGTAAATATATTATCAGATTATTTCATAA
Source organism: Athripsodes cinereus (assembly GCA_947579605.1). Classification (NCBI taxonomy): domain Eukaryota; kingdom Metazoa; phylum Arthropoda; class Insecta; order Trichoptera; family Leptoceridae; genus Athripsodes; species Athripsodes cinereus. Next base: position 23,435,020 of record OX388320.1, read on the forward strand.
ATAAAAAAAAGTAAATAATTTATCGGTTTAAACGTATGTAAATACGAGAGAAATAATATTTTGACATAAAATTCCATTATTTCAAATGGTCATATTAAAACCACTATAAATTCATTTTTGAAATAAATACCGCTAAATAATAAATGATAACGAGGATTATTGAGATCTCCAAAATTATTATTGTAGGTAGACAGAGAGAGAGAGACAAAGTGATACAATACAGGGTGAGGGAGGGGAGTGTGAGAGAGAGGGAGCTACCACCTGAAATTGTTAAATTATGCACTGAACGTACATAGAAGGTACCCTTCGCTGGAATAATAACATGGTTATTATTAATGCAATTAATTAAAAATTACATAGACTGCCACTATCGAACCATGAGTGCAGATAATATAAAAAGTAATAAAAGTAATTAACAAATAACAAAGTAGGTAGCTGCTTACTTTATTTATACATACACTATAATATAAGTCTGGAAACTAATGGACCTACCCGCAATTTTTTTTTTAGTTTCTTTGAACTCGCGTTTAGTGGTAAAGATTGATGAAAGAATTTCATCCATTACTATTTATCGTCCATTAGTATTATCCCGTGGAGCACCCGGTAAAGAATTGGTCTCCCACTCTTCTGCGTAAGTTTTCGAGTGTCCTGTAAAAGGCAGGTGTTCGAAAAAATTAAGACATTTTACATCTTAAATTCAGCGATGAGGTTTGCCACCCATCCTGAATGTCTTGATTTTATATTGGCACGAAGAGGACAGTTTGCATGTTTCTTACATGCAGCTGATCTGCTGGCTACCCCACTTGTGGGATATGCCGTGATGGTATAGTAGTATAGTAGTAGTATTTATTGTAGATGTTTGAATCTGGATTTATTATAAACCCGAATAAACACCTTAGATACTTGTAGCGTAAATGTGGAGTAGGTCGGTAGTGAGATTCAAACCACGGACATTTCGCTGGGAAATCCAACACTCCTCCATCAAAATAACCACATAATTATATCGACATATTTAAATCAATACGGCAACTTCCACAATTGGGGTAGTCAAAATATTAAATTGATTGACTGTGAAGCATTAGTAATCGATAGCAACATCATAACAAGATTACCTATTAAATAATATTATATTCCGTGAAGTTCTCAGTATAGGTCCCCCACTCTTTTCTGTAAGTTTTCGAATGCCCTGTAAAAGGAAGAAGTTCACAAAGTTCACATCACGTTTTTAGACATTTAAAATCTAAAGCTCAGCGATGAGATATCCCATTCATTTTGAATGTATTAACTTTTATTGGCGCAATGAGGACGACTTTCATGTTTATAACTAGCAGTTGGTCCGCTAGTTGTGGAAGATGCCGTGGCGGGACAGGTGGAGTAATTTTATTATATAAAAAATTACAGAATCTTATGCTTTGATTTCTCCAGCTAAATAATGCCAAGAAACGATGAGTTAAATGTGACGAAAGCAATGCATGTGACTAGGTAAGAGTTGCTTGATGTCTGGTACTCTCTGCATATCCCACAAACAACGTGGCGTCACGGTATAAACAGATAAATGTACCTATTACTATTTGTTGAGTGCTTAATAGGCACAACATTTTGCTACCGAATACATTATTCGCCCAATAATAATACTTGAAAGGGATTATCGAGTTTCATTTGTTGTTAGCATTCCAAATTCAAATAATGCGTTTATTATTATGTTGCATTCCATTGCATAATTACCACAGATGAATCAGGGGTCGGCAACCTTATGGTAGACGAGCTCTATAAATTATTTTATTTTATACGGGTTTATATTTCAGTTTGCCCAAAATTATGTATTCACAACCACTTAATAATATTTGTTGTATAGCAAAACAAAATTTCAGAAAACATGTTCCAAAATTTATAGTAATTATTATATTTTTATGCTGTTACACATGTATGTAAAAAATTATAGTCCCAATTTTTCGAATTATACCTATCTAGAAATTCAATAAACTATACAGTTTCTACGAAACCTTCCACGTAATGAGTCAGATATAGAAAATGTCATCCAGCAAAACAGTTTTATGATCTCCTGTGAAATCTTGATAAATGCACAAAGGAGGTATCATGTGTCCACTGACAATATATGCTTAGCTACACGGGTGATATTACTCATTTATTTCTTTAGAATCAACAATGATTGATACGACAGTTGTTACCTTTGCGTCACTCAAAGTTCACAACACACAAAACAGTTTCACAATGATACACATATGTACGAGGCAAAAATCGAAGACGAACCAAAACACATCCAAGCAAAACAGCTGTCAAAAATTAATTAAACATTCAAAATGGCCGGCCTTTTCAGCATAAGTAAAGGACATGAGTACCAACATAACGCTACAAAAAAATAAAAAATCAGATATAAGTAGCCCACGGAAATTCAAAATTCGCGATACTTTTTAGTAGTATATGCAAACAAACAATTATCAAATAAAACGTTTCAATATATTATAAACTTAAACCAATAAATATGTCACCAAGTATAAAATTATGCAAAAATCCATATCGGTATACTCGTTCCTCTGTTGTCTACTCCTGCCATAGACACTAATACATGCAGTATTGATACATTTGCTATTAGTACCACAATCATTGCAACGGTTAGCATGTTTATGGAGATACATAATTATATACTATGATACTTTTGCTGCGAGCATGGCATGTGGCTATGTTCATGGATTATGCAGTGTGAACGTGAACATTATATTCGGACGTGTGTTTTTGTTTATGGTGGAACTTATATAAGAATATAATATACAGATACCACTCATGAAGTCCCGGTGTAGAAAATTACTCCCAGCGTCTTCTGAATAAGTTTTCTGTGGAAAATAGCTATTGTAAAAAATATATTCGTACTAAAACTGTTTTTTTTTTATTTGAATTTAAAAATATATTGATTTATTCACTGTTTGGGTAAGTAATTTAGTAGAAGAATTCCATAATGAAATCATAAACAAATGTTTTTCTACAATTTTGATTTTTTTATTGAATCAATGTCCTTGATAGACGAAAAACGTTTCTCACAATAAAAATCAACATGGTAGATTTTTTTTCAATTTCGTTCATTTTTAACTGTATATTGATTACAATGTATGCAAGCGAAACTTGGACATGGCTGAAGAAGGACGAGAGTGGAATAAATGCAGTGGAGATGCGATCACTGAGAAGAATGGTAGGTAAAACATTGCGTGATAGAGTAATAAATGAGCATATTAGAAGAATGAGTGGATGCAAGAGGAGTGGTGTTGATAGAATGCGTGTGAATAAATTGAGATGGTTTGGTCATGTGGAGCGAATGGATGGTGTAAGATTGACGAAGAGGGTGTATTTATCTGAAAGAGAGGGTGTGAGAAAGCGCGGACGTCCAAGAACTACGTGGTGGCTTAACCACGTGGATCAAATTCTCAAGGACGGTCGCGTGTTAAGTAAGAGGAATCGGCGTGCATGTATGAGAAACTGGATGAATGTAGAGGAAGCGAAAGAAGTATGTAAGGATAGATCGACATGGCGTTACGTTCTCTCTGCCTACCCCACCTGGGGCACGGCGTGAGGGTTTTGTATAGTATAGTATTACAATCATTTTTTCTTTTAAATCATTATTGACATTAAATACAATCAATGCATTATTTGCTTCAAAATTGAAAAAAAAAATACAAATTTTAGAATCTAATGTTAAGATCTTGACGTAGAAAAACGATAAACTTAAATGTTTCTAACAGATGTATGTGCACAGAAGATATTTTATATAGTATAAATTTAGCACATCCGCCAATTAACTGAAATCTAAAAACACGATAAGCAATCTTATTCGGTTCGGAACAATTTTAAACTGAAATTATTTTTATCATAAAATCACCAAATCATACATTATCGTAAACAATTACTTAATCTCAATTAAGACTGCGAATATAATGTATGTTTCACCACAACATTGACTGGAATAAGGTATTTCTAATCATTTCATTTTCATTTCGCATAAAAACGAGCACATGTTTCGAAAAATAAATTTCCCGATACCACATCATATTATGGGAGAACTAGTGTTTCAGCATTATTTAATAATAATCCAATATTCCAGATTTCTCTATCTCCAGGGATTTCATCTGTATCTATCCTGCTTACTCCTGAAGCTGTCCTTCCTTCCCTTCTACTTCCTACCACCAAGGACAGAGGTCATATCATAATAACCCTAGCTGAAAAAATAACGACTGTGTTATTTGGTATGGTGTATTCAGAATGAAATGCCTGGATATTCTATTGATTTATTCATTAATCAATATGGTATTTCAGCTGGTGAAGATGAACATGTTTGAGCAGAGTTGCTCATAGTAAAATAATACCTTTTGTTTGATTTATTTATTTATTTACATTAGCACACGGCGGGAGCCTTTTAATAGACAACAAACACAAACAGACGCAATAATCAAAAGTCACATGTCCAAAATACATTTTTGTTTTGATTCAGAGTAATAATTAATAAGAAACAGTCGATAAAATAAAAAGATGTAAAACAGAAGAAGTCAATGAGAAACAATTGGTGTACGGTAAATAAATTACATTAATTATGTCAATACAAACGAGCATGAATATGTCAAAGAAATAATACAACAATTACGAACAAATAAAACTAAACTATCAATATGTCATCTCATTTACTTTGAAGTACACCGATTGGTAGACAAAAAATGCTTTGTAAAAATAGATTCCATAAATCTATGAAAATATGTAAAAAATAAATTATAAAGGTATATTTTTCGATAAGTTACCTAAATTTAGAGTGTTTATAAATCAACAAATATAATAGTAAGTAGTCAATAAGGAAAATTCAACAAACGAGTATTTTTTCAGAAAATATTACTGCATGAAATACTTCATAATCACTATTCTATGAACGAACTGTTGTCCATCGGCTGGAAGTCCCACAGGACCCAGGCAATAAATTAAGCGAGCCTGTCGCAAGGGTTGACTTCATCCCCTTGTAAAAATTGTTTTAGATGTTGTTAATAAAACGATATTTTTATAATTTTATAATGTGCGCACGAATGCCTAAAGTATTTGTTTAACTAATAGAATAAAAGGTCGGCCGCGTGTTGAGTAAGAGAAATCGGCTTGCAAGTATAATAAACTGGATTAATGTGGAGGAAGCGAAAGAAGTATGTAAGGACAGATCTATATGGCGTTCCGTTCTCTCTGCCTACCCCTCCTGGGACACGGCGTGAGGATATAGATAGACATAATAAAATAGGTATATTTTTCAAACATTGTTTACCATTTCATTTTGTGATGAATTTAAGTTCTCTACTCAAGGTTTAAACTCAAAACGCACTCAAACTAAGCAAAACTGTTTGTATTGTAAATGCATTCATTCACTGTGTCGGTGTTAAGGTAGTAGAATTCCATATCGAAAAAATAAAACAGGTGTTTTATTCTACTAAAGATTATATTTTGTGAGAGAGACGTCTTTCGTCTTATTAGTGATTTCTTAGAATTTGTTACTGATACATACTTCATTATAATACTATACTATACTCTCTCATCATTGTTATTGTAAATATTTTATATATATGAATAATGTTGTATTTTTAAAATCAGATTGACAATGTCCTCATAAGACGAAAGACGTCTCTCTCACAAAATATAATCTTTAGTAGAATAAAACACCTGTTTTATTTTTTCGATATTGTAAATGCAGTGGCAAAATTCGAATAAAAAATCTACAAGTTCTTTTTTTTAGGTTCAATCTCCACTCATGCAGAATGACTCAACTTTTAGTGTCACGAAGAGTTAACTCTCACATGTTAATTACATGTAGTTAATCCGCTGGCTACCCCACTTGTGGAAGAGGCTGTGATGGTATGTATATTATGTTCATATTACCTGTCTCGCATAAGCTAAATGTACTCGATATCTTTCAGACAATATTAATGAAAAACATTGTTTTATAGGTGGCAACTAATTTCTTGCATGTGTTGGATAATATTATTCCTATTTGCTTATGACAAATTTTACTATTGAATTTTAAATGTTAAATTTTGAATTTTAAATTATGAGAGATTTTATATGATATTTTTATGTTTTTAATTTTATTTTTCATGACTCATTGTATTGTTTTTATTGCTTATTTTTTTATTGTTTAATCCTGCGATTATTGCTTTGTGAGCATTAGTCTATTAATTTTGTTAAAATAATTTACTCTATTCTATTGTAATTGTTGTTTGTTGATTTTATCTGTTGTGTTTAGTTATGTATGTTTTGTAGAGCACATAAGGGTTATATAGGGATCTTCACTGGTTTGCTTATTGCTAAATATGTTATAGGCCATTGTATTTTTTGTATCAACTGTATGTATCCTGTAAAATTGAAATAAATAAATAAATAAAATCCTTTAAAAAACTCGAATAATATTGGCCAAAGATTCCAGAAGCAGCTATAGATAGAAATCTCTGGAGAAACGCAATGTGCCTCGACATTACTAAGACAAGAAGAAGAAGATGATTGTATAGTATATGTAGTATATTCTTGGTGCTTTCCTCTGTCAGCCATTTTTTCGCAATGAGAATGGCATTTCAAATTCCAGCTAATTATATACGTCAACAAACAATGTCTTTTCATCTGTCATAAATACAAAATATTCTTCATGATATCCATTCCGTATACAGTGAGAACATTATATTATTGTATTGTGGTAATGAAGACGCTCCATTATAAAACATACATAGGTATGCGGGGTGTACTGTATTTACATGGAAACATCAACAACAGCTACGCAACATCCTCTTTTAGGGGTGTGTCCGAAATCTGACAAGGGTTGTAACTTTCAGATGTGAAGGGATGTGTATTAACTAAATAAAGGAATGAAAGGCTACGTAATAAAAAACATCGATCATCATCTTAATTGTAACAATTCTATTAAATATTTAATTCAAAACAAATAGGTTAAAAGATAAAATAACATGAGTTTGTGATGATTGTGAAAGGAGAAATGAAATATAATCTCAAGTATTCACTTATTTAAATATGTTAATTTTTCTTCTTCCTCTTTTGATAGATCTGTTTCTATGGCGTCAAGGTCTCCTGAGACAGAGCTCCAGCTGTCTCGCCATATTAATTCCAAAAAAATTGAAATGCCGAATAAAAAAAACCAAAATAGTTGCAGAACAAAAATTACGGTCAATGCACGGATGGCGTAGGTATCATCCAAAAATCTATCAATATCATCACGACATATTCCACAAGTGGTGTAGCCACCAGACCGGCTTCATACATAAAAGAAGTATCCGAGCTATAGAGCACAGGTTGGCAAAATTGTCCAAAAGCTTTGTCTGTCTCAGTGTGCGCCTGTTCAACAAGCTGCCTGAAGAAATAAAGTCCGTGAAGGATGAGAAAAAATTTCGAGGAGTAGTGAAGTTGTACCTCGTTGAAAAAGCTTTTTATTGTGTCGACGAAATGCTGAATTGAACCATATACATTCATTTCAGCATGGAAATAATTTTCTGATGTTTTTTGTTTTTATTTGATCTATGATGATTGATGATGGAATCTGTATTGAATACTGTTTGACGAAATGCTAACAGAGCCCTTTACACTCTGCTTAGCAATGATATTGTGTTTTGATCTATGATTCTGTATTTTTTTTTTGTTTATTTATATAATCTATTGTATTATCCTGTCTTCTGTAAATTGACGAGTCCAAGTACCAAAAACTTTGGTCTAAGGACGATAAACAACAACAACAATAAACAATACATTTAACGTGCAATTCGAAGGATCACAAAATTTAATTTACGAGTAATACGCAAGTTCAAGATTGTTGGCGCAATCATAAGTAGAAAAAAAAACTGCTCATTTATATTGACAATGAGAAAGACGATGAAGTAGCATATTAATACTAGCGCCATTGAGATGGTCTAAGTAGGTACTGGCAAATGGCACCAAAATCAAGTCAACAATCATCATCATTCTGTACGTAGGAGCGAAACTACAATATGTCGAATTTCGGCCGTAGTGACATATAAACATAGTATTGTAGTCCTTGTTATGCTCTATGAAGAGACATATTCATCTGTCTTGAAAACGAATAGTATTTTGAAATAAGTACTTATCCATAAATAAAAAAAATATGTCAAATTTTTGCAGAAGCAAAACAACGCCATTTTAATGTAGTATTGTGAAATTTTTCAATAAAGTGTGAGATATGATAAACAGCAATCATTCACAATATTTTTTTAAGAGTAATATCGTGTTCACTAGCATGTGAGAAGCAGAAATAATTTTGTTGAGAAAACTTTGAAAGGCCATACTGAAAAATGGTGTCCATTGGGACAGTGTAGTTTCGCTCCGGCGTACAGATATATATAAAAAAAACTGCACTTTATTAAAATCTCGATGTGTTCTCGAGTCATATACCATCCCTTTTGGGTTAGCTGGTGCATCTTTATAATAATGTTCATAATAGCGGGTATAGTTGACTACTGAATTGCCTGTCAGTAACTGTAAACACACAACAGTCAACTCAAGTGAAGAGTGAAGACTTCTCTACGCCTAATGTAAACAGGGTGACCAAATTAATGTGCTCACTTAATAAAATCTCATTTACATTTTTCTTGTAGTAGGTTTGATATTTTATTTATTTATTAATACATTTTACGGCTTGAGAGTCTATGTATATCAATTAAGTTGACAAAATTATTGCAATAGAGTTATATTAAATAAAGAAAAAGTAATATTCGCCTATTTCTTTCTGTCGGCGCTTTGTACTAATGTGTATATGAGTGTCTATATTTTATATTTATTCACTGTGTCGGTGTTTTGGCAGTAGAATTCTCGTCAAATGAATCAATGAGTAGACTAAACCATTTGTTTTATTTACAGATTACAGATTTACAACTATTATATTAATTAAGTGATGCACCTACGATCTAGATATAATTCTTGTTACAATAGTTAAACTTTTCAAAAACAAAGACAAAGCATTATACATATGAAAGTACTTAAGAAACACATTCCTTCATGCCATATGTTTTATGCATCCACTCTATATGATATATATCCACATTCAAATCTCAATTACATACATATATTATTTCGGTTAATTGTACATATATTACTGTTCTCCCGTTTTTTTCAGTTTGCATTTAAAAGTTTTATAGTTTTTTATCATTTTAATATTTTTTGGAAGTCCATTGAAGTATTTTAAGCCAAGATATACATAATGGTGCTGTATCACTGTCTTTTTACACCTAGGTATAATTATATTTCTAATAATTTGAGACCTCTGGCTACGAAAGACACTGTGTGTTTCTCCGCCAAATATCTCTTTGTGGACCTGTAGTATTGCAATATTCCTGTATATATCATTCATTGTTGGGATCTCAAAAATTTTAAAAAACTCTTCTGTGGGGAATGTCCTTTTTTTATGTTGTTTTTTATGCTCTTTTATCTGGAAATGTTTTTCTTGTTATTATATTTTATGTATGTGTATGCTTCTCTTGGCTAGAGGGACATCGAAGGAGTGTAGTTAAAAGATTCCGCATGTGGGGGTTCAAGCCGGCGAGTCGGCCAGCAAGAAAATGGTATGTAAAGAATTAGGATTTCTGAGTGAGTATATTAATTTGACCACCCTTTGTACATGAATCTATTGTATTCGCACGATGATGATGTATTATTGTGGGTCGACCCGTCGAAACTGGTTACTAAGTACCTACTGAATACGATTTATTTAGAAGAAAACGTTGTAGGAAAATAATTTTCCTCTTTAATAAATTATTGTAGGTACGTGGTGTTTGTACGTATTTGTTTTGTGAACGTACCGAAACTAAAATGGGAAAATGGTCCTTAATTCGTATTTTCTTGAGAGTATCCTGTAATAGGCGGTGGCTACAGTAAGCACATCGTTTTAATCCTCGTGATTTAAAAACATGAATGAATTTTTCAAAATATAAAATGATGTCTTTGAAATACGAGTATATTAGTTTTAGTTGTTGCTTCGTGTATCTACCTATGTGTAATAAATGTTAATTTTTTCTCACAACTTGCCTTGACTATGTATCTACTTATGTATAAAAAATAATAAATTTAATTTTCTCACAAATAACCTTGACTAATGAATAATCTTTATTTTCAACGTGTTTTTCACTTATACAACTGGTTGGTTGTCAGCAATTGCCTCAAAGCAATTTAACTGTTAGGTATATCTTGAACAATAAAGTTAATTATTTATAATTTTAATTTATAATGTTAATTTACAATTTTATTTATTTTTCTTCTACGATTTACCAGTTTTTATTTAACAAAAACATAACATATAATTCATACGAGGGACAAATTTGTATATTATGGGTGTTTATGTTTAATTTTCTTCCATTATTACGGCTTTCGATGACCTAGGTTTTCTATTTTACAATACATCATTGCAATCAATACAATAACAGTGATATAACAACGACAGGAATAACGTGAAAAAAGATGATTTAATTGGCACAAAAACACTCTTAATAGAAAGAACTTATTTTGTGTTCTCGAGAAAAGCGTTGAAGGATAAAAAAGACTAAACCGAAGTCACAGAAAGTAAGAAACACTGAAAAATAGCTCTTATTTCAATTTACTATCTACCTACTTCTACTTTGCATACTATAAGTGGAAGAAGGAATTGGTATTGCAGATATAGTGTTAACGTATCTACAATAAAATAACACGAAAGTTTGCAGCGCTGAAAGAATATTGAATTATCGTCTCGAATGAATTGAGAACTCACCTTTCTAAGTTAATACATAGAACAATAATAATAATAATTTTATTCAGATGAAGACTTTATCTGAAACGAGGCAATGTCTGAATTTTTTTATGAAAAATTGAAATCTTGTGTTATGTGAGTTAATTGATATCTTCAGATGTGTAAGAAGTTTCAAATGACGATAGCGAAGGTATAAAAGATGAACAAAGATTTTCCAGGAATGGTGATCGAGAAATCACACTAGACGATGATGACGATGGTGTTGGGTGGGGCAAAAACCAATCTCCTTCATTTAGAGCCTTTTTGAGACAATCAAGTCACATTTTCTCCTTCTCACGATATTCACAATGTTCTAATGGCATTGTCATAGTAATTGTGTATTGTTAAAGATAAACGTCCAAATTGTTGAAAATCTTGTGGACGAAAGAACATTGAACTTTATGGTCAACTGTCTATCATTGGGCATTTTTAATTTAAACCGCCCAAAACCATCGTCTGTCAACCAGTCGTGACAATGACTTATACTCGTACAAAGTTTTTTACGATTTTTCTATGAAAAACAGTATTTAACCGCATTACTTCTAAATCGCATCACTTGAATCTTTCGAGGTACTACAAGGTGCACAGTATAGTAGTTTACATAGCGAGATGAAGGCGAAGAGAGGAGAGATGAATTGTGAAGAAATAAAATATGGAAGTATCCTACCTCATACAATGTTTAAAGGGAAGCTGTAGAGATAGTATGGTCTACATTATCATACTTCAGTTGAGGAAAATGGTAGAAAAGTGAATAGAAATAATATCAAGACATTGTGTGAAGAAATACAAGCGATATTTGCTTAGCGTCTGTTCAATATACGTTTTAACACAATGTGACACATCTCACACAGATAACGTAGACAGCAGACTAACCAAAATTGATAAAAGTGCAGGTTATTGTTTGTGTGCCACAAAAAAAAAATCTCGCACTGAATGGCATGCATTTTTGATTAATTGCTACTACACCATCACGGTATATTCCACAAGTCGGGTATACTGTGATGGTGTAGCCAGCAGACTAGCTGCATGTGATAAACATGAAAGCCATCTTCTCTGTGCCAACAAAAATTAAGACATATAGGATGGGTGTTAAATTTCATAGGTGATGTGAAATTTCTTTTATTTTTTAAAACACCATCGCTTTACAGGACACTGAAAAATTTACGGAAAAGAATGGGAGACGAATTCTTTGGCGGATACTCCACGGCTCTCATGGATAAATTCAATTTTTTTGAATGTTTAAGAAAATGAAGAAACTAACAGAAAATACATTATATTCCAAATATGTTATATTTTTATTTCTTTTAAAAAAAATAATGAAAGTATTATAAACGTGTTATTTATAACGTTTTATTTTAATTTATTTTGCAAAAAAAAGTTATGACATAATTAATAACATACAGTAGATCAATTTAGCTAGAAAACGAGCAAAGTTCGCAAACATTGTTTAGTATTAGGTATATAATGTTACATATATATATATATATATATATATATATATATATATATATATATATATAGTTGAAAGTACAGCGCATTTTAATTGACGAAAAAAAAATTTCAAAGCACATGAAATTCATCATTTATTCCTTACTGTACATTGATCGCAATACATTGAAGTTAATAGGGAAACGCATTCAAATAAATATGTGAAAAAAAAATGTCCAATCAAGAAGGAAATAAAAAATGGGACCACAAGCAGCATAAGTGCAAACAAATTCTTTATTATTGATGTAACAGTAAAGGAAAACAGATTTAAAAATAACAACCAAGAACTTCTTCCCAACACGTTTTTTTCAATCTTGAAACCAAATGTCGTTAAACCTGAATGAACTGTTCGCAGATCGCGAAACTATACAATCAAGTACCTACATACACAAAAGGTAAAGTATGCCCGTAATAGAATACTGCGGAGAAATTTAATACTATGTACTACACGTCATAATAATATATCCACCTACCAAGATGTAGGTACGCAAGTACCATAATATGATAATATTATTATTATGTATGAACAATATGGTATGAAGACAGGTTACCAGTTGCGACACCTACCTTTGGTATGGTAATATTGAGACAAGTATGCATAAAGTAAATGTATTATGAACAAACGTAATAAATATATACGTGGAGTAGCCGGCAAGGAATTGGATTCGAAGGTAAGATTTTACATCTGTTCCTTGTGCCTAAAAGTCAGTTAAACAATATATATGGAAAAAAACACAATTGGTTATAGTTTTACTTAATTTTTTTTAATGAGTAGTGACCTGTTCATTGTCAAACTAATAGTCAAACAAAACAAAAAAGTCATTGTCAAACTAATAGTCAAACAAAACAAAAAAGTCATTGTCAAACTAATAGTCAAACAAAACAAAAAAGTCATTGTCAAAATTCTATTTTTTTTAAGTAAAACTAAAACCAATTGTGTTTTTTTTTCCATTTAGAGGGTAGGACCGAGGGCACAAATGGCAGAGGCCGACCGAGAGACGCTTATAATATAGACCAAATAAATCCACTACTGAGGTGCGCTTGTACTTATCTATAGATACATATAGTTGTATTGCTGGGTATTGCGTACTTACGCTGCTTATGCTGAAAATTATAATTGTTACATTAATTTCAGTGTACGAGGCCTGAACAGGGTCATCTATCTACAGCTATATACATTACTGAGTACCTACCTACTGTACTTGTCTATTTAATATTGTACCTTCTTTTATCAACTACTTACATACTTTTTCTAAATAATATTTTTGCACCTGCTGTTTACTGCTACTAAATAATATATATACCCTTCCATTTTATGAATATATGTATGTATATTTTTTCTGTCTTTTAAACTTGTATTTGTGTTTATATTCTTATTATCTGATTGTTTATACCAGTACTTACCTATTAGAAATTGATTGTTGGTACATATTATGTTATTTCTTTTTTTCTTTTTGTATACCTATTGTTTTTCTCTTTATGCATTATTTCTCTTGACTGTTCCTTTTCATTTGTATTATTTGTAAAGGCTGATACAGCCGTTTATTATGTAAAATAAATAAATAAATAATAAAAAAGAGGGCCATGAACTGTGACTCATACGTAGAGCTGAAGAGACTGGCTGAGAATAGGTAGGAATGGAGAAGAAAGTCCAAACTCGTTGCAGACCAATCCAATGGATTGTAACTCATTATATATATAAACATGGAGTTTTACAAAATTAACGTCGACTCAATAAATACAGTTAAACGAATTAAAAAAAGAAACATTCTAAACATATTTCTGAACAAAACTATTAAATATTAATCTGAAAAAAACTCGTATATCTTCTAAGTAAGTGCTTGGTATCAAAACTTAATAAAAACGTGAACAGCTCCTAAGGCTTTCAACAATATATTACAAAATGTACCTACTGACCGTCATAGATATTATTAAAATACAGTGGCATACAAATCTCCACTACAGACTACTATTATACACAGTGTTGGGCCACTACAATAGGGATGACTTATATCCCCCGCAAGGATACGAACCCTCTATCCAGGCTTTACAATGCCCTTAACTACTCACTGCGGACCCTCGGAGGCGTAGCTGGCACTATATTATAATATAATATTATTCGGAACAGGGGTCTGACAACAACAACAAAAGCAAGAATTCCAAGACTTTTATTATTATCAAATGATTTTTTTCCATAATTTATAATAATAACAGGATTTTGCTTAAGTAGTTTTTTTCAGAGCGATTCTATTATGATTTAATTGCTTGTAATTTTATTTCATTGAACTTGTCTATGAGGTTTTCAACAATGAAGAGAGACTCACCTCACATTCCGATACCACAGTAGTCGTAGACTTCTATTCAAATCAAAATTGTCCTCGACGACGAGCCATTGTGCAGGCCTGATGGACCAGCCAAAACCGTAGTTATGGGAAAAAATCTACTCTCTTTCTCTCTTCAATATCCAGTTTTGAAGTAGGTAAGTAATTTATTTTATAAAGAGGTTTTCATCACCATGAATTACAGAATACAACGATTGTATGATAACGCATTTACAGCGACAAAAATGATAGACATGGAAAACGGTTGATTCGATTGGGAGAGAGACGCTCTACCAGGGGGGCTGCTTTTTACCATGTGTTCCGACACATTTTTTACATTTCTTTTGCTGCTTTGGCATTGGGTCAATATTAAAAAGGTAACGAAATCTAATACGTACAAATAAATAAAGACAGACAAATTGAAGCTGCAAATTGTTTGAGTAAAATTATGAACTTGTATTGTCTTAAAATATTGATTTTTAGTCGAAAAACCAGTAAAACATCCACAAGAAAAATGTCAAGAAAACAAAGTTTGGAAAAATATATACCAAGTATGCTCAAAAGTCTCCGTCGGGGAGGCTGCATTTAAAAAAATTACACGTATTTATGGCGGATCACGTAAACTGAGAACACTTTACTACCAAAGTTACGAGTTCTTTTTGTTTAATACAATATTTTGGGGTGGAAAAAACATTACCATGCGTCCAAAAGGGGTTGAGATGCAAAGTATGTCATTTTTTAAACATACTTTATAATATTATATAACATCTATGCTCTATTTATAGCAATGCAGCAGTCAAGATCTATTATTTCACCCTTATGAAGGCTTTCGTGATGTTTAGAGGGTTGCATAGGGTGGTAAACTGCAGTAGAGCCTTGCATCCATTCTAAAATATGACTGAAATTATTAATAAGTCTCTATGCGGGTCTAAGAAAGATTGCATGCACCATTAGAAGGGTGGTAGTTTTCATGATATAGTAATATTCTGAAAATTTAAGCTTTCGCTGTTGGTTCTTGAAGAAAATAATTTATGGGCTTTTGTAGGTTCTATAAAGACATCTGCTGTGTTTCTTTCGTATATATAATTTAATTAATTTATTAAATTTGTTTCAATTAAGCTCTTGGTATATTAAACTGGTTAGCGCCAAACCAAATTTCAAGTGTTCGTTTAAGGCATAATGTTATGAATATTTCAATTTATTTAAATTGAAGCCCTCTGTTTGATGAAGAAAAAGGTATTATTTTTAATATTAACATTAAATGATACAATTAACAAATTATATTCACGAATAATGCAAGATGAGCATTGTGACCAGAACGAGCATGAATAAGTTTATTTTAAATCACTTTAGCATGTTGAAATAATTCACAATATTAATAGAAGTACGATGATAATATAATTTTAAAAAAAAGGAAAATTTAATCTTACGCCACATGACTTTGTTACATAAAACACATTATTATCGAACCAACTGACATCCACCCATCTTTATCATTATAACATTTTAATTAATCTATTAATTGTGTTGCAGTTATTTGATAAAAAGTAACAATATTATTAGTGTGAAAACAAGACGGCGTTATTTTTTTATACATTTTTATATTACTCTCGAGTATGTTTTTTCGCGATGTAAACGCGCAAACTCTTGAACAAGTAATATCTATGTTCGTTTGTGAGTAATAACTATTTTTGTTGATGATTGATAACGGTTTTTGTTTATAATAAATACTTAACTGTGTTAGTCAGTGGTTGGTCAATACTTTTTCAGTGAATAATCTTAATCGAAAGTGCTAGTTATATAAGTTTTTGATAACAATCGAATATCTTATAATATGTAGTTTTAGAACTCGAACATATCCTTGTTCTTAGGTCAATTTCCACAAAATTGACAGATTGCTGTTTTTGATACTAAACGATTCTATTGGTTAACGAGTACGTAAAGTTTATTACACAACACGTTCTTAACATTTTAAAATAATAATAAATTTAGAACAACAAAGCCTCCTAATTTTAATACAAAGTAAACTTTAATAGCTAGCTGAAAACTTTTTAATGTATGAAAGTACAGGAATGAAGTCTCTCTACATAGTTTCTAAACAGGATACAAACAACTAAACAGTGTTGCACTGCTATTCCTATCTATGAAAAGGATATAATGTAAGAGCGTTAGTACCTATATCTATTATATGAACAAAATAACGTTATTTTGGGCAAGTCCTTTGTAAAGCACAAGTGGATAGGCGGTGTTACGTTGTTCACTGAAAGTTGTGGCTGCAGCGTAGAGAAAATAGTATAGTTATATATAATGGTAGTGATATAATAATGTATAGCGTCCTAACCACCCTACACGATTCCACGGAACGTAGATGCATCTAACGTAGTTCAATAAGGGATGGTACGTGAAATAATTTAACTAATATTTGTTCATAATAGATGTTTTAGTTGGAATACATCGCATTCTAGCGATAAACTCGCCCTCTGTACAATGAATAACTGATATTTTAATGATCTTTGTATTGATTTGAAATAATGTAACCCATGTACAGTGAAGAACAAAATAAATAAATAAATGTTAAATTTTAACTTTTTTTATATTTACTATATTAACGGGATCAAACAGCCAATTACAGAATATAAAACAAAATGTACAATATATGGACCAGCAAAGATCACAGCTTTACCAGAGATATTTAAGTCTTAGAAAACATTAAAGTTCAATGAATTATTATCAAAACAACACAAAATTCAGTACTGAATAGTTTACAACTTTAAAAAAGAATGAGATCCTAAAATGTATCAAAAACTAAAATTTACAAATTGCCAAGTAGTTTTTTTTTTTAAATTAAATCAGACTTTATAACAAATTGGATAAAAAAAATTATTTATTTATTTATTTTATTCTTCTTGCACATCATCATCATCGAAAAAACAGACTTTCGTAGCTATGCTTACGCGGATGACAGAATTTTGATCGGTTTTTGCAAACCTGATCAGAAAAATTATCTCAAGGCCCGGACCGTAGAATGTATAACAAACTTATCTAATCTAATGGCAAAGAGACGTCTGAAGCTGAATCCAGCGAAAACGGAATTCTTATGGGTCGCATCACCTGGCCGACAACATCTCTTGGATATAGATCCCATCTCGATAGCCGACACGGATATTCTACCGTCCAGTAAAGTCTCGATACTTGGGGCACGAATCGATAGCGCACTGTCTATGGAATCCCAAATCTCAAAGACGGTGAGCTCTGCATTTTACCACATCCGCGAAATACGCTCCGTGTCGAAAAACCTCACTCCTGATAGCATAAAAACATTAATCTCTGCTTTTGTAATCTCTAGACTTGACTACTGCAATATACTATATGTAGGACTGCCGCAAATTCAACTGAATCGTCTACAAATGGCATTCAATAGCGCTGCAAGGCTTATTTTCCGCGAAGATAAGGGTTGCCACATCACACCTTTGCTGGAAAAGTTACACTGGTTAAGAGCAGGTGAAAGGGTTCAATACAAACTGTGCCTTATAGTCTACAAAGCTTTGAACAAAATGGCACCTCAGTCACTTTCTGAACTCTGTGTTCTCAAAACACCTGCAAGTAGACCTCTACGCTCAGCTAAGACATCCACCAACATGCTGGACGAAAACAACAGAGCAAACAAGTCCTGCTTCTATGATAGGGCTTTCGGCGTCGCAGGACCCGTCATTTGGAACCGACTCCCCAAGGACCTCCGTAAAAACCAGCCGATTACAACGTTCAGGAGCAAGCTGAAGACTTCGCTCTTCCAACATAGTTTCCCGCGCCCTTGAGATGGATACTTCATTAAACGGCGCCGAATAAATCATCCAATATAATAATAATAATAATAATAATCATCATTCATATAACAAATAAAATAAAGCAATATACACAAGAAAAAATGTGATGATATGCAGTGGTGAGATAATCACTATATGTATAGCGATTTCTTCCATCTAACCACTTAAATGTGTATAATAAGATTAGAGAAGGCAAGATAAGTATGCAAATGAAGACAAAGACTTATAAAAACTCACTATATTTTGATCAACAACTGCACCCTAGTGCAACGGCTATTGCAATTTTTTTTTTCTTTAAATTACTGTTGACACATTTTCACATCCCCTATTACACTTCTAGAAAATCATACACAATAGTGTAATATGATTGCTTCTATAGTACTTAGAATGTAGGTTTCCACTCTTCAGAGTATGTATGTATGTGTGATGAAATAGCTGCAAGACATTTGTAAGGGTGGAATCAGATGAAAGGGATGTATTTAATGTGAAAATGACTTCTGAATGGGTTCTGCAACTAGGTGGCATCCATTAGAACCTGAGAAAGCTCAAATCATAAGAAAATTACATAATATTATTAAGTTTGTCAGATTCAATCCAACGAAGAAAGTATGTAGGGCACAAGAAATGAAAAGGAAAATTTATTGGATTGACATTTATTTTGTAAAACTCAAACAGTCTGTGATTATTTTCATAAATTTAATAGGAAAAATTTGAAATAGCACCTAAATGAAAAATTATAGCCTTGTGACAGACGTTATTGTAAAACATCATCTTAAATAAAGTTTAATTTACCGGCAGACGGCTCTTGGTGGAAGTCAATATTAATAATTTATTAGGAGGTAACGCTCTTGCCTTTGAGTCACGAAGTCCCGGGTTCGATTCCCGGCCAGGGCAAAGTGAAGAATGACCTTTTTCAAATTGTCCTGGGTCTGGGTGTTACATGTATATGTGTGTATCGTCGCGTTAGTACCCATAATACAAGATTCATCGTAGTTTGGGACTAGCTCGATCAGTGTGAGTTGTCTATGTATGTTATATTATGTTATGTATGTATGTTATTAATAAAACACGATATACAGTTATACCACTGTTGACTTTATTAGTTTTGCGAGCCGGTTTCAAGAGCTTCCACTCTCATCGTCGGGCAAAAGTAAAGTGATAAGTAACTTTACTTTTGCCCGACTATGAAAGTGGAAGCATTTGAAAGCCGGCTCGCAAAATTCATAAAATCAACAGTGAAATAACAATATATTATCATGTTTTATTAATAAATTATTATCTTAAATGTTTAGCATCTACAATTCAGCGAAGAAATATGGCATCCATTTTAAAAATTGTCAGTTCAAAGCATAGAGAAGAGGACCTAGAAAGATGCATACTATGTTCAATACACGCAGATGGATACTTCTAAGAAATAAAAGATACATTCTCAGAATCACGTGAAAGCTCCTGAAAAGCCACAATATATTCAGGATTTCCTGTTACATTATGAAATGTTTTATGAAATACGTGATATCGTACTACGTAAAACGCTATTTTTTTAATATAAACGATTTTTCATAACATTATGAAAGCCATTAATTAAAACTGAACGTTTATTGAAAAAAGAAAAACTCCTGAAAGTATTTTAATAACCATTTTCATAAATTTGTGTGGCTTAGGGGGTTTTAATAAAAACGCTTCGGTCCCCAAAATTGTTATAGTCTCCAGTAGAGTATTATAAGTGGTCGTTTATATTGAATTTGAAAAGCTACATGGGGGAAAATCCTAAGTGCCGTTATTTCGAAAATTTTAAAAAGTATTCAATAACAATATAAATTTTGAATGAAAATATAATTTTTCATTCATCTCCGTAGACAATGTAGGAAAAACGTTTTGTAAAACTTAATGATGGAAAACCGGATTTTTTTCATTATATTAAAAATATTACTTAACAGACACCTCTACGGCCCAACCAACATATTGTACCAACTTCTTTTAGTAGGGTACAGTAAAGGTGTCTCAATGCTTACGAATCGGCTTAGGATGATGCAAATGCATTTAACCCATGGCGCATTTATCAATTCCACTAATTCCTGTTTCAAATAATAACTTTGACATCTGTTATACGATTCGAAAGCATTGAGACATCTTTCCTCTTATCTACTGAAAGGAGGAGGTGTCTGTTCTGAAATATTTTAAATATCTTCACTAACGGGGGTGTGAAAAATCCAGTAAAATGCAAAAACTGCGCTTAACAATTTCACACAAATCACACTTGTTAATAGCTTAATGAGTGAAAAATGAAAATAAATTAAAACAATAGCTTAATGAGTGAAAAATGAAAATAAATTAAAAAAGTTCTCTTATGTTTGAATGCAAATTAAATGAGTTGAATAAAATGGAAGGACAACAGAATGATTTGATTAAATATTGAATAAATAATATTTTCTTTGAATTTTTACCTTCTCCATGGTTTTGTCAAATGAATGCAGTTAGATATTTACCTGTAACAAAGAAAAAACAACAATTAAGTTTGTGTAACAATTAAGAAGCATTACATGTCGAAATCAAGGCCACTTTAATAAAGTTTTAGTAAAATTCAGTTAACAGTATTTTAATTTTTTTTTTGATATGGAGTTTTA
Source organism: Athripsodes cinereus (assembly GCA_947579605.1). Taxonomy (NCBI): domain Eukaryota; kingdom Metazoa; phylum Arthropoda; class Insecta; order Trichoptera; family Leptoceridae; genus Athripsodes; species Athripsodes cinereus. The sequence continues at coordinate 23,456,081 of OX388320.1, forward strand.
TTAAATAAATACTAACAAAATAAAAAACAAGTTTCAAAGTTTTAACCAGACATCTCGATTGGGGTCCCTCGTTTAATCGGAAATCAAAATTTAATCGGAATTGGCTCAAGGCTGGCTTAAGTGACTCACCAAGTCCGCCATTCTCATTGTCATAATATAACGTCCACCACGAAAAAATGTTAAGTAGCGATTCGAAGTGTGACATAAATTTGATTCCTGAATACGGCTCTACCACTACAATGATGCCGAGACTCAAGCAGCGGTGTACGTATATACGTGTGATGGTATGCGGGCGTTGGGTTCATTGAACTCAATGCCCTTGTAACGTACTTGCAGCGTGTAGTGTAGGAGTTTGAGGCGAATGTAGGTGCCTACCACGCTGCGGAAATACATATACATTTGACTGTAACTACCGATGTTGTTGTCAACAAATAGGCATAATTCACTCGGTATCGGGTGCCTTGCCTCGAGGAAAAAGAAAGAAGAATATAACGTCCACCAATCGAGAAACATGTAATGAATATCATAGAAGCAACCGTTTTTATGGCCAGTCCAGAGCCAAGTTCTATGCATTAGGATGCCTTTCTCACTTCTTCCGATCAGGTTAGTTTTGTCATTCAAAATTATTATTTAAAAAACTCGTTTTTTTATTTTAACAGTTCATTGAATTCAAATTTATAACAGACGTATGCTTTTTATTCCAAATAAATTTTTCATTTCAATGATAATTAAAAATGGTACTTAGCTATTTATTGCAAACAATCACTTAATATCGCCAATCACCTTTCTCTTCTAGCTTAAGGTTGCTTTGATCAGGAAAATTAATAAATATTATATCAATTTTACTTATAGAAAATTATTAATAAAGAATGGCATCATACTACATCAAAGCACACAGCACACAGGGTACCTATTAAATAGTTATCAAAAAATAATTTACGCTAGTAAGATCGAGAAAGCAATGTTTTTATTGTAATATTACTAATTTTATCACTAAATAGAAGAAAAAACGTTTTCAGTCAAGAGGATTGTCTTGAGTTAATAAACAATTATTTTTTGATAATGAATTAATTGTGTAGTATAACTTCTCTGTAAAATTTAATACGAATCTTTTGATTTAATTTTCTGCGAAACGTGCGCTTATTGATTTTGTGTTTTGTTGTGTGTTTCATGTTGTGTGTATTTCTTGATGTCTACATGGTTTGTTTGATTGTTATTTTTTCTTTCAGTTTTATGATTATGTACCCACATATTGATGCATGGAGACGGTTGAAATAGCTTAAGATTTATAGGCATAAATCACTCGAAGTCGGGTGCTTTGCCTTAAAGCAAGAAAGAAGAAGAAGGAGAACTTCTCTGTAAAAACAAGAATTTATTTCTCTTATAATTTTAAAATTTTACTTATACAGTGACAATCCAATAACAAAATGGAACAGTAAAATAAATATATATAATTGTGTTATATTAGTTAACATTTTGTAAATCAAAATTGTAGTGTATAATAATAATTTAATCGGAATTGGCTCGAGGCTGGCTTAAGTGACTCACCAAGTCCTCCATTCTCATTGTCACAATATAACGTCCACCAATCGAGAAACATGTAATGAATATCATAGAAGCAACCGTTTTTAAGGCCAGTCTAGAGTCTTATCTATGCATTAGGATGCCTTTCTCACTTCTTCCGATCAGATTATGCACAATGTTACATTGTGTATACGTGGTTCTTCAAGCGATTTGAAAAGACATGATCAAGTAGCAAAAATATTACATCAAAATTTAGCTTTGAAATTTAAATTAATTGAACCGGAATCAAAATTACCATACTATAATTATTGTCCAGTATCGGTACTTGAAAACAATGACACTAAACTCTACTGGGATCGACCAATACAAACTGATCGAACTATTCTAGCTAATCGACCAGATATTGTGTTGGTTGATCGCAGATGCCGTAAAACATACATCATAGACATCACTATACTGCACGATGAAAATTTAAATAAAGCTGAGCAAGATAAGATAATAAAATATCTTGATCTTGCTCACGAAATCAAAGATATGTGGAGAACACCTACCACAATCTACCACAATAAATTTATTTTAATATTTTATGGTTTTTGTTATTTAATGTTATTTTTAAATTTTATTGTTAATCTTATATTGTGTTCAAAATGTAGAATCAAATATTGTTTTGTTTAATAAATGAGATATGAGATAATAATAAAAATCTTTATTGCACAAAAAAACAAACATTATTAGAATATAAATATTGTAGAACCAGACAAATAAATTTTTACAATGGGCGAGTTTATCGCAGAAGCGCGATATCTTCCAACTAACCCATGTATTTATATTTTAAATAAATAAATAAAAAAAAACCGTGGAGTCCCCGATAAATAATAGGTAGCCCGATCTTTTCTGCAAGTTTTCGAGTGTCCTGTTAAAAGCAGGTATTCGTAAAACCACACGTTTAAGATATTTAAAATCTACAATTCAACGATAAGGCATGCCACCCATCCTAAATGATTTTTTTATGTGCCACGGATAGGACAACCTGAATTTTTATTACTTGCGGTTTCACTGGCTATCCCATTTGTGTAATATGCAGTAATGATTGATTCATACAGTGACTAGGCATAATATTATAGTACTATTACTTTATTTAAAATCAGTTTGATTATGTATACAGTCAGTATAACGTTAAGGCTATTAGGAGGACATTAAAAAGGACCTTACGGCCCTTTTCATGAAGGAAATTGAATCCTTCCGGTATACAAAGTAAGTATCCTTCCCCCCCCTCTATCTACCCGGTAATAACTTAAATTCCATGTAACTAAGTACTCTATCCTATTTCCTAAATCTGTTAGTTCAAGAGAAATTAGAGCATGTCGAGTTTTTCAAATTGAAATCTGCAAGTAAAGAATCGTTCAAATTATTTAGTTATGAATCTAATTTAATGTACTATTTTATTATTCATATTCGTCTGCAAATATTTCTATATTGTAATTTTATATACTTTATTTGTGTTTATATTTCTATTACACTATAATGAGGACCAAGCTGAAAACGCTTTTGTTCAGGAGAAGTCACGGCGCCCTTGAGACGGTCGCGGATCATTAAAAATTCATAATAATAATAACTAACCTGACAATATTGTATTGGAATATTATGTTGGTTATTATATATAAATACTGCTTACCCCTCCTACACAAGTTTTGGTACACTTTGTGGAGAGGTAAAAAACGTATTTGATTTCTAGAAAATGTCAAAAATATGTTTAAAATTATAAATTCTGTACTATGTTTGATAAAAATAAATAAAATATAATATTTAAACATGCATATCAAATATTGTACAAAGTAAACTAGAAGATATTAAGAAAACCTCAAGGCAATTATGTTGGCGCTTTGAAAAATTTATTTTTACAATAAAGTGTCATTACTATCATTATTAATACTGAAAGATTACATTATTTGACATAGTGTATTATCCCTACGACTAACAGATAGGTAGGTATTTACTATTGCAACTTGACATGGTAGTTACTATGCTATAGATATTATTATTAGGTGGTATGTATGTACATAGCATTTCCACCCCATTATTCCTTCCATCCCCCTCTATTCTTGCTCCCTTCCGGTCTTTCAAATATCACACAGGACGATTTGGGCAAAAGTCAGGTATGCAACGATGAGGTGTCTAACAGATGTCAAAAACATTTTAACTGATAAAAGTCTTGAATACTTAAAAATAATCGAAGGATTTCAGAGTCACTGTGTTTGTCTTTTCCACAAGACCGCATCGACCAAAAGTTCCAATGGAATTTAAAGTCTTATGAATAACAATGATTTTTAATTGCAAATTTTGGGTGCTTTGCTAAAGATTAAGAAAAAAATGGAAGAATACTAAAGGATTTATGAAATAATTTTGAGCTTTTCAAAGGTGTTGCCTACCTAAAAAAACACAAAATAAAAACTCATGGATATTTACTACTAAGAAAAGTGCTACGGAAAAGCGTAGCATCAGCTACGAGTGTTCTAAAGTATTAGATTTAAATCGAAAAAAAATCAAGATTCTAATCATTCCGATGTTGACAACTCCACATTAAAAAATGCACAAATAGCTTTTTGCTCATCCATATACCGGAAACGCAATAATTTCAATTCTTTTTTTGATTATATCGACATATTTGACACATCTAGAATTAATTATTTATTTATACAATAAACAGCTGCAAAAGAATTATTATTAGTACAAATTATAAAATAATATTAGATATAATAATAAAAGTAGGTACGTATAAACAAACTAAGAAAATATTCAATAATCGGGTAAATATTCAAATTTGAAAAAATAAATCTTAACATGAAATAGCGAACCATGAAATTAACCTTAATAATGGGTACGTAAAATATATATACCATGTGTGTGTAGATTAAGTATTTAATAAATATGTCGTTTATATTTGATTGTGTTGGATATAAACGTAATGTCTGTAGTATTCAGAAAAAAATGCTTAGTGAGTTTAGGATAAAAAGAGGTCAAAATGTCTGTACCATTCACTCTCTTTTTATATTTTCAATTCATCAACCAATGATATACCATTCCTGCATGATTTGTGACATCCCATTTATATTGGAAGTCAATACTATGACCCCTGAAGATGCAATTGGGTATCTCCTTCAACGGTAGGTACATATATAGGTTTTATGCCTCCTCATCCAGCCTAGAGCAAAGACACCAAATCGTGGTATATAGATACCATAATATTGTACTCTTCACCTGAGATTTTGCGAAGGGGACTTGGGACCAAGGATATTACCAATATCAAAATGTATGCATGTACTAGTTGTGTAGTATTAAATTTTGAATGTATTGTAAACCCACAAAGGGTTCAGCTAGAGATTTAGGATGAGATTGACAAACCAGAATGCGGTTTTATGGTTCGTTATATATTCGGAATTTTTCTAAAATTATTTACATTTAACTTTTCATGCTTTCAATATTTGTAACGCAAAATAAAGCTCATAGTGTTTATGTATCTCAACAATAACAGAAAAAAAAACTCTTAACTTTTGAATGTAGAAATAAACTATGTAGGTATAATATATTGTTCTACAAACCAGTCATTCAAGTCAATTTTAAAAATGTCTAGAAACTTACATACATAGTTATTGCCTCTGAGATAAGTGAAATCGTATATATAAATGTTACAGTTTTTTCTCTCTCTCTCTCTTTCTCTATCTCCACCATACATCTCCCATCAGCGGGGTAACCAGGTGACTAACTTTGCGTAATAAACAAAGTCAAAATCCTTTAAGTAAAAAATATTTTCTTGATGGGTAGCATAGGTATCTCTTCGCTAAATTGAGGATGTCTGTTAATGACTTATACCTGATGGTTTATAAGAACACACCTTTTGCAGGATATTCTAAAACTCACGAAAAAAAGTGGGAGAACTTTTCTATTCTGCAATTTTACTGAGAAAACTGATTATAAATATTATTTGAAACATTAAATGAAGAAAAATTAATACAAATGGGGTACCTACCTATCTCCCAACATAGATTATTCGGAGTACAAAAACTTATAGATGCTTATTAGTGAAAGAGTTTCCTAGATAGATAAACTTACTAAATAAATAAATAAATAAATATCAAAGCTGTCGATACAAGAAACAAACAAACAAAAAGTGAAACAGCACACAAGATATTCTGATAGTAGCTAGTGTCTTACTATACCTATATAGAATTAAGTAAGGAGTCAATGTATGTACAATAAAGTTTCAATAGATGAATATAAGCTGTAGTATGAACTGTACTATTAACTCTAAGTAATCCTAGGAAAAGCTTATTATTACAATGGAGCCGTGTTTAACGGGAAGCTAGCGATGAAGATGAAAACAAAGAAGATCAATGATATCGACCGAACATGTTCCACATTGTCCCGCGGAGCACCCGCTAAAGAATTGGTCTCACAAAATTTTCCGTGAGCTTTCGAGTGTCCTGCAAAAAATAGGTGTTCGAATAAATAATTAAATTATACATCTTACATTCGGCGATGAGGTTCTTCCACCCATTCGGAATATTTTATTTTTTATTAGTACGGAGAGGTTAGGTTGCATGTTTATTAAATGCAGCTGGTCTGCTATTCTCCAAAGAAAATTGATGAAAATTCTCCAAAGTAATTTCTCGAGAACGAGAAATTGTTTCGAGAATTTCTCCTCTGATGGAAGAGAAACTTCTCTCCATATTTTTCTTAGTAGTATTATGACCTCTCGCCCAGTACACTTCGCAGCCAACCTGATTGATCCAAAAATTTGTGGGGCTGATTAAGACCTAAATCAGAGGTTATTAACACTTTTTTCCATGTACGTACCTGCAATTTTTTTTACTTAAATATGGGCATGTGGGGTGTCAAACATCAAGATTCTTCATCAGTTATTAGCACTTTTTTATATGTAGGTACCTAACATTTTTTTGTTTCCATAATTAATTGTAGCCAAATTGGTGATAAATTGTCTCAACATTTTTACATTGTTATTGATTGATTGAATAAAGTATTTATTATTATTATACTGTTAAATAAAAAATAAAAAAAATCTCCGAAAATTCTCTACTTCGAGAAATTTACCGAGAAATTTCCGGGTAAATTTCTCGAAAAATTATTTCTTGAGAATTCCACAACACTAGATATAGGTACTGTGATGGTATAGATGCCAACCAACGATACCTACTTGGTAGAAGTTCATGTTACATTATTAGACATTGAAAAAAAATTATAGTACTTCCACGGTTTTTATGCCATAAAAATGAGACATTCTGATTGTGTAGCATACACTTTTACTGGATTAAATGTATTGATCATTCAGAGTTACGAGGTCTTTTCTCTAAAGCTTTTAAATATTTGAAGGGCTTAACATGTGTTCCTATGTTTTAACAACAAACAATTATGTAGAGTGGTTTAGCAGTGGTTAGCATCGTTTTAAGCAAAATATTAAAATCTGTGATTCTTATTTTTTTCAAAGTTTTCATGATTTTATCAATAATATTATCCGGAAGTTTGTTCATTCTTTTTAAAGGTTATCCACTCGTTAACGAGTAATCAGAGGTTTGCGCAAAACCACTACTCCTACCTAGGAGTGAAGTGGTACAATGCTTTGCCGGTGGATTGCAAGGATCTAGCAAATATTGGTATAGCTAAGTTTAAGTTAGCTTTAAAAAAGTTAATGAAGTAGATTTTTCTTTTCTTTGGGTATATATTATTGATTGAAAATATTGTACCTTATTGTTATTTCATTTATATTAACATGTTTATTTTTGTACGATGTGTTTTTTTTCTTTTCAAGATTATGGAAAGTTTCAGGATTTATTCTGGTTATGTTTTTGATAGTGTTTTCTTTTTATTTACTTTTGTATTGTTTTGTAATATTGTAACAATGTAACTCACTTCAAAACACGAGATTTTCTCTTTTTGAAGTTGATTCATTGAAAAATAATGTTTTATTTACCTATATGTATTTGTTAACTATGTAAATATGTTTAAAAAAAATTATAAATAAATAAAAAAAAAAAAATGCGTATATTTAACATCAACATTGTATAGAATTATGATATTCATTTATGTATTAAAAACTTTTACATAATAACGGATAAAAAGAATCAACTGTGAGCATAGTAATATTAAATATTTTACAAAACAAATAGAAAAGAACAAATAATAATAATAGAATAGTTTGCTAAGTAAATTAGACGCAACTTGAAAAGACGAGGACAAAAGTTGTTTAAGAAAGAAGAAACGAGTAAATGAAAGTTGAAAGGAGTGATTCGTGAATGTATCATTGTCGTTATATTATTATTATTATAAGTAAACTATCTCTTGTCATCCTCTCTGTCTGGGATGCAAGAGTTTATTATAAAGTGGAAGTTAGGAAAGGAATTGAATGCAGCAAATGCTTAAAGTTTGCAACTGAAGAATGTTTTTGTAGTCTGATCTCGTAGGTAATAATAAAGTTAATATTTAGAATGTAAATTCTTTGAAACTTATAGAGATAATATTATATTATAGAATTTGAATAAGTTCATATTTCAATGAAGAGAGATTCACCAACTACGAATACTATCATACTGTCTTATCTATAATAAGATTATAAAGAGGAAAGATTTGATTGTTTGCATTGAATAGGCTCCGAAACTACTGAATTGATTTGAAAAAAAAATCGCTGTTGGGAAGCTACACACTATCCCCGGGTGAAATAGGCTATATTATATTTTCCAAAAAAAAATAGGGATCCTTACTAAAACTAAATTATTTTTTTTAAATACTTATCCATCCGTGCGAAGCTGGTGCGGACTGCTAGTTTTATAATAACTAGAGAGAAAGACTTGTGTTTTGAATGAATTTTTCGCATTTAGCTGGATTTTCACACCTACCTACGTGAGTGAAGATATTAACCAATAACCAATCAAAATTCCAAAGAAGGAGTGAGAAAGGTGTCCCAACGCATACGAATTGGCTCAAGGCTGGCTTAAGTGATCACTTTCGGTGTCCATGGACAACGTTCACCAATTCCACCATTCTCACTGTCACGATGTAAGGTCCACCAATCGAGAGACGCCGTATGCAAACCTAAGAAGCAACCATCTTTTTGAGATCTCATTTTTCAGATCTCAAATAGATCGCGATCTCCCGTCTAACGTTGAACTTAATTGTTCCGGCGCCATTTAGACGGGAGATCGCGATCTATTTGAGATCTGAAAAATGAGATCCCAAAAAGATGGTTGCTTCTTAGGTTTGCATACGGCGTCTCTCGATTGGTGGACCTTACATCGTGACAGTGAGAATGGTGGAATTGGTGAACGTTGTCCATGGACACCGAAAGTGATCACTTAAGCCAGCCTTGATCCAATTCGTAAGCGTTGGGACACCTTTCTCACTTCTTCTGATTATATTCTACACAATGTTGCATTGTGTAGACATGGTTCTCTAATCGAGGTTTCTGATTGGTTTTGTCATCTTCACCAAAATCCGGTTAAACAATAAAAAAATTAGTAAATATTCTAAACACTTGAAGATATTAAGAATATTTCTCAACAGACATCTGCACAACTAACAGATTGTGCAAAATCAATATGCCAATGTAATTTCAGTCAAGAAGTAATAAATGTGTATGGAAGATGGTTAGAGGAAGACAATTAGTCGGATCTTAACGCAATACAGCGGCTAACTCGTCCTAGAGATGTGTGTGCATTGATGGTGAGTTTATAAATAAATGAAATTTCTTCGAACTAACTCAATGTTACTACGTTTAATTTGATAAACGAATTTTTATCATACCAATTTTCTACTCGGAAAATAGCAATCCAATTTCTACGTTTATTTTCAGATATTTCTATACAAACAGATACATAGTTATTTATTGTGTTATTTCCTTCAAAGGAATCTATGAAAGAAAACATCCTTTTTCGGAATCCTTACAGAAGACCCATTCATTCTCTCATTCATACGTTGCTCCAGCTACAATATAAAGAATAATAAATAGGTAGATACAATAAGAAATGTATAGAATAAGTAGGTACCAACAGATACATTATATTTTTGTATGAAACGTACCTACTATTGAGAGAAAATATTTTATATATCCTTTGAAAAACTCTGACGTTATTTATAAAAAAAATCTAATTGAATTAAACTATCCGAAAATGTATTTTTGTAGATACATTTATGATATTACATATGAAGAATTGTACGATAGTGAAGGAAGCGAATGTGTATTAATTTATTTACATCTTACAGACAGTCGTATCACAAACAATGTTGGCATAATTATATAAATCCGTAAGTGGTCCAGCAAAGTCTCCTATTGCTACCAACACATGTAAATCAATATCATCATCGATATACAACACAGCAAAGAATCCTATTAAAAGATGATCCTCGATTCTCTCTCTCTTCCCTACGAAGGAAGCGGCGTGATGGGGATGGTGATGATGACAAAACTCAATTAAATGATTAAAGAAATTAAAACAGCTCGAAAATAGTGAGTCAGAATTACAATCGACAGATCTTAGGTTTAAATCCTTCCGGTTACAACTCATTCCTTCTTCAGGGCACAAACCATTGCTTAGTGTTAAGTTTATCAAAAATATAGATCTATCTTTATAAATAAAACATACCATACCTTGTACAGAATAACAATGTAAAAATACATGTGGTGTACAGAGAAGCTACTTATAAAAATACCAACGGTGTACAGAAAAACAGTATGGAAATACTTATGATGACAGAAAAACAGTATAAAAATACAGACAGATAAACAGTACCCATTAAAAAATATTAAAGGATGATAGATCTTACACCAAAAATAACTCTGTTTTTACTCCAGCTATCATGACACCCTGAATGCCCTTTTATAACTTATTTAATGGTGAAAATGACCTTAAAAGTGAAAAGATGTCTCTGATGCATTGATTATGTCTCTCATGTATTGATTAATCTACTATCATTCACAATGAAGGAAAATTATTTGACATTATGTTTTCATAATGAATCTTTGAATGTGAAAGGAGGAAAAAATCGTTTTAATTATCTCTCAATATAAATGATGATATTAAACATAACGGAAGTTATATAGCAATTATAATTAATCGATTGAAAGTATGTGCAAAGAGCTTTGATTTGTAGATAAAATTAAAAGCGCTTTGGAGAAAGTGTTATAATTCGAGCAGTCATTAAGTTGTTTGTTTTATTTATTGTGATTTGATTTATGTGATAAATTTGTTACAATTGGCATATCTATTATTTTAATCATCTATATAAATTTGATATGATAAATTTGATGATGTGAGAAATGTATGCTGTATCGCCGTATTCACACCGTATTCCAAGGCAATGAAGATATGGACCCACCTCACATTCGGATATCACAGGAGTCGTAGACCCCTTTTTATTCTCAGTTGCAAACCAAAATATCCTAACGGGCAAGCCTGAAGGGCTGATCGGACAAAACCGCCGTCGTGAGATATTACTAGTCTCTTCAATGACCCTTTATGGAATTTAATTTATTTAAAAATATATTATTTCAAATAAATAGAAACGTTTTATTACTTTTTGTGGTATAATTGTTCAAATTGAATATTTAACGTTGTAAACCCGGACTCTTTACATCCGTGACTTCACAAATATAATGATTTAACTTTTTATTTAACGATGATATTTGATCATTTTAATTTGTAATGCATATTATATATATGGCGTGTTCAAGTGCCCGCATAATAAGGGTCTAAAGACGATTCAAATAAATAAATATAAATAAAGTAAAACTCGATAAACTCGCCCTCAGATTGTATTTAGTTTGAATGTACGCCTTCAATGAAATTGTATGTAATCAATGTGTAGTAAAGAATGAATAAATAAATAAATATAAATAAGCAAAGTAGTAGTAGCAGTGGATAGATAAATAGGTAAGTAAATATATTTTTATTATAACAATAAATATTACGGAGCAATTATCGTTTAGGAAGGAAATAAATACAACGAGAGGTAAACTTGGCTCAGATGATAATAGGAAGATCAGAACTTGGTTCCAAAAGTTGGTTCATCTGATAAAATCAGTTAATAATAATAATAATATGTTCCAAGAGTACCACCAGAGATATCAATTCACAATCTCGTATAATAATAACAAGCGAGGAAAGAAGATGAAAAACTGTGGTGTATTTGGTGTACAAGGGGCCCCAACTGAACAGTTTTTTGATGCTTTGATAAAATAAATAAAAGAGGAGGGCCAAATCGCAAATGACGTGAAGTAAATAAAAAAATGATTGAAGAGATTAACAAGAATGCAGGTTGCGAGACTGGCATGGACTGCGATCATCTCTTCCACAATATAATATTATTACTGAGGGCAAGGGTTACTGTATCCGTTACACCACTGTAGTACTTCTAAAAGTTTATTTGTTGAGATGATAACATTAATAATGAGTATCTAATATATTATATTATTATATTTCTACATTTAACCACTGATAAGAAGTATGCAATGTTTTGCAAATTAAACAGAAGTTAGTAGGTAAAGATAAAAATGGAAAGAATTATTTTTGCATTCGATTGCTTTATAATATATATTATTGTAAAAATATATTTGTATCCATTCGTACATATGCATGGTTATATATCCACTATAGACACACTTACCAGACTTAGTTATATGGTATTCAATAAATAAGCAAAAAGTAATAAAATAGTTTAAATAAAAATAAGCTCAAAAAAGCCGGCTCGCATATATATAAAATAAGGTCAAATGGAAATACTAAGTTATGTATTTCATTCTAATTACCCATGATAATGACCATCCACCGATAATCGTCGGTCAGTTACGTATAAGAAAAGTAATAGAAAACTCAATAATGTTCATGAAAATATGTATCATCATCATCATCGTCCTCAACGCTCCTCTCGGTAGCACAGGGCAGAAACCAGCCTCCTCCATTCAGAGCGTCTCTGTGCCAATTGCGTCACCTCTTTCCACGACATTCCTTGCGCTCTGACATATGAAAATATGTACACGAGTATATTAATAAGAAACTGAAATGAAACAAGATGTATAGTAATTCTGGCTTTTGAAAGCTTCCGCTCTCATCGTCAGACAAATTTTAAGATACTTTAGCGGACTTAGGCTTGCAAATTAATAAAGTCACTATTGAAATTCCTATACATTTATTTCATTTTAATTTCATAATGAACTTCCACCAAAAACCGTTGATCGATAAATTAAACTTAATTTTGTATAAATTATATTATATATTTATAGCTATATAATATTATAAACTAAGCATCTTCCACTCATTAAAACAACACGAACATAAAAAATAATAAAATCTGATACCACAAAGTATAAACAAATAAAAAATAATATGTCTTCACGGTTTTGTGACCATGATGAGAAGCGTAAAAAAGTTAAAATAATCACTTGAATCATTAGGAAAGAAATAATATACCTATTTTTATCATTATTATTATAACTACTAAACCACAAATTTTACACTATTGAAAAAAACTGCGAAATTCCTTATACGTGTACCTTGGTCGGTTCCCACGGATTAGAATTAGTAATGTTTTATTTTATAAGTACTCTAAGACTCACCCTTTCAGTGAGAAAATTAGTTTAGTGACACTAGCGACATCTGACATAAATAGATGTCTCTGGAATCATACCTAGAGAGTTTATGATAGGTTCAATCCTACCTTACTATAAGTGGTAGTATCCAACATGGGGTACCCATACTAGGTATCTTAAAACAATACCTACACACGAAGTGGTCATCGGAGTTAACAAGAGAGAATATCGGAGCCTTCGGCAAGTCACCCGGTAGCTTAATTGGACAAAGCACTCCTCGCGTAAAGGTAGGGATGCGAATTCAAGTCCCGTCCGGGGTAATACCGAAGCAGGCGACATTATCTTTTCTAAGCCTTATATGGTAGTTTTATGTGTTGAATTTGCATATTATTAACCTCATATAATGGTTAATTGGAAAAATAATACCGACAAACACTTTATAATTTACTTTGTTTGTAATTGTACAAAGACGTTTTTAATATAGACCAGTAACACAGTACTAATTTTCTCAGAAAAAATGTCGTAAAATCAACAATAAGACAATTTTATTTATTTATTTATTTATTTATTTAACAACAACATATACGGCACAAGGCCATTAAACATATACAAAAAATCACATTTAGTTCGATTCAATACAACAATTATTTCAAACGCAGTCACATTAAATTTACTTATCACACACACACATACACATAACTATACAATGCAGCAATATAAAACTATAGCACCCGCCAGTATACAAACTTATTTTATAACATTTACAGACTATCCACACTAAAGTAACAATGCTGCTATCCCACTCACACTTACAATCGTCCGCATAAACAGACACCGGGTACAGAGAGGGACGGCGTCACAATCATAATGTAGGCGGGCGCTTCAGCTCATCATGAATCTAATATATAAAAGGAAGTCGTGTGTGTTACAACACTTATAACTCAAGAATGGCTGTACCGATTTGAATGATCTCTGATTTGTTGTATTCTTCTCCGCCCGGAATAAACTATAGGCTATTAAAACATCTTACAAATTCACGGGAAGAAAGAATATGAAGAAAATTATTTACGCCATACATTTTTAATTTCAAAAATAAAAACAATATGGAGAGTTATTGCGCTGTTAGCGCCCCCACGTCGCCTGTTGCATTGTGCTAAAATAATCCGTAGGTTCTGCTATATTAGGAACCAAATTACTATAACTAATATGAACGAAATGTGTACTAATATTTGTTTACTATAATTCGGTTGTTACATGGCAATAGGTTGTATCTCACTAAAACATAATTTTACAGGAGAGCAAAAACAAAGTTTGCAAAAGAGATATTTCAACCAAATTTCGAGCATTATATATCAAAATGAAGGTAATTATTATTTCTACAAGATAGATATGTAACATTCTCTTAATAATTTCTTCTACAAGATGTATGTAACATTCACTAAATAATTTCTTGCAGTTTAAAAATATTTGAGTTTTTTTGCCATGTTGATGAAAACAATCTTTCTACATGTCAATAAGTTACGTCTTTTCTCTCTTTATTCTGACTATAAAGAGACATATCCTTTTGCCACATCAAATATTACACTATTTTGAGCATTTTATGGACAACAACAACATTAACAAACTTGAAAACGCAAAAAATGCGAGATACAACCTATTGCCATGTAACTACCGAATTATTCGACTAATATTTATGTATCGATAGGTCTTCTGTCACATAAATGTGGACGTGCACAGATTATATTTGAAATTGTATTTTATTTTTGCAGATGGAAAATTATTATTGAACCAAAAATTGTGCTATTAAAGATGAAAATAAGAATGTGTTCATGTAGGTAGTTCTGATGCAAGATTGTGTAGTGAAATTTGCAGACAGAGAAGAAAAATTACGAAGAAAATTATTTACGCCATACATTTTTAATTTCAATAAAAAATGCAATATGGAGAATTATACAAAATCAACAATGAAGTTTTTTTTATAGATTGGCCTATTTATATGATAATTTTTCTATACATTCTCAAATTAGAATCGTTATCCATACAATTTAACATCTGTAGTTCTGATATTTCAATTTTTAAAAAATCATGGAAAGAATTTTTATTAATTTTAAATGAATAGGTAAAATCTACCTGAAAAAAAAATTAGTACCTACATAATTATATTACGTACTGCAGATAATTTATAAACAAATCTGAGTTAAGTTAATTGTTCAACATAAATTGTTCATGTCGGCCGGTGTGGCGCGGAGCTCTTTCCTTTGAGTCACGAGGTCCCGGGTTCGATTCCCGGACAGGGCAAAGTGAAGAATGACCTTTTTCAAATTGTCCTGGGTCTGGGTGTTACATATATATATGTATATAGTGCATTGTATATGTGCGTATCGTCGCGTAAGTACCCATAATCAAGATTCATCTAAGTTTGGGACTAGCTCGATGTATGTGAATTGTCTATGTAAAAAAAAAATTAATGTAACTTTCGCAGCTTAGCGGCCTCACCCGATGTCGAGTACTTTTTTTCGATAGAAAAGGTAATATTTTTGAAACTTGAGGAAGTTGTTGCCATATGTAGAATTATTTTAATTTGCCGGCAAAAAAAATCCACTTCGAAAATTAATTTCCTAAAATTCCGTACATATTACTCGACAACGGGTGGGGCCGCTCAAGTTTCATAGTTGCGAATTTTTTTCCTATAAAAGAATTTTCCAAAAATTTGGTGACCAAAAAATAATTCACCATATGGCAACAATTTCCTCAAGTTTCGAAAATATTACTTTTACATGGAAAAAAGTACTCGACAACGGGTGGGGCCGCTAAACTGCGAAAGTTCCAAATGAATTATATTTTTTTACACTATACCTTCGATGACACACTTTGACAATTACGGGAGTTTGTAAAGAGATTAATAATATTAATCATTCATAAAGTCAGTGGGAGAGATGAAATGAAATGGAGATCTGTTTCTGGTGTACTGTGTGACAAGAAAATGCCAATAAAAATCAAGGGTCAGGTGTACAAAACTGTGGTCAGACCAACCATGATTTATTCTTCTGAATGTTGGGCCCTAAAACACAATCACGCCCAGACACTACACACCAATGAAATGAAAATGCTCAGATGGGCTGGTGGAAAACAAGGATGGATAGGGTGAGAAATGTCCATATCCGTGGTAGTTTCAAAGTCGCTCCCATCGGTGAAAAAATAACCGAAAACCGATTAAGATGGTGCGGGCACATCTTGAGACTACCACAGGATAATATAATTAAAAAGACGATGGACGTGGAAGTAGGACCCAGAAGACCAGGCAGACCAGTGACCACCTGGATGTCCACAATTGCCAGGGATATGAAGGAGGCAAAGTTGCGCGCGGAGGATGCAGGGGACCGCAAAACTTGGAAGATGAGGACTAGGAGAGCCGACCCCAAGTAAATGGGATAAAGGCGAGGGCGAAGAAGAAGAAGAAAGTCAGTGGGAGAGAGCAGAAGATAGGGCAGGTGTCGAACATGTGTTGAAAGGCTTGGATTGGAGTGGCCAGAGGTCCTGGAAGCAGCGGTGGATAGTTATCTCTGGAGGAGATACTTAGGGGCAATGGGCCCCCGACTGAACTAGGACAAGGGGAATAAGATGTATGTATGAAATCGTTCATTGATTCTTAGGCGGTACGAAGTTCGCCGGGCCAGCTAGTATAATAATAAAAACTGAAAATTATGTTGCCAGGTTTGACCGCAACACCCGAGCAAAACAAAATAAATATAACGCAGTGTTATGTGCTTTAACTAATAAAATATGCATGACATAATACAGAAATCTATAATAATTAATCATTTATGGAATATATAACTACTTAAAGCAATGTAAGATCAATTAAATCCACAATAAAATAAACTTGAAATATTATCTACTTAATATTATCTACCTAAATAACAATAAAATAAAATTAAATAAAACTTATGGGAATGTCAAATGTAAAATCAATTAAATTCACAAAAAATGAAATTTGAAATATTACCTAATTACACTAAAATAAAATTTGAATAAAATTTATGGGAATGTTAAATGTAAAAACAAATTTATAAAAAATAAAATTTGAAATACCTATTACTTAATTACAGCAAAATAAAATTTGAATAAAATCAAATTCACAAAAAATAAAATTTTAAATATTACTTAACTACACTAAAATTTGATTGATTAATAAATTATGATTAATAATAGGATTTTTGTTGCAAGTGCTTTGTGTGTGGTCTACAGGTCATAAACAAATGCTACGATTAGTACACATACAAAAGGAATGCAATTACATACAAAGACCTTTGTAGTGTAGACTATAAATTCAAAGGAAATATTGTTATAGCGGCCAATCAAATCTTGCGGCCAAAACTATTTCATATCAGTCAGTTTAAAAATATAAACGACACCTTTTTATGATTATGGTCGATATTTAGGATGTACAGAGCCGCCGCGCCATCTGCCTGGAACAGACTGCCCACAGATCTGAGGGAGAATCAGTCCACAACCACATTTAGATCCAAGTTGAAGACGCTACTGTTCGGGAGAACTCACGGCGCCCTTGAGATGGTCACGGATCATTAAACGGTGCCACATATAAATAGTCCGATTATTATTATAATACTTCCGTATTGAAGCGAGGGAAACCATTGCCATCTTAATATCGAAGAGTGAAACGGTTCAATAATGACATTTTGTGCTTGAAATTTGGAATTAAAATATTTTGGTGACTTGTATAGTTGTATACAGTGAAAGTGTTAAAGAAGTGAAAAGTGCAAGTAGTAAAATAGGTCAACGATTATAATGTATTATTTATATAAGTCACAATTTTAGAATAACATCCTCCCCTCATACCAGCACTTCATTGCTGTTTGGGGAAGACAAAATGATTTTAATATTGATTATGAATGATGATGTGCAAGAAGAATAAAATAAATAAATAAATTATGATTTTGTTATCAAGATTATGCTTTGTGCATTTTGATAGAATTGATCATAAATAAATTTAAACAAAAATGCTTTCATGATTTTTGAAGAAATTCATACTGTTTTATTAGTTTATAACATATAGGTCAAAATGAGTGTTCGCAGGAGGAAAGTTGTAGGGTAAAACAGGTGAAAGAAGACCATGGGATATGTTTAATAAATGGATGTAGATTAGGATATTGAACCAGGGTATGTACAAATTGAAAAACGGCTTATTAACAGGAAACATAAAAGGGTATAATGTTATGATTAGAAAATGAGTTTAATTCACAATGTATTTAAATTATCACTTGATATTTATATGTAGATCTGCGACCGGTTTCGATACGCTAGTACCATTCACGAGCAGAATATAAGCAGGGTATAATGTTAAATAATATGACAATATATATTTTGTAATATTGAGTTTAAGGTAGAAAAGGAAATAAAATAATAATGTGTTATCACCCAAAAAGGACGTACAAACGATAATTAGAATTTCAAAGGCCTTTGAAAAATAAAATATAATAATACAATGTTATCGTGTATTATTTATATCTACGTTAGAAATGAAAGAATATTTTGTAATTATCCGGTTATTTTCTGTTACCCGGTAGGATACCGAATAATAATTCAATAAAGTTGAGCGTGGAACAACCGGTAAAGAATTGGTCTCTCACTCTTTTCCGTAAGTTTTCGAGTGTCCTGTAAAAGGCAGACGTGTTCGAAAAAGTAAAGACATATTACGTCTCAAATTCAACGACGAGATTTGCCACCCATCCTGAATGTCTTTTTTTTATTGGCACAGAGAAGACAGCCTGCATGTTTATTACATGCAGCTGTTCTGTGGCTACCCCACCTATGGGATTTGCCGTTATGGTGTAGAATTAAAGTCATTTTGCAAGTTTGACTATTATTGATCATGTTTATTCTATTTTAAATTATTATGAACAAGGGGAAGAGTGCGCGGACGTCTAAGACCTACGTGGATTGACCACATGGATCAAATTCTCAAGGACGGTCACGTGTTGAGTAAAAGAAATCAGCGTGCATGTATGAGAAATTGGCTGAATGTAGAGGAAGCGAATGAAGCATGTAAGGATAGATCAACATGGCGTTCCGTTGTCACTGAACCCCATGTTGATCTAGTTGATCTGACCTGTAGGGTTACTCTTGACAAAATCTTAACACGATCTTAATCTAGTCTTGATCTTGACCATACGACGCACGAAGTGACTATTGGCCAAAAATAGGCGCACACCGATCACGCGGTAGCGGTAGCGCGGTTTTTTTGACAATAGTCCCTTCGTGCGTCGTATGATCAAGACTAGATTAAGATCGTATTTAGATTGTGTCAAGAGTACTGAGGCCTGAGTCAATAACACACTTTCACGTCACGTTCCCGCTCCGTAAACGTTCGAGAATAGACAAAGTTGCAAGCAAGTGTCAATTTCGTTGCTAAGATACACAATAGTTACGAAAATTAACACTTTGGCGCAACATCGTCTGCACCCGAACGCTAACGGAGCGGGAACGTGACGCGAAAGTGTGTTATTGACTCAGGCCGGAGTAGCCCTGCTGATCTGAAAAAAATATCTGGTTACAAAAGTCATTATATTTAGAAAAAAATATATTTATAAAATGTACACAAATTATACGATGTATCCATCGAAGCAAGACACAGAACACATTTTTTTCCAAAATAAAGTGGTGAAAACTGATTGACAGAGTGTTTTGAACGTTTTGATATCCACTTTAAATCATAAAATACCTCATTTTCCTTCACACAGGAAATCTAGTTCTAAGGTAAGCACGTTTTGTAGTGACGTTATATTTGAATATGTGGTCTAGGAATGCACAAGATTTTCCTTATCCGGTATTCGGTTAAATAATTATCCGGATCATCACTAGCCGTTATATCGTTAACGTTATTTGTAACAAAAGTAGGTGAATATCCAAAATGAAATGGGGCAAAGAGGGGACAAACAATACGAATAATGACAGTGCCTGAAATGGAATATTATTAAAAGTGAATTATTGACATTCACGTCCTGTTCAAAACACTGAAAACAATCATATTGTATACTAGCTCAATTTACTCGATGACAAAGACTGAGCCTTGGAGCACCCGGTAAAGAATTGGTCTCCCACTTTTCCCCGTAAATTGTCGAGGGTCTGCAAAAGACAGGCGTTCGAAAAAAATAAGACATTTTATATCTTAAACTCAGCGATGAGGCTTGCCATCCATCCTGAATGTATTTATTTTATATTGGCATGGAGAGGACAGCTTGCATGTTTCTATCATGCATTTAGTCTGCTGGCTACCCCACTTATGGGATATGCCGTGATTACGTGATACGACTAGTATAGTAGTAGGAGACAAAGATTGAAATTTATAAAAGAGTGTGCTTTGAGGGAATTTAAATATTATTTTATTGTTATTACTTAAAAAATCATTTTAGTGACGTTGTTGACAATGTTCTTTTATGGAGGGGACCGGAAAACTTGTAAGATGAGGACTAGGAGAGCCAGCCCCAAGTAAATGGGATAAAGGCGAGGGCGAAGAAGAAGAGGTAACAAGGCTATTTTTGCCCACTTCAAATGTAATTGTTTTACAAAATTCATTCCAAAATTGAATATTTCAAATTTAATGGTATGAACGTTGTCAAAAACTCGCGTGATGTTAATTACGCAGTACATCAAATGTGTACTTTTTTTAATTCATCATATAATTAAATTTTTATGTTTTATTTTTGAATATTCATTTAATTTACAAAGGAAAAGAGATAATCAAACATTACAACCAAATAAATACACGTAATTTTAATAACATTTTTGGCTATTTAAAAGAAAATTTATTCATATTAATTATCATCTAAAATCATTTAAGAAAAATGACTACATAGACAAAAAAAATAAATGTGACTTTTGAAATCGTAATTGAAATAATAACAAAACATACACACAAACAAACACGACAAAATAAATAAAATATACATTTAATAATAATTCCATAAAACACACTACTCACCTAGCAGATGAATTCCAGTTGCCAATTTCAGCATACCTCCTTCCATTTCCTGTACTCCTCCTGGTTTCATTTCCTCCACATCCTGTTCCACTACTCCGAAGAGGAGCAGCATCACCAATATTCACAGAACCGGAAGAATTACCATTCGGAGTACCAATTATATTAGAAGCAGTCACTACCTCATTTTCAACACCAAAGTTTCGAGGGAATTCATTAAAAACGTTACCATTATTCGGACTCAAAACACCAGCACAGCTTGATCTTGGAGAATCGAAGTAATTTCTTTGGGAACTTTGGTCTTCTACATCATCTTGTATATTTCTTTGGCTTTGGTACGAAGTGGTTTTTCTAGGGAAAGTTCCCGTAGATTTAAAAGTCCCCAATATAGGGGTCTGTTGGGGATTTTCTAATGGTGAAGTAATTATATCAATATTGCAATTGTTATTATTATTATTGATGCTTGTCTGTAATGGTAATGTCCCATTTCCATTCCAACTTTTTCTATTGCTTATGAACGATTTGTGATTTGTTGGTGTACCACAAAAACTGCTTCTCGTGGTTATGTTCTTGATGAAGCTGTTTGTGTTTTGATGTGGAGTCTGAGGTGTTATGGCAACTAATGCTGGATGATTTAAAGCCATTATTATGAATTTTCGTAGTTAATCACTTTACGATTTTCACATGATTATCACTCACGCACACTTTCACTATTTAAATAACACATTCACTAACTCTTTTATGATTTCTTTACAACATTCTGGATAGGTACCTAGAGAGAAAGAAACGTAAATTTGTAATGATTAGCAGATGTGTTATCAATCAAATTGACATTTGAGTGGAGGATCTTTTTTGTTCTTGTTTTTTTAGTGAATATTATTAGCGACTTTGTTCTTAGAAATACGTGATTTCTTAAACGCAAAAGGCTATTAACGTGGGTGTGTCTTAGCCATACACATTTTTCTTTATAAACTACCTAAAAATAACTATTGCAGTTGAAACGAAGAAATCTTACCTGTTATTCGCCTTTTTAAGTTTTATTTACTTCATAGTTATTAGACAAAATGTTTTATTGTATGGATGTGAAACATGGACCTTAAAAGTCAATACAATGAACAGACTGGAAGCATTTAAAATGTGGCTCCATCCAGAATTCCCTGGACCGATATGGTTACCAATACCGAAGTCCTGAGGCGAGCTAGAGTTGACAGGGAGCTGTTATCAATCATCAAGGTTCGGAAGGTTTCACATCTGGGTTATGTTCTTTGTGGAGAAAAATACCACCTTCTCCAACTGATATTGAAGGGGAAAATAGAGGGACGCCGAGGTCCCGGTAGGAGACAGATGTCCTGGGTGCGAAACATAAGGGAGTGGACCGGCATCCGAAGTGTGGAAGAGCTGTTCCGAGCAGCGCAGGACAGGGACAAGTTCGCCGAGGTGATCGCCAACGTTGGGGGGACCCGACAAGGCACTTGAAGAAGAAGTGAAAAGCTAAAGAAATAAATCATTGTAAGATAGTCAATTTTTCAATACTTAGAGCTACTTTGTGGGCAGGCCTAAGTAATACACTTGACACAGACAACATTGTTGAAGATAGAACATTATCATGTACAGCGTCCTCGAGGTGCTATGGCACGAAGATGGCGCTATAAATACTCTCCGTTATTATTATTATTATAATAAATTTGTCTGATTTGATCTAAAATGGTTTTGAAGTAAAGTCTATTAGTCGATACACTCTTGAAAGGAGTGTCAATGGGCGCTTGAATATTTCTTGCTTGTCTTATGAAATTCGTACACGTAACAACAAAAAATATACACTTTTAAATTTTAAGAGATAGTCAAGAATCTTGAAAATGACATCTTAAATAACATTGGGCTCATATGGCAAAACTGCAGCGTGACATCGAGTCATCAATTACTGTTTTTTGTAATATTAATTAGACAAAATAAAATAATTAATCAAATCTTTCATGAATTAAACACATTGAATACTTTTCATTATAAACGATAACAATGTCCTTTTCATTTACTATTTTTTTATTTCATTATTAAATAGGCCATGAGACTTAATAAAAGCAGATTAATTATTATGAAGCATTTCATTGACACAATAAATATAATGAGGCAGCAGCTGGAATAATGACCTGTGGACCCATACGCTTTTTTTTGTAGAATGTATTAATAAATTCTCCCGAATCTTGCTTGTACCTGACCAAATTTTCATTGAGATTTCTTGTTTCTTTACTCTTATTCTTTAAATTCTTTTTTTCTTTTTTTTTGATAGTCGATTTTGTTGAACAAAATACAGTTTAAGTTTCACAACACAAGCTTTTAGCTTACTGTGAAAGGTGTATAAGGTTGTATTTGGGTTTATAGCAAAACTCAGATATATCTTTTTTTTTTAAAAAAAGAGTTTGCAAATATTTTTACCATCCATTTCATCCTATCATCTCCTTTAAGTGCGGTAGCCAGCGGAACAATTGCTTGTAATAAACAGAAGCAATCCGTCCTCTTCGTGCCAATAACAGAGGAGCAAAGAAAAGATATATTTTTTTTTTAAAAAAGATATATCTGGGTTTTTGTTATAAACCCAAATACAACCTTATACACCTTTCACACTAAGCTAAAAGCTTGTACCTACTTTGTGCTTACTTTATTAAAATGCTGTACTGCCTCAAAACAGTCTTATGCCTAACGAGGCAGTGAATTCCATTTATTTTAATTATTTTTTAAAAAAGGTGTTTTTAGATTTAAAATGAAGTGATGTTGAACTAATTTATTTTTGTAGTAGCTCGGTTTTATATTTCTGGAAATTTATAAAATTTAAATTTTGTATATACCTACTACATATGGCGTAACCAATTGGAAACAAAAGATGAGGTGGAGTTGACTTCTTGAGGAGGCCCACACCGAGATGTAGCGCCAATGATGATGATAAATTTCCATATCAAGAAAATGAACGTTCGATTCACTGATCACATGATGTAAATATAAATAATATTGAAAGAGACATAATTGAATATTTTAAATAGCCATGTAACAAAACGCCATTTGGTTTATGGGCCCTTGTTAAAGCTACACCGTCAAATTATATACCTACATTATAATATTATAATGTGACATGTACATCGTACATAAAAAACGATAATATGAATTAGGGACATCATGTTATATATACTTACACTTGATACAATTATTTAGTGCATGGGTGGCCAACCTTTTCAGCAGCCGGGCCAAATTACAGAATGAGATTTCCTGCCGGGCCGCACAACAATATACTCCATATAATATGGAACATTTGATAATTTTACTTCTACTTAAAATTTCTACCCCCCCCCCCCCCCCCGTCGCCGAATTTTCAAAATGGTATAGGATTTTGAAATGTTTCAAAACTTTTTTTTTAAATAATAATACTTTTTGTATACATGTATTGTATGTATACTCATTTTCTTATATATAAAAGGCTTCGGCCGTGAATATCTGAATAAATAAATAAATAAATAAAAAAAATACAAAAATTATATGGCGGCTCATCCCGTTGGATGTTATGGCCATAGTAAAAAAATTCCTTTCAAAAATTTCACGATACTTGTACCGACTATTATTAAAAAAAGTGTGCATATGCTTCGCGGGCCGCACGTTGGCCACCCTTGGTTTAGTGTGTGTAAGTGTATTTTAATGTCATTGTACTGGGAAAATTTCGTTGTATCAGCGATTAATAATATAAAAATAATTAACATCTATACAAATCTCGGCATAGTTTTACCAAATCAAAATTTTCTGTAAGTTTATGAGTGTCCTGTAAAAGGCGAGTGTTCTTTATACATCAGTCATGAAATACTATACCTCACGGAATACCCCACAAGTGGGGTAGCCAGCAGACCAGCTGCATGTTGTCAACACTTAAGCTTTTGTTTAAACTGTCCTCACCGTGTTAACAAAAACTTAAGACATTCAGGATGGGTGGCAAACCTCATCGGAGAATTTAAGACGTAAAAAGTCTTTACATTGAAGAAAATGGTGTGAGAAATCACTATCGTCCGAGACCTACGTGGCTGAAGCATGTGAATCAAATTCTCTTAGATAGACGCGTGTTGAGTAAGAGAAATCGACGTATGACAAATTGCGTAAATGTGCTACAGCATACCCCACGAATAGGGTAGCCAGCAGACTAACTGCAAGTAATAAACATGCAGATTGCATCTGTATGCCAATAAAAATAAGACATTTAGGATGGGTGGAAGATTGCATGAATGTGGAAGAAGCGAATGAAGAATGTAAATATAGGGTAATATAATAACGTTCCGTTCTCTCTACTGATCCCACTTGGGATGTGGCTTGAGGGTAAGTATAGATATGTAATATTATGTACCTACTTACTCGGATACTAAGATAGATTTTAATCAATGGGATAGTAATTACAATACGTATCTACTGTTCTGTGAGCTATATCACCGGATGTGGTCAATTATTAATGTTTATGTTTTAGATAAGTTGTCGGTTTGCGATTCTTCACTAAATTGGTTTTCACACAAGACGACATAGAGGCCGTACGATTTCGATTGCTTATAACAAACAAATTCCGTCGAACGTACGCACATTGATCGTGAAACGTATTCATATACGAGTAGTCCACCGACATAGATTCAATCTGTCAGTTGCGCTTCGATTTTGACGTAGTTATAAAAATGCCAAACGTCAAGGTAGAGATCGCGGAGTGTTATCGTTTGTTGAAAATGTTATTTAAGAGGACATAAGGCGCCTTTAAATTAAGGAAACATTGAAAAGAGACCCAACGCACACCTAAATATCTTAGGAGTCGTGAACCCCTATTTATTCGCACTATAAAAACCAAAACTATCCTCACGGGCGGGCCATTGACCATAATTAAAGAAACGAACGGCACAAGTCAACAATAAAAAATCAGCTGTCACGGAACGGGAACCGATTATAAGGTTTTTACCATAGATACGGATGCAGCGCATATCTATACATGCGCGCATCGAAAAACCAACAAACAAAAGTTGAAAGATGGTCAAACTGAGACGATGTCGTTTAACTGGGTTTTATCGTTTCAGATTAATTGACAATCTGGTCACACGGTTCAAATATGTAGCTGACGATATTTTGGTTTCCTGGCGATATTCGCCTCGTGTAAACACCCCATAATATACGATTATCTAGTACATTTATTATATTGTAGCTATTATGTTTTTTATTCATCCCAGAATACCGTTAGGTTACTATTTTAAAAAATCACAGTAGCGAATCATTTCGGAGTAAATCGTTGCATTGTTACATGCTTTAGTTGCTAATTTTAGATCAAAATGGATTTGTATTATCAAGTTAAATTTTAACTTTATCTAACTATTTTTCTGTTTTGTTTTCAATAAGTAAATTGAGTTCGTCGGTAGCCTGGAGGTAGCGTCTCGGCCTTGTGAACAGGGGATCCGTGGTTCGATCCCAGGTGTCGGCAAAACTCCCATTTCCCGATACAAGCTTTTACATTACCGTGAAAGGTGTATAAGATTGTACTCGGGTTTATAATATCTGGGATTTGTTATAAGATATTATCTTTTTCATTAAAAAAAACACATGATAATATCACATAAAGCTTAGAAAAGACAACGTCACATTATTTGGTAGTACCCTGGACGGGACTTGAACCGGCCACCCATCCTCATCGTGAGGTGTACTTTTGAGGTTTACTTGTAGAAACACACCGGAGACTTCAAAATTCTCTATTTCAAATCACAATGACAGCTGGGCTTAGGTTTTGTTCTAGCATAGCTGCATATAATAATATATGAGTATCTCATGGTGGATGAATTTGACATTTTTTAAGATATCAGAGAAGATTCTAAGCTGAAACTGACGGAAGCCCTCTAATTGAATAAAACATCCATCCATTTCATCACGGCATCTCACAAAAGTGGGGTAGCCAGCGGACCAACTGCTAGTAATAAACATGTAAGTTGCCCTCTCCGTGCCAAAAAAAGTTGAGAGATTCAAAATGGGTGGTATACCTCATCGTTGTTATGAAGATTTTATACGATTGAAAAAGTGAGGTTTTACGAATATCTGCCAATTGCAGGACACTCGAAAAGTTACAGAAACCATTGGGAGGCCTATCTTAAACGGGAACTCCACCAGATAAAATATTGATCACATTATATTATGGATAAACATGTTGTTAGGAACAGTTCACAATGGTGAAAATATATTATGTTAATCTTACAATAAAACATGATAAAGGCAATGATAATAAATTACAAACATAAGTAAAGGAAATAATACAAAGTAAAATACCTAAATCCAACCTCATTACAGTCCGACATTATCTATTATATCGAGTGTATATTGCGGAAAGATTTATAAAAAGGTATTGTTTAGCGGTTAATGCACTTTGCAAGGTCGTTTACCTGATATGACACTTAATACATATGGGTATTTTTAGTACCGTGTACAGTCAACCAATGCGGTTGAATGTATGTAAATAAATACAAGATATTGTTATTATGATTATGAATAGAAGTTTTAACCTAGATTTCAGCACACAAGCATAATATTGGCTTAATTATTATTACAAAGTGTTTGTTTCAGAATTATTCATGTAAATCAATTATGGAAATAACATTTTTTATAGATATTATAAAAACAGCAACAAGGTAAACATTGTACTACGACCAAAAGTCACGAATATAATAATTATTTATATCGCGGCAAAAAGATTGGTGCACTTGGTTACCTTAGTGCACAACACTGATGTATGCAAGCGAGACTTGGACATAGCTGAAGAGGAATGAAAGCGGGAATGAAAGAATTTCTTCGGGAATCACTTTAATTTTTTTCAATTTTTTAAATTAATTTATTAATTACCTACATCGTTTCGTGGAGCATCTCGCAAAGAATAAGTTTTCTCACTCTTTTAAGTAAGTTTTCGAATGTTCTGTTAAAGTTAGGTGTTCGAAAAATAAATACATTTTACATCTTGAATCCAGCGATGAGATTTGCTACCCATCCTGGATGTTCCAATTTTTTTTGGTATAGAGAATACAGCATGCATGTTTCTTTCATGAGACTGGTCTGCTGGCTTCTCCATTTGTGGGATATGCCGTGATGGTATAGTAATAGTAGTAATTTATGCATATTTCTCGTATTCCATTCTCTCAAAATACTCGACCTAAAAACTTCGTAGGAACGTGTGTGTTAAATCAAACAAAAATCACTGAATGGGCATACAATGGAGCGTAAAAACTCTGTTGATAAACTGTAAAAATGATTACTTCACAATCATAGTATGTGGGTAAATAATAAAAGATCATAATGATCGTTCCAACATGCGCGATGCACACGCTATCATATAATGCACGCACGCACGCGCACCTGACACGAATACAATACAATCAATCATACATACAACATTAGGTTCGCTGTTGATCTTTACCAAAACAGATACTGCAAGAGTACATAACTTTTCTTAACAATTTAGAAAATGATCTATGACGAACGGATGATTTAGGAACTACATTTGACATTTGCTAGTGATCTTAAATCTCAACATTACACACCTATGAGATATTCAAATATGGGGTTTTTCACCTCAATATTTTATAGTAATGGAAAATTAACATATTCAGGATGGGTGGCAAACCTCATCGCTTAATTTTAGATTGGGAGATAGTGGGAGACCAATTATTTACCACGAGTTCTACGAATTTAATTATCAATAAAAATATTTAGTTAAATGCTCTAATAGGTATTGTAAACTACATGACGTTTCAAATGGCAATGAGAAAAAAAACTGACCAATCCACTTGCATTTCCGTTTTAGTTTACATGTACACTAGCGCTACCGTTTCCTACAAACACACATTGGTCATAATATGTACTAAAATCATTGTCGTAATTATAAAATACATACAGATACTACGAGAGTAAAATCACATGTAATGACACAAATAAAATTACTTCTATGAATTAAAGCGGGCTCCTTTTAATCTCAACTACCATAGAGTAAACACTCATATACATAATTCAAGAAAATAAGAACCAAGTTATTTATATAAATATGCAACAGTACTCTAACCGGCTTTGTTCAGAAAATAAATATTTAATTAACAAATTAGCAGTTGTAGATAGAATCGATATTTTCCTAAGAAATGGCAAAAATTTGTGGATATTATTTAAAAATTAGCAACACTACGATTCAAATACTTTTGACAGTTCTTTGGTCATTTTCTATCATACTAGTTTACAGTAATATTATTATAGTTAACATTAAGTACCTACATATTTAATATTCTAGTAAGTATAGACCTAATGGTAATGCGTTCGTGAGAATCGGTGCGAGTCAAGTAATCATTTAGTATTCTGTACCACATTACTATCCCAGTTTAAACAGTCCACATTCTCATTGTAATGTAAAACCAGCTAATAGTACAGTGTGTTTCACAAACAAGGTAAGCAACGAACTCTATGTTGGATATGAAATTAAGTGAATACACAAAAAAAATATACAAAATTACTTCAAGCAGATGGCAATCCTTACTATGGAATGCATGTTTTTTTTACAAGTTACTCGGTAACGTTTCTAAAAAAACGTTTAAGGACTCCATGAATATATATTTCATGTCATAAATTTCTAGTTTTTATTTAATATGGTGGGTGACCTGGTACGAGATTCTCGGACTTAAAAGAAAAACGTTCATCGTACGTTAACTGACAATTCATGGTATCCTAAAGCACGACAAAATTGTTGGATGTGTTTGAGTTCATAACAAACCAAGATTGGTATATAAATGAAGACAAGAAATTTGGAGGCATAAGTATGAGGAGACTTTAAATCTGACAGCTTGCAGTTAACGTAACGCAACATCTTTTCTGCGTTCATAAAACATTGAATTTATTATCCATTCTTTTCTGTAGAAGGGATATGGAGCAATGGCACCACACATATTATTTGGGTGTGAAATTTTTCAATAACTTACCCAGTGAAATACATGCTACACCTACAGTATTCAGGAATATGGAGAATAATATAATGCAAAGAAAAAACTTATTGCATAAATTTAAAAGTGTTTTAATCAACATATTATTTTTATCATGTCATTAAATAATATATACTATAACTTTGAAAAAATTGCCTAGATCGCTTTAAGAGATTTAGTGTTTAGTGTCCCCCCTCCCCTCATATTGTGTGCGTTTTTTTTGCGTTTTGAAATGAATTTATTAATTTATTACATAAAATATAGTTACGTAAAGTTTACTTTTGCCTGATGACGAGAGCGGAAGCTCTTGAAAGCCGGCTCGTAAAATTAATAAAGTAAACAGTGGAATAACTATAATATATCGTGTTTTATTAATAAATTCTTACTATGAGCTTCAACCAAGAACCGTCGGACGATAAATAAAATATAAAGATTTTATTATTATTATTATTACGAGATACATAGTTACATCAACAAAATGATAATTTCAATCTTCATTATTATTACATCAAATACTTGAATATCGGTTGATCACGATTCTCATTATTGAGGAAATGATAAATAATCACCTACACACATAATAATAATATAATGATCGATATAATATTATACAGTTGGTACTATAAACTTAATGTTAAATAAATGTACGAAGCATTATTATTTTATATTTCCCACTTTCACTATGCAATGAAATGTTCACGTTAACCTGCAAGAAATCACAGTAACTTGACAATTAACCCTCTGGTTACCAGTGTGCCCGTACGGGAACATGAAGATTTTTTTTTTAAATCGCCTGGTAAGAAAAGAATTTACGTTTTATGCATGAATTATTAAGAAAGATTGGTTTTATAAAGTGGAATAAGAATTTTCTGATAGTCACTTATTTGATGTGTGATTTATTCCCAAACTTTTATTTTAATTTTTTGACCACAATTTCCACATTTACGACCTTTGATTAGAAAATTGAAATGGTTGCTATCATTTCATGCGTCCATATTTTCCGTATTTTATTGTTGCATATTTTTGTTATGATGTTTGTGGATAAACTAATATTTGTAACAACTTCATAGAGTTTGTTACGTGTCCTTATACTGACGATATCCTTGTACAAACAAGTGCGCCGCTCTTAAAACTGGTAAACGGTAATTAAAATTATTTCATCAAAAATCATATTTTTTTGATTACTCATTGTACATAATATAAAGAATTATTCCAGGGCTCTTGAATTTAATTGGGTAGTGAGAGGGTTAATATAATAAATCTATAAACTACAGTTTATGAACAACTTGCTGTTGAGTTTTTCACAATGACTTTTCATTTGATCATAATATCGACTACTGTATAGATATATAATAAGTAAAATGAGTTGTATTTGTGTAGGTACTTTAAGCTAATAAACTTGTGGCTACAATACATATAAATTAACAATAGTATAGTTGCACAATTGCGAAATGCTTGTGGTCATATGTTAAACTAACAAATATTACACCCAACACAGCAGAACTAAAAATATAATCCCACATAAAAACTTGTGATTCATGTGTCAAAACATTGATTTTTTTATATTATTATTGTAGTTTTGAACACCAATGCATGTTTTTTTTATATTTATACCTGTTAATGAGAACATGATATGTTGTAAATGGTTGAATAAATAAATATGTAACAAAAAGACCTATGTACACAATTCACACAGATCGAGCTAGTCCCAAACTCTGATATGAATCATTTGTTTAAGATAGCATCACAACGACTCCCAAAAATGGGATAGCAAAGTGAACATATAGGCTGTAAGGAAAAAATGATTTTTCAAATGACAGCTGTTATAGGCATTTTCACCTTTTACAATAACTTATTGTCCTCTTTCAGTAAAAAAAGGTGTAATTTAAAACTTCAGAACATTTTTACAGACCACGTTGATGTGATAATTAAGAAAATTCTGTTTTTAAACACTCATTTTTGTTTGGACAACCACCACAAAATTGACAGTTGAAGCACAAACGTCAGATAACGTCTCACTTCAGAAGCGTATTGTTCCATATTTGAATTTTCACGAATACCTTCTATTCTACCTTCTTCTAAGTAAATATACGCTATTGGTTAGAGTCGTAATGTGTTTGTCGAAGTATACAAAACTTTAATAAATACTATGATGCAAACATTTCACACAATTCAAATCGGCAACTGGAAATTCTCACAAGATATTCTTAAGATATGTCCAAACAATACCATAATGCATAAAACACATTTATCACCTTACGCATGACACGTTATAATTATAATTAACTGAAAGTAAGAAAATACAAATATAATATCGATTGTCCAGTTCGATAACTCAACAAGTAGAAATGTCATACATTCGATCGCCATGTTTGTAATTTTTGTTATATTTATATTATGCTTTATTCTTTATTTTTATTCTTTATTCTTTCTTATCATCCGTAGGCCATCGATTTGGCACTTGGAATCGTCAGGCAATTTTATGGGGTTTTTTTTACAAACGACAAAATAATCAAACTACAACAATAAAATAAATAAATAAAGAAATTTCATTGAATCAAAGTTTTTTCGAGTGTAAAAGGCCCAAAATAACTTCTCGTCAGTGTATGTAAAAAATAAATTGTAATAATTATATATTATATATAAATGAATTGAATCAATGCCAATTAGGCTGAACAGTCACATTTAGCATTTCGTCGATATTGTAAAAAGCTTTTCCAACAAGATACCTTTTCACTTCTCTCTGATATTCTACTTTGTAACTATTATAATTATCGTTTTGAAAAAATAGGTACGGTTGAAATAGTAAATTAAAATAACGTTACGTTATTTATTATGTTGTAACAGTTACATAAAATAACAGTGTTTTTTAAAATCATACATAATTAGCATGTATGTGGTTATTATGCATGTTCTTAGATAGTTTATTAGGTTTTATTATTATTGAATAATATAGATTTAATATAATTTAGTTATTTATGCTCCAGTGATTTGAAATAGCTAATTGCTATTTCATTATATATAAAACAACAATATTAATAATATTTTATCGAATGTGAAAAATGAGAAATGCGTCAATATTTATCCGTTCTCATTAATTTTAAAATTAGTTTATGCAAAATAAAAGAGACATTGTATTTTCCTTTATTTTAGAGGAATTAACTATATAACAATTTCTAAGACATTTTTAAATACAATATTTAAACTTGAATAACTATGTTTATTTGTTACATTAATTTAAAACAACCCTATCGCGATTTCAGTACACTTGCACCATTGACGAGCTTTACAAGACTAGCGATGAAATCGCGATAGCGTATTTTAAATTAATGTAACAAATAAACAAAGTAATTCAAGTTGAAATATTTTATTTAAAAATTGTATTTTCCATTCAAATATTTTCCACTGTATTTAGTTATAACTACCTAATAAGTTGGATGAAGCGAAGGAAGTGTGTAAAGATAGATCTGTTTGGCGTTCCGTTCTCTCTGCCTACCCCACTTGGGATACGGCGTGAGGGTATAGTATAGTAGCTATTCCATTTAGTGTGTGGCATGGCTATTCTAACGCAGAGCGCTTCTATGTTATTTCAGCCAATCAGAGGCTGAGGTTTTAACTCAGTATTGATAGATTTTGCTTATATTATGCATCCAAGCAAGGGAAATAACAAGTAATGGCGTTATAAAATTATTGGAGCAATTTTAACTGTTATATACTTACTACAAATTTAATGCTCCGATCTATTCGATTAATCTCTATGTTAGAAGATAATCTATTTTATTATAAAACATCATGTTTGATGATAGCATTGATTTGCATACCTACATACATACATACCATCACGCCGTTTCCCTCGCGGGGTAGGCAGAAAGGATAGAGCGCCACTTCTTTCTATCGTTGCATACATCTTTCACTTCCGTCACTGTCATACAACTCCTCATGCATGCTCTCCCGTAGAATGTGCTCAACACTTGACTGTCTTGTAGGATTTAAATGACAATACTTTTGCAACAATCTGGCGATAGGAGGGTGGGTGGTGGAAATTTTAAGTGTTAAAAAAATCATTATCTGAGAACTAAATAAATGGTTCTCCCTTACACTTATTCATTGAAAAAATCAACGTCTTTAAATCCTCATCGAGCCGCGATAAATAATCAAACGTTGATCGGTCCGCGGCGGTGAAAAGATTTAAAAACCATTGAGATCTATAATAGCGAAAAATTATAATTATGTAAGAAAAATCAAGGTAGAATCAATAAGAAAAAATATCTTTCTAAAATAAGTTGAGATTAAAAATGTTCCCGAAGCAAAGAAGTGATAATCTTCACAACACAAAATAACGTACCTACCTACAACATAATCCGTAGAGAAGCACATTTCATGCTACAGTGTAAATAGAAATAAAACCAATACATAAATAAAATAAAAATAATGTATCGATTGAAATTCTATAGATGATGATACCTCAGATACCGTTATGGGTAAATAAACTATAACAATGGAGTCCGTATTACTTATTTATCACGAGAGACTATCGATATAATGATTGACAAGCAGTTTGATGACTTTTTATTAGAAGTACTTTTTGTCAAACTGAAACCGTAAAAAATAATTTTGTTAGATAATTTTAATATCCGTATAACGCTTTTCTAAAGTGATTTAACATATTTTTAATTAAAGAATTAGTTAATTATGTACTACAACCACTTTAATTTTATTAAATTAAAGTGGTTGTAGTACATAATTAACTAATTCTTTAATTAAAAATGTTTCGTGATTACCACATAGTTAGTGCCAACAAAATCAAACAAATTGATTTAACATATTATTAATACTTCTTAAAAATTGACGATTTATGATGAATGAAAGCATTACAAAAACATAATATCGTGGCCTAATAATAGAACTGTATATCTCCAAAGGAAAGGGAAAGCGGACGGTTAGCGGCATTTGAAATGTGGTGCTATAGACGCATGCTGAAGATTCATTGGTCGGAACAAGTCGAAAACGAAGAAGTGTTAACCAGGGTTGGCGAAAAAAGGCAACTCCTCAAAAGAATCTGCCAACAACGAGCTAATTGGATTGGCCACAACATCAGGCACCCAGGACTGCTCATCGCAATCGCAGAGGGCAGGACCGAAGGCACAAATGGCAGAGGTCGACCGAGAGACGCCTATTATTATTATTAATAAATCATCATCATCTCTGTCGGTCCCTCAATTCTGAAGATCGTGACAATCATAACTCATCTGTCTCCACCTCGAGAGGTCCTTCGCCATGTGTAGAGTGCCATTCAGTGAGCTCTGTGTTGCCCTTTTAGAAATAAATAATATTTTATTGGCATCAAATTATGAATTGTCATTCTCATGGGATTATTTTGAATAGTATCACAGCTAACTTAATTTTTTTTTAAGAAAAGATGTAACCCAAATTCACAGAAAGGTAAAAGCTTGTATCGTGAAAGGGGAGTTTGTCGGCACCTGGGATAAAACCACGGAACCCCTGTTTTTACATGCAGAAAAAAGGCTTTCTAAAGATAACAAAATTAATATGTGATTCCTTCGAAAAATTAGATAAAAAAGGTTTTAATTTTTTGTATTAAAAATTTCCATAAATCTTGGTATAAATCATATCACATCAAACGTTCAATCGTACTTCGTACGACTTGATGTCAATATTATTGATAGTCCCCGAACATCTTTTCCTGGTACGATACAATATTTACATACGCACACTGGCACATACATTGTAAAGTATTTTTATTGATATGAATCGGACGGACATAAATATGTTTGAACAATAATAATTAATATATTATGTAAAACATATTGTCTTGCTACCGAATATGGAGCCTAAAAGAAATTAAAACGGCGGCCCAGTAACAACGTTATGTACTTCCAAACAAAAAATGCTAGTTACCGCCTCGATTCAATTTCTATACTAAAATTTTATACTCCAATTTATTTTTTATAAAATGTAT
This sequence comes from Athripsodes cinereus, assembly GCA_947579605.1. NCBI lineage: Eukaryota > Metazoa > Arthropoda > Insecta > Trichoptera > Leptoceridae > Athripsodes > Athripsodes cinereus. Next base: position 23,492,170 of record OX388320.1, read on the forward strand.
GTGAGACATTACGAATAAGAAATTTTACATCTTTAATGCATCAGTGATGAGACATGACACCAATCTTAATTTTAAATTTTAAATTTTTATTGGCAAATAGAAGACGATCTGTGTGTTTATTATAGTCAGTTAGTCTTTATATCTCTTGTGCTTCTTTATCTATGCGGTCTAAAATAAAATTATCCATTATAGTAAGAAGCTTATTATATAACTAGTTATATAAATACCTACGTAAATATACAGAACTAGCAGGAGAAATAAAAAATATTTGGCATTCTAGGTCCGTTTATATAATACCTTAAGTCATGTCAGCTACAGGGGTAACTCCGAAATCTTTAATAAATAATTTACAAAAATTAGATTTACCGGTTAACTTGTAGGTACATTAAAATTCAAAAATCTATTATAATAACTACTACTACTACTACTATACCATCACGGCATATCCCACAAGTGGGGTAGCCAGCAGACCAGCTGCATATAACACATGCAAGCTGTCCTCTCCGTGCCAATATAAAAACAAGACATTCAAGATGGGTGGCAAACCTCATCGCTGAATTTAAGATGTAAAATGTCTTAATTTTTTCGAACACTTATAATAAACACTTGTAATATTGTAAAAAAGTTTGTGAACACAGATATTTCAGGCGCAATGCTGGTATTTTGAACCCGCGTTCTGAGCCTAATCCTTTGATATCCTGTATATCTGGATAGGTGAATTTTTCCCTGCTTTAGACTGTTAAGTTTTTGTGTGACCATGACTGATCATATGGTTGTATAATGCTGACAAGTGTGGATGGCAATTCTGCCGCCGCGTAAAAACTATTACTACAACTATAGGTACCATCACGATATATATCACATAAGTGGGGTAACCAGCAGACCAGCACAATGAACATGCAAGTCGCCCTCTCAATGTCAACAAAAAATAAGGCATTCAGGATGGGTGGAAAACCTCATCGCTGATTTCAAAATGTAAACTGTATTTATTTTAAGAGCACTCACCTTTAACAGGATATTCAAATAATTTCGGAAAAGAGTGGGATACTAATAAAATTCTTTATCGGGTGCTCCACGGAACTCTAGTCTGATTAAAATTTTAAAAAATTGTTATTTCAAGATTCAGAAGTACAGAACCTCTAAACAAATGATTATTTTTTTAAGTGATACAAACCAGATAGGTATTTATATAAGACCACCAAAAAGATGGAAAGACAACTGATCTTCAGCATCACAAGAGGCATCAACTTCCAAACTAACAGATCGATGAGCTACAACACGAAGAAGAAGATATATATTAATAGTTTTTTATATAATATAAATAAATAAATTATACATAAAATAATCATGAAAAAAGTTTACAGTTCATAAATAAAAACTCGACAACGAGTATACACAAAGCATTATTTATTATGGATTAAGTATCAGGAGCGCAGACAATACAAGAAGTAGTTTCTCATAATAATAATAAAAAGATGAACAATGAGAATTCAGTAGACGATCGTTCGTTCTTATTGACAATCACCGATACGTAATTCAATCAAGGAAATCTACCCGAAACCCGATGGATGACAAAACTCGAGACGATATTACGATGTACTTCAATAAAAGACAGGAACATTATATAAAATAATACCACAAACTCTGTTAAAGTGAAATCGGTTAAAACGAAAATTTTGTTGTAACAAACAAAGGAGTCGGTATTGACCCTCTTCGTACCAAATTAAATTTAAGAGTCCTGGAATCATTCTTTATGTTATGTACAATGAATAAGTAAAAAAATATATGATTTGGTGTTTTTTTTTAATTAAATTTTTCATGATCTTGTACGGGCACACTGGTAGCCAGAGGTTAATACGCAACATCTAACATGGCTGTCGCTACATGATGCATTGTTTTCGATAAAAAAGCAGTGCACATATTAATTCAACATACATTTTTTTTTTATTTAAACACTTTATTCAAGGAAAACATGTTAAAAAGATATTTAAAAATACATTTGTAAGTACATAAAATAAATCGATTTTACTCAATGAAAAATAGCAATTTATACAGATACCTATAATATATTCACCTATCATGGCATCGTCCATGAATATGTTACTTAGCTTACAAACGCAATCAATAAAAGAAAAATCAAAATATTGAATAAATTTTTAAGAAAAATTCTACTACTATTTTATCACGGCATGTTCCACAAGTAGGTAAGCCAGCAGACCGCGAAAAATCCTATTGTCAAAATTAGAGTCAAAACATCGCAATATTAAAAATTATTGGCTATCTTACTTGTCAAGGGACTATTTTTGACGTAATAACCGGGTAAGAAATACATGTACAGTATTATCTTTCTTTCGTATTATATTAATAGTACAATCATGAAGACTGCAGTACTGAGTACAATCTTGTAGATAGGATCTAAAGCTAGTTTACGTTGACTAGACAGACAAACATGATGTTATTATTATATTAGAAACGAGATACATTCTTGACATTGTCATGTCACAATAATTTTGTCTGCGTTCAAGATTTTTTCATATAATTTAAGTAATTTTTTTATTGATTTTTTATTATGGCGCAAAGATAATATTATGTGTGGGTTCTCTGCTTGCGGTATGTAGATATTGTAACGTTATACAAGGCTGATTTGTTGGCAATCAATGATTTAAAATTATGTAGAAAAATCGTGTGAAAATTCAATTCATAATCAATTGATAGGCTTCTCTGACGCTTCGTGGAAAGCTTATGGCTGTTCAATATAATTATTATAGATAAATAAGGTGGCCAACGTAAGCGATACAAAGACGTCCTTCATACCATCTTGAAGGACAGTAATATCCAGCACACCTGGGAACAGGACGCTACTGATCGCACCGAGTGGAGAAAATTGACATATAGCTACCTCCCAAATGACAGAAGACACCAAGGCCCACCTGCGGGAGGGTATCCGCGTCCCAAATGCGACAGAGTGTGCTTGTCTCAGATTGGCCTATTTAGTCATCTGAGATGGCACAGCAGAGTGGATACAGCACAGTCAGATCCGCCGTGAAACTGAAGCGCTCCGATTGTCGAGTTGTTGGTTTATATACAAGGCAGAGTTCAGAAGGGGTGTAAGGAGTACACTGAATTCTTGATTCTAAAGAGAGACAGAGATTCGATCAATTCATAATTTGAACTATTTTAATCTCAATTGTTTTAATTCTTAATTATTATATATTCTTATAAATTCTATTGTAGTGTAATTTTAAGCTTCTCATTTTCACGAGGTTTGTTTTGATTTTTGCTTTTGATATGGGTGGGGTGAGTTTGTGTTATAACTGTTTACTTGCAACTTTACTTGTTCGTCATACGCTTCGGTAATTTGCGGAACCTTGATTGGTTTGTTTTCTGGAAAAATATGACTGTTAATATTTGTTAATTTGAACTGTTTGTGTCCTTTAAGAGGAATAAAATAAATATAAAAAAAAAACATATATATATATATATATATATATATATATATATATATATATATATAGATAAATAAATATGATACTTGTAAATAAACACTTTTATCAATATATTGTCTTCGATTCAACGAAAAGTAAAGTTGCTTCTTCATTCCACCTTCAAAACACAAGCATATGACGTTTTGGTTTACTTGGTTTACAATCTGCACGCTTATGACTATCAGTAAGTTAGTCCGCTGGCTACCTACTTTTGGGAGATGCAAGATACTTGTTTTTTTTTTTAAATAAACAATAGGTCATTATAATGATAAAAATAAACATTAATATAGATAAAGGGTAGAAGAAGAGTGGGGATATTGCAACAAGCTAGATGGTCTGATGACACAAGGCGAACGGTTGGAGTTGGTTGAACGTAGTGAGCTCAGGATTATAGAGACTTGTGAATGTTCAAGGGGAATATAGATTGAAAACGGCTGATAAAAACAAAACGTAACATAACATAACATGCATAGAAAATTCACACAAATCGAGCTAGCCCCAAACTCAGATATGAATCTTGTATGATGTGTCATTCTTCATTTTACCCTGGCCGGGAATCGAACCCGGGACCTCGTGACTCAAGGGCAAGAGCGTTACCTCTACGCCACATCGGCCGTCGCATGATGATGATGATGATAGTAAAAAATCCATTTTCAAAACATAATACAAAATGTTATAAGTAGAAATGGAATTGTGTTGTATTCTCAGTTTCAATGTTTTAAGAATCGATGTGCCTTTGCTTCTAAAGCCCTCATTTACTTGCCTCTATTCTACAATAAAATGTTCGTAGTGTGGGTACAATAAAACGAAACCACGATTATTATTATTACGACATAATAGGTAAATAAACATGCCGACTAGAAATCTGATCGTAATTTTCGAAGCTAATTCACCGTGTCGAAACATTAAGTACAGATTTTATATTTATTTATACCTTCAACCAGTTGTTTTCATTGCCTTTGTAGGAATAAATAGACAAAATCAAAGACAGTAATAATTGTATATTTCTAGACTAATAAATTTGAAATTTGTAAGTACTGCAATCATATAGCAAATTTAATAACTATACTATACTATACCCTCACGCCGTAACCCAAGTAGAGTAAGCAGAGAGGACAGAATAACATAATTATAGATCTATTCCTAGAAATTTACTTCTTTCGTTTCTTCTACATTTATAGAATTTCTCATAAACCCACGCCGATTTATCTGATTCAATATGCGACCGTCCTTGAGAATTCGATTCATGTTTTTCAAGACACGTAGTTTTCGGACGTCGGCGCTTTTTCATGCACCCTCTTTCAGACAGATATATCCTCTTCGGCATCGGCATAAACTATTCACTTCACATGTCCAAACCATCGCAACTTATTTACACGCATTCTATTCACAACACTCCTCTCGCATTCACTCATTGTCCTAATTCATGATGCCGAGAGCATTCATATGCATTGTGAACATAATATAATATTAAAATTTCCAGTATTATTGGATTACATAATTATGATACCGTTGAGCAGCTTGAAAAAGTGACGGACACAGAACATAACATGATATATTATGTAAATAAGACATATACATATTATGAATATTTTGACACGATTGGATGTAAAAACCTTGATTTCGATAGTGGAAAAATATTGAGTTGAACTATATTTACGATACTCTAATTTAAGATGAACTATATTTAAGGATTAAGATGAACTAATGAACTATATTTAAGATACTCACCAACATTATAATGAAAAGGGCGGAAAATAAAATAAACGAAACACTTTCAGAAGATCAATTTGGATTCCGCAAAGAGACAGGTACAAGAGATGCAATTCTGAGTCTAAGACTTGTTCTTGAAAAGAGAATAACAGTGAATAGAAACACGTATGTAGCATTCATCGACCTAGAAAAAGCATTCGATAAAGTAGAATGGGAACAACTTTTTAAGACTCTAAACCAGATAGGAATGAGCTATAAGGACAGAAGAGCAATCTGGAGCCTATACAAGAATGAAATGGCTGTAATTAAAAGCGGAGAGAGCTGCGCAGAAGCGAGAGTAGAACAAGGTGTAAGACAGGGATGCTCAATGTCGCCAGCACTCTTTAACTGCTATATGTTGGAACAAGCTGCCTCTGTGTCTGCGAGAGGAGGTGAATGGAGAGAGTTTTAAAAGAGGACTGAAGACACACCATTTTGCTGGAAGTTTCGGGTGATGGATACGATAAACGGCGCCCTTGAGGTCATGTTATGAGTAAACGGCGCTTTACAAATTGTCCATATATATATATATATATATATATATATACAGCAAGCTATTGATGAACTCAGAGAAGAAATGAAGAATTGGACAGGAGTAAAAATAAATGGGAAAAAGGTTGACATGATTAGATATGCTGACGACATAGCACTGCTCGCAGACTCCGAGATGGAGCTGAACGAAGCCTTAGGAAAAATGGAAAGTATACTGTTGTCAAAGTACAACATGAAAATAAATAAAGATAAAACAAAATGTATGGTCGTTGGAAGGGAGGAAGCGACTGCGAACATTGCCATAAATGGAGTGAGCATCAAACAAGTAAGAGAATTCGTGTACTTGGGCACTAGAATAAACCAGGACGGACGCTCCAAATCAGAAATTGTGAGCAGAATAAACCAGGCACGAATTGCCTTTAACAAAAAATCCAAAATATTAGAATCCCCTAATATTGATCTAAGCGTGAGGAAGAATCTCACTAAAGCCTTTGTGTGGAGCATTCTGCTATATGGATGCGAGACGTGGACCATCAGTAAGAGGGAAAGCGGACGGTTAGCGGCATTTGAAATGTGGTGTTATAGACGCATGCTGAAGATTCATTGGTCGGAACACGTCGAAGACGAAGAAGTGTTAACCAGGGTTGGCGAAAAAAGGCAACTCCTCAAAAGAATCTGCCAACAACGAGCTAATTGGATTGGCCACAACATCAGGCACCCAGGACTGCTCATCGCAATCGCAGAGGGCAGGACCGAAGGCACAAATGGCAGAGGTCGACCGAGAGACGCCTATATGGACCAACTGAAGAGGGACATGAGCTGTGGCTCATATATGGAGTTGAAGAGACTGGCTGAGAATAGGGAGGAGTGGAGAAATAAGTCAAAACTCGTTGCAGACCAATCCAATGGATTGTAACTCATTATATATATATTTACAACTTTCAAAAATTTCAAACCATGCGATAAGCATGACACAGAAGAATTGGAAATTTTACCTAGTTTAAAGAGTACCCTTAACCAAGCCTTCAGTCGAATCATAAGCGTCGAAACTCTGTGTCGCGCACTCCTAAAGGAAGTTCACATATATATGTGTATCATATACAACGTACCTACCTAGTTAATACCTATTCAAATAGGTTGACATCGGTGAGTGTGATCAGTTGGAATGATTAGTCTAGAGTGGTTCAAAATACAATTAACAATCATACATATTTATTAAATTTAAATGTCTTATAAATTTTGGTTTAAATGGTGACATTCATTGAGGAGATAATCCAAAAATTAACATATTGTTATGAACTCAAACAATCACTTAAAAACAATTAAAATTCTTAATTTTTTTTACATTTAAGTACAAAAGGCGGTATAAAATGACTTATAAATAATGAACAATGAATGACCTATTGTTAATGTTGGTATTATTGCAAACGATAACGATTGTTCTATGTATTTTCACTTTTTCTCTTTCCCATACTTAAAATTTCTTTATAAATATCTATTAAACCACTTTCGATTTGTGCATTGTTCTACAAATGGAATTATATTATAGTGTAGCCGTAATGAAGCGTTTAAAATGAAATTGTTTTGTGGTCACAGAAATCCAGTTCATACAGTAGATAAAATAATTTGTAACTATATATACGACATTGACAAAAACAAGATCTGTCTTGGACCTCTGTCATTTATATACATTTTTGTTGGTGAGGATTACTTTAAAATTCAAAGACCAATTCACTATACATAACATAACATGCATAGACAATTTACACAAATCGAGCTGGTCCCAAACGACTATGAATCTTGTTTTATGGTGAAATGTAAATATTTATCATATATACACGACGATACACATATATACAAAGCACTAAACACATATACATATAACACCCAGACCCAGGACAATTTGAAAAAGGTCATTCTTTTTTTGTGCCGTGGTCGGGAATCGAACCAGGGACCTTGTGACTCAAAGCCAAGAGCGTTACTTCCGTGGCTTGATCACTTTTATCAAATTTTTAAAGAGGGCCGCGTGTTGTGTAAGAGAAATAGGCATGCATGTACGAGAAACTGTATGAATGTGGAGGAAGTGTGTAAGTATAGCTCAATATGGTGTTCCGACATTCTCTCTGCCTACCCAACCTAGGACAGGGCGTAAAGGTATGGTTTAGTAAAGTGTACAGTAAAACAGCAGTTTTTTCTCACGAAATCACACAATTTACAATTACTTACTATCATTATAAATAAAATAAAAATGGTTGGTCTAAGCAATTTTCTTTTTAAAACAATGAAGGTCAAATATACGACCTTCACCTCTTATAATTTATATACATGGTTTCCCATCGTAAGTCGCATGACTTTTCCAAGTATATTCAATATAGATAGATAAATACACAGACGTTCCCAGAGAAGAGGGCAAAGTGGGACAGTTGCCACCCTAGAATATCGAAAATAATAGGAAAGTAGACAAAATTAGTAATGAAGTATGGTAAAAGTATAGAAGCGGGAGGCTATCCCCTCTCCAAAAAAAATGTATGTTGTTATAAAATCTTCCCTGGATACTTCAGGAGTCCAGGTACTCCTATTTATCCGTTTAAGCTAAAGACAACTAAATATTCAAACTAAGCATAAAGTGGTTCTAAAATTGCTGATAAAATAAAAAAAATGGCGGAAGTTTGGAAATTTGGAGTGTATACCAAATTGAGACTAAACTGAGACTTAAAAAGAGGGACTACACATGTGACAGTAAAAATTAAAAAAAAAACTTAACTGATGCCGCCCTCTCCCCTCCCTTAGACAAAATTCTGGATACGCCATTGGATAAAAAGATAGACATTATTTATACTTGTGTCGACCCGCAGCAGTACCAGCAGCTATGGTTGGTAATTATCTGTATCAGCTTGTGTGTTGTGTGAGGAATAACATAATACAAGAGAATATTATCATTTAAATCTCACATTGTAAACATGCAATCAATCTTGCTACTAGCTTAACACAACAAAGAATAGAGGCCCTTTGTGGGGCTTAAAAGCGATGTTAAATGATAGAATTAATTTAGTGAATTGCGGAATAATGTGAAAGACGAAGGATTTGGAAAGACTTATGGAAGTATTAAAAAGAAAAAAAAATGAGGAAAAAAATCCCTTAATACCTTATTATAATAACTTGACATTTTTTTTAAACCACCGCAAGGGCCCATTCAAGAATCATAGCACCTCCTGAACGATAGGGTCCTTCACCCTGCCTTGAATACCTCCAATGAATATAATATTTAGGGCAGAAACTGGATTTTTAATGTAGATTAAATCTTAATCAAAATATTTTAACAGAATCCACACACCCACGACCCTTTGCTTGTAATGTGAATGTGTTTGCCGTCAATACAACCTATTTGGATAAATTCATTTACTTAAAATGTATAAAAAAAACAGCAAGTGATAAGGCTTTTATGATCAATACGTACTAAATCTAACTGATGGGCTGTTTAGATTTTCATTAGGATTATGCCAAAGCCTTATAATATTATTAATACTCTTAAATTAAGAATGCGTACCAGAATTATATTAACGTTCCATTTTTATGATGAGAATTTCCATAACACATTAAATTTTCAAAAAAAGAAACTAATATAATAACTTCACAGATAATGTAAATAGGATCATTCACTTGGTATGTACAAAAAAAATTGTCCTATATATAACATTAAGACAAATTGAAAGAAAAAACAAAAAAAGATGCACCAATAATTCTTACACGCTCTATAAGAGCAATGATAACTGGCGTTTCACAGGGGTGTGTCTCGGGACCTAAATAAGATTATTGTTTAGTTGAAACACAATAGAAAAAAGTTCTTTAATTATTCATGACACAATATAATATTCATTGATTCTAATACAATATTAAGATCACGTGCAGCATCACACTCCGATAATTATGGGTAATTTCAATTAATTAATCTTGATTAAATGCAATATGTATGAGCCAGTAAATATCACGTTCATATCAATGATAATTAAACAAAGTATCACTTCATTAACGCAATGGCCAGCTGCGAATGCATTTATTGAAAAAAAATCTAGTTTTTTAAGATAATAAATATATCTATTTATTTATTTCCCATTAACGGCGTGAGCCTTTAACATGTTAAGTCGGTTTACTTTACAACAATTAAAGTAGGTAATTAACAATAGCAGTGGGTATAATAAAGAACAGAAAAAAATGACGATGTACCTAGTACCTACATTGAATAGTAAGCGAATTGATGACGGTGAGTGGATGTATGTGGATATTACCTATAATATTTATGTTGTTAGTCTATTTTTGTTTTATTAATTTTGGTCTCGCATGATATAGTTTTCTTACTATTGAATTATTTTTTGATAATGTTATTTTTTCATTTGTTTCATTCTTTCTTAAAATTTATAGTTTTTAAAATATTCAAACTAATCAAACTTGTTTGCAACAAAAGGTGGTTCGGACATGTTGAGCGAATGCACGGTGAAAAAATGACGAAGAGGATGTTCACGTGGCTTGTCACGTGGATCAAATTCTTAAGGACGGTCGCGTATTGAGTACGAGAAAACGGCGTGCATTTATGAGAAACTGGATGAATGTGGAAAAAACGAAAGAAGTATGCAAGGATAGATCTACATGGCGTTCCGTTCTCTCCGCCTACTCCTCCTGGGACACGGCGTGAGGGTATAGTATAGTAGCACAAAACTTGTTCATAGATTCTATGTTTGACTGAAAATAAGCACCGGATTCAGAAGAATAAATTAATTACTTATTACGTACCTACAATATACCTATACGAACTTAACGTCCAACACAATATAATAAAGTCATTTTGTACACAATTTCCACATTGATAACAACAATAAAGATTTGTTTTCATACAAAACAATGTCCACTGGTTACTTTACCTGTGAGAAACATCATGCTTAAACAATAATACAATAGCATATTTATACTATTTTTTTGTACCTTTTAATCATGCGTGTGTATGTGAAAAAATGTTAGATTGACTGCGATTAAAGTAAACTTCATACTACAATGAAACGAACCTAAGGAGTAGTATGGAATATTTAGGTTAGTACTAGACAGTAAAATAAGTATTAAATTATACTGCCGAGAATACGCAATTGCCTATATTAAATACAGGTAATATACATGTGTTTAAATACAATTATACATACGTATGTAATTAACAATTAACGTATAAGAAATACTTATATTGATACATAGTTTGATTACCTACATGTAACTATGTTGTAAACCTGAGCATGCGTGCATTTATGATATTAGTATCAAACGAGTTGTTATTATTATTATTACGACTTTCGAGTCTAACGACGATGCGACGTTCATTCAGTCAATTTCTATGAATACTCTAGTCTTATACTTGCTTTTATAGTCTTATGTCGTGTATGGTATACCGTACGTTTCGATCAATCCATCAAACGCGCGGTATGCCTAACAAAGTATAACTTTCTAGACAGAAAATATAGTAAAATATTTGACATTAGTCTTTAAGTGGTCATCGGAAACGAAAAATGTATGGTATCTGTTGAAAAAAGAATAATCGATTCGAAGATTTACAGAAAAATCTATTGAAAGTTGATAGTAATATCGACCAAAATAGAGAAGCAAAATGATGTTTGTAAGATTTACTTCAAGAAGGTTATAGTATAAAAAATGGACAGTAGACAAGTTCTGAACACATAGATAGAAATAGAGCATTTCGTAAGAACGTAAGAGAGGAATGTGTGTAGCTATCCATTCCTCAGCCTATTTTGTTGTACAAGACTTCCAAAGGGTACTTACTGAATGATGGAATGCACGTTTTTGCGTCAAAACAAAGATACATCAACGGACATACTTGTTGCGTTATGTATTATACCAAAGTTTAAAAGAATTCCATTCTTACTCAAGCGATTACTTTCAACATTTTTATTTTTAGTCTTGGGATTTGCCCTCATAAATGTCGTAGTAACACTCTCATGGCTAAATTTAGCTCCGTGGTCAAGTGGAAAGAGTGTCAGTGAGTATTTGAACGACACATATTATTATTATTAATAATATGATGTATAATAATGAATAACCAACAGACTAACGAATAACAACGGCCCGTTTCCGGAGATTCGGGGATATAGTCACACTCTCAAAATAAAGTAAGGATAAGTATTTATAGAAGTTACTCTTCGTAGCTTTCTTTGAGCTGATAATGTTGAGAATATTCAACGTCTTGTTTTAACTTTGAACGTACGAATTTAAGTCTGAGGAGAAAATCAAAGTAAAAAGTGATTAACAAACATCAATCAACTGAGTTAGATCATTTGCAAATTAAATAAAGATGTTATCTGAGAAAAAAGTTAATTACAGGTGTGTATTACCTACTGTCTAAATATACCATGGGTAAATTGAAAATTATAAAAGAATTAGAAATGTTAGAATATAAATTGCTCCAACTAATAATATAAGGCAAGACTGAGGAAAGATGAAAAGTGGGCATAGGGCAGATGTCATGGCTGTGCAACATTCTGGATTCGATAGGAATACTACTGGATGAGAAGTTGTTGTCAGTTGCGAAGGACAGCCTTTGCCATAGTGATAGCCAACGTAGGGGTGATCTGATATGGTACTTATAGAAGAAAAGGGAATGATTGCAGATATGAATGACAATGAAATGAATAAAATAATGGGTCAATCTTTCTCTTAGGTAGTCTCTCTCATAAAAAAATCTAAATGTAAAATCTTGATGTTATTGACCGAAGGTAATTGTTGGAAGTCTATTTGAAGATAAAATTGAAAAAAAAAACACAGTAGGTATGTAGTTAACTTCCAAATGACTTTCATTAGCTTCACGTAGTTACTAGTATTCGGAGACTGTCGACTCCATCATCAGGCGATTATTAAAAAGTAACTTTTTACAAAACTTTTTACTAATCGCCTGATGATGGAGTCGAGAGTCTCCGAATACTAGTACGCGAAGTTAATAAAAGTCAATTGGAAGTTAACTACATACTGTGTTTTTTTTTTCAATTTTATCTCTAAATATTTGTCATTTAGTAATGAAATCAAATAAATGAGGATAATTTTAAGAATCCTTTATATATTCACGATTTTGTCACCTCATTCATTAGATTTCATGAACCAATATTCTTTTATGTTTTATTCTTTAACATCTTAGGTCTTTTACAGGATGCTTGGGTTCATCATTCCCAAATACTTATTGTAACAAAAAACCTGACACAGAATTTATGAAGTTATTAAATAGATAATTATAAAACAATTCTCCTTTATAGCAAAATTCAACAGCACAAATCATATCAAAAATCATAACAAATCATATCATAGCACAAAGCACAATCAAACATATCTTTCCAAACCTGCAATTTTCAATTACGTTATTGCTTAGATACGCACTAACGCTGGTTTGAGAAACCCTCTACACCGCATTATGAATACACTTATAACGGTAAGTTCAGTGACATTGACATGTTTGCCGATAGTACTCGCACTTTTAAAATGTCAATTTTGCAGGTTATGTGTAGGGGTGCGTAACTTTGATTTTCTCTGCTTCTAACTCTTGATTATCAATGTTTTCCATCCCTCTTCATATTTCCCATGACATTCAATATTGTATAAAATGTAGGTACGTTGTTCTTTATTTTGTAAAGGTAGGTAGAAAACAAACAAACAAAAATAAACAAATTTTACTTTTGATATTGCTCTTGTATTCATGTTTTTAAGTATTTGTTTTAATTATTAATTTTGTGTTTTACTCTGAATTTCTTTTTTTTATTATTGTTTTTAATTATGTATGACAACCAATTGGGCCTTGATTAAATTTAACAGAATAATATATGGACACTTAAAAATTGGACATTACATTGTAAACTTATTGTTGGTGATTGTATTATTGTACTAAATATATGTGTATTGTCTGTATTGTTCCGTTGACTAAATAAATAAAAATAAAATACAAATTAATAAAAACATGCATTAAGGGCAATAATCACTCTTCGTTACCGAACACCTACACAAAAATTCAATTCATTTATTTCTAACACCTTAAAACAACCTAATGCATCATCTTTGTCCTAGATTCATAAATAATGGATTTATATTTAAACAAAACGTTTCTAATGATTTAAATAACATGTCCCTTTCACCATTTGGGTTTAAGTTATTTAAATAATTATTCAAACATGGCATTTAGTTCCGAGAAATAATTTATTCAACAATAATATTGAATTGTTTCCTCCTACGCCCGATAATACCTTCAATTAATTTTTGTCTCACTTAGTGTTGCACAAAAAGGTTCGTTTTAAAATCAATAAGCAAATGAACAATGTCTAACAATCTCTTCACTGTGTCTGTGTTAAGGTAGGTAATAGAATTAACATAAAATAACATGCATAGACAATTCACAGAAACCGAGTGAGTCCCAAACTAAAATGTGCATCTTGTATTATGGGTACTACCACAACGATACAGATATATACAATGCACACTAAACACGTATATGTGTAACACTCAGACTCAGGACAATTTGAATCCAATCCGGGACCTCGTGACTCAAAAGCAAGAGCGTTACCTCCGCGCCACACCGGACGTCGAACATAACTCAATCAAAAATCAAATGGAAGAAGGAGTAAAACCCCACATTTCACATTGCTGAGACCAGAAATGGCACCCATGATAAAAGACGACAAGGTTACCTAGAAAAGAAAATTGCGACAAGAACCTATTTCTTTAATGCAGGGGTGGGCAAATTTTTTCCATTTTTTTCTGATATGTCTCAGATTCCAACATTTCATCATCTCCTTTGCACTCTAAATTTCTACCCCCCGTAGCCAATTTTTAAAATAGCATAGAAATTGAAAAATTTGACGTTCTCCTAGATTTTGTTAAAGAATCTTATCTTATTATTAGATATATTTCCTTGTTTTTGTGTATTTGTCTTAGTTTTGTTTTAGTTGCTTTGAATTTTTTAAACTGTGGTAATATTTTTTTTTATTTTTTTCTTTATACATATATAACACAAGAATACAACAAGAGAGAGAGAGAGAGAGAGAAAGATGAAGGAACTGTTCAAACAAAAATTAAACGAAATTAACGCGTTCATGGTCTGCGCCCCTGCGAATTGTCCCCGCGACATTGTGAAAATATAGGGGGGACTCTTGTGGCCTATGTTGCATTTAATATTAATTGTTGTAATACTTGTTATGTTGACTGTTTGTTCCCTTCGATAAAATAAATAAATAAATATTATCTCAAAATCTCGAACCTGGTATTGGTAGTCGATATTTCAAAAGTGAGAACATTTTTTTAGACTGAGAACTTTTAAAACCTCTCGCGATCGACTAATGTCAGCATACAGGAAACCCATCAAATCTAAAGAAAATCCTGGGGTTCTAATATGCCAAATTATATCCTTTCCAAAGACTTTAAGTAATCTTAAAACATATTTATCATTTTGACCGGATAAATATACCATCAAATAATATTATTTAAAGATTAATAATGATAATAATGAAATATATATACATCTTAATGAAATTAAACAAGATTATACATCTCAAAACAGATAAGAAGGGCCTCTTTTGAAGCTGCGTGGGTTTCTATAATTTCCATAATCAAATCACAATAAACTTGTATTATTAAAATATTATTTGTAATATAACCTGTTTTTATCACAGAATAAATTATATTCCATATTTTACGCCTGGTTGAGTGATTCGTTATTCGCTATCAAAGGTAAGCGTTGTTTCGACTTCTTAACTGTTTTAGACGCTTTCTGACCAACGGGCGTGCCACACACTCTGAATTTATTTTTAATAGTAAAGAGTGCATCACCAAATTAACGTAACATAACATTCATAGACAGCTAACACATATTGAGCTTGTCCCAAACTCAACATATATATTTCCAACATGCAGTGAGTCCCCTCGATACCCCACATGCAGTAAATGACATATACATTTATATTATGATGGTAAGTATAAATATATCGATGGTAAATACCTAAATCACTTACGCTTCGCAGACGATATTGTTATCTTAAGCAACAGCCCTGAAGAACTGGCCAAAATGCTAAGGGAAATAAATGAGGCATCAAAGAAAGTGGGACTTATCATGAATCTGAAAAAGACCAAGGTGATGGGCACAGAAGGCTCCCAAATTATGGTAGATGGAAACCTAATAGAAAATATCCAAGAATATGTATATCTAGGACACGTCATAAGACTAGGCAGAGAAAACCAAACTGCTGAGGTCAAAAGACGAATTGGATTAAGTTGGGCAGCCTTCGGGAAAATGAGTCATATACTCAAAAACACCAAAATCCCAATGAACCTTAAACGAAAAGTATACGAGATGTGCATAGTACCGGTTGCAACATACGGCCTAGAAACAGTGACACTGACCAAACAGAGCACCGAGAAAATAAGGGTTACCCAAAGATCCATGGAAAGAGCCATGCTGGACATCACCCTGAGAGACAGAGTTAGAAACGAAACGATACGGTAAAGAACAAAAGTAACAGATATTGCCCAACGTATCGCATGTCTCAAATGGCGGTGGGCAGGTCACATGGCCAGAGATCCAGAAGATAAGTGGTCAAAGAGGGTCTTAACCTGGAAACCAAGAACAACTACCAGGAGTGTAGGAAGACCACCACTACGATGGAGGGATGACCTGGTCAAGTACGTCGGTGTCAACTGGATGCAGAGAGCCCAAGATAGAGCGGCGTGGAAGGCGATGGAGGAGGCCTTCGTCCAGGAGTGGACGGGAGTAGGCTAGGAAGAAGAAGTATAAATAGACTGATTCCGGCTATAGAATAAAAACTGTTATTTTTGAAAAATACAAAATGAATGAATAAATCACGACACAAGCTTTTAGCTTACCGTGAAAGATGTAGGTATAAAGTTGTATTTGGGTTTATAACAATAATCCTGAGACACCTTTTTCAAAAAATAAAAAAAAAAGTTTTTTCGGTAAGAATAATATTATATAAATTATGGAATAAAATCGTTATTATTAATAATAACGACTAAAAATAATAACGATTAATTAATTAATTAATTAATCGTAATTAATCGTAATTAATTAATTAATCGTAGTAATATTAATTAGTTTCTCAGGGGAGTGGCTGGTGTGTCATTGAGAGACCGTATAAGGAATACGTATGTTCGTGAGGCTCTCAATGTGGAAACGGTACTCCTGCATATAGAGAGGTCGCAGTTGCGATGGCTGGGTCACGTTCTCCGCATGCCAGAGGACAGACTACCACTTAGATCTTTGGAGGCTGTGGGAGAGGGCAGAAGACCGGTGGGCCGCCCTAGAAGAAGCTGGCAAGGGCAGGTGTCAAACTTGTGTGATAAAAGACTTGGTTTGGAGTGGCCAGAGGTCCTGGAAGCAGCGGTGGACAGGGATCTCTGGAGGAGGTACCTAGGCGCAATGGGCCCCCGACCCAACTAGGACAAGGGTAAGAAGATGTATGTATGTATGTAGGTATGTATGTATGTATGTAATAATATTAATCTCATACTAGACATGGATAGTTAAGCAGGGTTATATACGGATTATTTTGTTAGCACAAGTATGTCTATGGCACAAGTGAACGTATTTATTATTAAGTTTTGGTTACTAGGCGTGGGTATTGGTGCCCACAAGTGAGGCAGCCTATGGATTTATTGCATGTTACAAACGTACAACTAGTCCTCTCTATGCCTATAATAAAAAGTGAGTCATTCAAGACGGATGACGTGCCACATCGCTGAATTAAAGATGTTAATTAATGTCTTATCTGTGATGTTTTACGAATACCTGCCCTTTATAGGACACAGAAAAAGTGACAAAAAAGACGGAGAGAGACTTATTTTCATGATTACTTCATACTTTAAATAATATAAAGAGAACAACCTCTATTTTTGTAACACACAGTTAGAACACTAGCTATTTCACTTCTGGGAGATTTTGTGATGATACAGAATATAATGAAAAAGCATTTCCTATAATTTTATTACTAATACTACTACTATATCATCACGGCATAGCCCATAAGTGGGGTAGCCAGCACATCAGCCACATGTAATAAACACGAAAGTTGTCTCTGTGCCAACAAATTAAGACATTCAGGATGGTTGGAAAAACTCATCGCAAAATTTAAGATGATAAATGCCTTCCGAATACCTACCTTTTACAGGACACTCGAAAACTTATTAATTTTATTCTTTTGGCACATCATTTTTTTTTTTTTTAAAAAGATATACCTGGGTTTTTGTTATAAACCCAAATACAACCTTATACACCTTTCACAGTAAGCTACTAAAAGCTTGTGTCGTGAAAGGGGAGTATGCCGGCACCTGGTATCGAACCACGGACCCCTTGTTCACGAGGCCGAGACTCTACCTCCAGTCTACCGACGAACTCAGTTATAACAGTGTTAACAAAACAATACAAAATTTAAAATACTATGACGATATGCAGTGACGAGATTATCACCATCAAGTGATTTCTTATATGCCCACAAAGATATACTAGATAGGTAATTCAAAGAAAAAATCGGTCATGCAACCAATCAAATTTTGCATCCAGTTTTAAACTGACGCTTACGTCAAGACAATACATTGCTAATGCTTGAAGGTCATCGATGCTGGAACACAAAAATTCCGATAAAATGTACCGCGTTGCAGGTCTTGTATGTCTATGTATGCCTACCTGCATTTCGAATATGTCTTTCTTTTGTTATAATGTGATATTTATTTATTCAACGAATTAACAGATTATGCTAATTATGATGCTAGGAGTGTTATGCACTAATATTATGGTGTATTTATACCCGAATATCTTGTTCCCAAAAAGTCACTCTATACCGGTTGCATATCCGAAAAAAAATAAAAAAAAGTGATTTCTTCCATCTAACCACCATATGGAACAGTGTGGGAGACCTATTCTTTGAAGGAAGCTTTACGGTTATTATTATAATATAATTTTATGATATTTTCATAATAATTAGCAAAGAAAGCTGCAATGCTCAAGATTCGATTATATGTAGGCAGGTACCAATTTATTTAGCTTTCACAGCAATGGTAAAATAGCCACAATAAAATTTTAATATCATCTTAAACACGTACAATTTTACAACTAATTTACAACGGATTATTACAGAAAATATCATATTACAATAAATGCAATCATTATTTTGTTTATGGTGTAGGCTGAGAATTGTACGGTGTTGTGCAGCGATGTGTAAAGCTACAAAATAAAAAGGAGTTAAATAACATAACAAAATATTATAACTTGTATAGACAATTCACACTAAGAACTAGCCCCGAACTAAGATAATTATAAAAAAAAACATTAATGTTGTTGACCGAAGGTACTTGTTGGAAGTCCATTTCAAGATAATTGAAAAAAAACACAATATGTAGTTAACTTCCAAATGACTTTATTAACTTCGCGTACTAGTATTAAGATAATTATGAATCTTATATTATTGTTACTAACGCGACAATTCACAAACACGTGACACAGCAGTGCACAGCACCATTCAGATACAAACATATTATCTTAACAATAATACAGTCAGACTCAGAACTCATCACTGAATCATAATCAAAGACTTATGTGTCTAAATTATGTGGGGTTGTAGAAGGGAGGAGGGGAAGGGGCAGAGTGCCAATAAGATGGAGCGACCAAATTAAGGAGGCCACACAGAACTCACTTCACGGGGCCTTACACATGGCGGAGGATCGCTCAACATGGAGACAGATGGTTTACAGAACGAGGCATGATGGTCACAATCCTCAGGATTGAGGGACCGACAGGGATGATGGTGATGTGTCTATCTTTTGTAGCTTTTGTTTTATATTTTTGCTTTCACTTGAATATTTATAAAGTCATAATTAGGTACGTATCACAAGTGATTTTTTTTTGTTCTTAATTTAATTGTTGTTATATGCATAATAGTTGTATATTTTAATATGTTCTATTGTGATTGGCTTTTGAGCAATCTAAATTATTAAAATAAAAATGAAAAAAATATATCTAGCCCTTTATTATTCATGTACATGTAAACTATTCACAATAAATATAACACTTGTCAGATGTGATCAATCAATGTTAAACATCAATAATCTCAGTTTGAAGTTTTGTGATTTGACACATTGTTGCATAACACCCTCCATATATTATCATTTTATTTATTTATTTCTTTATTTATCTCTTGGTACAATTATAAATACAAACATATGTATACATTTCATTATTATACCTATAATACTACAGATTATAATATTAATGGAATGAAAAGCAATCACAACTCTCACCTTCGTCCGATCTCTAGATTCACCTGCAGCGCAGCGGTGAGTGCAGGCGTCTATACTGTATTAAAGAAGTAGATTGATGTTAATATTATTATTATTAATTATTTCAATACTTAGTGATAGCTGGTACTATAATAGTCATATATAAAAATGAAAGTTTGCGCGAATGTTTGTTGTGTGTTTTACAATAAATATCATTTGTACAATTTTGACGATATTGAGAAGATATTTGGTATACGTATTCTTCTTGCTTTAAGGCAAAGCACCCGACTTCGAGTGAATTATGTGGTATACGTATTAAACGAAAAGAAAGAAAATTGATCATGAATTCTGTAAAAGACAGACATTTGAAAATTGAAAGACATTATTTTTTATTTATTTATTTATTTATTTTATTCTTCACTGTACATTGGTTACAATATTACATAATGAAATAGTGGCATAAAAATAACAATTATAAATTCAATGTACAGAGGGCGAGTTTATCGCTAAAATGCGATGTCTTCCAACTTGAATTCAGCGATGAGTTATGCAATTCATTCCGAATGTTTTATTTTTTTTGAAAACACAGAGAGGTGAGTTTGCATGTTTATTATATGCGACTGGTCGGCTAGCTACCCCACTTGCGGGATATGCCGTGATGGTAAAGATATAGAATGCAGGAAAATTGATTTATTTATTATTAATAGCCAAAAGTAACCGATTACAATATGATTGTATAATTGCATTGCGCGAAATAAAATCGTGAGAAAGGTGTCCTAACGATTACGAATTGACTCGAGTGATCACTTTCAGTGTCAATGGACAACGTTCATTTTTTAACTGTCACAATTAAAGGTCCATCAATCGAGAAACATTAAATGCAAAACATTATAGTTCTCCATTCGGGTGAAAAATATGACTAGTTTTGTCAACTGTAGGTACATTGTGCCAAAAAATAATAAAGATGTCGACAAAAATATTTAATTTTCAAACAAGTGGCTTATATTAAAGAAATTGCTCGAGAACGTCGATTAATTTTTTTTTTTTCAGAATGCTTAAAAAAATCAGATAAGGTAATTAATTAAATAAGAATTGATGAAATGAATTCGGCCTAGGCTGGTTTTTTGTGTACTTTGCCCATTACTGAGGCTGAATCGATACCCGGGTAATGCTGAATAATCAGTTTAACCCTCTGGTTACCAGTGTGCCCGTACGGGAACATGAAGGACTTAATTAACTAAAAATCGCCTGGTTAGAAAAGAATTTATATTTAATGCGAAAATAATTAAGAAAGCTTGGTTTCACAATGTGGAATAAGATTTTTTTGATGAAGTCACTTATTTGATGTGTAATTTATTCTTAAACTTTGATTTTAGTTTTTTGCCCATAATTTCCACAATTTTATTTTATTTATTTATTCATTCTTTACTGTACATTGATTAAAAACAATTACATAAAAGGTATACATTCAAATTTAATACAATCAATATACAGAGGGCGAGTTTATCGCAAAGGCGCGATCTCTTCCAACTAACCCAAGACATTTACGATCTTTGATTAGAAAATTGAAATAGGTCCTATCATTTCATGCTTCCATATTTTATTCACTGTGTTTAGGTAGTAGAATTCCATATCGAAATAAATAAACCAAGTGTTTTATTCTACTATTG
Organism: Athripsodes cinereus; assembly: GCA_947579605.1. Taxonomy (NCBI): domain Eukaryota; kingdom Metazoa; phylum Arthropoda; class Insecta; order Trichoptera; family Leptoceridae; genus Athripsodes; species Athripsodes cinereus. Next base: position 23,513,879 of record OX388320.1, read on the forward strand.
TTTTATTCTGTGAGAGAGACGTCTTTCGTCTTATAAGGACATTGTCAATCATATTTGGTAATGTCCTTATAAGACGAAAGACGTCTCTCTCACAGAATAAAACAATAGTAAAATAAAACACTTGTTTTATTTACTTCCATATTTTATTATTGTATACTTTTGTCATGATGTTTATGGATAAAATAATATAAGTAAAAACTTCATAGAGTTGTTACTCTATGAAGTAACTACTATTAGAGATATCCTTGTACAAACAAATGCAAGAAATTATTCAAATCAAATCAAAAAATTATTTCACCAAAATTCATCTTTCTTTTTGCTTATTCATTATACATTTATTTATTTATTTATTTATAATTTTTTTTTATAACATATTTACATAGTTAACAAATTCATATAAATAAAACATTATTTTTCAATGACTCAACTTCAAAAAGAGAAAATCTCGTGTTTTGAAGTGAGCTACATTGTTACAATATTACAAAACAATACAAAAGTAAATAAAAAGAAAACAATTTCAAAAACGTTACCAGAATAAATCCTGAAACTTTCCATAAACTTGAAAAGAAAAAGAAAAACACATCGTACAAAAATAAACATGTTAGTGCAAATTAATTAACAATAAGGTACACTTTCAATCATCAATAATCTATACCCAATGAGAAGAAAAATCTACTTCATTAACTTTTTTAAAGCTAACTTAAACTTAGCTATACCAATATTTGCTAGATCCTTGCAATCCACCGGCAAAGCATTATACCACTTCACTCCTAGGTAGGAGTAGTGGTTTTGCGCAAACGTTGTGTTTTTTTTGGTATTTTTATAAGACCACCTAAACGAGGCAATGTGCTAATGCACTCCACCGGGTGGATCGGATCAGTTATATATTCCTTACAAATACGCAGTACAGCTTGTCTCCTATATATTGTGTCCAATCTTAATACTCCAAAGTCAGAAAACAGTTGGTCAGATGGGTAATCACTCGGCTTATGCAATATAATCTTAATAATTTTTCGCTGTATGATGTAAAGTGGCTTCAAGCTGGTAGAATATATTCCTCCCCATCCTATTATTCCATACTGCATAACCGACTGCGCAAGAGCATAGTAAACCATTTTTAACACATTCGTACATAGAAAACTTCTGAGACGATAAAATACATAAAATATCTTTCTCAATCTCTCTACAGTCATAAACAATTGATCTCTCCATTTTAATTCCGAATCAACCAGCACACCCAAATACCTAACCGAACTATGTACTTTCAATCTAACACATTCAGTTTCTTCACCATAACATTTCATATCACAATCATAGCGGTGGATTCTAACATCCAAATTTTTAGGTACATTTTTTTCATTAATAGAGAAAGGTAGCACAGCAGTCTTTCGAGCATTCAGCGTTAACAAATTTAGGTCGAACCATGATCTTAGAACACCCATCTCCACATTTGCCACTTCAACAACCTCATCCCATGTGTCACCCACAGATAACATCACCGTATCATCTGCGAAAGAAACAATTTCAGATCGAATATTTATATCAAACAGATTATTTACATATATTAAAAACATTATAGGCCCCAAGACTGTGCCTTGTGGTATGCCATAAGTGGAACAAGCATGGTCGCTCAACACATCTCTCAACCTGACATGCTGCTCTCGGTTATATAAGTAGCTTCTTAACCAATTTAAACATGCATCATCGAACCCAATTTTATTTAGTCTACGTATTAATCTCTCATGGCTAATACTATCAAAAGCCTTTTGTAGGTCTATGAATAATCCAATACATTTTTTACCATTATCCAATGCATTGCAGACCACAGATGTCAATCTGGCAATAGCATCCTCTGTCCCAATTCCTTCTCTAAACCCATATTGATTTCTACTAAATATAGCATTATCATCAGTATATTTGAGTATTCTTTTTTTCACTACTCTTTCATAGATTTTAGCAATACTTGAAGTAAGTGATATCGGTCTATAATTTGTTGGGTTCTTCCTATCGCCAGACTTGAATACCGGAGTAACATGTGCGATTTTATAGATAGATGGGAAAACTCCTTCCTTTAAACTGTTATTAATTATGTAAGTGAGTGGCCTCACCAGTTGTGCAAGATTAGTCTTTAATATCTCAACAGTTACACCGTCAAAACCAGGCGACGTTCCACCCTATAAGTACTATCCATCCTTATCCAATCAAGATACGAGTACCATTATCGCATGGATTCCGGCACATTGTGGTATCCGCCACAACGAATCTGTCGATGAATTGGCTAAAACTGCTTGCACCCTCGGAACAACGTTGGAAGATTTCATCCTTCCAGATGATGACATAAAGCGAACCGTAGAAGCTGATGCTCGTAAGAAGTGGAGTGACTTGTGGATGGACGTATCACTCATAAAAGGAAAAAGATATAGGTCGATCCAGGTCCAAATCGCAAGAAAACCTTGGTTCCACAAATCGAAATTTAACAGATCTGAAATTACTGCCGTATATCGAATGCGATTTGGACACTGTAGACTGGACGCTCATCTTTTTAAAATTCAACTTGTTGAAAGTCCATACTGCGAGTGCGGCTTGGACGAGGAGACGCTTGACCATGTTTTCCTGGGGTGCCCTATCAGGGATGCGTATGATATTAGTACACAGATAAAGTGACATTTTATTATAAAATTGATATATATACCTATTTAATTTCAGACATCTTACTGTATTATTTATTGATTTTTTTGACATTTCAATTATCTATGTATGTATGATGTAATTCTATGTATTCTTTGTATGTATAAATTGTGAAATAAAGATTATATATTATTAAAAAAAAAAAAAAAATTATTACAATTCATATATATTAAAATTTTCTTCTATCTACTTGACACTCTCCATACTGTATTACAATAATTCTTCTTGACATTTACGAAACCTTTGTTGACATTTACACTCTCACCACAATGTTTTGATTTTTCATGACTTTTCTACTTGTTTTGTTTCGACTAATTTTATGATTGTTATAGTTTGATTTCCATTTGTATTTGTTCTTCGCCAGTTGTTGTTCTGTTCTAACTGTGTTGTAAATGAGAATTATGTTTTGTTTTTGTTTTGAATTTTAACATGTAAAAGGCTCACGCCGTGGATGTATGTATAAATAAAAATAAATAAATAAATATTTTCGTTGATGCTCTTCAGAACGATTGCCAATTTCCTTTGAGTATTGAATCATTGCTGAGTATGGCATCCGAATCAATCCATTTGTCCCTTCTTAAATCAATGAAGGCCAATTTCATTACTCTGTGATGACTATCTTCTTGACTATATAACTATATTTGGAGACTGTTTTTGGCACAAATCATTCTAGCAGGATGCTATGCCATAAATGAAGAAAAGAAAATATACATATAAAGAATGATTCCATGACTCTTCAATTTATTTTGGTAGTGAGAGGGTTAAACCATAAGTATAAGATGATGATTAAGTATGAGCTTTTTAGTATGCAGAAGCGTACCTACATATTAAGTACTCTATACTATAAGACTTGTTTAAGTGAGAATAATAATATTAATATGATTATGTATGAGATTGTAAGAGAGAGACAGATACCTCTTTAGGTACTACGTGTTAATAATATTTCGTAATGCAACTTCAACTTTCACATCGCACAGCATGATTCATAGGTACATCACATCTTTATTTGAATTTAATAAGGTTTCCTTATTCATATTATTATTGATAAATACTATACTATAATCTTCACGACGTGTCCCAAGTGGAGTAAGCAGAGAGAACGGAACGCCATTTTTTCACTTCTACGTTTATACAGACCACAACCAACATACCACAGCATGCATAGACAATTCACATAGATCGAGCTAGTCCCAAATTAAGATATGAATCTTGTATTATGGGTACTAACGCGACGATATACATATATATGTACAATGCACTTAACACATATACATGTAACACCCAGACCCAGGACAATTTGAAAAAGGTCATTCTTCAATCTGCCCTGGCCGGGAATCGAACCCGGCATCTCGTGACTCAAAGGCAAGAGCGTTACCTCCACGCCACACCGGCCGCCCCACACACAATACAATACAATATATCATAAATCATCATTTGATTATTGGATCCACGTTATCAAGCCATGTGTATCTCGGACACCCGCACTTCCTCACACCCCTTCTTTCAGGCAAGTAGATATAGCCTCTTTGTCATCCTTTCTTCATTCATTCGTTCCACATGTCCAAACAATAAATTATTGATAAACTGTAATCCAACCAAACAGTTGTGTGGACAATGCGCTTCGCAGACACATCGAGATTACTGGCAGTATAGCACGAGATCAATTGGAAAATTTTTCATTCACTCAAGCAATTTTGTTTTTTGTATTATTTTTTTTTTCTCAGCTTAGTTTTAAATATCCGAAATAAAGGCACACCAGAAAAATACCTGACCTTTATGTTTCTTCCGCGGTTTAAGGGTTGAAGACCACTGCTGTACACAAGGGTTCTCCAAACTTTGAAGCCTTAGGGCCATAATGATTACTTTAGTATGTTCCAAGGGCTTAAACAGTTTTTATTATTCTTCCCTTGACTATATTTCTAGACTAGTTGTAGAGTGCACAACCTAAAGTTAAATATCTGCGTCACCACTTCTGTCGTTAAGTTTAACCTTGCAAGTTAATAAAACTGAGTAATTATCATTCTGTGTTTTCTTCCTTCTTAGTAAAACACTCTTAGTAACAACAATAAGACATGGGCTGTCGCTGGACGGATTGATGACAGTAGTCTTAAGCTGTCGCGGGTCGGATTTGGCCAGCGGGCCGTAGTTTTAGTAGCCCTGCTGTACGATTAAGCAAAGAACCAGTCATACAGGAAGAGCGTTAACAAAAACGCGGTAAAAAGTGAACAAATCATATTTTTTGCATTTACAAGTTGTCAGATATTTCATTCAGAGACGCGTAAAAAAGTATTTCGTTCCGTCTTAATGGTCAAATAATGACTCTAAAAATTACTTTGCGAAAATATGCCGACATAGACACAAAAAATGCTAATATTTGTTTTAATTTAGTACGAGTAGATAATGTATGAAACAAAAAGAAAATCAAGCGTAGAGAAGTATAATGCATAGTAAACCGGTTTTAAAATCAATAAAGGCATAATATTATGTAGGTACTCATATTTTATGAACCGTGCGTTTGTATGCATAGACTAGTTTGAAGTTGTCAACGTTTGATTGAAATGCGAATATCAGACAGCGCTAAAATTCAATATGGCGGAAGATTATTGAAACAGCTGATTATGACAGTTGACATGTACTTCACAGATTTCGATATTATTTATGACAGCGTTTGAACAAGTTATTTCAATAACTGTTTGATATTATTTGTGACTAGTATAAAAAGATTTATTTATTTATACCTACTTTAATGAAAAAATATTATTAATTGAATGGTTTAATTGCTTAGTGCCATAGAGTCCAAGGTAAATAATAAATCACTCACTCTTTTCTATAAGTTTTCGAGTGTTCTACTGTAAAAGACTTAGGTATCATACCCAATCGTGTATTTTTTATTGACAACGACAGGACGACTTTTACGTTAATAACTTACAGTTAATACGCTGACTACTCCATTTGTAGAAGATGCTGTGATGTCAGAAATAGAGAATGTCTATGGAAATAGATATGCAGACAGATTGACTGAATAATACCAATATTATCAGATATCTTATGAACTGTATTGGCACATCAAATAGGACAGCACCAGACAGAATATAAGATTCTACATAGGTAAAAGAATTAAACTTCTACATCTAAACTAGAGACAGGTGTTGTGAAGGTGAACTAACGTCTTGAATCTAATTTTATAATTAAGCATTTATCTTGATCGTTAGTAAATGAATGTACAATTTTGTTGATCTATTTATACCACTATAGCTACATAGCATCTCTGAGGACACACAACCGACATATAATAAACATCCATATCTATCTATCTATCTCCTCACTTTCAGGTGGGGTAGGCAGAGAGAACATCTATCTATCTATCCTCGTTTTTACATTTGTTCTTTTATTCATTCATCCATTTATTCATTTGTTATTGATTTATTAATTTGCTGATGTGATTATTTTTTTTTTGTAAGATGTATTAATTGTATGTTTTTTTATATTTTTTCACGCAGCACGCCTCGATACAGGGCAACCTAGTGAGGCTGCTGCAACTTAATTGTAGCCAATTGGTGATATATTGTCTCAACGTTTGTACATTGATATTGATTGAATAAAGTATTTATTTATTATTATTATTAATACCCTCACGCTGTGTCCTAGATAGAGTAGGCAGAGAGAACGAAACGCCAAGTTGTTCCATCTTTACATACTTCTTTCACTTCTTCCACATTCATCCAATTTCTAATACATGCACGAAGATGTTGAGTGTGTATGCAGATATGTATGTCGGATTATTTATTCGGTACCGTTTGATGGACGCAGTTTATCGCAATATAGTAATAAACTCGCACTCTGTGCATTGAATTATATTTATAATTTTATGATATTATGTTGTAATGATTAATGTAATAACCATTTTACAGTAAAGAATAAAATATAATATAAATAAATAAAACTCATTAATTCACTAGTTTCTCCGTTTATTACAAGATCGGCTCAGTGTGATACTGTACAAGGGCCTATAGAATACAGCCTACTACAGGCTCTATAGCGTAGGTGCTGCTTTGCTGGTCTGTTTGTATGGTAAATACGATTTATATACATAGTACCTACTAGTGCAGTATCACTCGTCTTCTGTCATGAAATTAACATCAATAATTGATAATGTAACACTTGCAGATAAAAAAAACTATACAAAAATAAAATTTTGCAAAATCTATATTTCTTTATATAAAAATATGAAAATTAATTGAAGAATTCGCGCCTTTAGGATAAACTCGTCCTTTGTATATTGAATGTATTAAAAATTAATGTATTTCTATGTACATTTGCTTGTAATCGATGTACATACAGTAAAGAAATCTTAAATACTGCCCAAGATCTTATGTGAATAATTAATGCTTTATTATTTATTTATTCATAAATAACTCACGGCTCAGGCCATTTAAATGTTATAAAGATACTATACTATACCACCACGGCATATCCCACAAGTGGGGTAGCCAGCAGATCAGCTGCATGTAAGAAACATGCAAACTGTCCTCTTCGTGCCAATATAAAATCAAGACATTCAGGATGGGTGGCAAACCTCATCGCTGAATTTAAGATGTAAAATGTCTTATTTTTTTCGAACACCTGCCTTTTACAGGACACTCGAAAACTTACGCAGAAGAGTGGGAGACCAATTCTTTACCGGGTGCTCCACGGGATGATAAAGATACATGTTATATAATTTATTTACACAACAATAACTTATATAAAACATAATATGCATAATAATAGATACAACACAAGTGTATTAAATCGAAAATGGAACCAACAATTGTAGAGAAAATAAATAACAAATCATAATAATATAAGTATATGTCAAATGAAAGAATATTATAGTCACTTTAAATATGTAAATAATATAAAAAAGAGAAATTCAGTAGTGTGGTTTTATTATAAACAATTATTGGTATATTTTTATGCACATAAAATTTTTGCATACTAAACAGAAATATATGTGAGAGAGAGACAGTGAATAAATGTATGTTTATATTTTCATCATGTTAACCCTCCTTTACACGAGACTTGTCTCTATAAGGAGGATGTTTAGATTTAAGTTTTATCAAATAGTCTATGTACATATTGTCATATCTGTATAATTGTTGTTAAATAAAATAAAAAAATAAAAAATTATATCTCCATTTTGAAATATATTTAAAAATAAATGTGTCGACAAAACAACAAATATATATTTAAAACAACTGGGGCCGTAGACAAACCCTGACTTTTCGATCGACTACAAACGAATTTTCGACAATAACTGCAACAATAACGCATAATTACACGGTACATGTAGAAAATTTGTCGTAAATTCGTTTGTAGTCGATCAACAAGTGCGTGTTTGTCTAGGGGGGCTGATGATATAGCTTCATTCAAACTTAAATATCTCCGTCAGTTTATAAGATATTTATCTTTTTTTTAATCTAAACCCTATCCAAAGAATGAGACTTGGTATATAGTGTATTATTTTTTCTTCTTCTTTTCTAATTGCGATGTTAATTGAAGACATACATGCACATAAACGAACATACTTAAATATTTATGCTATTATTATTAAGCCTTGTCCAGCGTAGGCAACACTTTTGGTGGCATCTGGTTAAACCTCTATATATTATCTCTTCTACTTGTTTTTCTTCCTCTTCTCACGGCATTATTCCTATGATTGTAACGTGTTACTGAGAATTCTGTAATAAATTTATATAATTGTATCCGTAAATAAATTATTGATAAAATGTTTCCGTTACTTTGTATTGATTTTTGACTGCAAGTCCAATATGATATATTTTATCAGAGTGGTCACTTCCACAGGTTGGATAAGAAATAATAATACACATAACATCGGTGACATGTTTCATTGCAGAATTATTGAAGATTTTAAATGCTGTACATGTAAAATTTAAAAAAATACCTTATTTTCACAAGACAACAGGAAAGCGAGGAAACGCAATGGTGTTACTCTGGTGTTTGAGTCACCAAGTCCCGGGTTCGACTCCCAGCCAAAGCAAAATAAAGAATGACATTAATTTTTCTGATTGTCTTGGGTCTGGGTATTACATGTATATGTGCTTGGTGTATTGTATATAACATGTATCGTCGAGTTATTAGTACCTACTGATAATACGAGATTCATAATTAGTTTGGGACAAGCTCGATCTGTGTAAATAATATTTTTTTCAAATTTAAAACTTTCGTAAAAGATTTGGTGATCAATAATAACCCTGAAAATTTACGAATAAGTTAGAAATTTATTGTATTCTGAAGTTTTATTTTAATATATTACTACTACTACTACTATACCATCACGGCATATCCCACGAGTGGGGTAGCCAGCAGACCAGCTGCATATAAAACATGCAAGCTTGTCTTCTCCGTGCCAATATAAAATTAAGACATTCAGGATGGGTGGCAAACCTCATCGCCGAATGAAAGATGTAAAATGTCTTATTTTTCGAACACCTGCCTTTTACAGGACACTCGAAAACTTATGGAGAAGAGTGGGAGACCAATTCTTTACCGGGTGCTCCACGGGATATTTAATATATTATACCAACATGCAGATATGCAGACGACATAGCACTGCTCGCAGACTCCGAGATGGAGCTGAACGAAGCCTTAGGGAAAATGGAAAGTATACTGTTGTCAAAGTACAACATGAAAATAAATAAAGATAAAACAAAATGTATGGTCGTTGGAAGGGAGGAAGCGACTGCGAACATTGCCATAAATGGAGTGAGCATCAAACAAGTAAGAGAATTCGTGTACTTGGGCAGCAGAATAAACCAGGACGGACGCTCCAAATCAGAAATTGTGAGCAGAATAAACCAGGCACGAATTGCCTTTAACAAAAAATCCAAAATATTAGAATCCCCTAATATTGATCTAAGCGTGAGGAAGAATCTCACTAAAGCCTTTGTGTGGAGCATTTTGTTATATGGGTGCGAGACGTGGACCATCAGCAAGAGGGAAAGCGGACGGTTAGCGGCATTTGAAATGTGGTGCTATAGACGCATGCTGAAGATTCATTGGTCGGAACACGTCGAAAACGAAGAAGTGTTAACCAGGGTTGGCGAAAAAAGGCAACTCCTCAAAAGAATCTGCCAACAACGAGCTAATTGGATTGGCCACAACATCAGGCACCCAGGACTGCTCATCGCAATCGCAGAGGGCAGGACCGAAGGCACAAATGGCAGAGGTCGACCGAGAGACGCCTATATGGACCAACTGAAGAGGGACATGAGCTGTGGCTCATATATGGAGTTGAAGAGACTAGCTGAGAATAGGGAGGAGTGGAGAAATAAGTCAAAACTCGTTGCAGACCAATCCAATGGATTGTAACTCATTATATATACCAACATAATTTCAATTTTATCGATGTGGAGTAGGACAGGAGAGTCCCGCGAACTGTGCAGGATGACCAGTATGTATATTATATAGAACAACAGTCAGTTCGTCATTTGAGAGAACGACAGACAGGTATAAGCAATGTAGGCAGATTTAAAAATAATAATAACCTAGTTACGACACAATGTAAATCAAGTTAACACACTGAATTAGCCCTCTGATGCTGAGCACGTCATATGATGTATGTGAGATAGTAATTTAGTAATAGTCTCTTCTCAGAATGACATCCGCGGTATACATCGCTTAGTCATTGTCTAACAAACGACAAATAATAAACACAATCTTATGATTACAAATGTACAATGAAGAAAGAGCTAACAGAGCTTGTAACAGTCAAACAATTGTAATGTTAACTTTTTTATGTACCTGGTATTATCAATGATATATACCAACTCTCCAAATCCATAAGCCAATGACTTAAGAATTTCGAATATTTCAAGATATTATGTTACGTTTAAATTTTGATGCAGTATGGTGGTCTTACGAAAAATCAACACAATTATGTGTTTCTAATAGAAATTATTGAAATTTAAGTTTTTTTTTGTTTTTGGAATTGAACGAATATCATTTTCTACTAAACTAAAGAATATCTTCATTCAACGTTTTACCAACCATTACTCTCAGGGATCGCATCTCCACTGCATTTAATCTACTTTCGTCCACCTTCAACCACGTCCATGTTTCACTTGCATACATTAGTATCAGTAACAAAATGGGATTGTGCATTAACATTTATGCCATTTAAGGCACGTACCTACATATTAAAAATAACTATCTTTTTCAAAATTGCTTTTATCTTGAAAAATCGAGCATTTAATTATTACAGTACAAAATTTATTGCACTTTCAGAGAAAAGTAGTTGAAAAAAAATGGCGTTTTATAAAGTTTGTATATAATATAAGTGGCGTAATATATTCATCAATTCTCTTGAACATTATTGTCTTTAGAATAATGTATTCTATTTTGAGTTCAAGTGTTTTAGATTTATATTGGCACGGAGAGGACAGCTTGCATGTTTTATATGAAGCTGGTCTGCTGGCTACCCCACTTGTGGGATATGCCGTGATGGTATAGTAGTAGTAGTAGTGTTAACAGATAAAAAAATAAGTGTGTCTTCATACGTATGCAAGCGAGACATGGACGTGGTTGAAGGACGAAAGTGGAATAAATGTAGTAGAGATGCGATCGTTGAGAAGAATGGTTGGTAAAACGCTGCGTGATAGAGTGAAGAATGAGGATATTAGAAGAAGAGCGGATGCAAGAAGAGTGTTGTGGACAGAATGCGCGTGAATAAACTACGGTGGTTTGGGCATGTTGAACGAATGAACGAGGTTAGAATGACAAAGAGGATATACTTATCTGAAAGAAAGGGTGTGAGGAAACGCGGGCGTCCGAGAACCACGTGGCTTGATCACGTGGATCAAATTCTCAAGGACGGCCGCGTGTTGAGTAAGAGGAACCGAAGTGCGTGTATGAGGAACTGTATGAATGTGGAGGAAGCGAAGGAAGTGTGTAAAGATAGATCTGTTTCGCGTTCCGTTCTCTCTGCCTACCCCACTTGGGACACGGCGTGAGGGTATAGTATAGTATAGATAGTGTCTTCATACGCACAAATGAACGAACTTGAATATTAGTTTCAACTGAACTGATTTTGACTGCACCTATATTCTGGCAAATAGTCAAGACAAGCGACCAACGTCTGGTTGCGAAATGACAAAAATAATATTATACAGACACGCATACTGTCTATGCCTCTCAGTCAAATCTCTCAACAAAGTGGCAAAACTCAAATCAGCTGTTCAAGGGCATGACAGTGTTGTCAGTGTATTAATACCAAAATGAAGTGTTAACACAATGTATAAAGCTACAAAATCAAAATATATAAAGAAATAACGTCATAATGATTCAAACCTAAAATTTTTTTCATCTATTTATAACATCGAAACATTTCTCAAATATTTCATAGCAAATAGATTTACTGAATGTAATAAACATGCAGGTTGTCCTCTCTGTATCAATAAAAATAAGATATTGAGATACTGTGGAATGATTCATCGTTAAATCGTTTAAGCTTCGATTATGTCACGCTAGCTTATGGGACTACTTGGCTTAAGTGACTGCTTTAAGTGACAGCTTTACCTTATTTTGTTTTTCTCACAGTCTAAAATCCACTAATTGTGGATTTTTTTTGGCAGGATCTCATTCTACGTTGTGCCTAAACTAAGAAAAACAAAAAATATTATAATTTTTGACTAATTTCTTTACTATAATCTAATACTAATGAAATTAAATTGATCAATTTCTTCACTCTAACATCAATACACAACAATAACAATAAATACAAAATGTAGAGAAGAAAATACACTGTCTCGCTAAATATACGAGTAATCTTGTCTGAGACAATGGAATCATTGACGATAAAATGGAAAAATGCAAGAATAAACATTCAAACAATACTACGTACAAAAAAGAAATATAATTATAATACTCATTAAAATTTCAATACAACGTGACGAAAGTGAGAGTTTTAAAAAAATAATATGAAAAAACAATGATGTTTCGTTTTACAAATTAATGAATTCATTTTTTCACTATATTAATAAACATACTCTTGAACAATCGAAAATATAGGTACACACAGCAAATACATCTATTGCAAGTGTTGATTCAATACAAAACATAAATTAATAAAATAATAATTATCTAACTTTAAATTAAGTGTGGCTTGAAACATTGTTGTTTAAGATAATATTAAGTTTGTAATATCTATTTAATTTGATCAAATTATTAAATACATACATATCTACCTGTTAATATTACATGTATGTACAATCATTATTAATTATTGTGAATGAGTCACCTCGTCTGAATTGACTAAACTACCTGACTGTGGGAAAATTACTTATCTATCTATTTTTTAGATTGAATTTAAATGCGTGAAATTGTTATTGAACCACCAAGAAAATAATTTTTTTTACGCGGCGGCAGAATTGCCATCCACACTTCTCAGCATTATACAACCAGATAAGTCTCCATATGATCAGTCATGGTCACACAAAAACTTAACAGTCTAATGCCGGGAAAAATTCACCTATCCAGATATACAGGATATCAAAGGATTAGGCTCAAAACGCGGGATCAAAATACCAGCATTGTGCCTGAAATATCTGTGTTCAAAAACTTTTTTACAATATTACACGTGTTTATTATAATACTACTACTACTACTATACCATCACGGCATATCCCACAAGTGGGGTAGCCAGCAGACCAGCTGCATATAATAAACATGCAAGCTGTCCTCTCCGTGCCATTATAAAATCAAGATAGTAATCAATCAAATCAATAAAATCAAAATAATAGATTTTGAATTTTAATATACAAATTAACCGGTAAATCTAATTTTTGTAAATTATTTATTAAAGATTTCGGAGTTACCCCTGTAGCTGACATGACTAAAGGTATTATATAAACGGATCTAGAATGCCAAATATTTTTTATTTCTCCTGCTAGTTCTGTATATTTACGTTTTTTTTCTGCGACGGTTGTTTGTATATTATGTGTATTTGGAACAGCGATGTCTATTAGGTACGTTATTTTATTACGTTTATCATGTAATACTAAATCGGGTCCATTATGATGTATCTATAATTTTTTATTTTTCTGCTTTTTTGACGACTTTAATGGTCTTTGTTTATATACATAACACGAAGTAGCGTAGTGTAGAAAGCTGAATTGTATGATAAAAGATAATATTTTAATTAAATCAAACACTATTTCATTCCACTATGAGATTGTTTTAATTATTAGAACGTTTTCAACTACAATGTAGTCATCATCAGTAATATCACATTACTTGTATGATTTCCTTGTGAGATAAGCAGAGAGGTGGAATGAATAATGAAGTATCCATTCAGGTATAATATCCTTTGCACACAAATTTCGATCAAAACAATCAAGTATTCAATGCATTTTTCTTAATTTTGTACGCCCAAAACACATGCACATAATTAATATGCTGATAAACGTGTATGGTTATCTCAATAAATTTTTAAAGAATGAGCTCTTTTGTAGTTGAATTAAAAAAAAATCCCAATACTTATCCCGAATGTCGTATTTTTATAGCAGAAAATTGACAATATATGCACGTGTGTCAGATGATTTATTCGGCGCCATTTATTGGAGCATCCATCTCTAGGGCGTAGAAAACTATGTTCGGAGAGCGACGTCTTGACTTTTCTCCAGAACGTTGTTATGGATTGGTTCCTACGAAAGTCCTCGGAGAGTCGATTAAAGATGACGGGTCCTGCGACACCAAAGTAGTAGTAGTATTTTACTGTATAGAATAGGTATTTTCATGTAGAAATTGTCTTCTCTGTGCCATAAAACTGTTGAATCGATTATTGCGCAATTGTATTATTGAGTAACTGCATATTTCTTCACAAATTATGAACCAGCAAAACAACTTTGCGAATAAATTTGAATGGACTGATTACAAATCTTGTAATTGGCTAGAAGCTGTCAAATAAGTTAATTACATATTTAATTTACGAGACGAAAAAACAAGAAGCTAAACACAGCACACCTGGTTGATTGGAAGCAGTGATAACATCTCACAAAATAATTAAGTATTTGAGCTAATTCGTACTCGCACGACAATGTTTTTGTTCATATGTTTTTATGTCCATCCGTTTTTACCAGCAAATCAATAAGGAAACTATTGCCCTCTGAAACGCATACATCCATTGAGTGCGCTTCTGTATGGCTGTCAAGATTTTATGAATGAATTAACTGACAAAGATATTTATTGGAAGCGTTCACAAATACCACTTGTCAAACGCAATATTAATTAAGTTTGGATTTTAGTCATCTAGAATCGACTCTTCGAGGACCTTCATAAAAACTAATCAATAACAAAGTTCAGAAGCAAATTGCAGACTTCGCTCTTCCAACATAGTTTCTTCCATCCTTGAGATGGACGCTTTATTAAACAGCGCTGAAAAAATCATTAGAAATACATTCCCGTAACTTTTCTTCATGAAATTGAATCTGTCAAACTAGTTAGTGGAGTGTACCGACAGAGAGCATACGTTTCGCTTTCCAAGCGTATAAATAAATCTTTATTATTTCTTGAAGAATAAAAATATATTTAGTGATAAATTATAGTCTATCATGATTTTATCAGTATAATTAGTTGTGAAAATACAATATTTGCAAGGTGAATAGGCACTAAATATTATAGTTATGGCTTCTTATTTCTTTTACGAAGGCAACATTTATTTGACCTTTTGGTAGATTTCATTAGCAAAATATAAGTTTGAAATATCGTGGTATTTTGATAACCTCTGTCAGATAATAGAAGGTTTAAGTTAAATAATTAACCTAAATTTATAGAAATAAAAATTAACTGTTTGAGTTTATTTCCATAAATTAAATTAATATGGAGTTTCACAAAATAAACGACAGCTCAATTAATTAATTACTCTAAAAATGGCTGAATAACGTTCGTGTAAAATATCACAGGTTCAGAATTTCGCATCTTAAATTCAGTGATGAGGCTTAACACCCTTCCTGAATGTCTAATTTTTTACTGGACGAGAGAGAATAATATGCACGTTTGTTACTAACAGTAAGTCCGCTGGCTACCCCACTATATGCTGTGATATTTTAGTCAAAAATGTATGTAAATAGGTAATCGTCAAAAATAGGACATTTACTTTCAGCATTTAATTCTGAGTTTTGAGCATATCATGATATCAAAGTGAGTAGGTATGTACTATTTTTATTGGTATTTTAATCTCCATTGAATCTCCATACAACGCAAGGTTATCGAATGTCAAAAGTTTGTTATTGTGTTGTATATCCACACCCATATTCAATATCCTGGAATAAAAGCTACACCAAATGTTATGTGTGGTTAACGACATTGGCCCATAGTCAAAACACATTTTAGCGTTACGTTTTCGTTCGAATATAGACGATGTTGCGAGAAAGTGACAATTTTCGTAGCTACTTGTCTATTTTTCTCGCAACCTCATCTATATTGGACCGAAAACGTAAAGCCAAAACGCTTTTTGACTACGGACCCTTGTGTCTGACTAAAGTCACCGCGGCGCAATTTGACCACAAAACATCGTTGATACCCACCTCGGATATCTCAGGAGTCAACGACTCATAGCCTATTAGACTCTAATTATTATCCGTAAATTCAAAACAAAATTGTCCTACAACAGCCGCCAATTTGAAAATTTACTTTATGTAACAAAATACATATAGGCAGATGAAAATATTAGAAGGTGAATGGAAAAAAAACATCCTTCATCCAATACTCTATTGTTCTAATTTTATAAATAGGTACTGCTTGTCACTGTATCTTATTTCACTTTTCGTCTTATCGCCTGAAGATAGAGTCGGTAGTCTCCGATAATAAAACATAGGCATGTTAAGATGACCGAAATGTTAGGTATCTACCTATGTTTTTTAAATTAATTGTGGCGCATGGTATTGGATGATAGCTGATCTCTGAAATATTTACCTTTTTTCTGTACTTAACATATGTAGTTATTGTCTGCTTTGTGCTTATAATGAATAAATAAAATAATAAAGTCAAGTGGAAGTTAACTAAATAGTGCTATTTTTTCAATTCACCTTGAAATGGACTTCCAACAAGTACCTACCTTCGTTTGGTTTATTCAGTAATAACTATATTCGTATTCTTACACAAGGCATGGTTACTTAGCCGGGTCTAAAATATATTGTAAAAACTTAGCTTATGTTTTGTGACAGAGGATAAGCATTGATTCTATTTGATATTGTATAGGTACTTTTTTATTTTATTTTATTTTTACAATGTATACAGGATCAGACAGTCGATTATAGTACATGATAACAATTTACAAAATCAAAAGGTGGACCAGTGAAGATCCTAAATTTACCAGAAGGGTTTCAAAAAATCATCAAAGTTAAGAACAAATACAAAAATACAAAAACACCACAACATGCATTCAAATTAATAAATAAGATAAAATTCAGGTGAACGAGTTAATTAAGACTAAGTGAACAAAAACAAGACTAAAAAATCAACGTAAGTAACAAAACAAAGCAATAAATACAAATGTATTAAAACAAATCAAATAAAATGAATGGATTCCAATGAATGTACAGTACATAAATTTCCATGAATCATTCAGCTCCGTCTCAGATCACTCTGTCCGAAATAATATCAATGTCCAAGTTATGATAAAATACATACGCATTTAATAATAAACATACTAATTCATATGCTTAACTATGTGTATATTTATATGTAAGGATTGTTTTAAATGATGCAGATGTTTTTATCTTAAGTGGTCCAAATAGTACTTATATAATAAAGTTTTTTGTTCGTCTTTTATAATAAAATTGCTGAAATGATGTTTTTTATAACTTAAATAGATAACATAACATAACATGTATAGACAATTCACACAGACCGAGCTAGTCCCAAACTTACTTACCAAGGTACTGCAATAAAATAATTATTACCTAATATAATGTACAGTTTAATAGAGAAATGTATTCAAGTTAAATGCAATGAATATACAGAGGGAGAGTTATATATCGCAAAGGCACGATCTCTTCCAACTTATACAAATTTTAATCTGTTTTCTGCCAAGAGTCAAGAATCAATAGGCCGAAGAGACAAATACCTTAAATTCTGTAATAAGTCATTCCACCCATCCTGAATGACCAATTGTTACGACAAAAAGAGGATGACCTGTAGCTACGTTTATTTCATGAAAAGAGCCCGCTGTTTACCTCATTAAATATTATGTACCTGACATTCGTTACGAATGATGAGCCCTATTTAAACCTTTTAATAAAAACAGCCTTATAACAACAAGCGACTTAAGTGCGGTATTTGAATAACTTACACGATATTATAGTAATATATTCCTTCTCCTACATAATAATATTTCCTTTAGAATTCAATACAAGCATAGCGAAATATACAATGAAGCAACACATAGATTGTCCATTCATAATATTCACACTTCCTTCTCAACAAAATAATAAACGCTAGTTATTATATCGAATAAATAATAGCCTTCAATACACACATCAATAACGTTTTTTAAAAATAGCGTGACTATTATTATTATTTTATAAACGTTATTGATAAAAACTAAGTAAATTTGGTTCATAACTGTGAAAGTATTTATATCTCCGTTTATAACGAGGAAATTGTTAATATAAGGACCTTCAGCTTCAAACCAAAAAATTGCATTGATATTATTTTCTTGATTCAAAGTTTTCAATATTAACTTTGTGGGGTGATATTTAAATAATAATTAATTGTATTAAAAAAAACAAATAATTAAAACTTCACATTATTCCAAGATACAGAGTTATAACGTTTTCGAGCCACTTTGCACTCATCTCTTCACACACTGATGACGCATTAACTATTACTGTTATTAGCACAGTGAAATTATATAAAATTTAATTATTTTCTTTAATAAAACAATAAATTAATATTATTTTATTCTTTTCATCATTCAATGCTTCATTCGGGAGTAGAAGGTAAAAATAAACTACAGTGTCGTTGTCATAGAAACGATGTATTGTGGATGTAGAGGATCAATCAGGCCGTCAAAAACCTTCTAAATCGAAAAACAGCGTTTTTCTCACCAATTGTATATGGACATTCTCAAATCATCTCTCCTGTATCACTTTAATTTAGACAACAGGTCTTCTTAAACTGCATTTTAATTGTAGCTTTTGCTGAAATTTTAAAGAGTATTTTAAGGCATATGCTACTGGATGATCACATCTTGCTACTGATGCTATATAAAACGCTATTTTAAGTTTTCATCATCGTCTCTAGCCCCAGCTATCATGCTGTTTAATAAAATAACAGCATTACGACTTATTAGTTATTTGTTATAGCTAAGTTATAACGAACATATTATCTTCATAGTTAATCGTTATAACTTATAACGATTACACCACATAATATAACTGTTTCTATCAGACCGCACTATGCATTGTGTTCAAGTATTCTATTGTGCTGCTAAATGTTCAAGGCCTTTTCAACAGAAATCAAACCATGATCAAAATGAATAATATCTATAATAATACTACATATCTGTTGAGAAAATACAAACATATTTATTGATATTGTTTGTTTTTTTTTACATTTTATTAAGGTATTAGTTACCTACCAGTGGCGTATCTTCCATTCAATTCCAACAGCAGAGCTTTACATAGTTTTTTTTTTAAGTTTGAAATAAATAAAATATTATAAAAGTTTACGAAATAACGATTCAATATTTAAATTTCTCAAGAATCTGCCCAAGTGCGTACGTCCGTTATTAACATCAGCGCTAGGTGCATCTTAGTGCAATTCTATTTAAGAGAAAGGAAAATAAGAAATGACATAATATAATATTAAAGCGTTTGTCTCGCTTGCATAGACAATGTAATCGATTAAGGTGCTATCAGCGTGGATGGGGGATCGTGAAAATTATCTAGTAATATGGAGTTCAATTTTACACATTCTATTATTTTGAATTTAATTTAATATAATTAAATAACTTTTTTGTAATATTCTTGAAGTAATTTTTATTATCACCATACAAAATAAAGAAATGTTTTATCATATATTTTAAACATATAATGGATGTTTATACTTGAAATAAAGCAATCAGTGTTTTTCTGAAATAATATCAAAAATTTATTAAAAACATTATTTAAACTAAAGAAACTAAATATTACTAAAAATAAAATAAACAATAATAAAACAATTACCTGAAATAATATCAAAAAAACAACATTTAAAGTCTTTACTTCAGGTCTTTCAAAACTAACACAAAATTACAAACAAAATTACTTTACCAACTGTCAAAACAAAAATTCTAAATTCAAATAAATAAACTAAAGGAAATCACTCCTATGAGTAGGTAGGTGGTTTTCTTTACACCTCCCCTCCAAGAAAAAAACAATTACAAGTGAAAACGTACGTAATTGTTCACTTAATAACAAATACTGGAAAAAGTTTCGTAATGTGGTAGAAATTTGACTCTGTTTTCTTGTGTCCGGTATCAACTTCATAGATTGAGTTTGAAATTTTCTTTAAAATTTTGTATGGTCCAATCTTTAATTCATCCATTTTCTTCCTATTTAGTCGATTTCCATTTTCTACGTAAACTCTGTCTCCCACTTCCAATTTATATTCTTCCCTATGCAAGTCGAATATATTCTTATTATAATTGTGAGATTTTATTGTATTTTCAAGGGCTAGTTTTCTGTCTCTATTCAAATCTTCTTTTGTAAATTTTGATTTTAATTCTAGTGGTAAAATATTAACATTTTCGCCTTCCAAAAGGTATTTTGGAGCAAACTTAGTGACTGTGTGTTCTGTTTCATTATATTTTTCTACACATTTCTGTGCAACAGTAGTCCATGCTGTTTTCCTATCACTTTCATTTATTTTACATCTTATTTTATTTACTAAGGTTTGATTTAACCTTTCATTGATCCCATTCGAAAAAGGTGAATCCACAGCAGTGAAAACTATTCTTATGTTTTCCATTTTTAGAAATTCTTTAAATTCTTTTGAATTTATGCCAGGATATTGGTCTGTTAGTACCATATCAATATTGTAGTTTTGTGTCACATTTTTTATCAGTTTAATAAAATCATTTGCGGTTTGGTTTTTCGATGTGAGAATGTAAGCATATCTCGTGAAATGATCTACCAGCAGATGTAAATATTTTTTTGTTGATCGTGATCCTCCAAACCCTCCTATGGTATCAATAGATATAATTTCAAATGGGCGTGTAGCTGGTCCTAAATGTGACATTAAACCATATTTTGATTTCCTCCTTGATTTGTTTTTTATACAAATTTCACACTCATCGCAAATTTGTTTAATGTTTGTGATGATATTCTTTGCAGTATAGCATGGTGTTATTTTATTTATCATTTGTGTTCTTCCAATGTGGCAGTAGGTATCATGGACATCTTTTATTATTGTTTTACTATATTCTTCTGATAGTATGATTTTTTTCCTTTTTTTATACATTTTGTAGTAAATATCATTCTCCAATATAAATTTGCTATTTTGTAGTTCCATATTCATGTGTTGGTCATTTTTTATATCTTGCAGGTTTACTAAATTTACTACTTTTATAAAATCGTCATTATTTTCATTTGGTTCTAGAACTGGATTTCTGCTTAAACAGTCTGCTTCTTGATTTAATCTTCCTGGGTTATATTTTATCTTAAAATTATATTGAGATAAATAATACATCAAATCCCCTAATTCCTCATCAGTTCTGGCCTTGATGTTCATATTTTCTAATGGTTTATGATCTGAGTACACTATAAATTCTTTTCCCATTAGCCAGTGTTGCCAATATTTCACAGCTTCTTTTATTGCCAGACATTCTAGATAAATTGCCTTCTTCTTTTTTTGTGCTTCAGTTAATTTTTTTGAAAAATAAGCAACCGGCTTACTGTTTTCGTTTTTATCTTCTTGTTTCAACACTGCTCCCACTCCTTTGATACTAGCATCCGTGTAAATGTATATTGGTAATTCAGGGTCAAAAATATTCAGGATTGGCTCTGAACACAGCAATTCTTTAATTTTTTCAAATGATTTCTGGCATTTGTCGGACCATATGAATTTCACATCTTTTCGTAATAAATTGTGTAACGGGTCCAGAATAATTGCGCTGTTTGGTAAAAATTTATGATGAAAATTTATTTTTCCTAAGAATTGACGTATATTTTTTCTTGTTTCTGGTATTGGAAAATTTTTCACAGCGGTTAAATAATCTTTCAGAGGTCTTACTGAATTATTTTGTATTATGTGACCTAAATATTTGGCATAATTATTTGCAAAAGTACATTTGGAAAATTTAAGTCTAAAACCTTGTGTTATTATTGCCTCCAGTAGTCTTGTTAGATGTAGTATATGTTCTTGAAAAGTTTTCGAAAAAATTAAAATATCGTCTATAAAATTTACTGCAAAATCAGAGAGTTTGTATTTCCTTATGATGTTACTCAATATTCTTTGGAAGATAGCTGGAGCAGTCTTTAATCCAAACGGAAGACACGTCCATTGGTAATGGCCTTCTTGTGTAACAAATGCAGTTTTGTGTCTATCTTCAATCTTCAAAGGTATCGACCAAAACGCTGAATTTACATCAAAAGTAGAAAAATATTTGCAGTTTACAGTTTTCACCATCAAATCCTCAATTAATGGAAATGGTTGTGATTGAGGTACGACAATTTTATTCAATTCTCTGAAGTCTATACATAATCTTGTTTTCTTGTTATCTTCTTTTTTATAAGCCAGAGTTACTGGAGCAGCAAATGGGCTATAAGATTCCTCAATCAGATTCTTCTTTAATAGTTGTGATATTTGATCTTCTATTTCTTTTCTATCTTCAGCTGTGCATCTATATGGACGTTTGTAACAGTATTTATCCACCATTAAATCAATATGAGCCTCATAATCTCGCACAGTACCTATGTCATATTTATCTTTTGCAAAGACTGATTTGTATTTTTCTATCAACTTATCGATTTGTGATTTTTCATATAAATCTAGATGGTTTACAAACATTTCAAAACCATCTGAGTTAATATGTTCATTGAAATTTATTTTACATTGGTTTGATTGTTTGTTTTCTCGTTGTAATACCTCAGTGGGTAGAAAAACATCTTCTTTATTCTTGTCACCTAGTACATCAGGAATATCGACATTTTGAATATTTGAAGTTTCTCTTTCATTTAAACTTAATATGTAATTTTCTTTTTTATCATTACATTGCATTATCTTTAATTCTTCATTTTGTATTAATCTGAAGTTTTTGATGCAATCCAATCCAATTAGAAAATCATAATTAAAATTTTCATTATCTATTATGAAAATATCCATAATCTTTTCAATATTGAAAATCTTTATTTTAAGTGTTACCATACCTTTAGTTTTCTTCTCACCATTAATAGTTTTCAAGTTAACCATTTGTATATCTCTTGTATCTGGTTTTTGTTGTATTTTTAATAATTTAGCATTAATTAATGATACATTTGAACCCGAATCATAAATTCCAGAAACATTTAAAGCATCATTTATTATTAACTTTACTTTTATTAATGGTGGCATATCTAGTTTTTTGGATTCTTTTCATTCAATTCTATTTCCAATTCTGAGTTATTTACAGTTACAATAGAATTTTGACTTTTAAACCAGCAATTTTCTTCAGAATGGTAACGTTTTCCTTTTTTCTCATTAGCACAGATTTTGCATGGTTTTTTGTATTCATTTTTATTTAATTGAGTGTCAGGATATGAAACCCTTTTTTTAACATATTTATTCTTCCCAACAAGATATTCTAATTTTCCTAATGCATTGTATAGATCTTCCGTTCCTTGTAAAGCTTCTCTATCAATTTTATCAGCAACATAATTTGGTAGTCCAAATGCTATGAGGTCTACAAGTGTTCCAGTATCAATTGATTTTCTCACTCTCAACAATAGTTTTTCTTTTTTTAAAGCATACTCAATTAACGGGCCTGTTTGATAATTAAAAGCGAGAGCGTATCTAATAGGTGACCATCCTTTGTTTTCAAAAGTCACGCAGAAACTTTTTTCCCAGTCTTCCCATCTCGATTCCACTGTATGTTTAATCAACATACAGCTGTACCAATCTTGACTGGAGTATTCCAAAAAGGCTTTTAATATTTCAATTTTTTTTATATCATCCTCGATTTGAAATCGTTTACATTCTAAATTAAAATCTTTCATCCACTGGCATGCATTTGTATTTCTGCCTGTAAATTTTTCAATCATGAATTTCTCTGCAATTTTTCCCAAATTTGGATTTTCATATTTTGTTTGCTTATCTTCAACTAATTTTGTTAACAGTTTTTCCAACGTTTCATTTAGTTTATCCATGGTGTTAAATATTATCAATAAATGTTGTTTTATAATGGATGTTTATACTTGAAATAAAGCAATCAGTGTTTTTCTGAAATAATATCAAAAATTTATTAAAAACATTATTTAAACTAAAGAAACTAAATATTACTAAAAATAAAATAAACAATAATAAAACAATTACCTGAAATAATATCAAAAAAACAACATTTAAAGTCTTTACTTCAGGTCTTTCAAAACTAACACAAAATTACAAACAAAATTACTTTACCAACTGTCAAAACAAAAATTCTAAATTCAAATAAATAAACTAAAGGAAATCACTCCTATGAGTAGGTAGGTGGTTTTCTTTACAAACATATTATATTTTATTAATACATTAATGTTGAAGACGGGCTTACCCAATTATGAAAACTCTAGATACGCCGCTGTTTGTTACATGTCGAAAATTCCAACAATTATTTATACTCAGCTATATCTGTTATTTTTTTAATAACGCTATTATCTCTGATTGTTGACGTGTGCGCATGATTTTCCTGGAAATCTGTCATGATATGTATTATGAATATATATTTATTATTAATTCATTAATTCCAATTTTGGCGAATTTATTACACATACTAATAATTGTGAGTATTATGCATCGGCTTGTATGTATTTATAAAACGAATTAAATTATATATAGTAATAAAAATAATATCTGACATTGCTCTTCAGTTAAAAAATAAGGAAATTTAAAATACTTTGGTCACGGAATGAGAAGAAAAAAATACCAACTCTTACAACTGATAATTCAGAGAAAAATATCAGGAAGAAGAGGATTAGGTCGGAGAAGAATCTTTTGGCTTCGAAATTTAAGACAATGGTTCAGAAGTATCACCACATCACTGTTCAGGGCTGCAGTCCACAAGATGGAAATAGCCCTCATGATCGCCAACCTTCGCAGAAGCGATGGCAAAGAGAAGAAGAAGCATAGAAATACAAACTCACTGAATTTTGTAAACAGACTCTGGAAAAGCATAATATTTTGAGATATACTGATTAAAGGAATTTCTATTTTCCAGTGTCACGTTAAGTATGTACAATAAATTTTAATCAAACATTTATCAGTGAGGTACACCACTTATTCTGAATATTAACTATGATTTTTTTTAATATAAGTTTTTACATGTTTATAACGTTCAGTTAAAAAATAGTGGAGGAATAGAGGAGTGGGGAAATGGAAAGGAAAAATGAGGGTAATTTTAATAATGTGTACATACGAGTACCTACATATTATGTTATATCTTTTCTAAAACTTCGAGAAAAATCATTGCTTGCATAGAGACAAATAAGAAAATTAATATGGAAAGCACATTATTAAAACAATAAAGGCAAATACATAATATAAACATAATTCTTAATATTAACTTATTTGTATTCAAACAGAAGCGATACTCTGCAATCTGCATATTATTAAAATCAGATGTAGGTATGGAGTTCGCATCACAATACAGAATACAATATAAATAATATAACCTTTTCAATATATAGCACTACTAACTGTCCTCATTGAATTAATATCGTATACGTATGATTGTCTATGGTTTTATTTTTATTTTATTGCCCATATAAAGATTCCCAGTTTAAAAATACAATGCGAATCCTTACAAATACGACCGTCATGACGGCTGATTTTAATTATTGATATACCTTAATATACATATATAGATAATAGAGTACCTATACTTTAGAAGTGACAGTTGGTATTTGTCATCAAAGGGTTTCACACATGTCGTTAAGCCACTATCTAGCACGCATTCAGATTTCCTTATTTTATAGGATAGAGCAAATAATACGAGATCGTACCGTTTTTATATCGATAGATGGCTGCTGTTTTCTATTAAATGAGTTGATTCGCCCTTTTGAAAGCTTATTCCCGAGACGATGCCTGGTAGAATCCAGGCGCAACGTTCGGAAAACGAAGTGCCTAACGTTAAGAACTGATCCAAACGTCGATATCTGATTGATTTTATGATATTATATTGGTAGCATAATTTGTTTGGTTGCATTACCAGTTTTTTCTTAGAATCCCCAGTCTATGAACATTAAAGGTCATTGGATAAAATAATATGTATAGTAAAGGTAGATGATAAGAACAAAACCAGACGGTTGTATTTGAGTCGTCTATCGTGTATGTAGTAGCTACGGGCATTGCATTTTAATAGTCTAGCTACCGCAGAAAGACAGCGTACGTTTAAGTAAAAATAAATTATCCTATAGCTATCATTGTGTATAATAGTTATATGGAAGAAATCACTACATTGTTATAATCTCTCGCTATTATCGACCTAGTATTTTGTATTTTATATCGTTCTGTTAACACTGTTATAATATAATGATGACGTGCAAAAAGAATTCCATATCATTACGACATATTCCAAAAGTGGAGTAGCCAGGAGACCAGCTGCGTGTAATAATAAACATGCAAGCTGTCCTCGCAGTGCCAACAAAAAATTAAGACATTCAGAATCGGTGGCAAGTATAAATACTATATAAATAGTGGTTACTGTAGTATAAGTAGTTATTATAAGTATATAATTATATTGAATTAAGTATAACCTGATGACAAGCTCATTAGAGCTTATCGGGATTTTGTACACATATTGTAATTTTTATTTGAATAAAGTTTTTTTATAAATAAAAAAAAATACGGTGTGAGGGTATAGAATATAAGTAGCTATGGTAAAACTTTACGCTAATTACCTCCCGCGAATTTAATAAGCATTTGGTTTAACATAACAACCTAATTGCACGATTTTTTCCAACATCTGGTATGCAGATAATTATGCACTAAATACATTAAATATGTAAAAAATAATCCTCTTTTATAGTGGACTGTAGATATAATATGTTGTAGGTATGTAGTTTGCACACATTCCAAAGAGAGGCGCTGAATACGAGTGTGTGTCAAATTACTATGCGGCCTTCTGTTTACATACATAATATACACACACTTGACCAAATATTATATACGTAAGTGTTACTAAATGACCAAGTATTCACTTGGTACAAAAAACGTGTGAAGTGAATTCATTCATTCGTTTTTCTTAAATCATTTAATTAAACTTTGTTGGTCCCAATCACTCGTAAATGAGATGACAGTTTTGTGGAAAATATACAAAATGTTGAGGATTTCAAATTAACTTAAACAAGCTATTTCTTATATTTATTTATTAACATAATATACGGCCTTTAAAAATAGCCTTTACAGTACAATAACATAAAAAAACACTTGAAACAAATCACAATCAACATATATGAGATACAAGGAAAACAAAAACATGACAACCGAAACTACACGGAATTCTCAATGGAAAGCATGTATCTACCTCCGAACAAATCCGCTCAGAGCACATTTCCTCACGGTGTACTCGCAACAACAACAACAGAGTTAATCCTTCGAAAATAAGCGAAATTATTTTTAGCCACTCTACAATCGTATAATGTTACATGTGCGTAAAAAATGGCCATCTCATTAATTGTGTGACATTCGGGTAACAGTATTTTTTACCGGACACAATATACATAGCTACGAAAATAACATAGCATTTTTACACAGCGAAGATGATTATATTATATACAAAGTACACTCATACATACTTCTTTAAATAAGCAGGTAAGTAAAAAGGAACGATAAAGAGAAAACCTGTTTTTAACGAAAACATTTCTATATTCGTAGTAGTAAATACAAGAGGTACTCAAATACAATTCGCATTACGGACACATCCAGTTATGCAATAAACAACATTATTGCTATGTAAAAGTGTGTATAATTATTTATTGAATGAGATAACCAGTGAACGGTATGCTGTCTATTGTAGACTTTAGCCCTCAATCAATTACATGACAGCCAATATTTATTGAAAATTGAGGAGGTTTAAAAAACACTATCAGAAATATTGTTTCTTTGGATATCTACTACTTCCACAAAAATATTTTATAGGAGTTCTAGTTTTGTTTCGAAAACTCTGTATTTATAAAAAAAATGTTTTATAGGAGTTCTTGTTTTGTTTCGAAAACTCTGTATTTTGAGATAAAAGTAATGTTATTAATGTTGCATTAAATATTACTTATTCTCCAAGGAATTTCATCATTTCCTACTGTCGATCATTATAATTATAGAAGGAAGTACCTACTACGCAATACATTGCTATATTATATACATATTTGTCACTGAGAATCTTGTAAGATAAAAGATAAATAAATATGTTTTTGGGTTTAGAATTACAATTTGGTATAATAAAACATAATATAAATTATTAATGCTAAAGGTCACCACGGTGTCTGCACACCGACATTCCCGAAATATAATCACACACCACCACTCTCAAACAGTTCTCGTTATGGTTGGAAGCACTAAGTCCAACTCCACTCTGAAATATTATAATATGCCTAAGATATAGTTGTTTAGAGTTAAGACAGACAGCTGATAGAATAACATATAAATTACGTACCTATATAGCTGTGCAGTGATATATAATCTTTAGTGTAATTCAAGAGTTTTTGTGTTTACACTGTGGAAATCCATTTTTAATTAGTATAATACTTGTAGGCATCTTCAGGGAAACTCCCTGAAATGTTTCCCTGAAGATGCCTACAAGTATAGGCGAAAACGTTCGGTATCTAACCTAACATAGTGGAGATTAAACAGTGCTCAATAATATATTTTTATATTTTATTTAATAAAATTAATCTTTAGTGTGTGTGTGTGTCGTTTAACACTTTGCAAAAGCTGATAATTCCTAGGCATTTTTATGATATGAGGTATTAAGAGTGTTTTATTTTTTTTCCAATAAACACTTTTTCAAGTAAAAATCCTGTAAAATGTTGGCACTCTGTGGTAGTCATATAGTAGATAATTATCTTTGTGCATATTTTAATGTCTTTTGTTTATATACTGTATGTAAGTGTCATCAATATTTTTTAATTAAAGAATATTTATTTATTTAATTAATTTTATTTTATGTGATAATCTTCCGGAAAATGGTGAAATCGTATCTGGTTGATAAATCATTTAACTCAATTAACGAAATGATAAATAAATAAAAATTCCTTATTGTTTTTGTGATATAATTGCTCTTTTTCTATAATTTGAATAATTTATGTGTTAAAATATTTGATGTTGTAGGTATATCCGGACTCTTTACATCCGTGACTACGAAAATGCCATATTTGTTTCATCAGCTGTTTTATTTTTAATATATTTGAGGTTGTGATGAATGTTATAAAATGAATGTATGACGAGTCCAAGTGCAGTTATAAACAATAAAACAATATTACCTAAAGACGTTGTCCTATGTATCCCGCTACCTAAAAAAATATCTGATTGAAGATAAATTTTTCTTCGAGAAACACCTCCTGGAGGGCCTTTATTCTAAGTGAGAAGGTTTTTGGGAGTATCCATATACCTATGGGTTTATCAGACACCTTTAATAAACTTTTTTTTTAATTCGTGTTTTTATTGTACAGGCAAAGTTGTCCTAGTAAGTGAATATTTTTGCCTTACTCCAATTGAGACATGAAAAAAATGTTTGTTTTTTTTGTAAGTAAGAGGCTCACGACGTGGATGTATAAATAAATAAATAAATGTATTCTTGTTATTTCCCAATCCTGTACAGATTGCTCACAAATTTATGGACTAAATAACATTATGCATTCAACTAACAATGCTAATATACCTTTAGTACACCTTGTTATATACAAAATTCCTTTGAAGTGATATCACAAAAGGTAATAAAAATAATCATTACCTACTTCATAAAATACATAAGTTTACAGATTAAGAGTTGAAAGGTCTAATTTATTATAAGAGATTATCACAATAATGCGTGTGATTAAGCGATCACTTGTGATAAAGTTGTCTGATTTTATTGAACTCAGGTATTGAAGGTTCATAAGATACGGTTCGTTGTTTCAATGTTGCAACTATTAAGCTGATATTTGATGAATTAATGCAGAATGAAACCAATCTACATATGCTTTTGTTATTTTTTTTATTCTTTACTGTTCATGATTTACAAGCAAAAATGGGTTTATGCCATGACTAATTTTATTTCATATTAATAGTGCCGGTGTACACGTGGTGGAATTCCATAATCAGGTAAATTGAAACAAGTGTTTCTTTCTTCTATAGATTATAAATCGTGTTATAAATCGTGAGAGAGACATCTTTCGACATTATCAGGTATGTATACCTAAATCTATTTATAATCTATAAAAGAAATAAACACTTGTTTCAATTAACTTTATTTCTTTGGTTTTTTTTTAAAAAAAACCAAAGAAATATCTGGGTTTTGTTATAAACCCAAATACAACCTTATACACCTTTCACACTAAGCTAAAAGCTTGTGCCGTGAAAGGGGAGTTTGCCGGCACCTGGAATCGAACCACGGACCCCTTGTTCCGAAGGCCGAGACTCTACCTCCAGGCTACCGACGAACTCTGGTTATTTACTATAACATCACACGGTAGTATTTAGATTTTTTCCTATATAGTCTGGGCGATGTTCCCTGCTCCACAATCTACCTATTTAATATTGTACTTGTGTTGTATTATTATTTTCATTTCCAATATTTATGTATATGTATGGGTACCTGTAATTGATTTATTATTTTCAAAGATGAACTATTATTACTTACTCTGTGATTATTCATGAGTAGTGATAGGATACAATGCATGTATTTCTGGGTTGATAAAAATATTGTTTTTATTTTTTAACTGCATTTACTTTATTTTAATGTTTTCTTATGTACTCAAATGTTTTTTTATTTTATTATTTTGTTAACTTAATATTTATTCTCCATTGTTTATGTAATGGGTTCTTGGTTGTATGTTTACTTTTTTTTATATTTATATGTAAATTAGATAAATTTTTTGTTTTTTTTTTTTTAATAAAAAGATATATCTGGGTTTTTGTTATAAACCCAAATACAACCTTATACACCTTTCACAGCAAGCTAAAAGCTTGTGTCATGAAAGGGGAGTTTGCCGGTACCTGGGATCGAACCACGGTCCCTCTGTTCTAGAGGCCGTTATTAAACCGTTGTTAAAGGCTTATAGCCGTTTATTTTATAAAATAAATAAATAAATAAAATATCCCATAAGCCAGAAATTAGAAAAAAAATACAGAAAAGAGTTTTAGTGTTGGCACAGAGAGGACAGTTTACATGTTTATTAGATGGAGCTAGTTTGCTGGCTGCCCCGTCTCGTGCTGATATTGTAGTAAAGTATACAGAAAAGATTGACTGGAATATTTCTACTCCGGATAATTTATTCTTGTCGCTCGTTCCCTCAGTGCTGAGTAGAAACTTCAACCGAATTTTACCACTATTACTACCCCTAATTGAAGTAACCAGCGGACCAAAAGCAAGCAATAAATATGAAGATTGTCCTCTCCATGACAACAACAAAAAATAAGAACTTTTCAAATATTTTGTGACTAACACTGTGTAATTGTTTCTGATGATGGATCAAGTAGTACCGAAAACGTTAAAACCAAATACAGTTGTTTGAGTGAAAAATCAATGTTACTTTCATTTTGCATAAATGTATAATAAAAAATAAGGCTTTTTGTATGGGTGGCATGCCTCATCACTGCATTATAATTGTTAATTGTCTTATACGTGGATTTTACAAACACCTGCTTTTTAAAGTACCCACGTCCTAACAATTTTTTTTGAGATATGCCATTGCTCTTGCAAGCAAGTGATATAATAAAAAAATTGTATCCTGCTTGCAGAAGGAACTATGGACTTTCTAGCATTAATATTTATTTATTTATTTTATTCTTCACTGTACACTGGTTACAATTTTACATAAAAATTACAATATAACATTTAAAAAAAAACACTATCATAAAAATATCAGTTATACTATTCAATGTACAGAGGGCGAGTTTATCGCCATAATGCGATGTCTTCCAACGAACCCGGTTTATTTATTTATTTAATTATTATTTTTGTTTACGTATTGGTTAATATCTGCGTATCTCCTTCACTAAAATGTACCCAATAAAATAATTTTGTATAATATTACGTACCTATAAATGATCAAGTAGGCTGATATGGATTCGTTTGGTGTAGTGTTTACAAGAGATAGTGACTGGAATAAGTAATTATTATACTATGCGTCACCCACACATTATACTAAATACATTCAAACACTACAAACTATTGCGTAATAATCAAACATATAATATATATTATTATACTCATTGACCAATATGGTATAATATTATACTTATAACGCAGAAATTATTTTCCTAGAAAACATTATTCAAAAATTAATAAAAAGAGAATTATTATAATGTTCTTTCACTCCGCGATATTATGATGCAAATGATGATGATGATTCTGGATGATTTTTTTTTATGACGCCGTTTAACAGTCCCTAGACCGTCTCAAGGGCGCCTTTTATTTTTATTTAACTATTATAAAAATTTTAAAGCACTTTAATTGTCAAAAATTTGATTAAAATGCGAGACATTTATCTTATTATTAATTGTCACAAATTTTATTCACTTATTCATACTTGAAATTTGAAATTTTTAACTAGTTTCAAAATAAAAACACCGAAAAAAATTATCCTTATAAAAAAACTATTGAAACTAAAAACAACGTATTAAAATTTTGTTAATTTAAATCATTATAAGACCATAATATTTAATTTTTAAAAATGAGACGTCAGATGGTCAGCTAATGGTCGCTTTCCTACTTATACTCAAGTATTGCACATTCTATATACCTATACCTGACAAAGCAATAAAAAGACTCCTCAAATAAAGATAATGTTGTACAAGCCTTGCAACGCATTTCAAATTTTCCTATGCTTTCTTTTTTCCTATCTCCTCACCATACCAATAAAACTTAAGATAAATAAATAAATAAATAAATAAAAACTTTATTGAAAAAAAAAAATATTTCAAATGGCGGGTTTATTGCCGTGGGCAATTTCTGCCAACCAACCACAAGATACTCAAGATAGATGACATATTTCATCGCTGAATTGATATTTACGAAAACCTACTTAAACAAGGCATTCGCAAACTTACAGTAAAAAAGTGGGACACCTATTTTTGCCGAAGACTTCACGGAAAAAAATAATTTGTGTTTATTGTACGGAATTTATCTATAAACAAACTCACTAATGATTCATAGCTATTGCAAAATAAATATTGTTTTGTTCAGCTAGTGAGAGAGATAAATTTATTATTATTATGTTTTGATCATACTTAACCGTTTTAAAAACATCATTAAAGTGAAATGATCTATGAATTACACTTAAATTCCTGTTACAACTCCGTTAGATCATAATTTACAAAGATCAATGAGATCTTAAAAATAAATCTTCGAATAAATAATATTTTAATCCGTTCGTAAATATGTATATGAACGTATGTATGTTTGTTTATATTATTCTCTTTATAGTCCCTTTTACCAAGCAAATATCAAGGTAACTAACACCTTCTTTGTAAAGATGCATCTTTGAACTATGTTCTGGATAATAAAAATAAATATTTATTTAATAATTCAATAAAATGAATTATATATTTTTTATTGTGTGGTATTGCTAGAGTTCACGCATTTTGGTAATATTTTTTTTTATGAATTTTTATATAAATAAATTAATTTTGATTTAAAATTTATAAAAAAACATGGATATTAATAACATGACATGTATAATTCATATACTCAAGTAATACTTACTATAAAATGTAAAATTGTATTAATTTTGTTTAATTACCTACTTAGATAATTATGTATTACAAAGTTAATACCACCACCACCACCATACCATTACAGCATATCCCACAAGTGGGGTAGCCAGCAGACCAGATGCATATAATCAACATGGAAACTGTCCTCTTACATCTTAAATTCATTAATTAAATTCTTACATATTACATCTTAAATTCAGCGATGAGGTTTGCCACCCATTCTGAATATCTTGATTTTATATTGGCACGGAGAGGACAGTTTGCAAAGTTAATACCGATACAATCAATGTATATAAGGAATATTATTTATTAAGATTTATACCAATGGCTATGTGAATTCATCCAGATATATGTTGAAAGACAGAAGTGTTTCTCAAGATATGTATATTTTATGAAGATGCTTGTTAAA
Organism: Athripsodes cinereus; assembly: GCA_947579605.1. Classification (NCBI taxonomy): domain Eukaryota; kingdom Metazoa; phylum Arthropoda; class Insecta; order Trichoptera; family Leptoceridae; genus Athripsodes; species Athripsodes cinereus. The sequence continues at coordinate 23,548,098 of OX388320.1, forward strand.
AAAACAAGAAATACACATACCTACGTTCAAATTATATCTCAAAAAATCATTGCATTACGCATTGTTTTACGATTTTTTTGTTATAGGCTATTTTACATATTCCTTATGATATTTGGGTTAGTTAGAGATAATCACGTCCCTGCGATGAACTATTCTATTCTTTCCAAGACCATCCACTCGTTTCCGAGTTATTTAGTACGATGATCTAATTCACTGTAAATTGATCGTTTTTTAGTGTAAAATTGCTTGTAATCGATGTACAGAAAATTATCAATAAAATATTCTTACTGTCTATTTATTTTGGATGTGTAATGATCATTACCTCAGCGTACCCGAGTTTTAAGCTAGTATTACAACAAATAATTAACGATATCCAATTTCAACCCGTATATAAAATTAAAACTGTAATAATATCAAACGCATTATATTATATAAAACCTTAAATCGATTTAAATTATAGGTTCATATTAAGTAAGTAATATTGAAGAAATTAACCGAACAATTTTAATTATAATATGGTCAGAAACACGAACAGGCAACATCATTAATTGATCACAAAATAAAATTAAAAATATTAAATGTAGGTATGTATATATTAAAATATTGTTAGTCGATTGAAATGGAAGTAATTTTTAGAGGCGGGAAAAAAACTTGTTTTTTTAAAGATCACCGTTTTGAACGTAACTGCATTAAGTTTAGTAAGAATGTAACGGAAAAGTATCGTTCTTCCACCATTTTCTGCAAATTTTGAGCGTCCTGAAAGAGGCAATCAGATACATATTTGGAAAACATGGAGTAAACGAAAGTAATGAACATTTATTAAATTGAATGTTACTGTGAAAATTGACATAAAATAACATAACATGCATAGACAATTAAAAATACATTGAGCTAGTCCCAAACTCACATAATTATGAATCTTGTATTAAAGGTATTTACGCGACAATACGCAAATACTCATACAATACGCATATACCTTTGAAAAAGATAATTAATCATTTTGCCCTAGCCTGAAATCGATCTCAGGACCTCGTGGCTCAAAAGCAATAGCGTCACCTCCGCGCCACACCAGCCGCCAATTTATATTAATAAATTTATACATTTATAATATAGTACCGAACATATTTTTATTTCGCAGAATTAAGGTATGTTGGCCCCCAATCCTGAATGTCAAGATTTTGAAAAGCATGGAGAGAATGTCCGGCATAATAAGTATATAACAACAAGCAGTTATTCTACTGGCTACCTCACTTAAGGGGTATGTTGAAATAATACAGGAGACTATGTACTGCTATCGATAGAGTAGCATTAAATATATCGAGCGAAAAACTCGAGAACATCTACTCGATATATACGATTAAATAATAGCAATATCGTTACTAATACGAGCAAGTAAGCATATCGATGTAGAGTACGTACACTGTGATGTATGTAGATGTTCATCAGCAGTAGGTAGTAGTAGTAGAAAATAATATAATATAATATGTTATTGGTTATTATTGTTATTATTCTAGAATAGCTGGTTTTATTATTATATGTACACGTAAACAGGTTTAATAATATTAAAATACATAGAAAGTCATGGATATAATAGCATCGTTGTAATTATTACTGAATCGGTATCTTATATACGATAGTATGATTGAAAATATGCTTTAAAGTCGATCTTGTAACAGGTACTTACTTTAATATAACCTATCAAAGCAGAATCGATTATGTTATACATAAATATATAGTATTTTTTTCTTATTTAATCATAAAGAAAGCAGATTATTTTGTTTATATATCTTTGAAGTACTATGTATTCTTAATTTTTGATTAGTTTCTCGAAAACAAATGTAGATTTTATTTATTTTAATCTGATTGCATTTCTCTATAAAATTGTATGCATTGTGAATTGTGATCAATGTACAGCAAAGAATGAATATATAAATAAATTGTATCGATCGATGAGATTACAAAATTAATTCGAATGGGGTAACTAATAGGTTTGATGTATTCAAAATAAATCTATTTTGTGTCGTTCACCTGATAGTAAAACATGGCTCATGGCTGAATTTAAAATGAAAAACATCTTACAGGTGAAGACAATGAAGTGTAATCATAAAGTTTTATAAAAATGATCCAGTATCCAGGTAGGATGGAGCCGTTCTCTCCCCAGGCCTCAGTATCGTCGGGCTTGTCCCCCAACATACTTAAAATGACTGACTACAAACAGAAACGGAATAAAGCCTCGGACACATAGATCTCTACAGGGAAGGGGTCCATTTACGGGTAGCCCCCTTGACCGTAAGAACTTGAAATAAGGATACTTTTTTTTTATTTATCCTTAAAAGGTTCCTTAAATATTCCGAACGCTCTAACGTCATTATCTAAGAAAGGCGGATTGTGAACGAGAGGCGGAGTCTTTCGCCTTGTTAGGACTTTGTCAATCTGTCGAAATTAACAAGACGAAAGACATCGTTCTCGAGAGTAAATCACACAGTAGAAGTAAACATTCGTTTTTTTTAAATTGGTTTTGTAATTCTACTAGCTAAACACCGACACAGTGAATACGAGTAGTACAGGAATCGATCAAAATTCGCTAGTATCGATAACAAAATTATACACTTTTGTTTTTTATCAAAGTTTTTTTCATCTAAACTTAGTCATGATACGCGAATTCACAAACCATTTATGTTTATGTAATTTATAAAACATAATTTGAATACATAATGGTAAGTAGGTATGAATTTATGATGTCCAATATGGAGATTCAATTTAAATCAAGGCTCTATCAAAATAAGAACACGTTCTTTCTAAATCTGTTAACATTTTTTTTTATTATAATATGTAAATTTTGAAACAGTATTTATTGTAATATCTTTTTATCATTAATCTATGATACCTTTTATGCACAACTTATTAATGCAAGATGTAATAGCAATTATGATTGCAGTGTTGCACCATGTAAGTTTTCAAATTAAGAATCGAACAAAAAATATGCAAATCGAACAAAAAACGTAATCGAAACTTAAACATATGGCTCTGATGAATATGTTTTATGACATACTTTCTTCTCTTGAAATTTAGATAATTATCAACTTTTTTGTCTATACTATCACGACTTCAGCACAAGTGATATAGCCAAAGGAATACTTACATATAAATTAACATGCAGGCCGACATCTTTTTGTCATTTTTTAGTTAATGATTTCATGTTTAATCGATAATTTTAAGATGTGAAATATGCTAATAATGCAGTTTTACGAAAAGCTGTAATTTACACAACGATTCAGAATGAAAAATAATTCATAATGATCCAAAAGAAATACTTTTTTTATAAGTCATTTATTTTGTTTAGTGGTCAACGTTTTTGACTGGATTTTTATACAAATAAGGACAAAAGTGTGAATGAAAATTACTACAATTTCATTCATTATACTTTTTTTACTATGTGGTGCACTCGGCGAAGAATTGGCCTCTCACTCTTTTCCGTAAGTTTTCAAGAGTCCCAGAAAAAGGACGTGATGAAAATTTGGGTTAGTTGGAAGATATCGCGTCCTTGCGATAAACTCGCCCATTGTGCAAAATATTTGTATATACCATGTTGTTATCTCATTCTTTTTGTTTAAATATTTTGTACAATAAAGTTTATTATTATTATTATTTCCACCCATCCCGATACGACGAAAAAATGTTATATCATTATTAAACCACACTGCACCGGGACCTGCAATGGGACGATATGGTATAGATTGGTAACGAAGTGCTATTTTTTTCAGAAAACATGTTCCAAAACTAATGTTAATAAAATAATAACACAAGCTTTTAGCTTACTGTGAAAGGTGTATAAGGTTGTATTTGGGTTTATAACAAAACCCAGATATATCTTTTTAAAAAAAAAAAAAAATAGTAAACTGTTTCACTGCATAACATGATTATGGCAATAATCTCTCTCCTATTTATAATTAAGTAATGCACTTCTTATATACCAGACAAAACTATAAAAAGACATCAACAATTAATAGAAATACAATCAATGTCTTTCAAGCCTTACAACACTAATGTTTTTGGACGCAAAATTTGATTGGTCGCATTACCAAGATTTTTCCTTAGGATCTCTAGTCTACAACATAAGTCGATAGCCCTAACGCCGTATCTGAAGTGTTATATCATTATTATTAAATAGTACCTACCTATATTTTGTATGTATTCTATTTCTAATGTACTTCCTATCAAATTACAGATTCGATAATGAATTATGACAGTAAGACATACCTATACTGTATCAAAACATGATTAATTATTAATCTTAATCTTAAGATAAATTATATCTATTATACAATACCTAATATAATAATAAGATATTATTATAATATTTAATTACATAAAATCTTTAGTCATCTTAGCTACAGGAGTAGGTAATACCGAAATCTTATAGAAATAATTTATAAAAATTGGATTTATCGATAAATTTTTACTTACCTCAAAATTCATAAATTAATTATAATAAATACCTTCTTTAAATGTAAATATTAAAAAAAAAGGCATTTTAAGCACAATGCTGGTATATTGAACCCACGTTTATTTATTTTTTAATTTATTAATACATTTTACGGCATGAGAGCCTATTGCATAACAATAAAGTTGACAGAAAAAATATTCCATACATTACTTAAAACAGCCATAAAAACACAAACATATATTAGACACCAAAGAATATAAAATCACATTAATTTCTAACTATGAAAATTCTGAGCTCTATTTAGAGCTTGATCCTTTGATATCCTGGATATTTGGATAGGTGGATTTTTTCTGCATTGGCTATTAAGTTTTTGTGTGATCATGACTGATCATCTGGAGATTAATCTGATTGTATAATGCTCAAAAGTGTGGATGTCAATTCTGACGCCACTTTAAAAAAACATAAAGTTTGTGGAGTCCACGACGAAGACTAGGTCTTCCACTCTTTGCAAGGAGTTTTCCAGCGTCCTGCAAAAAGCAGTTTTCGTAAAACAACACGCATTGAGACATTTAACATCTTGGTATGCCTCCCATACTGAATATCTTTACTTTTATTGCCACGGAGGGGACAACTTGTAAGCTTGTCACGTCTTCTTGGTCCGCTGGCTACCCCACTTGTGGAATATGTCATAATTGGGATGGGAGGACATTAATGAATTTGAATTTTCTATAGGATTATAGACAAGATTGCTTCATCACATTTATTCTTATGTACCTAAACTGATTTGTTGATTTTGTTATGTGAATGACGATGTGCAAGAAGTATTAAATAAATATTTTTTTACATAATTATATTCGAACCGCGTCCAAATTAGGAACCTAGTCCTGATAAACCTAACGAGTTTATGGAATAACCACAATCGTCTCGCCCTTCAAAACGCTCCTCTAAAAGCACAGAGCAGAAACTAGTTTCTTCAAAAGATAAATCGATTAGAAAAAAAATGCTTTGAATGAAGAAAGCTTGTATTCTCACTTGTAATTACAACAGCTATTACGGCAGTTCCACAAGTTAGGTAACCAGCCATAATTCATTTCAAGACTAGATGAATAAGATAAACGATATCTCTGTACCATTATAAATAAAAACAGGAAACGAGCATCCCAAAATGAGACAATAAATAAATTTATTCCTTAGATTATCGACAAACAAAACTTTCATATTATGTTTAGATAACTCTGTACTCTGGAATTAATGTCATCATCAAAACATTTATTATTATTAATACTTATTTATTGATAAAAAAAAACATAGCACATTAGATAGATACATGGATGGTTTATTACTACTTTCCGTGTGTATTGATGTGATAACGGCGGATAACAAGTTAAGTGTTTGATATAATAGCTGATAAGGAATCCCTTTTAGTGGAGATAATACTTCAAGTAGGTCACATCATAATATCAATGACATTTTTTGACTGCATTGAGTCGGGTTTAAAAAAATATATACAATCTATTCCAATGGCTCTTTCCGGGTATACAAGGTAGAAACCAGCCTCTTTCATTCATAATGTCTTTGTGAACATTGAAAATAACACGTCTCTGGAGACACTTCACCTCAGCTTTCTGTTATTCACCAATTTTGTATAAACATACATACATAATATATCATCACGCCGCTTCCCTCGCGGGGTAGGCAGAAAGGATCGAGCCCCACTTCCTTCTGTCCTTGTATACATCTTTCGCTTCCGTCACTGTCATACAATTCCTCATGCATGCTCTCCTGTTCAATGTGCTCAACACGTGACCGTCCTGTACGATTTGATTTAAATTATTTTGCCATTTGATCCTCGTGTTTCTCCCACCATTCCTCATAGCCAAGTATAATTTCTTGGTCATTCTGCCCTCAATCATTCTTTCCACATGCTCTAACAATCGTAACTGGGGTAACCAGGCGATCAACTGCATGTAATAAGCATGCAAGCTGTCCTCCCAGTGCCAACTAAAAAATAGAGACATTCAGAACAGGTGGCATGCCTCATTGCTAAATTTAAGATTTAAAATGTCTGATTTTTATCGAACACCTGTCTAAAACAGACGCTCGAAATTTACGGAGCTGAGTAGGAGATCAATTCTTTGGAGTGTAAACAGATAGAAAAGATATTATTTCAATATTGAAAACAAGTTTATTTTGACTTTTTTCAGAAAATTTTAACTTTACTTTCTATCTCAAGACTAATGTGACTGAAGGACTGATTTCTAGTATTTTAGGATTTTTTGCTTTTATATTTATGTTTTTGTATTGTTTTAAGTATTGTTTTATCGTTGTTTTTAAATTTACTATTTTAGAGAATTTAACTTTTACTTTTTTTTCCTCAAGACTGAGACATTTCTGGTAAGAGTGGAATCTTCGCTGGTCTACATGTTAAATGTATTAATTGTCAACATGTTGTGTAACGACTGTTTGATTCTAAATATTGTAAAAATAAAAATAAAAAATAAAGTCACATTGCTGGAATGAGTTTAATCAAGTGAACATTTAGCGAAGTGGATGGTTAAAACTTAAATACTTCTAACCACAGCTGTCAGTAAAGTATTTAATTTATAAATGGTTCTCAAATCAACAGTCAAGAAAAAATAATTACAAATTATGTATGAGCGATCTATTGACATGGAAGTAAAATATATCGTATATTTTTTCAATAACAAATCAAAAATAAAATTTACTCTGTCATTATTATTGTAGACAAAAAATATTTAGGTATTTATATACTTACTTTTTTATCTACAAAATAAATTATCCAATTATTTTGCTATCTACCTAAAAATATAAATACAATTTACGACCTACTTAATCTAAAGTACTATCTTAGTTATATCTACTGATAAATTTGTGTTTTTTTTTTAAATTTAGATATCAAATTAAGTAGGTATCTAAAAACGATAAAAATAAAAACATTTACAAACCTACTTCTAAGAACAAAAGTCACATGTTAAAAAAACAATAATTTTGCATTTTTTTATGTTTTACTATGAATATTTTTCCATTTTTTACCTTTCGGTGTTATCCTCCATTCAGATGTCAGTACATTAAAAAAATAAATCTTAAAAAATATAGATCCTTGAATGATCACTTGTCACTGATTGCTTGATTTCATTTTCAAAACAACAAAACAAATTAAATCTGACAAAAACAAAAAACATTAAAAAAATCACTAAATCAACTTACAATAATAATAATAATAATAAAAACACTGTAACTAAACAGATTCAAATCTGTGAACACAATAAAAACATAAAACACTACGTAAAAAACTTATAAGGCTTAAAAAAAACTGCTATAGCAACAAAAATAAACAAACTATTACACGATGCCAATGTATTGAATAAAATAAATAAAACTATTAAGAATAAAAACTTAACGAAACAATAAAAAAATACAAATTTTATTGGTTAAAAAGGGTACTATTCTAACCATAAACTGCATTAAAAATTATGCACAGTTTGCGAAACCGGAAAAAATACGAATTTTTAGAATTCGAACGATTATCAAATCAGTTTGCGCGGGAAAAATCGACACTCCTCCCACTATAAACGTTCACTCTCGACTGTTTGAATTTGAAAACATTCTATTCCACGATGAACGAGTAACGAACGAGCAGTGTCAATGCGCACGCGACAGTTGGAGGGAGTGAGTAATATATTTTCCCCGTGTGTGTGAATAGTGCGGATGAAAACACGTTTCTGGAAAAATGACAGGAGGTAGTTGGGCTAGACTAGACTGTATGGAAGTACTTTATTGAGGCAGATTTTTGTATGGGAGTAAATTTATTATTATTTCTAGTTCCTACTAGTGTTGTATTACCCGGCTCTCTCAGTGAATAAATATTAAATTTACAAATTAACACTCGGACATTCCCAAAAAATGGAAAAAATTAGACAAAATTAAAATGGCAACACCATATTAAGGATTTAACTCAACATACAACTCATCTGTACGACCAATATATTATCCAAACTCCTTTCTTTAGTAGGAAACGTTCATGGTAAAACATGGCACTAATCCCAAAGTGCACTTAAACCAGCCTAAGCCGATTCGTAAGCATCGGTCACCCTTCCTGTTTCCTGCTAAAAAAATCAGTTTACAAAATCTTTTAGTTGCGTTCTATATAAATAAATGTTTTGACAGTTCTACACATGTTACAATACAATAATTATCTGACGTCAAATATTGGTGAATTTGGTTTGTGTAGCAATTAAGTTATTATTTTTAGCAAATATGATGTTCTTATGCAAACAAAATACAATACAGTACAAATAAGAAATATAATAATGTTTTATCTTTGCCTTGATATATGTAATCTTCTAATATATAAAAGGAAGTCGTGTGTGTTACAACACTTATAACTCAAGAATGGCTGTACCGATTTGAATAATCTCTGATTTGTTGGATTCTTCTCCGCCCGGAATAAACTATAGGCTATTAAAACATCTTACAAATTCACGGGAAGAAAAAATATGAAGAAAATTATTTACGCCATACATTTTTAATTTCAAAAATAAAAACAATATGGAGAGTTATTGCGCTGTTAGCGCCCCCACGTCGCCTGTTGCATTGTGCTAAAATAATCCGTAGGTTCTGCTATATTAAGAACCAAATTACTATAACTAATATGAACGAAATGTGTACTAATATTTGTTTACTATAAATCGGTAGTTACATGGTAATAGGTTGTATCTCACTAAAACATAATTTTACAGGAGAGCAAAAACAAAGTTTGCAAAAGAGATATTTCAGCCAAATTTCGAGCATTATATATCAAAATCAAGGTAATTATTATTTCTACAAGATAGATGTAACATTCTCTTAATAATTTCTTCTACAAGATGTATGTAACATTCACTAAATCTCCCCCCTCTGTGACCACCTTCAATTTTTGTAGGTGACATTTTACTGTTTCAGTACTGTTGAGAATGCCCATTGAAGTGGGCGAAAACGTTAGAGTGTGAATAAATATAGTGAAAATTATAACAGTGTTTTGATTATTTATAAATGTTTGAAAATGAATTTTCACAGTGTGAACACAAACACCCTTCAACAATTCACTAAATAATTTCTTGCAGTTTAAAAATATTTGAGTTTTTTTGCCATGTTGATGAAAACAATCTTTCTACATGTCAATAAGTTACGTCTTTTCTCTCTTTATTCTGACTATAAAGAGACATATCCTTTTGCCACATCAAATATTACACTATTTTGAGCATTTTATGGAACAAACTTGAAAACGCAAAAAATGCGAGATACAACCTATTGCCATGTAACTACCGAATTATTCGACTAATATTTATGTATCGATAGATCTTTTGTCACATAAATGTGGACGTGCACAGATTATATTTGAAATTGTATTTTATTTTTGCAGATGGAAAATTATTATTGAACCAAAAATTGTGCTATTAAAGATGAAAATAAGAATGTGTTCATGTAGGTAGTTCTGATGCAAGATTGTGTAGTGAAATTTGCAGACAGAGAAGAAAAATTACGAAGAAAATTATTTACGCCATACATTTTAAATTTCAATAAAAAATGCAATATGGAGAATTATACAAAATCAACAATGAAGTTTTTTTTATAGATTGGCCTATTTATATGATAATTTTTCTATACATTCTCAAATAAGAATCGTTATCCATACAATTGGATAACGATTCCGAACATCTGTAGTTCTGATATTTCAATTTTTAAAAAATCATGGAAAGAATTTTTATAAATTTTAAATGAATAGGTAAAATCTACCTGAAAAAAAAAATAGTACCTACATAATTATATTACGTACTGCAGATAATTTATAAACAAATCTGAGTTAAGTATAATTGTTCAACATAAATTGTTCATGTCGGCCGGTGTGGCGCGGAGCTCTTTCCTTTGAGTCACGAGGTCCCGGGTTCGATTCCCGGACAGGGCAAAGTGAAGAATGACCTTTATCAAATTGTCATGGGTCTGGGTGTTACATATACATGTATATATAGTGCATTGTATATGTGTGTATCGTCGCGTTAGTACCCATAATCAAGATTCATCGAAGTTTGGGACTAGCTCGATGTGTGTGAAATGTCTATGTAAAAAAAAAATGAATGTAACTTTCGCAGTTTAGCGGCCCCACCCGTTGTCGAGTACTTTTTTTCCATAGAAAAGGTAATATTTTTGAAACTTGAGGAAATTGTAGCCATATGTAGAATTATTTTAATTTGCCGGCAAAAAAAATCCACTTCGAAAATTAATTTCCTAAAATTCCGTACATATTACTCGACAACGGGTGGGGCCGCTCAAGTTCATAGTTGCGAATTTTTTTTCCTATAAAAGAATTTTCCAAAAAATAATTCACCATATGGAAACAATTTCCTCAAGTTTCGAAAATATTACTTTTTCTATGGAAAAAAGTACTCGACAACGGGTGGGGCCGCTAAACTGCGAAAGTTCCAAATGAATTATATTTTTTTACACTATACCTTCGATGACACACTTTGACAATTACGGGAGTTTGTAAAGAGATTAATAACATTAATCATTCATAAAGTCAGTGGGAGAGGGCAGAAGATAGGGCAGGTGTCGAACATGTGTGTTGAAAGGCTTGGTTTGGAGTGGCCAGAGGTCCTGGAAGCAGCGGTGGACAGTTATCTCTGGAGGAGATACTTAGGGGCAATGGGCCCCCGAACGAACTAGGACAAGGGGAAGAAGATGTATGTATGAAATCGTTCATTGATTCTTAGGCGGTACGAAGTTCGCCGGGCCAGCTAGTACTCAATAAATTGAAATAAAAATGTTTCGTTTTGACGCAACATGCAGAACAAAAACTATATTCGATTCCCACACAAATCGAATTTTATAATATCTTTGTTAATATATAAGATATTCATAATATTTTTTTACTAAAAACTGTCCTAAGGATGAGATACCGTTTACAGTTTATTATTTTCCTCAATTTCATCTAATTATGGTGTTTATGGAGAGAATAAAAACATATAGACGAATGAACATAGATACTTATTTACTGGATTACGTACAAAACTAGTTGTTCTATATAGTAGTAGGTACCTGCATAGGTGCCTTTTTGAAAATTTAAAATCGTTCGACTATAACAAATAGAATTTCGTTGTACATAGAAAAGACTTCGCTGAATTTTACAGCAGGTATAAACATACATTCAAAAATAACTATACATAGTTGACTTCAGATTTTTTTCGTTGTTGTCCAAGTATCAAAAAAAGTTAAAATAAGTATTAAACTAAAACTCAAAATAAATAATTTTACAATTGGTCTCTTTATTGTAAGTTTTCTAGTGTCCTGTAAAGGCTAGCGTTCGAAAAAAATTGCATTTTACATCTTATATTCATGTTCAAAAGATTTTGTTTTTAACTATCCATACCTACCTATAGTTCCATACAATAGTTCCTGGAATGTATAGCTTCCCACATGCTGACATAATTATTTTCTTCGGAAAATTTATTTTTCTCTTACCTGAAACAAAAGAAAAAGAGAAAATTATTAAATGTGTATGTATGTTGGATGATTTATTCGGCGCCGTTTAATGGAGCATCTATCTCAAGGGCACGGGAAACTATGTTGGAAGAGCGATGTCTTCAACTTGCTCCTGAACGTTGTTATCGGCTGGTTTTTACGGAGGTCCTCGGGGAGTCGGTTCCAAATGACGAGTCCTGCGACACCAAAAGCCCTATCATGGCATATAATTTTACAAGACGCTCGCGTATTGAGTAAGAGGAATCAGCGTGCATGTATGAGAAACTGGATGAATGTAGAAGAAGCGAAAGAAGTATGTAAGGATATGTAGATCAACATGGTGTTCCGTTCTCTCTGCCTACCCCTCCTACGTGTGAGGGTATAGTAAAGTATAGTAGTAGGTAGTTATTTTACAAACATGCTACAAAAAAGAATTATCGAATATGAACCTTAAAAAAATAATAATATAGATTTCGATGTGAAAAGCGGGTATTAGAAAAAGCAAAATATTTTACATCTTAAATTCATCAACCCATCCCGACCGGATTAATTTTTTGTTGGCACAGATTGGACAGCTTGCATGATTATAGCATGCAACTGATCTGCTGGCTACCCCACTTGTGAGATATGTCGTTATGGTATAATAGAAGTAGGTACCTGGTTCTAGTAGAAATGCGAAATTTCCTAGAAAATTTATAACCGCGGTACCTACACTTGAGGCGAGTTCTGCAGTAATTTGCAAACATTTCTGATGGAGAAGAGTACATGTTATACATAACATGGAGAAACTTGGTCTAGCATGAGGAAATTGTCTCTGGAGAAATCTATTTGACCAGACTGTATATAATGTACTTTAATGTAGTGAATATGACTATGTATTATGTTATCATATTTCATTTATATAGAATATAATCACTTTATCTACCTACAGCAGCGCCAACGTGTGCGATGGTGATGAAATAATGCACTATTATATCATATTTATGAATAAAAATATTCGATAAAATAACTTCAACACGCCGATTCAATGAACACACTTTAAATTTTTAAAAATGTTGAAAGAAAATATTCAAACAATATTTTTGTTTGGTAACGTCGTGATAGATTGCAAATAAAATTTACAAAGTCAAAATACTACAGTCGACTTTTTGTGAAAAGATGTTTTTATATTATGTTATTCTGCAAATTTTCTGTTTAATTTATTGCTATGCAATATGTTCGCATGCCGTAGAATGTATAAAAAAATAAATAAATAAATGAATAAATATTATATCCATGAAACCGATTTTCTCAAATACACCCCTAAACTTCAATGATTCCAAAATATCAAGTAATTTTTATAGAAAGATTCATACTCGAGATGATGGAAGAATGGCTGTATGAAATCGCTATACAGCAATGAGTGCAGTTTAAAAATGCAGGTGGGGAACCAGCAAAATTTTGAATGTGGTCTATGAGAAGAAAAAAAAGTTTGGGAACCTCTGCACTATACGATGACACACTTAGAAAATTACGGAAGTTGAAAAGAGATTAAAAATATTAATCATTCATTGATTCTTCGGCGGTACGAAGTTCGCTGGGTCAGCTAGTAATTAATAAAAAACAACAATGATAAAACTATAATCATCATCGCTCTCAACGTTCCTCTCGGGAGCACAGCGCAGAAACTAGTCACCTGCATTCAGAGCGACTCTGCGCCAATTGCGTCACCTCCTTCCACGACATTCCCAGCGCTCTGATGTCGTTGTTATAATAATTGTGTATTGTGATAGAGGGACGCCCGGGCCGTGGGAACCCTTGTGGACGGAAAAATATGGAGAAATACAAATTATATTGTGCAATGGGCGAGTTTATCGCAGAGACGCGATATCTTTCAATAAACCCGACCTATTCTATGTATCGTATGCGTATCTAACTAATGCATGTACTGGTATTATAGTTAACAAACTTTCGATACTTGTTTTCATTGCATCCAATGAGAATTCTCTACCTTATAATTTATTGAATTAGTACAGCTACCAGCAAGCCCGCATCATAAAGGAGCAACTCCTGCCGTTCTTTCTTATACTCGTACATACATAATAATAATAATAACAGCCAATAATAGTCATAAGTAATTGGTAACAGAGAATGTATAATAGTAAGCAATAACTGTTACACACAACTAACAAATTAAATTTGAAATAATAGTTACTGTTACTTTTACGGGGTCACCAATACTAAATTTTTAAACAGTAAAATACACTTAAAAAATAGCTTAGTTGATTAGATATGTGCTGAGATCAAGTGCAAATACCCACACCTTCCTTAATATTAATTTTTCCTGTCCTCTCAACAAAAACTTTACATAATTTAACATGGTATTTTTTTGTATACCTAACTTACAAATATTCATACTTTCTTTTCAAAATAATGGGACAAAGAGCTGTTACTCTTGTTTCCTGATTTCATTTTAAATTTAATATTGATTTGTTTAATGTTTAATATTTACTTAATTCTAATAAATATATGTAATATATAAATATATGTAATAAATATATTTAATGTATATATTATGTTGTTTGTTGTTGGGTTTGCTCCTAGCATCTTGATGCCGCTTAGTTGAACTAATGATAATATTTTGGTGCTCTTTGGGTTTTTCCGGGTGCTTTGGGGTGTAAGTTTAGATTAGACCTGCGGCTGACTCAGTGAATAACCAATTACGCCTGTAATAGAGCACTTCTTTGTTTCTTATTTCGTTTGTATTATTTAACATATTTATTTGATATGCCTGTTATAAAAAAAATATCAAATATTTTAAGAATGCAAGATGTAATAGTTTCTGCACTTTTTGAATTTCACATTCTCTTATATTTTTCAAAAAAGGATCATTGCATTCTTTCTACGCTATGTTTACCTTTTATTTATTGCATTAACATGGGTTGTTACTAGGGTTGCCACCCGTACTTTATTATAAAGTATTGTACGTTATTTCAGGTAATCGCACTTTATACTTTATGAGAAAAATAAAGTACGCGAAAATACTTTATTTCGCATGATTTGATTTCTTTGGGATTTTGAAAAGTTTAGTCGTAAGTATTTTTTCGAAATTTATCAATTGGTGCTGAATCGCCGAAATACATATGTTTAATTTTTTTTTAATTATTTACTTAAATTTAAATATAGACTGTAAAGATGCTGTGCAATTGTTTAGTAGAGATATTTATTAGATACAAACTACAAAAAGCAGTAAAAACATGTTTTTTAAACATGAAAATAAAGAAAAATAAATTGTACTTTATTTTGATACTACGTACTTTTTTTTTCATGTCTATAATGACCAATGTACTTTATCTGCAGAAAAAAAAGGTGGCAACCCTAGCTGTTACACAAGTTACTCAATGTATATATTTTATTATACCTTGCTTAGTTTTTATTCGCATTAAAACTTGCATTAATATTTAGTACACCATACCCTGTAAACCAAATATTGATAAAACTACATAGTTAAAAGGGGCTTCCCTTTGAATGAGTCACTATATGGTGATATTTACATCTTCAATGTACTCACATTTCCAAGACGAAGAAGATAGGGGGTGGGATCTGGGATAGAATAGAATATTATTATGAGGAACAGTTAGGGGAAAATGGGATGCGGTAGGATCAATCTATCTGTGAATACGTAATATTTACTGTGTAATATTTGACTTCGCTTTATACAAGGATCGTGCTTTGCAACAATAATTTAAGCCACACCAAAATTAAACTTAAATAATTGATAATCGTATTTTCATCATCGTCATCACCTCGCGGCTTCTTTGTTTAACTCAAAATCGATGTATTTATTTTTTAAACAACAGATAATAAAAAAAAATTGTATTGAATTAACAGGTACTGTTTATGAACTATGAGCGAAAAATGTAAGTATTACAGATAAAATATTGCTAAGCTTTACCAACTTAATTATTATAGCCAAGCAAGAATTAATTATTTTTTTACATATTTTTTTTAATTTGTGGCTTGACACATTGTTGCATAATACACTGCATACATTGTTGAATCATAAACATACAATATAATGTTTGACTTTGTTTTAAATTATAAATTTAAAGGTAGATTATTTTATTCTTGAAACTCGACTTCGCTCCGAAAGCAGTTGTCCTCGTCATCTATCGAAAAATATATAGATATTTTTTTTGCTTCCTTACAAATGTAAGTATTTACAACAGCATTGAGAATCGTAGGTAGGTACCTAATGAAAGCATTATATATATATAAATAAAAATAAATTTAAATCAACATTTTCTGTAAAAAAAATAGTCTCCTCGTGGAGAATCCGGAAAAGAATTAGTCTCCAACTCTTTCTTGTAAGTTTTCGAGTGTCCTGTAAAAGGCGGGTGTTCGAAAAAATAATAACATTTTACATTACAAATTTAGCGATGATTGCCGCCCATCTTGAATGTCTTAATTTTTGTTAGCACAGAGAGGATGACTTGCATGTTTATTACATGCATTTAGTCTACTGGCTACCCCACCTGTGGGATATGGCGTGATGGTATAGTAGTAGTTGTGGTCATGAAAGTGAATTCGTTTTTGGAATTAACTTCATTACAATCATCCTAGTAAATAATGCGCTTGTCTTGTGAAAATAGAGTAAATCAATGACTTGAGTTCATTCACGAACATTTTGCTCAATAGTCCAAAACCATCAAGCTATACCCTCACGCCGTATCCCAAGAAGGGTAGGCAGAGAGAATGGAACGTTATATTAGCCAATCTTTGCATATTTCTTTCATATACATGCAATTTCTCATACATGCAAGCCAATTTCTTTTACTCAACACGTGATAATCCTCGATAATTTGATTTACATGGGCAAGCCACTTAGTTCTTGAACGTCCGCGCTATCTGACACCCCCTCTTTCAGATAAACCAATAAACCATCAAGCAATATACCGACCATATTCTGACAACATAATTTTTCCAACCTCTTTGTTACATCAAATATAAAATAAATTTTACAGCTAATTAATTATTTACTGTTTTACATTTATAATGTTTATTTATTCAACAGTCCCTAATAATAATAATAATAATAATAAACAAACTTCATTAATAATAAACAAAAAGTCGTCCATGTCGAAAATGATTTCCAAAAAGTAATCAGGCAAGATAAACAAACGGGAAAGTTAAATAAACTCATGTAATCCGTGATAGAAATAATATACTCTAATAGAAAATGAGTAGAAAGCCTTGTACAGGGATAAGATAGGGTGGGATAGGGGGTGGAAGTTGAGAATATGTTCGTAGGAAAGAATTAGAAGGGTGTGTGAGGGATGTTTGGTTTGATGAGAATACAGAAAAAAGACAAAATATTTGCTGTTATTTTTTATATCTCTGATTAGTCCCCTTTTGGGGAGTAGGAAGAAAAAATCGACCGCCACTAGCTACTATCCTTACATACACTTTTCGCTTCCGTCACTGTCATACAGTTCCGCATGCATGGTCTCTTATTCAATGTGCCCAACATATGAACGTCCTGCAGGATATGATTCATATGATCTTCCCATTTGATCCTCGGGCTGCCACGTCTCCGAGCACCATTCGTCTCAGCTATATACCTATATTTTCGTGATTATCTGTCTTCGTTCATTCTTTCCACGTGCACATATTGCCTCGAGGCAATATCTTCCAGAAAACCTAGGGCAGTTGTTCGTAAGACAACATTTAGTTCAGAATTGAGGTATGCCATCCATCCAGAATGTCTTTTGTTTATTGGCACGGGGAGGAAAATTTGTATGTTTATTATATAGATACAATTAGTCTACTGGTTCCTACCACACCTGTTGGGTATATCGAGATGGTAATGATTGATAAAATTAAAAACTATCAACGGATTACTTTTCATTATTCTTGTGACGAATTGTTACTGCTCCTTTTACCGTCCAGTCCTCCCATACCTAGTTATTTCAACATTAGTTCATGCCGAAGCAAGCTATTGAGATGTGCGAGGATGCGTCCATTCCAAGAGAACAGGAAATCATGACAAGGAAGAGGAGAGAGAGAGATGAACCCTCTGTTTGCTTACTTGTCCAACTAATTTCTGGGACTACCTGCGAGTGGGAGAATGAAACACGATCATTGAGTATTTATTTATTCATTCATTCATTCACGTCCAGCTTATTAAACTTGAATTCTAGTAATGTAGTATTTGGTCATCTCTAATGCTCTAATATAGGGTTTCCCAACTCAGTGTCCGCGGACCAATTTTTATGCACCCGTGGATAAATGTTTAAAAAATTTAATAAAAAAAATGGAATTAAGTTAATCATGAAAAGCAGTTTTTAAAACAAAATAAAATATTATTTAACAAAAATTATCGAGGAGATCGTGAAATATTTCAAATTCCTACACCAAATCGAAAACCGGGTTGAGAGGGTAGAAATTTTTAGTGTGAGTAAAATCACCAAATTTTAAAATTGAGACAAAGAACTATCTTACATGGGTTAGTTGGAAGATATTGCGCTTCAGCAATAAACTCGCCCATTGCATAAAATTATTAATTCTATTGTTGTGATACCATGTTTTTTGTTCTTCTTTACATATTGATTTTGTGCAATAAAGTTTATTATTATTATTATTATTATTTATTTATTTATTTATTTATTTCTATCATCAACGGCATTTAGCCTTTTACATTAGTAAAGTCTAAACATATTATACAATAATCAATCAATACAATAAAGCAAACAAAAAAACAACAAAATAAGATTAAACCTTAATTAATCAATAAAACACTAAAAATATTGTCGCATTCAAATATTTAACCAATTTCAACTTCAAACAACTAATTAAATTAACATTAATTAATATTTATCATTAATTAAATTAATTCAACAAATTCATTATCATCTTATCATTGTAAAAAATTAGTCACCTTAGTAATATTTGAATATTTTCTTCATAAGACATATGCCCGCAACATTTTCAAAATTCTCGATTTCGCTCGCGAGAAAAAAGGTTGCGAATGAGAGGAAAGAGTGCCAAAGATAATCATTCATACAAGACCACAAGGAAGACGTAGCGTTGGTAGACCCAAACTCCGTTGGATGGATGGTCTACAGGGAGATGTGGACATAATTGGCATCAGGGATTGAAAGAGTACATGCCAACATAGGGGGAGATGGAGGCAAATGTTGGAGGAGACCATGGCTCACAACGGGATGTAGAGCAACTGATGATGAAAAAAGGTTGGGAGCCGCTGATCCAATATAATCGATACAATTGAAACAATGAACAGTGAATAAGGAATCTTGCATGATAATACGCAGCAGAGGCCTGAGTCAATAACACATTTTCACATTACGTTTTCGTTCCGTTAGCGTTCAAATGCAGACGACGTTGCGCCAAAGTGTCAATTTTCGTAACTATTGTGTATCTTAGCAACGAAATTGACACTTGCTTGCAACTTCGTCTATACTCGAACGTTAACGGAACGAAAACGTTACGTGAAAATGTGTTATTGACTCAGGCCTCTGGTCTGCTAGTTACCCCACTTGTGGGATATGCCATGATGGTATAATAATAATAAAAGTACCTTTACTT
The DNA here is from genome assembly GCA_947579605.1 of Athripsodes cinereus. Lineage (NCBI taxonomy): Eukaryota > Metazoa > Arthropoda > Insecta > Trichoptera > Leptoceridae > Athripsodes > Athripsodes cinereus. The sequence continues at coordinate 23,567,647 of OX388320.1, forward strand.
ATCATCATCATCATCTCTGCCGGTCCCTCAATCCTGAGGGTCATGATTATCATACCTGGACACTAATTGTCCGTTCTGGGGCGGTGATACTTCATGAACTAAGTAGTTTCATATGCACGCATTTCTGCAACGTTTCAATGTGTATCTGTGTCAGACATATCTATACATTTTGTAATCCTTATGACTTACGAGTATCTCAAGGTTTCGGAAGTATGTAAATATATTTGAATAGACCTGGTGTGGAGAAGTTGTTCCAGTGGACGCAGGACCGAGAAGCCTATGCCAGAGTGATAACCACCTTCGGGGGGACCTGACAGGGTACCTAAAGAAGAGAAGGAGAAGAAGAAGATCTGCTTTTTGCAGGACAACAAAACCTACAGAAATGAAAGGGAGACACATTATTTCCCGGGGACTTAAATAAAAATTAAAAATTAAAATTATCAAACACTGAACCTAGAAAACTCGGTCAGTAAATTATTTTTTTATTCTTCTTTATTCCCAATATCAATCAAGAATACTTTATAGAGGACGATGTACCATTCTGAGAAGATAAGAGAAATTACAGAAGGAAGGATATATATGTAATCCATTATGCAAATAAAGGAACGGGCCAAACTCCCGAGTGATCCTTTTTATGTCATAATCAATCTTCATGTCCTTTGACACAAGATCTAGGCAAACACCCACTACATTAACATCCTTAAATAAATCTACATGGAATCTTATTTATCTTCTTCATTTATATATTCCAAATGGAAATGAAAATTTCTTCAGAAATAGGTCAGATTAGAAAATTTCGGAATATCTTTATCTTTATATACTATCACAGCATGTCACACAAGTGGGGCAGCCAGCAGTCAAACTGCATGTAGTAAATAGTATAATTATTATTGAAAACACACCATATTCAACTGGGACCATTACAGCTTTCTGCCAATACGATCCAGGAGAAACCAAAATTTACAATAGTGTCTCTACTTTCCTTGTAAATTCAGCGTACATTATGTGGAATTTGTCTATATTTGTGGAAATACTATTAAACAATCGAATTGCTTTTGCTATTGGTGATTCTGCGAGAATATTGGTTCTGCTTTTAGGCGAATAGAAAAGCATATAAGGCTGACATGAGCGACTATACGATGCGGATACATAAAAAAGTATATATGTAAATTAAAAAAGTGTGGAAGAAATAACTCGAAATTTTACAAATATCAATTTTAATTATTTATTCTTGAAAATAATAATTAAATGGAAAACGACAAGTTAATAATATGATCAACCTAGTTTTCACATTTCACCGAATCCCTCATAACTGAATAATATTAATTATATTATGTAATATATGGTATACTATACTACTACTATACTATACCCTCACGCCATGTCCCAAGTGGGGTAGGCAGAGAGAACGGAACGCCAAACAGATCTATCTTTACACACTTCCTTCGCTTCCTCCACATTCATACAGTTCCTCATACACGCACGTCGGTTCCTCTTACTCAACACGCGGCCGTCCTTGAGAATTTGATCCACGTGATCAAGCCACGTGGTTCTCGGACGCCCGCGTTTCCTCACACCCTTTCTTTCAGATAAGTATATCCTCTTTGTCATTCTTACCTCGTTCATTCGTTCAACATGCCCAAACCACCGTAGTTTATTCACGCGCATTCTGTCCACAACACTCTTCTTGCATCCGCTCATTCTTCTAATATCCTCATTCTTCACTCTATCACGCAGCGTTTTACCAACCATTCTTCTCAACGATCGCATCTCTACTGCATTTATTCCACTTTCGTCCTTCCTCAACCACGTCCATGTCTCGCTTGCATACGTAAGTGACGGTAGCAGAATGGTATTGTGCACCAGCATTTTAGCCATGTTCGACACATTGTCATTGCTGACAATGGGTCGAAGTGCACCGTTTACTCTAGCACCGGCCACTTTCCTTCTTTCAATGTCCCCATCGCATCTTCCATCCCTCGTAAACATACTTCCCAAATATACATACTCACTTACTTGTTCCAAACATTCGTCACCAACTTTAATCTCGCAAATCGTTTTTTCATTCTCTCTTTCAAAAACAAGAACTTTCGTCTTCATAACATTCATTTTCAAACCATTCAAATTGCAACTATCATACACACACGTAACAATCTCTTGTAAGTCCCTTTCACTCATATATGGTATAAAGTCATATAAGTCAATGCTATGAAATCTTAACTTTTATTATCTGTTCTTGAGACGTAAAAAAACACGTATAGTCAATGTTCACAGATCGAGATAATCCCAAACTTAGATATGAATCGTGTATTATAGGTACCTAGTTACACGACGATTCACAGATACACAATGCACTGAATTCACATAGGTATGTACATATTGTACATGTTACAACCAGATCCAAAACATTTTGAATCATACAATTCTTCATTTTGCCCTAGCTGGGAATCGAATCCGAGACCTGGTGAGTCAAAGACAAAATCGTTATCTCTGCGCCACACTGGCTGTAAAATGTGCTTTTTTAATCTTAACAATAAAATCTTTTAAAAAATGTATACCAATCATGAGATATTATTTAAACTAAAAAAATACGATGGGATTTCTCAATCTTAGTCTGGAAAAGTAACTCTTATTAATCGTTTACGAGTAATCAACGTAAAAAGAAAAGACATTGGTACGATCAAAATAATCGGAAAACATGATATGCCATTAGTCTTAGAAACTTCAATATGCAAGATTGCGCAACATATAATTAATATGGTAAACTTACGCGTTTAAGCTTGCAAGATCCGTGTTCATAGTATATTCTAACATCATTGTACATATTATTATTATTATTTAGTTTAAGATCCTCCCAGGAGAACAGCAAAACTAGAAGAAAGTTAGGAGTATAGGCGTCCATACAATACAATAAGATGTTGTTACATAGTTTGCCTAATTATTGTTATGTTCATAATAGAATGCGTGGGTTCTTCTAATAATTTAACTTTGGTCTATTTTCAAAATGCATATTTGCATATAATTCGGTAATTGCATATATGTAAGTGAAAAATTTTGACTGATTTTTATATTCCCCATCTTCTTGTGACTTACAAAATTGCAGTAAATAAAATAACAATATCTCAAAATTGAGGGACGCCGAGGTCCCGGTAGGAGACAGATGTCCTGGCTGCGAAACATAAAGGAGTGGATCGGCATCCGAATAGTGGAAGAGCTGTTCCGAGCAGCGCGGGACAGGGACAGGTTCGCCGAGGTGATCGCCAACATTGGGGGGACCCGACAAGGCAATTGAAGAAGAAGAAGATCTCTAATTTCCACCTCTCTGGAATCGTTTTAATATGATAAAACATGAAACAAAAAATATATTAACAATATTAGTTCGCAGGGTCAATAAGATTTGGGAGTGTTTCTACCAAACTTGTTGAAAGTTTAATATTTTACCGTTTTTATTTGGCATACTGTTATACTTAGATTGAAAAAACATGCATATTTTCAGACATTTTCAGGCAAATTTCAGTCTTATTTAATCCTGTTTCTCATAATGTTCCTATAGACCCCTGTTGTTACTATTAAACTTATACAGTGTAATAATAATTAGCTGGTAGGAAGCCTTTCTTAGATTTCCCAACAGAGTTAAATAGCTGATGCTTCTGAGGTTTCTATTATAAGTAGGTACCAGGAAAAGTTCTTAGTTCTAACTTAGAAGATCACACCAACCGAGGTAAGTAGGAACTTAATATTAATAATATACATATATAAAGTTTAGATTGTTATAGTTAGTTTGGCGGGGTTGAAAATACTTCCTCAATATGTTAATAAGTCGAGGATTTGTTTTTGACTTGTCGAATTGCATTAAAAAAAATACTCAAGATGTTTCAGTTCGAGAATGTTTGGTAATATATTTACCTCTATTTTACTAATATCATATGATAAACAGAGATAAACATGGATATAAAATAAATTCAAATAGACTACACAGCAGGAGTAAAACCTGGAATTGTTATTCCATGACAGCACTATAATTATTAAGCTATCGAACATCTCTCCAAAAAGAGTATTTATTATGCATTTATAGTTTATACTCCATTTCGTATAAGGTTTGTAATTTTATAGTTGATTTTAATGTTTCATTCCTGTCAAGTATCTTTAATGTAGTTAAATGTGTTGATTTACTATTTTTTATTTACTTTAAATTACTAAATAACTACAGTTTCTATTTGAATAATCGATTAAAATTAAAATGAAGAATGATCTTTTTCAAATTGTCCCGGGTCTGGGTGTTACATGTAAATGTGGTCAGTGCATTGTATATATGTGTATCGTCGTGTTAGTACCAATAATACAAGATTAATATCGTAGTTTGGAACTAGCTCGGTCTGTGTGAATTGTCTATACATGTTAGGTATGTTATGTTATGTTATTATGCCCATATTTATTTATTTATTTATTTTATTCTTCTTGCACATCATCATTCATATAACAAATAAAATAAAGCAATATACACAAGAAAAAATGTGATGATGTGCAGTGGCGAGATTATCACTATATAGTGATTTCTTCCATCTAACCACTCGTGGAACGTTTCCAATATACATACTAAATTAAAACGACAATGAATATAATCCTATTCTTATTTATGTAAATTTTGATGTGGATACTTAGGACTTTTTTATTTTTTTGAAAAAATATATCAATGTTTTTTACATAGCTTTCTTTTTTATGTTTAATATCTTTTTATCACTATTGTGATGTAAAGGTGTAGATTTTATGGTGACAGGAAAATTATTCGAATCACAATTATTCGAATGGACAATTCTTCGAAAAAACATTTGTACGAACTAACTTTTTTTCGAATGGCAGTAATTCAAATCCACAATTATCAGAAACACAATTGTTCGATTTTTTATACGTTATATTGATAACAACAATTATCCGAAACACAATTCTTCGAATTTTTATTATCAAGACAGATAATATTGCTCGTATTTTCGGCGAAAAGTGACGTACTTAGCGAAGTTATATTATATAATTCGACTCAGTTTGCAATCGATTTATCTAAAAAGTGTCAAACGTTTGGAAAAATAATTTAAATATATTTATAATTAGGTATGAACGCAATTGCCTCATTTTCTTAAGAAACTAAAATAACGTTAAAGTTGGATGAGGTATGGCTGGAGTTTTATATGAAACGTAATATAATTGCGACAATATGACCTGCTTCTGAAGATCAAATTAAAATGAATTTAGATTAATATAAAATTCGAATAATAGGATTTTCTAACAAATGTTAGTCGAACAATTCACTTTCCATTAATTGTAATTCGAATAATTGATAGTCGAACAAATGTTATTCGAAGATTTGTTAATTCGAATAATTATTTTTTCGAACAATTGTTAATTCGAACAATTGTATTTCGAAGAATTTTCATGTAATTATGGGTTTTGATTCGTCCATGTGTTTTAACATGTCATAATTATTGTTATTGTATATTTACTGTAGGAAAAACTCTGCAACTGATACAATAAAATAAATAGTAAATATAAATTCATTTTTACTCCACGTAAATACTTGTCTATATTACTGACATTCCGAAGAATGTTTAGAATCAAAAATGTTGTTTAATTCTTTATGCTACACCAAAAATATTTAAGTCTTGCACTATAGATGATTAAATGGGTAAATGTTCTTTCTCAGATTATATCGTAGTCACTTTATAGTAAATACCTAATAAACTTAATTATTTTATACCATTTCAGTAGTTTAAGAGAGTGATGTCTGCCCTAATAATAACAATAGTAATATAGCATGAGATCTCCAAGGCAATTATCTAAGTATCCACAAAAGTTGTCAGAGTATAGGGAAAGTTTGTTGGTTACCGTAACTATTATGTTTGTACTGCTTTATACTATCCTGTGTTTCCTTATTTGAGAAACTTTATTGTGTATAAAAGGGGACGTCATACATAAAAGCAAAGTCAAGTTATCAATCCATTTTGCAAAAAATAATATTGAACAACTACTGCTACTACTACTGTACCATCACAGCATATCTATCCCACAAGTGATGTAGCCAGCAGACCACCTGCATATAATAAAAATGCAAGTTGTCCTCTCCGTGGCAGTAAAAAATCAAGACATTCAGGGTGGGTGGCAAACCTCATCGCTGAATTTAAGATGTAAAATGTCTTAATTTTTCTCGAACACCTGCCTTTTACAGGACACTCGAAAAATTACGGAGAAGAGTGGGAGGCATATACTTAATCGAAGATTCCACGGGATAAATAAATATTTTAATCTTTTCTGAAAGTATTACGTCTGATTTAGAGACGATGAGATAAGGTTTTACAATAATTTTAGTATCAATCCAACTTTATCCACTGCATGTTATCCCTATGATATATTACTAGCTTCATGGGTTTTATAAGAGAATAGCAACTTGGTGGAACATACAGATAATTATAATATTTCCTTAGTTACAAACAACATGAATATATTCTAAAGATTTATTATCACGTGTGGGATGCAACTTAACTCATTAGGAAATTGTAATATTAAACATTGTTTTAATTAAAAGCCCTACTTTGATTAAACTTAACATAATTATTTGTTTTGGTGTTCTAAGCATCACAGTGTATTTCAATTATTATTAATAATATTTTCTTAAAATTGACTTTGCACATCATTACAACTTTTGGCCAATGCGATGTGCAAAGAGATGTTCGATTATGTATTCTATCGAACTTAAAGCTAAAGCATTTTACTTTTATAAATCTTGCAGAAAGATGTCAAAAAATTTGTTAGAATGGAACTGAATTGTTTTTTTTTTAATTAAAGGTATCTAAGTACTTGTTTTATATTTTCTATGTAAATTTTCTGAATGATTTGTTCGGACTTATTTTATAAATTTGATAATTTGATTCATAATTATATTCTATTTTTCGCCAATTGTTGTTCATGTCTTGTTCCAAATGTATTGTGAATGAGAATTATGATTTGTTTTTATGTCTAATATAACATATAAAATGCTCACGCCGTGGATGTATGTATAAATAAATATAAACAAATAAATAATAAGGAGAATATTTTGTTTTATGTATATGCACAATTTTATGCATGAAGCTTTAAATTATATATAAAAAAATATCTCTTAGTAGTAATTAGTTTGTGCTTGATACTTTTTCAAAAGATTTTATTCAAATTATCCATACTTACAAGTTCATAAAATTATAATCGACGGTAAAGCTTCCCAAATGTTGATGAACTTATTTTTCTCTTACCTGAAACAAAATATAAAACAAAAATTAGTAAAAAGCATATAATGTTACTAACATGTCACAAAAATGAATTATCGAATATGAACCAAATGTCACTGTATTATTGATTGAATTTCTAGATCACTCTTTTACGGAGTAGAACAAAACAATGTTTATTAACATGAATATCACGATGCGACAATTAATTACAATTCCTTATTAACAATCCTAGCACATATTTATATTAATTAAAAATATGCTCCATAGGAACATCTTTGCAAAACAAATGCCTTCATGAAATCGCCGAGAGGGTTTGAAATGACTAGCAGAAAATAAGGAGGAATAGGAAAAAAAATCCAAACTCGTTGTAATCTACTACATATATAACTATCGCGTTTGTAACTGTCTGCAACGTGTAGAATTGTAGATCCTCATGAATGCCCATTGTGATAGAATTTTTGTTTATGGTCACCTTTCTGGTGACATCTATACAAGCCATTGTGATCTATGTGTCATTCTCTCTGTCACATCAAATTTCTGTGAATAAACTTCGTTCTCTCCGATTCTACGTGTGTTTTTAACTAAATCCCCGATCACATTTCCCGAGATAGATGCTGGCCTAATTCAACACCCATCTATTCTACCTATTAAACCAATTGTCTTCTTTAAAGATATGGTCCACATGATAAAGCCGTTTGGTTTTCGAATGGTTAAGCTTCTGAACACTCATTTCTTCAGTCATGTAAATCCTACTTTTTGTTTCCCTATCACAATTATTTTTGTTTACTCCAACATCTCAAATCAACATAGCTCAATCAAAGTCATCCTTATTGTCACGCCAGCTTTCATTCTATCCAACAATACCATCGCGGCATCTTTTACAAGTAGAATAACCAGAGAACTTACTACATGTAATGTAAATACTTGTCATTTCTTCTTTGTCATGACACTCCATTATATCTACACCTTCTTCTTGTTTTTTTTGTCACTTTTTTGTAACTCAAATCACTATTTTGAACAAAACAAACTTTAGAAAAACTTAATCCCAGCATTTTTACTCTCGGCGTTTTACAACAGTTACATTTCCCAAATAAATTATAAGTAGAATCTTCTGTAAATATTCTTATTCTGTGTAAAGCTTCTTCACTCTCAATACATAACTACCTATAGGTAATAATATGTATTATCTTATATTATAATTCTGAAGATGTTTTCGTATTAATATTATTATTATTATTCTTTTGTTTGAATTTTTATACTGATGATTATTTCTACAAGATTTTATGTATTTTGAGATCAGGGGGTGAGGGTTGAATGAAAGGAAGACTCTGGGTGAGTATCGGATAGGGTTGTAAATATATTTTAAATATAAATTGAAATAATCGAAATTTGAAAAATTCGTACTCATAATTACTCAAAAATCTCAACTAGTATACATACATATATTCAGTTTAATTTTTCTTTTATATATTCATCTCTTTAATCGGCATCCTTGTGGGTGGAGAAGACAAAACGATAATTTAAACTGTCCATGCATACTATTCTCAATGCAAACAAATCCCTAGTAGGGATAGATACAATTCTAAGTACTAATTGTACTTAGAATTGTATCTACGCCAATATCTGTGGATAAACTTCTAGAACTTTTAACCACATAGTCAGAATATGTGGTGCGATCACCAGTTCGTTTTATTTCGTTCATACGTGAACGTAATGCCTTCTATGAAATTGTATGTAATCAATGTACAGTAAAGAATGAATAAATAAATAAAAGTATCAACTTTGGATTTTTTTTGTGATTTCCATTAACTTTTGAATTTTTGAGGTTTCTAATAATTTTAACCAGTGATACTACTTATCCATTTTCATTTAAATTTTGAATTTTTCGATGTACCTACAATCTTTTTTTTCTCATCTTCTAGACCCCAGGTCTATGTACAGAGGTGCCTTCCTGCTACGTTGATTCATATCTGTTCCTCTATTTCTTCAATGGTAGGTTCTCCGAGTGGACGATGCTACTACGTCCCATACGTTTGTTTATTTCGATGTACCCATTTTCGACATTGACAACCCTTGCAAGATAGGTCTAAGATACTACACAGATGTAACTACCATTGATTATAAAATTCTGCAGGTATAAAACGATGAATTCAAATAATTATTCAAGAAAATTGAGATTTTAATCGGATCAAAAACGAGTCAAGAATATTAAAAAATCCATTTTTATTTTAATATATTTGTGACATAAGAAACTCAATCTCTATGCTAATTTTACATCTTATTCTTAATTTATTATAAACTCTCTTTCCCAGTACACATTTTAACATCTTTGTTTTTTCACTTTATTGAGCAAACACAAGAGTTCGTCGGTAGCCTGGAGGTAGAGTCTCTGCCTAGTGAACAAGGGTTCCGTGGTTCGATCATAGGTGCCGGCAAACTCCTCTTTCACGATAAAAGCTTAATGGTTACTGTGAAATGTGTATGAGGTTGTATTTGGGTTTATAACAAAAACCCAGATATATATTTTTTATTATAAAAATTAAAAAAAAAAAACGATTTCGTCTACTCAATAGTTAGCCATCATACACTTTTTTTGTCACGTAAACTGTCTTCACCATTCTTATATTATTCATTCGTACCAGATGCCAAAAGTCATCTTTCTTTTACTCTTCTTCTATTACAATAATTTGCTTTGTATCATTATTCCTCATTTCATAATTTCTTACTCTATACGAGAACTTATAACTGTTTTGAAAAATCATGATTTCTTGAAAATGTCCTAAAAGACAAAATTAATTCTGACAGTAAAAAAAAACGATGGTTTGGATGTGTGGAACGAATGCGTGATGATATGATGACGAACAGGGGGACAGCAGGCGTGTGAAAGTGAGACAGCCGCATGTTTGAGTAGTAAAAAACGACGTTATACAAAATAAAACTATGATCAACAAAATAATTATTTTTTCAAACTGAGTTCTACTGAATAAACTATTGTAAAAAAAATATCTTAAAAAGTACGTTTTAAGTAAACTGTACGTACATATTTTGCAGACTTTATTCAATTAACCAAATAATACTGAACGAATTACTTTTCTGATGTAGAAACGATATTTATTTAACATTCAATAAATAGAACATCGAGAGACTAGAAGTATACAATACTAACTATAGAATAAATAAAAGTATTGAATTTTAATCCAATATAATTACATTGCTGTACATTTCATGCACTGAATAATAATAGCAATATTCTGAAATGAAGTGGGTTGTAACTGAAAATAAATATTTTATTTTTGTTTTGAGTTTTTAAAATGAATAGAATAGCCTTTCCCGCGAAGAAAACGACGTAAATTAATATTTTTATGTCAATCAACATAAAATAGTAAACCTTTTAAAAAAGATTGACTTAGACCTAGATTCCTTATGAAATACCATTTCTGAAAGAACTAGGTATGTCAAAACATAATGAATTATATATTTATTTTATTCTTCTTGCACATCATCATTTACATTAGAGTAGAAAATCAACAAAGCAATTTACGTAAAAAAATGTGATGATGTGCAGTGGCGAGATATCACTATGTTAGTCATTTCTTCCATCTAATTATGATGATGATGTTGCATGATTTCTTTCTTTGGTACCGTTTTACGATCTTTCGACCGTCATAAGGGCGCTGATGATAAGGGCGGCTTTCAATTTGTTTCATAAACTGGTGATGTTGCTTAGGCGTCGCAGATCAGCAGACATAATATTCCACGTCTTTTCAATGAACTCAATAAATGTTCAATGAACTCAATAAATAAACTTCTTAAGAGAATCAGCCAACAACGAGCTAACTGGATTGGCCACAACATCAGGCACCCAAGACTACTCATCGCCATCGCGGAGGATAAGACCGAGGGGACAAATGGCAGAGGCCGACCAAGAGACGCGTATATGGACCAGGGATGTTGCGAATATCCGCATCCGCAAATGCGGAGCTTCCGCATCTATTTGGACATCTGCATCCGCATCCGCATCCGCAATAATCGATGCGGATGTTCATGCGGATGCGGATGTAAGATAATTTGCGACAAGAAAGAAATGGGGCGGGCCCGGCGAATGGCGCGTGCCGTTCGCACTTGACATTAACCAATGGGAACGAAAAAATCGGTGACAAGATCCGACGCGTTTTTATTTTTGCCGGTTTTATTTTATTTTTGCAAATAACAAAAAAGAAAAAAAAATATTCGCCAAAAAATCCATAATATTATTGTAGCAACAATTTCGTTACATATTTGATAGTGGGGCCTACCAACTAAGATAGTTCCTACTTTTTTTCTATAACATCTTAAACAACCGCATCCGCATTCGGATGCGGATGTGAGCCTTCAAAAATCCGCATCCGCATTCACATCCGCGGATGTGTAAAAATCGACATCCGCAACATCCCTGATATGGACCAACTGAAGAGGGACATGAACTGTGGCTCATACGTAGAGCTGAAAAGACTGGCTGAGAATAGAGACGAATGGAGAAGAAAAACCAAACTCGTTGCAGACCAATCCAATGGATTGTAACTTATTATATATATACAATAAACAAGTTACAATCCAATGGATTGTAACTTATTATATATATACAATAAATGTTTTAAAAGTGATATTTTTTAAATACCTGTCTCTCACAGAACACTCGACCGTCAGTAATGAGCAGTAGACATGTTCTTTACCAAGGACTCCAGGGAAACAAGTGGTCAGTAGGAATGTAGTTTATTACAACTATAAAATCAAGACATTCAAGATGCATGGCAAACATCATCGCTGAATTTTAGATGTATTTTACATATAGGTATATATAAAATTATTATAATGAGTGAGCGAGCGAGACTGTGTATATGTAGGCATGTTGAGATGACCGGAATGTTAGGTACCTATCTTTTTTAAATTAATTGTGGCGCATGGTATTGGATGATAGCTGATCTCTGAAAGATTTACCTTTTTTCTAACTTTATATATGTAGTTATTGTCTGTTTTGTGCTTTTAATATTTATAAAATAAAAAATAAAAAAAATATAGGTACTTAAATAAAAAAAAATATAAAAGATATATTTATAAAAAATATATAGTTTACAACCTTATGAATTTCAAAGTGGGCATTTTACGATAGAATTTAGTTTGAATAAAATGAATGAATGAATAGAGTTGGGTGCATTGGGAAATGAAACTAAAATATTCCAAGTTAATTGAACGAAAGGTCCTTCATGGTATACCTACAAAAATGTATAAAGTAAGTAAAAGGTAGGAGAGAAGTATAGATTTGTATATTTAATGGTGGAAGAGAAAAAGGATTTTTAGTAGAGAAAGACTAGTAGAAGTTAGAAGAAACACCACAAATGAAAAGAATGGAGTGAAAAGAATTTTTCGATTTTTAAGATATTATTTACAAAAATTCTAGACTTTAGATACAAAAAATGTAGCGGATAAATAGGAGTTTTCCACTCCTGAGATATCCGGGTGTAAGGCGGAATACTTTCCAATGTTCTGTACATGCACACCGATCTTTCTTACTTAACTCGTGACCGTCCTTCAGAAGATTGTTCATATAGTAAAATTTCTTGATTCTCATCCTTCGTTTTACATTGAAGGGGAGATCCACCGACCGGCCGGATATCGCATGAGTCTAGGGACTTCCATTTACCCTAATTCTACACTAGATAAATCTTGTCCACACCGGAGGCACCATAGTGGGCAGCCTGAGAGGCTGGCCGGCCGAAAATTACCAAACCACCATAACCTCCATGTGCGGAATTTTTGGAACCTTTGTTTCACAGTAATATTTCCTTATTCTTAGCAAAAATACGACTTCCTGCCACAAATAGTGATTGATTATTGAATATTATCAAAACATGCTCTAGTCATGATTAACGTCTCAATCTCAGATTGCTTAAATTTCTTTGGCCTTTGCGGTAAACTCGCCCTCTCTATATTGATTGCATTTAACTTGAATGTTTACCTTTTATGTAATTGTTTGTAATCAATGTACAGTAAAGAATAATAATTATAATTTATAATTTCCTGTATATATATAAAATTATTTGACCTTAATTTGTGATTTTTTTTAACTAACTGACCATTTGTTTTTCTGTTTGACATTTAATATTTATATCATTTCAATTTTAAAATTATTTTTTTGAATTTTATTTCTTGACCAAATTTTATTTTTTTTTAAATTGAGTCAACATTGTTCTATTATTTAATTGTACTCTTGTTTTGTGTCTTTTTTTAAAAGAAAAATATTTTTTGTATGCATGTATTGTATGTACCTATACTAGTTTTTTACATGTAAAAGGCTTCGGCCGTGAATATCTGAATAAAAAAAAATAAAAATAAAAAAAAAAAGAATTAATAAATAAATAAATAATCTGTATTGGAAAAATGTATATTTGCCAAAAAAGTATTCAGTAATGTTCTTTCCACCTTATACTGGACTTAATACATTCTCTCATTCTACAACTATGACTCTATCATACTATCTTATTTTCCCTACCTGAATATTTCTACTTTCTCGTGTAATACAATCACTTCCAAACAACCTTCCCTGTCCATCTCCCTTCAGGGACTATCAAAAGGAATTAAAATCACCAGACAGACGGCATGATACGTACCACATAGCGTATTAAACAAATAATAATAAGTGCAAAAAGGTTTCATATTATTTATTTATTTATTTTATGCATTTGTATTTATTTGTTTGTTTCTGAAAAATCTATCTATCTATCTATACTCTTACGGCGTATACAGTGGTCGGATAGGCAGAGAGGATGGAACTCCGTGTAGATTTATCCCTTATATGAGTTCGTCGGTAGCCTGGAGGTAGAGTCTCGGCCTCCTGAACAAGGAGTCCGTGGTTCGATCCCAGGTGCCGGCAAATTCCCCTTTCACAGCACAAGCTTTTAGCTTAGTGTGAAAGGTGTATAAGGTTGTATTTGGGTTTATAACAAAACCCAGATAAGTATATCTTTTTAAAGATATACTTATACTCTTACGGCGTATACAGTGGTCGGATAGGCAGAGAGGATGGAACTCCGTGTAGATTTATCCCTTATCTGAGTTCGTCGGTAGCCTGGAGGTAGTCTCGGCCTCCTGAAAAAGGGGTCCGTGGTTCGATCCCAGGTGCCGGCAAATTCCCCTTTCACAGCACAAGCTTTTAGCTTAGAGTGAAAGGTGTAGAAGGTTGTATTTGGGTTTATAACCAAACCCAGATATATATTTTTAAATATATATATATATATTTTTTTTTTTCGCTTCCTCCATATTCATAAAATTTCTCATACACGTGCTCCGATTTCTCTCACTCACAATAAACGCGTTGAAATGAATAATAAGAGAACAAAATTCACTACTGTTCTGTTTATTTTCAAACTCAAGGCGTTCTCTGGCTTTTAGGCCTGTTGAAATTTGTGTAATTAATGACAAAAAGTATTTTCAAAGTTGAAGCTAGTTTCATGATTATGTTCAAATAAGTATACCTTAAAAACTATGCGAAGCAATAACTTATATCGTGAAAATGGAAAAGGTCTCAGCGGGATTTAAGCCACGAACCTTGCGTTCGGAAATCTTGTGATAAGTCATCTGATAACCGACGGTGTTAAGTTTTTACAGACTTATTATTGAGTTTTATCGAAAAATATTACCGATTTGAAAATTCAAAGTTCAAAGATATCCACTTCCTGAATTTATCTCACAAGTATTACTGTTTGCATAAAAATAGGAGTTTGTAACAATATTATTCAATTACTATTATACGATTCGTCTCTCTTGTATTACGGAGATTACAGGTCTCTGCTGGGTGCGCCGGCGCACAGCATCATTTGTAACATGTTCGTACCATCTGACATACCATACGATGGTCCTGGCTGGGACATGTTTTGAGAATGCCCAATGATAGTTGGCCAAAAAGAGCACTGTTCTTCCGTCCGCAGGGGTTCCGTAGGCCCGGGCGTCCCTCTTTCACAATACACCGTTCCTATGACAACGATATCAGAGCGCAAGGAATGTCGTGGAAAGAGGTGACGCAATGGGCACAGAGACGCTCTGAATGGAGGAGGCTGGTTTCTGCCCTGTGCTCCCGAGAGGAGCGTTGAGGGCGATGAATGAATGAATTATACGATTACAGCATACCACACAAGTGGGGTACCAAACAGACGAGTTACATGAAATAAGCATACAAGCTGTTCTCTACGTGTCAACAAAAAATAAGATGTTAAGGATGAGTAGCAAACCTCATCGATGAATTTATCACGTAAAATTTCTTTGATTTTTCGAACACTTGCCTTTTACAGGACACTGAAAAACTCACAGATCAAAGTGGGAGATCTATTCTAATTCGGGCACTCTATGAGGAATCATTATATTTTGTCGCAAACATCTAACTAGATATTATTTTCTTGTTCCTTTTGCAGTTATGCCTATTACAAAGAGATCAATCGCTAATAAATAATATGATTTTTGACATTAAGATTAGTTGTGTGGAGGGTGGAAACATCCCTTAATGCACATCATAATATCTAACCAACCATAGCCATAGTGGAAACAGTTACAGGGATATAATGGCATATCATATTTATTTATAGTATTGGCACACGAGTAATAAAACTCCATATTAATTTATTGGATGCACAGAAACAAGCGGTTCGTTCTACCATAGATTATACCAATTATGCAATCCTAGAATCTCTAGAAAAATTTAGTTATTATCTAGATTCAGAATGCAGAATCATCTATATAAGCATATCCCACAATAATGGTGTTGCTAGTAGACTAATTACTACTATACTACTACTATACCATCACGGCATATCCCACAATTGGGGTAGCCAGCACACCAGCTGCATATAATAAACATGCAAGCTGTCCTCTACGTGTCAATATAAAATCAAAACATTAAGGATGAGTGGCAAACCTCATCGCTGAATTTTATTTTATTTTTGATAAAAATTACAAAACAGACAACTATAAATATGGTTTACAAAAATAGAAAAAGGTCGTTCATAACTCAGCTGTCATCCACAAACATGAACCACAGTTAAGTCAATTATTTAAGTATCGCACATTCCTCTCATTCATCTGTTCTCACTGGTATATCGCACAAGTAGCCATAGCTAACACACAAAAATATATTATAAATACAAATAAAAACTATTTTTTTTATTTTATTTTTTTATTTTATTCGACCTCCATAGGCTCCGCAATGGGCACTTGGGGGTGTCAATCCAGACTACATTTTATTAACATATAATTTAATTAAAAGAGACAAGGCGTACAATAATATATTAATATTGGTGATCGATAATCCCTGGGTGTAAAGGGCCCAGTGATTATGTCGTCAGATGTGATATCAAACTACATTATGTTTCTGCATCCATGTTACTAGAATCTTTTTCCAATAACATTTCGTTAACTGAATAAAATGATTTTTCTAACAAATACTTCCTCACCCCTTCCTTAAAGCGATCATCCTCCAATGTTTTGATATGCAGTGACAGTTTGTTGTACAGCTTCACACTTAAACCCACAAAACTATCCGCAACCTTTGCTAGTCTGCATTTTACGGTTCTGATGCTGCCTGCACTTCGCGTTGGATAGCTATGGTAGTCTGCGTTTAGAGGTGTGTTCTCTTTATTTTTTCGAGCATACATAAGGCACTCCTGGATATACGCGCCAGCAAGTGTGAGTATTAATAAAAGATAGAAAATAATTTAAGATGTAAAATATATTGTTTTTATTAGAACACCAGCCTTTTACAGGACTCTCGAAAACTTACAAAAAAGAGTGAGTGACCAATTTTTTACCGAGTGCTCTACGGGATTAAATGATTTCAAGTTATAAAAATAATAATCGTTGCCCTTACCGTGCCAAGAAATAATTCAAACATTCAGTATAAGTTGCATGATAGATACCTCATCGCTGAATTGATAGATAGGTAATGTAAAAAGTCGTATACCTACATGTTTTACGAATACCTGCCCTTAACAGGACACTGATAAACGTACAGAAAAGAGTGGAAGATCTATTCTTTACAATATAATAAATTTGTTATGACACTACCTACTAAAAAATATTTTATCGATAAATTTAAGATGCTGAATGAAAGATTCATGGCTCGTTAATTTATTCATTTGTAAATATACGAATTATTGTAGGTATCAAGTAAGAGATATTAGTTATTCCTGGTTACCCCAATGCACTTAAGACTAAATCCCATGGGGTATGGCGGCTTTATATCTTATACGTGACCCAATTAATGGATAGGGGAGGGGGAGCCGATATACCAAAATACTCGACATAAGACGTACTATAATAGTAGTACCCGGTAATGTCGGTACGTACCTACTCACAATATACCATCAACTTATATAATACTTAGTAACGATATCGGTTTGGAGAAAGATAGGTAGGTACCTACACCACAAGATAATCCCCATATAATTATTTTAGATATTTTGTAAGGATGTATGTTTCTTATTTATATATTATTTATTTATATTTTTATTACGAAAGACATAAAAAATAATATTGTACTCTATACAAAGTCTCACGTTTTAGACAAGTTTTATAACAAAAACATTACACACATCTTATTTATTGAAAACACTCGGTAGAGAATTGGTCTCCCTCTCTTTCCCGTAAGTTTTCGAGTGTTCAGTAAAAGAAAGGTATTAGAAAAAATAAAGACATTTAACATATTAATTTCAACGATGAGGTTTGCCACCCATCCTAAATGTCTTATTTTTTTGTATGTAGGAGATAGTTTGCATGTTTATTACATGCAAGATGTCTGCTGGCTACCCCATTTGTGAAATAAGCCGTGATGGTGTACATAGTATTTATTGAAAACGTGTTAAGTTTTTTAACACTTTTTTTACGTTCAAAACTAAATGAATGTACAGTTCTTTTATCTAGACGTAGATCCAAATTTTTTACGAAGGTACATAAAATAAATGCAACTGATAGTTATAAAAAATTGTAGTAGTTTGCCACCAAATGGCACTTTTATAAATAAATTGTTAAGGTTTTATTATGTTTTACTATTCTCTGAAAAAAAATTGTAAATATTTCGCATAAAATCACGACATTACAATATTTAAAAATACTTGTGAAATGATATTGACATTTTCAAAAACAAAAAAAATCACCATTTCTAATTTGTAACATATCACTGTTTCTAATATTATGAGTAAAAATATATAATGTTTGTTTATATATGCTGACATGTTCTGTGTTTTATGACATTTCGACAATCACATATTTCCCGACCAATCCTGGGTTTAGTTAGAACTAGTAATATACCTAATATTAAACATTTCGCTCGCATGCAAGAATAGTGACATAGCTCAAAAATGCAGTTTTGAAAGAAATGCATTTTAAGTTTTCAATAAAACATTGAGTATATTTTCCATTAATAATATATTGGTCTCTTGCTTTTACAAAATAAGTATTGATAAGTCATTTTTATTAAAAATATTTCCTTTCTTTTATAAAGCTTTCCTATTCAAAAAATGCCTACTGAAACAACCTAGATAGCAAAGGTGACGTTTTTGTTGAAAAAAGTAAAAATAACAGATATATTTTTCAGTTATTTTGTTCATAAATTTCATTTAGTTTATTGTCAAAAATGATTTGTCATTTGTGGAAATATGTAATACCATTGAAATGCAAAGTATAAGGAAATTGAGTATCTTTCACTTTTTCACAATAATGTGCTTAACATAAATAATTTAATATCCATGCGAAGATAGCACTTGTATCTTTGTCAACGTAAAAAACCCAACTCAACAAGATACACAAATCTCGCATATGAAGACGTAATAACGACACGTCATGTGCTTTCTCTTTCGCACCGATAGAGATATGATAATGAGGATTGGAGACGACATAGATATGTGCTATCTCTTTCGCACCGATAGAGATATGATAATGAGGATTGGAGACGACATAGATATTGAAAAACCCGGTATTTTTGTTAGTAAAAATAAGACACTTATATTGAGTAGGTACTCCGCTTTCACTGGTCGCTTTAATAATCGCGAGCTGGCTTTCATGAGTTTTCGCTTTCATCATCAGGTTAACATAATGTGAACAAATCATATTCAAATTCATGTTGTTATTGAAAAAATAAAAAATAATTTTAATTAAGATAATGTAACTCAGTGGTTGTGAACAATATACAATATACCAGCTTCAGAAGCAAATTGAAAACTGAACTCTTCACCGGCGCCCTTGAGACGGTCTAGGGACTGTTAAACGGCGTCAAAATAAAATCATCCAGAATCGTCATCATATAAATTATTATTAATAACTGTTGTGGGCAGATTTAAAGAAGGCATCTCCAACATTTGTGCTTTTGTGCGATATCGCAAAAACCACAAATATGAACTAAACTTTGACATGAACTTCCACCAAGTTCCGTCGGCCAACAATATCAACTGCAGTATTTCTATGTTTTTAAGTCGAAATTCGCATTTTTCGCTATATGACATTGTTCCTGTAAATGAGCGATATATTGTACCGAATATCGGGTATGGGATACTTCTTGATAAGGGTAATAATTTCGTGAGCCTACATTTTGTGAATCTTGAGACTTGACCCCTTCCTGATAGGTCGTTGATCTCTCAATATACCAAATAAAAGATTGAATTACAGATAATAGTTTTGGGAATATTGGGACATTTTTTGTGTGCTACTTTCGTATTTTGTCCGAAAAGAGAATGTAATAAATATAATATTAAGAATAGCTATAATCCAGCACATGAAACTGCCAAATAAAGTCTAGAAAAGTTTCTAGACTTTATTTGGTAGTAAAAAAATAATTTCACATTATTTGGTAGAAACCCGGATGGGACTTGAACCCGCAAATCTATCCTTTTCTTGAGGTGTGCTTTGTCTATTAAAGTCACCGGGCGACATGCCGAAGGCTCAATGACAGTTTCGTGTGTAGATATTGTTCTAGAATAGCTAGTATGGGAACCCCAAGATGGATACTTCCAAGTGTAGGTAGATTAATTATACCTACCAAAAACTACTAACTGGGTATTTTTCTACCGATATCTATCCATATTTATTATAGTTTTTTGTATTTATGTTCTGTATCGTTGCTGTAATCTTTGATGTGAACCTAGATGTTGCTAGGAGTCACCGAGCTTGATGAATTTTTGTATTGTTTTTATTATGTTTTTAGTAATTTTTAATGCTTTTGATTGGAAATTGGTGATTTTATTGTTGTGTAACGTATGTTTTTGATGTAAAAGGCGATAGGCGTTTATGTATTAAATAAATAAACAAATTTTTTCACTGAGCGAGTGGATCGACAGGTATACCTATATATATGTACCTAGATGTTTAATCGATAATATATATAAATTAATAATTTTGCTCAACAGCCACCTCATCTGCACAATCAACAGATTGTGCAAACTCTTTTTAGCAGGAAACAATAAAGACATAGACGTTTGCTCAACAACTGATGTCGAACATAGCGGTTTGAAACAGGGATTGGAAGGATTGGTGAACGTACCGTGGTTAAATACACTTAAACCTGTCTCAGCAGATTCTTAAGCATCGAAACACTTTTCTTATTTCATACCAAAAGTCAATAGAATCAATATCACAAAATCTGAACGAAATTTGAGTCTTTGCCTTTCGCTTCAATATTATAAAGTATACCTACAAATCTATTTATAGATATCTACATATTTAAACATTCTTCTCTTCAATGCAGGATATTCTACTTGTAATTTGCTATTTTTTTAAAAGTCATATTTAGATAATAATAAATATTTATTCCTTCATGATTTATATTTTATCATATCTTTTGTAAAGCATCTGAAGTAGGCAAGAAAGAAAAACAGTTAAACAAATCTTATTTTGCACATCAATTTCGCAAATGCCACCTTTCATTAAAAAATTGTGTAATTTTATAATAGTTATTTAATCAATAAAGAAATACTTTCCGAAATATTGTAAAATAATCTATGAAACCTCTTATTTCAGTTCCTTCATAAAAGTACTCGGTATTTTAAGCAGGTACTCGGTACCTACTCGTTATTCTAACAAATTAATCGTGAATCGTCCTCACTGAAAAGTACCGCCATTCAAAATTGTACAGTACCTACCTATGTCCAATCTTTCCCCATCAATAATATAATTTTAAAACTCATAAAGTGCACTCCAAAAAACAGACAAATTTCATAAAAGGAACGCATTCGAATCATTAAAAGAAGTAAGTAATAATAAACAATTGAATTCGTTCTGTTTTTAAATTTCTTTGTTCTCGCTCTCCCACCGCTTTTAACTTTTCTTTTTTCTCGCACCCAATTAATTTCGAATAGTTAGCGAATTTCCTGGGCTCATTAAAAAGTTTTGAGTGCCCTCAAGTAGGAGAGAGAAGGTAGGTACCCAACGCAACTTTTCTTCCTTGAGAACGATTAAGCACTCCAGAAATAAACGGACCTCTTGAGAAATACAAATGGGTAAGCAAGAATATATTTAATTTTTAAAAAAGTTACCAATGTTATTTTTGGGAATTCTATGATACTAAAAGGTACTCGTTAATTTCTAAGTAACGATTGGAGAGTATTTTTAGTACCGATACTTGAACAACAATACCAATTTAAATATTATTTAAGAAAATATTCCCCGAATTTCTGTCTCTTTTTTTTAAATGAAAAGAGTACAAGAGCACAAATATGTATTCTAAATACCGATACTTTTAAAAACACAAGATGCAAACAGTCAAATTTTTGCAATAAAATGAATATAGACACTTCGATACAAAAGACGTAAAAAAAAATATTAATTGCTACTTTATTAAAATGAAAGAAACCACTTTATTGTAACATTTAAGGTGACAAAAGGCACACATATTGCCTTGAGGCAATGTCTTCCAGTTAACTTAAAACAATGTTTGATATGCATGCTTAAAGTGGGTTTAGAAAAGACAGAAAGTATAGGACATAATAATAATAATAATAATAATAATAATCTTTATTGCACAAAATTAGTATACAAAGAATAAAAAAAAAAAAACATGACATCATTACCACTGAATACATAATTTTGTGCAATGGGCGAGTTTATCGCTGAAGCGCAATATCTTCCAACTAACCCATTAAACAAAAAAAAAAAAAATCATAAAATAATAATAATATATAAATAAATAAAATAATTTAAGATATATAGATAACTAAATACATAGGTATACCAAAATAAATTTACACATAGAATAAGCTACTTAAAATACAGACAACATCGGATAAGCGACACGACACAGATGTTGAGTAGAGAGGGATGGGATAGAGTGGAAGGGATGGGGTAGGACTGCTCATCGTGTTTGGATACACGAAAAAAAAAAAAAAATATCTTGAAAACCCTGGTAATATTTACACATGTAAACGCAACAGAAGACTAGCGACCATTAACCTCCTTCTTGAAAGTATAAAAAGAACTGCAAGTGCGAGTTCTTTGAGGCAGCTGGTTCCACAACCTAGCACCATGAACTGAAAAAGAATCGGTGTAATAGCTCGAACGATGGGACGGGATCACTAGAAGATTATTGGAGGCCGATCGTAGTGGAAGTCCATGAGAGTGTAAAAATTCAAACCTTTCCTTTAGATACAATGGAGTGTTGGGATCAAATAAAACCTTATAAAGAAGACAAAGAGTGTGAGCATTTCTGCGTTGAGGAATAGTTTGCCAGCCAAGGCGTTCACGATATTCAGATATATGATCATACTTCTTGAGCCCGAACACATATCGAATGCAAGTATTCTGAAGACGTTCCAACTTATTCAAGCCTTCCACCGAGAGATCCAAATAACAAACATCCGCATAGTCAAATAGGGGATGAATTAAAGATTGAACCAATAGTTTTTTTGTATCTACTGAGAGGAAATTCTGCATTCTCCTAAGCGAATGCAGTGAACCAAACACTTTTTTACTGATCATGTTGAGTTGTTTCCACCATGATAATTTAGTATCGAAGTATAAACCCAGATTTTTAACAATATCAGAAAAGGGGATAGTAGAGTCATTTAAGACTAAAGATGGCAAAGGAGCAAGTGAGGCAAGAGAAGACAGACTCCTAGGACTTCCGATAATGATTGCCTGAGATTTACTTGGATTTACCAAGAGTCCATGATCTCATGGACATGACATAAATATAAAGCAGAAATAAAAATGACAAATACCAAACAGAAGTGTACCTAATTATTATAAAATTGATATATAGAAATTATGCATTCCTAACCATAAACCTTTACCTATATACATGTAGGTACCTATCTAAGTGAGTACCATCTACTATTAAAGGTTGACGAGTTCTTTGTAAAGTGTTGATGGTGGGATTTCACTTTGTGTTTGAATATTTGATTGTATTTTTGAATTGATGAATTGTACAGTGTCCTTGAGGTGCTTTGGCACGTAAACGACACTTTAATAAAGATTAATCATCTAACTTGAAATCAAATTAAAACTGTTGAAAACGATCGAAAAAACTAATTCACTTACACGAAACATTCAAATTAAAATGGATTGATTCTAATTTTCTGATACGTGTTAGCTACATATTATTGCTAAAGGGACCACGAACTATTACCAAAATAGTCAAACGAATTATTTTGTATTGGTATTAGATAATCCCCGCTGTTTGTATGTATGTTTGTATGTAAAGGTCTTCTTCTCTACTTATATAGACAGGAAAGTATCTATATAATAATAAATTAACAACATGCAGTAAACACTAAACACAACTACGTGACTGCCATCTATCGAAAGTTCAAGGTATTAAGTACAATAGAAGAAATTTAGGAGTAATCATGATTGTAATATTTTGGGAATATGGCGTCGTTAAAAATTGCATATGCGTAAGAAGTATTATGACTATAATGTTTATTTATTTATATATATCTATCAACACTCAGCGTGAGCCTTTTACATGTTAATGGGAATTTATTAAATTTAGGTGAGTGCATCAAAACTTTGATTATTTTGAAATATTTTTATGTAGATTTGTAGTATTTGATCTAGAGAATAACAATCCGGTGTAATATTGTGGTTTTATTAAACTCAAAATTTATAATTTGCATTTTGCGTATGCGTTTGACATGTCACGAGTACTTAATTTTTTACAAATTGTTGCAAATTGACGATCATTTCACTATCGAATCATTTCTTTGGCGAAAAATTATATTATTACCTAGGTGAAATAATTCACTGTGTCGGTGTTTAGGTAGTAGAATTCCATATCGAAATAAATAAAACAAGTGTTTTATTCTACTATTGATTTATTCGATGAGAGAGACGTCTTTCGTCTTATGAGGACATTGTCAATCTGATTTTAAAAATACAACAATATTCATATATACAAAAATATTTACAATAACAATGATAAGAGAGTATAGTATAATATTACAATGTGGTATGTATCAGTAACTAATTCTAAGAAATTATTAATTACCATGCGAAAGGGATAACAATGTATATGTATTTGTATGACAAGGACAGGCAAAGTGTATTATATTAATCTGGTTAAACCTATATTGTTGTTGTTATATTCTTACAAGGTGAATTTGTGAAAAGGGAAGTATATGATCAGAATGATATTGTAAAAAGGTAGGAAGAGAGTTTGTTTTTGATCTGAATTTATATAATGCAAGTTTTATTTATAATAGGTACAATTTAAGTTATTTATTAACTATTAATATTAATTTACAAATGAAAACAGGTTGCTGTGTTGTGATGTTTTTTCCTAGTCACGGGGATATTTCTTCATTCGTTAGATCTGTAACAAAGAAAATTGCGGCAGAATCAAGTGTGCTTTTATTTTTTAAAAATATCTAATAATGGAGTCCTATATAGGTGTGTTTGTTCATTAATAAGGTTTCCATTTTCATTTTTATTTATTTCTAGTTGTTCCAGTAAGTTCAGTCTATAGCTTTTCTTTTGAAAGTGTAGTGGGATAGGGGTATTATCATTATTTATAGTGTGATTATTTTCAATAAGGTGTTTTGCAAATTGTGAATCCGTTTTACTATTTAGCCATGATCGTTTATGTTCCGAAAATCTTTTTGAAAAACTACGTCCTGTTTGACCTATATAAAGTGCGTCACACGTGTTACATTCTAACTTGTAAATACCGCTTTTTTTAAGGTTGTCGATTTTGTCTTTAGAGTTTCGTAGATATGTGCCTAAATTATTGGATGTTCTGAAGCTCAGATTATTCCCCGTCTTTTTTATTTCTCTGCCTACTTTTTCTGAGAAAATACCTAAATATTCTATACATTTGTATCTAGATTCTTCACTCTTTGATTTTGGTGGGTAAACTGATGCTAAAGCTTTCTTGTTCTCGTGTTTTATTATTATTTTATCAATAACTTGTCGGCTAAATCCATTATTATTTGCTATTTGGTATATAATGTTTATTTCGTTTTTGTAATCGTTCTCGTTCATAGGTATATTTATAAGTCTATATACCATAGAGTTGTATGCCGCTAATTTATGTGTCCAAGGGTGCATTGAAGATGCATGTATGGTGGTATCGGTATATGTGGGTTTTCTAAATATTTTAAACTTGTGTTTGTTGCCAACTCTTTCTATTGTTATGTCTAAAAAGTTAATTTTATTGTCTATTTCTTTCTCTAGCGTGAATTTAATATTATCATGAAGTGAGTTGGCAAAGGTAACAAACTGATCTATTTGTCTATCGGTGCCTCTAAACGCAATTAATATATCATCTACGTACCTTTTATAGTATATTATTGAATTCCTAGCTATTTGACTATCTAATAATTTCTTTTCGAGGTTATCCATAAAGCATTCTGACAATAAACTACTGAGATTGGATCCTATTGGTAAACCGTCGGCCTGTTCATAATATCGGTCGTTAAATTTGAAATAATTTGACATAACGCACAATTCTATGAGGTTATACAACTCCCTGGCTATAACAGGCTGAGTATTTGAGGTTTCTAACAGATTTTTAACTATTTTTAAACATTCTAATTTAGGTATTTTTGTAAATAAACTAACTACATCCAAAGATATTAATTTACAGTTATGAGGGAGATTGATATTTTCTAATTGTGTCGTCAATTCTACTGAGTTTTTAATACTATTTTTAGCTACAAAATTGGTATGTTGTTTAAAAAGGTAATTAAGGCTTTTAGCTAATTTTGCAGTAGGCGTGTTAGTGAAAGCTACTACAGGGCGAATTGGGCAATTAGTTTTATGAATTTTTGGTTGTCCATATAAGAGTGGGGGTCTAGGGTTCATATCTATAATCTGATTCTTCTGCCATGTTTTAGGGTATAGGGCATTTGATGAGTTTACTTCTAATCTTACTTGCGCCGCTATTTTGTTCGTGGGGTCTGTCTGTAGTATTTTGAAATCTTGTGAATCTAGGAAATTATTAACTTTTTGGATATATTCTGCTTTATCTAAAATAACTATAGACTGTCCCTTATCAGCTGAAATAACAATTAAATACTATACTCTCTTATCATTGTTATTGTAAATATTTTTGTATATATGAATATTGTTGTATTTTTAAAATCAGATTGACAATGTCCTCATAAGACGAAAGACGTCTCTCTCATCGAATAAATCAATAGTAGAATAAAACACTTGTTTTATTTATTTCGATAGGTGAAATAAGTAAAAAAAACGTAACCCTTAAAATAAACCATTTATTACTCTATTTTTTTAATTGTAAACAGAAGACGTAGTGAGTTCAATGGGTTATACAATCATTTGTGCGACTCTGCAGTATAGTTAGATTATCTTTTATAAAAATATAGTATTGAATATCTTTATATATAGTGGGTTAAAATCCATTGGCTTGATCTGCGACGAGTTTGGATTTCCTTCTCCAAATTTCTTTATAATAAATACGTTAAGAGATGGTCACCCACAACTCTCCCTGAGAGTATACATAGTTTTCAGATTCACCTGAAAGTTTGTTGAAGGTAAAAGTACAACATAATACGTGACTGGGAGTGATTGGGCTAATTCTAGAAAAGCTTCACTGAAACTATTAACTAACAAATGACTATCAATCCCAAAAACACTATTATAAATGAATATGTAGTATCTAGTATTATGTTTCGGCTTTTAAACATTTTAGAAAGCAAACTTTTACATTAACATCTTAATGGTCGAAAATTTACGTAATTATTAAACTAAAACGTATTTCGCAAATAACCCGGAAAAAAATGGTCTCCCACTCTTCTCCGCAAGTTTTCGTGTGCCCACAAAAAGGGAGGTGTTTTTTTGCATAAAAAATATAAAAAAAAATTATGCAAACAAACAGTTAAACAGTATACATTACAAAATATAAGTTACATATGAAATAATTAAACCAAAACAGTTTGCAGTGATATTACAAGTTTTTAGTTGACACATAATATTATAGACGCTTTATTTCTAAATTTCAGCGATGAGATTTTCCACCTATCCTTAATGTCTTGCTTTTTTTGTTGTTGCCCCGTACAGGACAGTTTGCATGTTTGTTACATGCGGTTTATCTCCTGGCTACCCTAACTTGTGGGGGATAAAGTGGTAATATAAGTATTGATCTAAAATAGATTTTGAAAAACATTGTATTGATTTTACATAGGTTTGGCATCACACCGCATGGATTAAATTATTATCAACCTCTAACATTGCAATGTGGGGTAGGCAGAGAGGACGAACCAAATTCGATCTTTACTAACATATTATTTTTTGGCTTTCTACACGAAATTCTCAAGGAAGAGATATCTTAACAGCAACGGTACGCTCTCAAAGATAATACAATTCTAGAATCTTTATCGCAAAACATTCCGTAGAAGGAGGTTGAGTTGAGCTCGGAGGATGCAGGGGACCGGAAACCATGGAAGATGAGGACTGGGAGAGCCGACCCCAAGTAAATGGGATAAAGACGAGGGCGAAGAACAAGTAGATTCCATAGAACCTCCGGTAAATAAGTTTTCGGGTGTCCTGTATAAAATAAGTACCCGTAAAATATCCACATTAAATATTTTCAATTCTGCGTTAAAGTATGTTACACATTCTTCATGACATATTTTCTATGAGCACGGAGAGGACAATCTGCATGTTTATTACATGCAGTTGATCTGCTGGCTACCCCACTTGTGGAATATGCCGTAATGGTATAATAGTATTAGTAGTAGTAATACTTAAATTAATACAAACTGTCGAAATTCTGTACTAAAGCACTTACTAAACAATGAGCAAGACTTTCTAATTAATTGTAACCAATGTCAAGCAAGTATGTACTAAGAGGCTCTTTCAAACAATCTAGACAACAATGCAGTGTGGAGATGGTTTAAAGAGCTGGAACTTATGTCTAATATGTGTACAGGACGGCTTCCAGCTTGCTTTCAGCTGTTAGTAATTGTTAGCCTACCTGTTTCCTAGTGAAGAGTGAGTTATACGAGGGCCTGATCTTTGAGATTGTGCCAATTTTAAGACTTGAATATTGTGAACAACTTCAGAATTTATTTGTAAAATTTTTGCGGTGTAAATAAATTGTAAGAGTCAGAATTAATCTTTTTAATTTCGACATTTTAAGAATGATAAAATATCGAAGACTATATTACATATTTCGTGGCAAATATTTTACTTACAGTAAACCAGTGATTTCCAAAGTGGTCCAGGTGGAGCCCCAGGGGTCCACGGGAGTCTACGTTGGCGTGTCTAAAAAATGAGGGTCCACGAATTCATAGTTAAAGTACCTATCGGATATTCTATTCGGTAAAAGTATGTACTTTAAAGTATCCGCCGGTATCGACATAAACAATAGTCGGTAGGTACATATATCGATACCCGTTACATTGTAAAAAAAGGTACTGCGAAAAAACATTGTGTAAGAAAACTGACGAGTTTTTGAAATATTTCAAAATTTAGCGACGGGGTAGAAATGCAGGGGGTCCACCGAAACCAGCAAAATTTTGAATGTGGTCTATGAGAAAAAAGTATGGGAACCTCTGCAGTAAAACTATCAAATACTTGTCAAATATTAAGTCAAGACTTCAATACATATAGGTAGGTAATATCAAAAAAGTCATACAAACCTTTCACTACCAGATGATGAGGAGTATATCCTCCTTCTCCTGCCGTATTCCTGTTCCTTGTATCCTCTGGCTGCAGAGTTCCTGGAGGACTCCAGAAGGATAGCTGTGTATTTGGTGATAAGCATCGCCATTGTATCACTTTCACAGATCATTTAATTATCATTTTTCACAACACTCTTCATCCACATCACTAATTCTAACACTTTTTGCATCGAAATTTGTATAAGGCTTACTTTTCATTTATTAGGATGTTTTATAATCTGAAATTGTAAAAAATTCAGAAAAAAAATCATTTATTGTTTACTACTTCTACTATACCATCACGGCGTATCCCACAAGTGGGGTAGCCAGCAGACCATCTACATGTAATAAACATGCAAACCGTCCTCTCTGTGTCAACAAAACATTGAAAAATTCAGGATGGGTGGCAACTCATCGCTGAATTAAAAATGTTAAATGTCTTCATTTTTCGAACGCCTGCCTTTTACAGAACACTCACAAACTTACGAAAAAGAGTGAGAGATTAATTCTTTGCCGGCTACTGCATTATATATTTTCATCTACAATTAATTGAAATATTAATGTATGAGGTGCTTTTGCACGTAAACGACATTTTAATGTTGTCCAATAATAATAATAACACATCTACAACTTATCCTTAATACCTAATATTTTATGGTACGGAAAGGATTTCATGTATGCTCATTGTATACAGTTTATTCACTATCTACTCCACCTGTTGTTAGAGGTGACGAGGTAGTGTCAATAAATGGGTATAAAATCGTTCACCATAAACACGGAATTGTTAAGATTTAATGAAAATAAATTTTTCGACTAGTAATTTGACTCCGTCGGGAGGATCACATGATATGGGATGAGCAAGAAGACGATACAAAATAATTAAATTGGCTAAAAGTTTCTCAGGCATCTATCAATTAACATTGCTCTATATCAGGGGTACCCAGCCTTTAAGCTTCCTTGGGCTACATTAGAAATTGTATGAGCTGTTTTGGGCTCATAAATTATATTTTTACCTACTAACGATGTTTTGATTCCAAAGTGAAGATATTTTTTTTTAAGGTTCGATTCTCAAATTTCCTACATTTGACTGAGTTTGAAAAAGCAGAGACCTTTTAATTCAATAATCAAATTTTTGTAATTTTCCTTGAAATTTTTAAAATGAATCAGATTTTGAAAATGGTATAAGAAATTTAAATATTTTGCGATCTCCTTGGATTTGTGTACCTAATAGCTTAGAAAAGTGATACGTGAAAAGTGATAAAAGTGAAGTTTTAAAATTTATACATTTTCAAAGACAAAAAGTAAACAGATTCAGAAAAAAAGTCGAAGATATTTATTAATTAGTAGCAAAGTCAAGCTTTATTTGTAGTATTATTGATGCAAGAAATTCAGGCAGAGATGCCTGGAGACTTATGGGGGAGGCTTATGTTCAGCAGTGAATAGGAATAGCTGCATAAGTAAAGCAAGGCATCACGGTATTTGTAATCGAAATTTCATAAAATTTCGATATTATTGACCGAAGGTACTTGTTGAAAGTCCATTTCAAAATAAATTGAAAAAAAAACACAGCATGTAGTTAACTTCCAAATGACTTTTTACTAATCGCCTGACGATGGAGTCCAGAGTCTTTGAATACTAGTACCTACGCGAAGTAAATAAAAGTCATTTGGAAGTTAACTACATATGTACATGTAACATACGGAGAATTTGTAGTAAAAGTGGAAACTATTTTGTAAATTTTTGTTTTCTCTGGGATCGCATTGGCCGAAGGCTGTAATGGTCCCAGTAGAGTATGGTGTTGTTTTCTAATAATAATAATAATAATAATAATACTGTGTTTTTTTTTCAATTTATGTCGAAATTTCATGTTTTTTCAAGTTTTCGTTTAATTGTAGGGCCGTGGGTTTTACAAACCTGATCTACATTATTTCAGACATATTATTACAATACAATCACAATAAATCTCTATTTAGCACCACGATTAACGATAGACATTCTTATAAATTAAGCGTCAATCTACAACTAATTTCTCACCAATTAAAAACCCATAATCCGATAAACTTTCACAAACAAAACTTTCCGCATAAAACATTGTGCTGCCTACCTATGTATGTATATTTAACTACACTAAAAACTATCATTACGAGATAGTTAATTAATTACTTCTAGACACGCAAGTTTGTTGCAGTGTATCACATGTTATATTCCTTACAAGAAAAGCAGGAAAAGTATTTATTATATTTTAATATAGTTGATATTTTCGACCTACGGTTCTTGGTGGAAGTTCATGTAAATTAATTATAAATAAAACAATTTTTAAGTACATCCATTGTGACTTTATTGGTTGCGAGCTGGCTTTCAAGAGCTTTCGCTCTCATCATCAGGCTAGCGTAAACTTTGAAGTCTTACTTAATATTAGCCTGATGATGTGAGCGGAAGCTCTTAAAAGCTGGCTCGCGACTAGGGAATGCAATCTCGACTCGAGATTGACGAATCGAGATCTCGTCTCAAAATTTGAATTCGAGATTGGGTCATTCGAGATCTCGTCAAATAATTCGACGAGATTTCGCGAGATCTCGATTCAATCGAGATTAGACTACTTTTTAAAAAACCTTATTATTTGTTCCAAAATTAATGTTAAATTTAATAAAAAACTACCTACTTATTTGAGTGTTATGATTTTGTACGATGTCAGATCAATCAGCGCGCTCTTCCGGATCGATGAACACGTATATTGTTCATGCACGCTCAATCTCGATCTCGATTGTGATCTCGATCGACTTGGTCGAGATCTCGAACGATATTTTAAAAAACGAGATTATCTAGCTTCGAGATTAAATCTCGAAAAATTACTCGAGATCTCGCAAGATCTAGATCTCGCGAGATCAAGATTGCATTCCCTACTCGCGACCAATAAAGTCACAATGGATGTACCTACTAAAGAAGTGTTTTATTTTTTTTATAAAAGATATATCTGGGTTTTGTTTGTTATAAACCCAAATACAACCTTATACACCTTTCACAGTAAGCTACTAAAAGCTTGTGTCGTGAAAGGGGAGATTGCCGGCACCTGGTATCGAACCACGGACCCCATGTTCACGAGGCCGAGACTCTACCTCCAGGCTACCGACGAACTCTAATATTAATATTTAAATATAATTATTATACTTTCTGATTTCTTTCTACTTATGACCTATCCGCTAGTCAATAAATGTATTCTTGCATATCTTATATAAAAGATTTGACATTTTCAATTATATAACACGGGAATGACGAGCTGTATATTCATTACGTACCTAGGAGCCCCCGGTAAAGCTTAGATCTGAAACTCCTTTCTGTTTAATTAATCCTTTTTTATCGTTCGAGTTCGTCGATAGCCTTGAGAAAGTTAACAAGAAGTGCGCGGTTCTATCCTAGATATCGGCAAACTCCCCTTTCATGGCACAAGCTTTTAGCTAACTGTTTAAGGTGTACTTACATATAAGATTGTATTCGGGTTTATAACAGAAACCCAGATACGTCTTAAAAAAGTTAACATCTTAAAACCAGCATCCAGAGTTCATAAAAAATGTATTGATATATATTCACAATAGATCGCAGCACCTGATGATGGGGACTCGGTGTCCACGAAACGGGTCGTGCTAAAGTTACACTCTATCTATAGTAATACTAAACAAAGAACATAAATATTATTAACTTTATTATATAATTTAAAATGAATTGTGTAAGGTTTTAAGCTTTCACGGCCGCCATTATAAGTAGGTAGTAACTTGTTCCGGGCTACGTGGCCGTGGTCTGGTGAGCAGAAATTCTCCCGACGTTTCACCCACCAGACCACGGTCACATAACTCGGAACAAGTAGGTAAATATTTCAAATGAATCGTTACAAAGTAAATGCCGATACAATCTATGACGCACTGGAGATATTTAAAAACATATTGAAACGCCTAGTTAACAATTAAATGTTGTTATTTAGGTCAGGCATGTATGTGAGTACCTACTAAAAAATATCAGAGATGCTGACATAAATGTATGTACTAGCAGACAAGACAAGAGATTTGATAAAGAATGTATAATTATGTCTATCAGTGACATAATTATGATAGTGATACGTTGTTATGTGTCTATCTTAATTATGTATGTCTCAGCAATACTATTTATTTATTTATTTATTTATTCATGAATATACGGCAATATGCCTTTTATTACATAATCATTATAGTTGACAATATCAATGAATTAAAAACCAAAACAAAAATACATACACAAATATAAAAACAATAAAATGACCACAATTACAATACATACTCGATCAAAAATATAGTGTTCCAAATCCATACAAGTATACACAACAATAGAAAACCAAAAGTTTATATCAACACAATAAAATGATTCCTGACACATGTTCAAATATTACTTATTCAAATTAATTAATCACATCTAATTTATTTCATTTAGTGTTATCCAAAAAAGTTTATGAATCAAAAACAACACTTGTAAAACAAATCAAACAGCGCATATATAATAAAATTTACGCAAAAATAAAACCGACACTAAATAAACAAACGAAGCATAGAATGATCAGGACAATATACATTTATTGATTATTTACAATTTCAAAATAAGTCTGATTAAAATATTTGATTATTTTATCTTTCATTACATAATCACCTTCAAAAAACAAATCCAAATTCAATACATCGATAAATCTATTTCCAAGCATGTGCAGACGATTAATGACGGAATGTCTCTGGTAATTGGTTCGAGTATTTGATTCTTTAAATAAAATTTTCTGTCTAGTAGGACGATCAGGGATATGAAAATTGAGCAATGAAAGGAGCTCCGGGCAATCAAAACATGAATTTACAATTTTGTATAAAAGAATCATGTCCAACAGGACACGCCTGTCAAACAATTTAGACATTCGAAGCTCCAGCAAAAGATGTTCATAACAGAAGTCAACATATGGGATGCCTAACCGAAAGTTAATATAACGCATGAATTTGCGTTGAACCCTCTCTATAGTATGTATATGCACACCATAATAAGGGGACCACACTGATGATGCATATTCCAACTGACTTCTAACATAGGCTTGGAAGAGAATCTTAAGGGTATATGTGTTTTTGAAGTCTCTGGAAATGCGTATAATGAAGCCCAACATCCGAAAAGCTCTGTCCGCGACACTTGATATATGCCCGGTGAAGGATAAACCGTCATCAAATAATACACCCAAATCACGCACCTCACTAACGGCCTCAAGAGCGACTCCATCCAGGGTGTAATTAAACAAGACTCTACTTCTAGTTTTAGCAAATCTTATGACATTGCACTTGTTAGTGTTCAACATCAAACCATTTTTATGACACCAAGCAGATATTAAGTCTATGTTATTTTGTAGTACCTTGCAGTCATCAATGTTTTTTATGACCCAATACATTTTGAGATCATCAGCATATAGAAGAACCTCGACCCCATTCAGATCATTCACAATATCGCTAATAAAAATGTTAAAAAGAATTGGTCCAAGGTGGGACCCTTGTGGGACACCGCTGATAGAAACGAAAACACGAGATACGACACCTCCCACCCTTACAGCAAGAGTTCTTCCCGATAGGTAACTCTCGACCCAACGAAGAAGATTACCACAGATTCCCAACCTTTCAAGTTTATAAACTAGCACAGGGTGACTAACCGTGTCAAAGGCCTTGGAGAAATCAGTGTATATGCTGTCAACCTGACTTCCCCCGGCCAATGACGTAGTCAAAAAATCGCTGTAAAGTACCAAATTCGAAACAGTGGATCTGCTTGAAATAAAACCGTGCTGCTTACGAGAGATAGTGGGAGAAACATGAGGAACGATGTAGTGAAGAACGATCCTCTCAAATAGTTTACCCAGTGTCGATAATAAACAAATAGGACGATAGTTCTCAACACTGCTCCTATCACCCTTCTTGAATATTGGGATCAAATAACTAAACTTCCAAATGGATGGAAAGACCCCCAAATCAAGAGATAAATTAAAGAGCCGAGTAAGAGGATAAGTGAGTGAAGAAGCACAAGCCCGAGCGAAGATAGGTGGGATAGCGTCAGGGCCAGGACTCTTTGAAACGTCAATAGACGAAAGCATATTGTAAACCACCTGTTCCTCCACACGAAATTGTGGGATGTTTACACATCGTCCAAGAGTATCCTCGTTACTGAGGTTATGAACAGGAGACGAAAACTGTCGATACACACTAGCAAAGAAATTCGCCAATAGGTCTGCCTTCGTCTCATCAGTTATTGCGCTTCTGTCACCATAAAACATTTCATTAGGAAGAGAAGCTCCCACATCTCCTCGGGAAGAAGGGGTGAGAGAAGAAGCATGCCTCCAAAAGTTCTTCAGATTTATGTTACTAGTAAGTGACATCTCCGTCTCAGATATATAATTACCATATAGAGTTGTTGACAATTTTTTACATCTCTTACGAAGATCTGAAAACCTTACATAATCTGAAACAGAGTTTGTTAGCTTATATTGGATATGAGCAGACTTCTTCTCAGAAATCAATGACTTTAACTCCGCACTCACCCATGCAGGATAAGTGGATCTAAATTGTTTATGAATTGGTACATATTGATCAATAAGATCATTAATAATAAACTATCAAACAAAGCATATTTTTTATTTTTGTAATTGAAATTCTTATACATCTGGGTGTGCTTGGGCCTCTTTCTTCCTGGGATCTTGTCTGTCTGGCTCTTCCTGTCGTGTCTGGGGGATCACCTGGAGCTTTCAGGTTCTGAAGGTTCATTGAATGCTTCGGGGGTGCTGGGGTGGGCCGAGTAAAACTACATTTATGTATAACATAACATAACACGTATAGACAATTCACACAGACCGAGCTAGTCCCAAACTAGATATGAATCTTGTATTATGGGTACTAACACGGCGATACACATATACAATGCACTAAACACAGCATTGACCATTTTTTTTCCCTTTCTTTTCGCTGTTTCTGTTTTTTAATCCGTATGTTGTGCCTGTTGGCGTATGATTGTGAGTAAATAAAATAAAATAAAATAAAATAAAATAAAATAAAATAAAATAAAATAAAATAAAATAAAATAAAATAAAATAAAATAAAATAAAATAAAATAAAATAAAATAAAATAAAATACTTAAAATAAAATAAAATAAAATAAAATAAAATAAAATAAAATAAAATAAAATAAAATAAAATAAAATAAAATAAAATAAAATAAAATAAAATAAAATAAAATAAAATAAAATAAAATAAAATAAAATAAAACGAAATAAAATAAAATAAAATAAAGTTAAATTATGTATGTATGATGGATGATTAACTCGGCGCCGTTTAATGGTACCTACATACATCTTTTACTTAAAGTCTCTCTCAATTGTTAACTCTATAGCAGAACGAAATGTTCGTTTTAATTTATCAAATTATTCTACTACTTTTGTACCAAGCAAATGTTTTTTTTCTACTAGGTATATTGTTTTTAATTGAATGAGATAATAATCGTCTTACAAGGACATTGTCAATTCAAATTTAAAAGATTTACAATGTTCTTGCAAGACGGATGAAGTCTGTCTTAATTATAAACAATATAGTAGAAAATCACTTTTTTTTTTAAATCTTATAATGGAATTCTACAATCTAAGCACCGACACGGTGAAAAGAAGATATTTCATTGATTTCGACCACAGAGCGATTGACAGAAAAATATTTACCACAGCTAAAAGGTTGGTGCACTTTGCTATCTTAGTGCCAACACAGTGTATGCAAGTGAGACGTGGACATGGCTAGAGAAGGATGAATGTGGCACAAATGCAGTAAAAATGAGATCGTTGAGAAGGATGTGTGGTAAAAGTCTGAGAGATCGTGTGATCGTAATAACAAAGATGAGTGTAGATTGATACAACATTTATCAATTTATAGATCCATCAAACAAACAATACAAATTATTGATAGTGACGATTATACATCTTCTAGCTACGAGTATTTTTATAAAAGTTGTTATAAGTTACAATGATACTAATATAAATAGTTTCAATATTGCGTGACCATCACTTGACGTGTAGACAACGAGACGAGGCGTTATTACACTATCTGAAAATCAACAAACATAACATATCTTCACTGGTGCATATAAATCATACATCTAACTTAATATTTCTAACATACCTATTTAAGATAACGCGACTCTTATTAAAAGAGTGTCAATCTTACTATATTAATTATATTTTTTCTTGATGTAAAATGATAATTTTGAAAGTATGTATTTATTAAGAAAGTTAAAAAGATGTTTAGAATAATAAAAACACGCATGAAGAAATACGATTATGATGAAGCGAAGAATGTGTGTATGAATAAAATAATATATCTATTTATATCTGTAAGTGATCGTTTTTCAATTAAATAATTAAATTGAAAATGATAAAAACCGGTAAAGAACAGGTCTCCCACTCTTTTCCGTAAGTTTTCGAGTGTCCTGTAAAATGCAGGTGTTCGAAAAATAAATACAATTTAGGTTCATCTTAAATTCAGCTATGATGAGGAGTGCCACCCATCTTGAATGCTATTTTTTTGTTGGCACGGAGAGGACATTTGCATTTTTATAAAATGTTGCTGGACTGCTGGCCACTACACTTGTAGGATATGCTGTGATTGTATAGTATAAATAATATCAAGTAATAAATTCCATATTCTCGAGGAAATTTGAGTTATAACTTGAATGTAGGTAGACTCATTCGGTTTATGCTAAAATGGTAATACTTAACCTTATTTAGTAAAACTTTATTTTGCATAAGTGATGGTTGTTGCTCGACTATCTCGAAAATTAATATTCGTTTGATGGTTTTTGATGTCACTGTCATACAGTTACTCATACACGCTCTCCTATTCAATGTACTTAACACGTGTCCGTCTTGTAAGATCTGGTTTATATTATGATCTTGCCATTAGAGCCTCGGACGGCCACGTCTTCAAACACCATTTCTCTCAGCCATATATCATTAAATTGAATGTGTTAAAATCGAAAAGATAATAATAAATGCATTTTCCGCGATCACTTTTAGGAAAAAAAAAAAAAAATTTATATCTAAATTAACTAATTGAAGTCACAAATCGAAAAACCCGACATTTCTATAAACATCGATAATGAATCAATTTTTAAAACACATGTTTACGAAACAAACAGAATGAATTAAGTAATACGCAATTTACACTTAAAAACCAAACATTAAATAAAATTCAAATAGTTTACACTGTTTATTTAACTACAATAACATCGAAACAAGAAAACACAAGATTAAAAGTGCGTAAAAAATACGACACAATCACAACAGTAGCATATAACACGGACGCGAGTTTGTACGAACCTCTACTACACACTACTAAATAAATAAGAAACATTGATAAAACTCCCTGACCAAAGCGATGATAAAATGATACCACGTATCTCAAAGTTAACGAAAATAACTGGCGATATTTTGTTTACTATACTTTACTTACATTGAAATTGTAAAAAGTATAAAATAATGTTCTATTACTTTTTTCGATTAAACGAAACCCGTAAAAAATCAAAATAATATACCTACCTACAAACCTACATGTATTCAAGCATCGCCCGACATCACATTATTTTTACAAATTATAATTTTCATTTGCTTATACTTAGTAAAAAATCGGAAAATAACGTATCTAGTGTTTTTGTTTCATATCCCTTAAAAGATATGACAATGACCAAAACCTTTTGAATTGAAATTTAAGACTTGCTACTCGTTCTCTTTTTCTTAGTTTCCAATTTCCAATCTCAGAAGAAAAAACATACAAAGAAATAAACGAAATAATTTCAAACGCAGCGATAATTTTTTTTATTTAATCATTCTTTACTGGGCATTAAAAAAACAAATAATTTCATAGAGAAATATTCAAATTCAATGCAATCAATATACAAAGGGGTAAGTTTATCGCAAAGGTGCGATCTTTTCCAACTAATTTAAAATTGATGATACGAGGTATTGCATCGTGCAAGACCAAGTGCGTTTTTCCTGATAAAAAAGTCGAGTGATAATATGTAGTAAAAGCAGATATATGCATAAGTAAAAATATTATGTTTTTCTTTATATGTCATTGTGTAGGTGCTATCTCTTGCGAGATAAAGCACTCTACAGCTGGCGGGATAATTACTCACGCACTTATCTGCAGAGACAAGGAGGTAACACCTAATAAATACATTTATATACCTATAGCACTAAAATAATTATTGTTAATATCAATTAATTAGGTATTATTAGAAATAATGACTGATATTTTTTCGAGAAATTGTCTTAGCGTATTAATGTATTTATTTATTTAAGAATACATTGTATTTATAATCATTCTATTATCAGCAAGCTAATTCAAAGCCAGTGATACCATGTCAAAAATATGTATTTAGAAACATATGGAATGGAAATGGGTTTGGGAAACAGCAAATAATTCAATATCCAAGAACACGAGACTTGTCTCTATAAGGAGGATGTTTAGATTTAAGTTTTATCAAATAGTCTGTGTATTGTCATGTCTATATAATTGTTGTTAAATAAAATAAATAAATAAAAATATCCAAGATATCCATTTTGAACATCTTATGAACATTATATGAATTTGCAAAATTGAAAAAAATCACAAAATAGACAATTAACATCTTTGATTGAGATTTTAGGTGGGCTACTCAATCAGAATGTCTTTTTTTATTGGCACGGAAAGGAGGTTTTAATTTGACAATTCTAAGATAGTAGAAAAAATAAAGATTAAAACTGCATCAAGAGTATCCCCCTGATATCCTAATAACAACATACTTTTGTGTACATTACTCGGTAATGTTTTGAATAAATAATTTCATTATTTAAAATATTATGCATGTATACGACATAGACATATTATAGGATTATAGACTGTCAACTCAAACAAAAAATCGGTATTGCTTCCAATTGAATCTTGGGTCCAAAATATGTTCACATCAATCTCAAACAATCATTTTTGCCAAGGTTGTGAAGTTGTCTATCATTATGAATAAGAGTATGATGTACAATACTTACTATTTGTGAGAGTGAAACAGAAATACTAGGTAATTATTATTAATGTCTTGGAGTGAAATAGCAATAATGTCTATACTAAACTATGTATACTATACTTTCACGGCATATACCATAAGTGGCGTAGCCAGCGAACTCACTGAAAGTAATAATTAATGTGCAGATTGTACTCTACGTGTCAATAAAAAATAAGACATGCTGGATGGGTGTCATGCCTCATCGCTGAATTGTAGACATTAATTGTCTATTCTATTCTATCTTTAAAGGCCATCCACTCTTTAACGAGTGATAAGGCATAAACGTTAATTGTCTTTTACTTTTACTATCTAATAATGTCACTGTCTATGGAGTCCCAAATCTCAAAGATGGTGAGCTCCGCATTTTACCACATCCGCGAAATACGCTCAGTGTCGAAAAACCTCACTCCTGATAGCATAAAAACATTAATCTCTGCTTTTGTGGCCTCTATACTTGACTACTGCAATATACTATATGTAGGATTGCCGCAAATTCAAGTGAATCGTCTACAAATGGCATTCAATAGCGCTGCAAGGCTTATTTTCGATTATATACAAGGGTTACCACCAAAGATATACTAGATAGGTAATTCAAAGAAAAAATCGGTCCTACAGCCGATCAAATTTTACAGCCAGTTTTAAACCAGCGTCCGTTGAGACGGTTTGTTAGACAGCGCATAACCGTTATCATCTTAATGATATAGAGTGAGACAGCATAATATAATTATTGTTATTATTAATGCGTTAAGTTGGAACACGAATATTCCGCAATAATGTACTGAATTGCAGGTCTATTATGTCTATGGTTACCACATCACACCTCTGCTGGAAAAGTTGCACTGGTAAGAGTAGGTGAAAGGGTCCAGTACTAATGTTTGTGAAAGAAAATAAAATAAATAAAATAAAATAAGTAAATAAATACAAGCTGTGCCTTATAGTCTACCAAGCTTTGAACAAAATGGCACCTCAGTCACTTTCTGAACTCTGTGTTCTCAAAACACCTGCAAGTAGACCTCTACACTCAGCTAAGACATCCACCAACATGCTGGACGAAAATAGCAGAGCAAACAAGTCCTGCTTCTATGATAGGGCTTTTGGCGTCGCAGGACCCGTCATTTGGAACCGACTCCCCGAGGACCTCCGTAAAAACCAGCCGATTACAACGTTCAGGAGCAAGCTGAAGACTTCGCTCTTCCAACATAGTTTCCCGCGCCCTTGAGATGGATGCTCCATTAAACGGCGCAGAATAAACCATCCAACATAATAATAATAATATCGTGTTGATATTAATTTTGGAACCTAAATATTGAGAGAATAAGTTAATACATTCCTGGTCTTTGTATATTTTATGTCGATGGTATATCAAGTGGCTCATATTATGAGTTACGCATGAATCGTGTAATGTACAACAACAACATAAACACATACAGAATCGAAGGCATTGTTAATACTAAGTAACTCATCGTTATAACTGTAACACTGTAGTACTTTGATAAACGAGTATTCGATATACAATCATTACCAACTACTAAAATTTTCGTAGAAATATTGAAAAGATATCTTGAAATTAAGAGGACAAAAAAAGTAAGATTTTTGTATTGGTAACCCAAACAAATCATTCCGTGGAACACTCACTATAAAATTGGTTTTCCATTCTTTTCCGCAAGTTTTAAAATGTCCTGCGAAAGGCAGATAGATGTTCGTAAAAATAAAGACATTCCACGTCTTAAATTATTCAGCGATGAGGTTTGTCACCCATCCTGAATGTTTTTATTTTTGTTGGGATGCAGAGGATGCCTTTTTTTTAAGATATATCTGGGTTTTGTTATAAACCCAAATACAACCTTATGCACCTTTCACGGTAAACTAAAAGCTTGTGTCGTGAAAGGGGAGTTTGCCGGCACCTGGGATCGAACCCCGGAACCCTTGTTCACAAGGCCGAGACTCTACCTTCA
The DNA here is from genome assembly GCA_947579605.1 of Athripsodes cinereus. NCBI lineage: Eukaryota > Metazoa > Arthropoda > Insecta > Trichoptera > Leptoceridae > Athripsodes > Athripsodes cinereus. The sequence continues at coordinate 23,610,091 of OX388320.1, forward strand.
GGCTACCGACGAACTCAAATACATGCCTTGCATGTTTATTGCATGCGGCTGGTCTGTTGGCTGCCCCACTTATGGGATATGCCGTTATGGTAAAGGAGTAGGTAATAGTTTTTTTTTTTAATTTAACACGAACTTCCACCAAACACCATCGATTAACAATATCAACAAGGTAAAATGGTTTCAATGAAGTCGCTAAACGAACTGTCTATGATCAAAGTTGGAATTGCCAAAGACAATTTAATATAAATACATAGATGACTTTTGTATTTTATCTCTGGAGCATGTAATGAACCTCACTGCAATCATTACAGAGGATGGATGACCTTGCGCATGTCTTCATCCATTCTTATCTCGATTCATTCACAATATGCTTTTGCCGTTCCTCTTGAAAATATTCACAGGAAACAAACCTTTTCTTAATAACATGAATTTACTTATTGGCAATTGAGACACCTTCCACACGTACGATGCTTAAATATTACAGTCATAAAGTTTGAAAGTCCTCCAAGTTTACAAGAACCTTAAAGACAATTTAATCACTAGAAATTTTTAAAAATCTGTGCCTAATGGGTATCATTATTAAACACATGTGTTTGCTGGGAGTTTCTGACAATAGATTGATTATATGGCGCCCTTCAGGTCATACTATGGGTAAACGGGGCTTAACAAATAATTCATGTATTTATTTTTTAGGATTTTTTTTTCCTGCTGAGATCGCCTCGGTCAAAAGCTGTTATGGTCTCAGTGCATAGTGACATTCTTAAAGATAATAATATTAAACTGTCTCTCCCGTATCACAGAGACAATTGGTCTTTGCAAAGTATGCCATAGAGGGTGAACATCATCATTTAACATAACATGTGTAGACAATTCACACAGATCGAGCTAGTCCCGAATTAAGATATGAATCTTGTATTATGGATACTAACGCGACGATACACATACAATGCACTAAACACAAATACATGTAACACCTGAACCCAGGAAAATTTGAAAGAGATAATTCTTCATTTTGCCCTGCATGGGAGTCAAACTCGGGGACTCACAACTCAAAGGCAAGACACACCGGCCGACAATTTCAAACATTGTTAACAATGGTTAGCTGAAAGAGATCGCGTCATTGCAATAAACTCGCCCTCTGTGTTTTGATTATATCTAATTTGAATGCATTTTTCTATTAAATTGAATGTATTGTGACCAATGTGCAGTAAAGAATGAATAAAGAAACTAGTTCATCGTGCGTAATTACGCTCTAGGTCATCTAACAATAAATAATACATAGCCCAAACCTATAATAGTCCTTTTTTCAGTATATGGACCAATTCTGAGTTTTGATATCAATTAATGGTGAAGTACCTGATATCAAACAATTATATGATAATAAGTACAACATGTCCTTATTGCTAGTTTACACAATGAATCTATTGATTGACACTAGGTCATGCATTTATATCTATAACAATCAAATTGATTGATTTAGCAAACATAGCGATGCTAACAATCAAGCACATACTAAATATTATACATAGTCACAATATTGTAGTCATTGACATTATAAAATCAGTTTGTACAATAATATTAGTAATTAAGTGCCTTGGTAGAACCTTCAAATCAATAGAACATTACCTAGTTAGTACCATACATAATATGTTTGGTATCTGATTTCGGTCAATTACTAAGCTGTACAATATTGTTATTGGGTAATACACAATAGGTTTGATATCATTTGAACCAATAACCAATTATATTGTATTGTAAACACACAATGTATTAATAAACAATGTAGTTGCATAATATAAGTTGGTATTTATCACTACGTTGTCTTTATTGTACTCTGATTGAGGTATTTCACTTTATTTTGTATGGTTTTAAATATCTTATAAACTTTATAAAAAATATGATTTTTTTTCTGAAAAGGTTAAAGGACCATGCATCCCTTGCGTCACTGCGACCATAACAGATCTATTGTGACATCCTTCTATATCGTATCTCACTCTCAAGACCTACGTGCGTCATGTAGCTATTTGTCTTGATGTGAGAAGCTTCACCTTCTCAGAGTCCAGCAGTGGAGGATATGACTGATGTACACTGAGAAAAGGTACATCTCCAAATTCAATTGATATTTCACAATAAATTGTTTTGCTCGCCTTACCATTGATATAATATGACATAAAGATCAAATTCAACATTACGTAACATCAATTCATTTCGCTTTTACCATTAACTATATTTCGTTCGGCGCTTACCAATCTTTTAGTTACCCAAACATCCGTGTATGGCGCTAGTTGGTTTAAAATCATAGTCAGGTTAGAACATATGGCTTGTGAAATTGCCACACGCATAAAAATACATTATGATTGACGAAACGTATTTCAATAGTACAATATTGTTTTATTTATTTGTAGTATTTTCGTTATTATACAAATAACTAAATACTTATTTATTGTAATTTAATATAATGAATACATTAGAATGGTTGTAAAATGTGTTATATCAATATAAGTGGAAATATTTTGATAAAAAAAAAACAGTACTTTGGTCATTATTAATTACTCTAATGGCAACACTAGTATTCGATGTCATTCATTGGTTTCCCGTTGTGTTTTGTTGATTTCTGTCAAGCCGTTTTCGTATTTCGATGTTTTTTTTTAGTGGATTGAGGATTATTGTAAAAACATTTACTCACATTTAAATCAAGATCCCTCATAATATTGCATTATGGCACGAAAAAATCATCTGTCATGGGAATGCAAGGTAAACCTTTGTAATTTCTTCTTATTTACTTTTATTTTTATATGATTTTAAGCATCAATGGTTTTGATATAATTATGTTTTTACTTTACAGATGAAACGCAATGTGGAAAATAACGTGGAATTACAGAATGAAAGTCTACCATCAAGTAACCATTTGGTGAGTAACATTGAACTAACCTTGAGTGCTTGTGGATGGACTAATAAGGTTATTATTTAATTAAATGAATATTTTTTGCTTCACAGATTACAGAATGTAATGTTAAAAACCATGTGATGAAATGAAAGTGAACCTTCAACCATGAATTTGGTATGTAATATTGAACTAAAATTGATTTTGTTTGTGAATGAACAACTTTATTAGTTATCATTTGGTTCAATAAATCATTTTTGTACTTTTAGACTGTGGAGGAAACAAACGAGGTTGTGATTGAGTATATACATTGAAGGAGACCCACTGTCCTCCTGGATAGTTCAGAAATCTGGGGACTTATCCGATTAAATTTCTACACTAACAAATTTCTCCACACAAGAGGTGCCATGATGGGCAGCCTGAAGAACCGGCCGGCAAAAACCCCCACGTGCAGAATCTTTTGACTTGACTACACTCCTTTGATGTCCCTCTAGCCGAGAGAAGCATATACATACATAAAATATGTTACGAGCAAAAGCATTTCCAGCTCAACAAATAATGAATCTTTATAAAGTCCAGTCCATGATGAGTTGGTATGAGATGTTTAATTTGCAATAATTGTTTTATCTACAAGCCAAATTTGAGTTTTTATTGACGATTAACTAAAATTTGTACTTTACAGAATGTTGCAGAACATCAACAAATTGGTGAAGCTGTTGCACTAGATTTGGTTTGTATACTTCAAATTCTGTTATTTTAATTTCTATTTTTTCGGGTTCAAAAATAACTTTTAGTTATATATTTTACTTTTACAGAAAAAAGGTCAAATGGAATTATCAAAAGGCTAGAAGAAAACAAATTAGTAGAATTGGGGCATTCATACTCAAACAGAAAGGGTCAACTATCAGCGTGAAAAATTTTTGTTCCCATAGAAAAATGTTGCAGAGAAATTATACCAAAATAAAATAACTCCCGTAGAGCAACAAAGTGGTATGATTAGAATTTGTATTTTTTTTATTTATTTTGATATAATGAAAACAAAATTGTTTTTGGTTTTACTACGATTTATTTGTTAAATAAGTTACCAGGTTTCGTTCATGAGGTCATTGTCAAACTAAACTGTTGATTTGAATAAATTGTGATTTTAAGTTTGTTTGTAAATGATATAAATATAGCCTACTGTCTTCCTTAATCTTTACCAATAAAATGTCACATTATCTATATAATTTAATTGATTCTATAATCAATATAATTTAAATCATATACAACACAACCAACTGTTCTTTCTGAATTTCCCTCAATAATTTTTGCATTATATAAAACCTTTGCTCTAAGAATATATTGTTATACCTACCTACTAAGACATAGTATTTAAGTAACAACACGGCCTATAGTAAATTTAGTTTGACAATGCCCTCATAGGTCGAAACCTGGTAATTTATTTAACAAATAAATCGTAGTAAAACCAAGAACAAATTTGTTTTCATTATATCAATATAATGGAGTTTTACAAAATCAACGTCGACTCAATCAATTTATTTATTTTGTTAATACACTTAAATACAAACAAACAGCTATTACAGATTATATAGTATAACTTAAATATTGTATGGTTTGCAAGCCAGTGAAGTTTGTTAAATTATTTTACATCATATTATCAACACTATGTTCCAGCTAAGTTCCAAGAACAAAAAGAAATAAAAACAAAATGCACTCGATTGCGCAGATCGAGGCAATAACAATGAAGGCAAAAAGAAAAACATTCAGTCGTGAAATGAATACGCTATTACAAAAAAAAACACAAGCAATGACTGATGCTCAGGGGGGGGGGGGATCAGTCCTCTCTGAATAAAAACTGGGGGAGGGGGACCTCACCACATTCAAGACAATCATCAACACCCTGAAGAGATCTAGAAATAGCACCTTTGAGTTTTGGCAATGATGATAAGTAAAATTCACAAACCACTCGTACCGGGTGGAATGCCTGTGAATAATAATAATAAGTAAAATTCAACATCCCTGAAGAAAGAGTTGTAATTTCTGCACGACCTTTGGAAGAATTCTATAATACTCGTATGATATATTTATTATGTCTTTATAAATTGTCCTTATTTTTATATTTTTTTAATTGAAATTTTTAATAAATTATTATATTACATAAGAATTTAAAAGAAAAAAATCATTTTTATTTCCTTGCTACTTTTTTTACTTATATATTAATTACAATGTTTATTTGTAAAATGTGAATAATTATTCTAATAATATTATTATTTTTGTTAGATTTTTTCAAATAATAATTATAGTGTTATTAGAAAAATAGATCACATTTTACAACTAATCGCGATTAATATTATTGGACTTTGACAGCTACAAGCAAGGTCATGTAGAGGTACCTACGTAAGTATGACAAGTAATTCGATTGATTCTTACCAACGATTCGTTCGGCAGCCAACTTCAAGTTGATGACGTCACTGTGAAGAAGTTGTTGGTAAATGTACCAATGAATTGGTTGCGAAGTTAATAGATCTGTACTAGTGAATCGTTGTTACGAACTCTGGTCCTAATTTGATAGTACGTACCAATGATTCGTTGTGAAATTTCGTTAGTATTTTTCTCAGTGTAGATAGGTGTTTCATTATCCTCTGAACAAAATCTGCAGACTGGGGTATCTGACAGTTTAATTTTCGTCATGTGTTTCCGTAGTTTAATAGAAATTATATACAAAACATTGTAATTTTCAAATTTGTCATTCATAGATCATCCTTTGTCAGTCAAATTTGAATAATAATAAGTAAATTAAAATAAGTACCTTATTCTTAAGTATAATATTAAAATTAGTGCATAATTTTAACATGGCTTTCTTAATTATATGATTTTACGCAGGAGATAATGTGAGGTGTCAGTTAACTCCATTTCACTGCGTACAACCGGCAGAAATTTGGCTCATGTCTTCTGCATTTGGTACGAGACTCGGCTTGTCGCCAGAATATGCAGTTTGCATTCGTCGAAAAGATGTTTTGACATTGTCTCGTTAGAACCATCTCACACGATGGTCGACAAATGATCGAATTCCAGAATCGAGCAGTATCGTTCGTAAAATCATATGATCTTTCGTCTAAGTAATTTATGTTGGTTTTCTGCTTTCATTTCGGATGAAAATTTAATCAGAAATCATTCATACAACTTCAATTACAATAACGACAAAAAAAAAACATAATAATCCACGATTTTCTCATTATTTACATTTAAAAATAATATGGTCCTATATTTTTATTTCGATAGAGTCGATCGTCAACGACCTATTCGTTCATAGGATGTTATTAATCCACTGGCTGTCCCACTTGTGAAAAGCACTGTGATAGTATAGATAGTTAAAGAAAGGAAAGGACATAAAAACACCTACACTCAGACTTCAAAACTTTCAAAGATGAACAGTCGCGCGGACATTCAAAACCAGTTTTATTCAAACATCATTTTACATTTTCTCAGACACAACAAACAAAACGGAACCCAATAAATATTTCAAAACATATTCACCACATTATAAAGTGTACGTATATAATATATTTGTGAATTAGGCATTATTATTACATTCCAGTTTACAATGAAACCTAAATTATCGAAAACTTTAATTAGTTCTGGAAAAAAGTCAAATACCAACTTAAAGAAAATTATATCGAGAATTCTGTACAAATGGTTGATAGATATTATCAGATTACTTCATGTAGGTACTTGGATTTTCCCCGAAAGGGTATTTTTTCGACGATTCGGCTGAACGCGGTCAGCCATAGTCATGGATGTATATTTGTTCGAGACATGAATAGTGATAAAATTAACTAAAAACAAAGAGAAATGAAAGTAAAAATAGTTATAATTAAGCTATTGTAAAGAATTTAAGAATAGGATAGTATTTATTTTAGCAGGTGTAATTTTAAAACGAAATCGCAAGTCGAAATCTATCACCGAAATAAAGTTACTCATAAAACTAAAAAAATATATTTTTGATTGTTTTTTTTTTTTCAAGACATTTAACATCTTCTGTTCAGCGATGAGTTATACCACTCATCTTGGATGTCTTCTTCAACCTGGAACTACTCTATTGGCGCAGATAGGACAACTTGCAAGTTTGTAACGTACAATTGGTCTGCTGGCTACTCCACTGTTGGGAAATGCCGTGATTACATGAACAAATAATATTTTTTACAAAAAAACTATCTATGTTTTTACGCGGTTGTAGAGGTTGGACTGTGACAGACACGAAATTAAAAAATGTGACTGTATTCTGAGAAGAAAAGTGATTTCTCAGGACAGTACTGCCTCCCACACATATCCCATGAAGTAGTCTGGTGAAATATCACGCAGGATTTGTGAATTATAACATTGCAATCATAGACCTACTAGACTGGTAATATAGTACAAATTTCTTTTTAAACCACGTTTCAAAATTAATGTGCTGTTTATCTCTAAAACATTAAGATTATAATGGTCTCTTTCCTACTAATGCGGAAATATAGGACATCTTTATACCTAAACACCCATAAAAAGACCATCAAATAAAAGAAAAAACAATGTCCTTCAAGAATGAAACACAAACGAAATTAAGAACGTAATATAAACCAACAGTAGTACTTGTTGTAAAAAGGTGCATTTGTAATATATGGACCATCAATATGTTTTTTATTTATTTATTAATTCCATAACAGTAAATATAAACAGCCAAAAGAACAAAATTATGGAATATATTGCCCCACTAGCCTAAGATCTGTTCTGGGGCAATACCAAAATAAATATAACATATACATGTACACTTGACTACAATTAATCAAAACTACTTAAAAACTGAACTGTAGCTCATACGTAGAGCTGAAAAGACTGGCTGAGAATAGGGAGCAATGGAGAAGAAAATCCAGACTCGTTGCAGACCAATCCAATGGATTGTAACTCATTATATACTTAAAAAATAATAAAAATAGTTCATCATAAGTGCGTCAAAAATAATAATAGATCATTTCGTAATTGCAAGTTGGATTAACGTAAGAGTTAGAAGTTATTGTATTACGTTCGTCAGGTCTCTCTCAGACTCCCTTCTGCACCTCTCCAAGAACCATAATTATGTAATCTAAATTAACACTACCATAGTTTTATAAATGCATCTACAACGGAAACTCGAGGGAGATATGAACGTATATTTTTGAATCAACGCTCGTTTAAGGCTGACTGATTTGAAATTATATTGGCCGCAAAATTTGATTGGTCGCATTACAAATTTATTTAAACTACCTTTCAATTTCCACTCTATATTATAAGTCATTGAATTACATATTATGTTGAGGAAAAATCACCGTAATCATCAATAAATTATTATGATTCGATGCTAACAAACTGTGAAAGTTTATTCAACTATAACATAACATACATAGACACTTCACACAGTTCGAGCTAGTCCCAAACTAAGATGATGAAATATGTATGTATGACTATGTATATTAAGTCTTCAAATTAATAAATAATGCAATAGTTAAACTTTCGAAATTCTCCCCTGTAAAATCCGTCTGTGGCACTTACAACATCTGTGCTCTAAGTCATCGATTATTATGATATTTAGTTATGTATATCTTCATTATCACGTCTTCTCCTACAAGTGAGGTAGCCAGCAGACCAGCTTTATGTAATAAACGTGCAAGCAGTCTTCTGTGAACCAACAAAAAACCAAGAAACTTCTTTCTTTCAAATTAAGACATTCGGGATAGGTGGAAAACCTCATTGCAGAATTCAAGATGCAAAATGTTTCTATTTTTTCTAACATCTGCCTTTTAACAGTACACTTGAAAACTCACGGAAGAGAGTGGGAAACCAAATCTTTGCCGGCTGCTCCACGGGTCTTTAATAACAATTTTGAATAGATCTATATACACTATATGACTATACCATTCAGCAATATAAATTAATTAAATTTTAATGTCCCATTAAAATGATCTTCCATCGAGTTACGTCGGTCGTTATGTAAATATTACGTCATTATTTGTCACCGGTTTTTACAAGCGGACAGGTTCACAATAGTATCTATGCAAATTGGTTGTTTGTTTAACATTTCTACACAGCATAATATGTATATCCAACTTAACCGCGCAAAGTGCAAGAAACCTTACGGCAAAATTGCAGCAAAAAAGTTTATTTTCTTTATCTATGCAAATATAAATAAATAAAAATAATTGTGTTTGTTTGTGTGACGCCCAAACAATGTTATAATTTAAACTGTATTCTAAGAAGAAGCAGCATTGCGGAAAATTGTCGCTTCTTTTGTCATCGTAACGTAAACAAAAGCAATGCGACATTACACTACAGATAAAATGTACCTAAGTTATTGATATTGATTGATATCAATTCTTAGAAGTGGACAATTTTCTCATTGATAGTATGATATGACAGAATTAAAGAATGTCAAGAAAATTTTCATAGGTTAAGAAACTAAAATTTTGTATTTAACGAATAAAATAATATTCCCTCAACCTAAGAGATTTTCATCTTCGAGAAAAATAAAAATCCCAAAGCTAGAAATCATTTTTATTTTATGAAGATATTTCTTCATTACAGAATTTTAAATTTTCAATCTTATTACAGAAAATATTTTTTTCTTAATTTGAGAAAAATTCTTAACTTAAGACATAATTCTGTTGAATTGTTTTAGAGAGTAAAAATTCTTGGATTCTTGGATTCAGAGAATGAAATCAAACAGTTTTTTTTGCCACTTAACTTTTCTCTTAGATAACGATGGGTAGGTAAATTCAGTGCATTTTCATGAATTTTATTCCATTCTCCTTTGGTATTGTGTCAAATCCCCCTAATAGATTATCACTTATGAGAATATGTCTCTATTCTGCGGAACCCTTAAAAAATTAACTACACTTTAAAATACTTTACTATATTTACAATAAAAATATTTTATTTAATTCACATCAACGGCTGAAGCTTTTTCTAATACAATTCAATCTTACAATTTCATGGTGACCATATAAAAAATAACGAAAAATACATTTAATTCCTAAAGATGGCCCCAGCGGCCGCATTGAAAAGTAAGATGCATATCCAACAAATACGCGGCTTCAAACCCACAAACACAGAAAATCAAATATGCAAGAAGTTTTTTTTGTAAAATGATCGAGGTAAGCCTTCTAGTTGCAGTTTAAAGGTGTAAATGTATCTTAAATCTCAATAGTAAGCACTGTGTACACGTACAACTAACAATCTAGTATTCCCACGCGATAATGCCGCACCCTTCTTCCACTTGGACCTCAACTTGCAGTTAACTTACATAAAGGTAGTAATATTATTAATATTTTCATACGTTGCATTACATCAAAGCGCTGAGCAATAATTTGCATACACAAGAAGTGGCAATATAAAAATATTAAGTGCATAATAGTACTTGTACCTATGTACCTAATTGTAATAACATTTGCAATTTATCTTATATCTGCGATTATAGAAGTGTTATGTATTCTATATACAGAAATATTTTAGTTCTAAGTAAAATAAATAATGAATGCGAAGTAAAGGAAGCGGTTAAATGCCTGTTGATAGGATCTTGGATTTTTAATCCCTGGATCTAAGGTTTAAAGCGAATTCATTCTTCTAATGGTCGCTCACAACTCGGTCGCCTACAAATTCCACGTAAGAGCATGCAACCTACACCACATCTAAGGGTTAGTTGGAAGATATCGCTTCTGCAATAAACTCGCCCATTGCACAATATCATTTATTTGTAAGTTTCACATTGTTATATAACTTGGTAATTATGTATGCTTCTTATTGTGCAATAGGGTTTATTATTATTTTATAAGATTGATTTTACGGTATATTTTCCTAGGAAGTGTAAATCCAGGCAGAACTTCTGTGGATTCTAGTACTAGGTTTTGGTTTCTTACTGACGATAATGTACAAAGTTCTCTCCACCTATCATCAGTACTGCAAACCGAGCTTTAGGCAACAGCTTTTCAGTATATTAAAAATACATGTCAATTACAATAGGACTCGAGTAAACTTACAGAGAAGAGTGGATTTCCTATTTTTCAATTTGAATATGAAATATATCTCTTATCTTATATATCTGATTCTTAATGATACGGAAAGGACATATTTTCTATATTTTGTTCATTGAGTAAATATAGTAACCGCAAAAGCGAATACTCCATCGAAACCGCGGTAGCGAAAAGTTAAAACAATATAGGTAATAATTATTTTAACATTTAACTTTAAATAGGTGGTCGTTAGTTCGACTCGATCCCAGGCGCCGGCAAACTCCTCGTTCACGACACAAGCTTTTAGCTTGCTGTCTAATGTGTATAAGGTTGTATTTGGGTTTATAATAAAACCCAGACATATATTTATTTATATTTATTAATTGCTCTAAATTATTTATTTTCTTGACTGTTGTTTATTAATTAACTACTCCAAATTTATACAAAAATGTATATTTGACTATTGCGTCTGTTTGTGTTTGTTATTTGTTATACGACTTGATTATGTAACTTGTAAAAGGCACACGCCGTGTGTTAATGTAAATAAATGAATACAAGTAAATATATCATTTCTTCTGGTTACCCCAGACAAAAAGGAGAAAGCTTTTCTATCAGGAACTGAAAGATATACTATTTTTCTGCATACTAATTCATTATTGATTTTAAAAATCTCGATATACGAGTATATCTTTACGAGAGTCTTTAAATACCTAAGTATATTGATTTAATCACTGCGTGCTTATATATAGAGTGGGCGAATGACAACATCTTTAACAGTTATTATACCGCATTTGTTAACATTTAGAATGGTGCGCTGATTGGAGATTGTGAGTGTGTTATCTCATTTGTCATTATGGTGAAATGCTGTGTACTATAGTATAGTATAAGATTTATTTATTTATTTATTTATAATTTTTTTTTTATAACATATTTACATAGTTAACAAATTCATATAAATAAAACATTATTTTTCAATGACTCAACTTCAAAAAGAGAAAATCTCGTGTTTTGAAGTGAGCTACATTGTTACAATATTACAAAACAATACAAAAGTAAATAAAAAGAAAACAATTTCAAAAACATTACCAAAATAAATCCTGAAACTTTCCATAAACTTGAAAAGAAAAAGAAAAACACATCGTACAAAAATAAGCATGTTAGTACAAATTAAATAACAATAAGGTACATTTTCAATCAATAATCTATACCCAAAGAGAAGAAAAATCTACTTCATTAACTTTTTTAAAGCTAACTTAAACTTAGCTATACCAATATTTGCTAGATCCTTGCGATCCACCGGCAAAGCATTATACCACTTCACTCCTAGGTAGGAGTAGTGGTTTTGCGCAAACGTTGTGTTTTTTTTTGGTATTTTGATAAGACCACCTAATCGAGGCAATGTGCTAATGCACTCCACCGGGTGGATCGGATCAGTTATATATTCCTTACAAATACGCAGTACAGCTTGTCTCCTATATATTGTGTCCAATCTTAATACTCCAAAGTCAGAAAACAGTTGGTCAGATTGTTGGCATAGTTTAATTATTACTACAACTAGACAATTGCGGAATATATCCACCAGTCTGCATATTTAAAACATGCAAGCTATCCTCTCCGTGCCAGTTAAAAATAAGATATTGAGGATGGGTGGCAAATCTCATCGCTAACTTTATGACGTTCAAAAACTTACGGAACAAATGAGGAAACCAATCCTTTGTCGGGTGGTCCACGAACTAGAAACTATGTGATATCTGTATTGCCGGACCGGTATTGTGGAACAGAATTTGACATGCAGGAAATGGCAGAAATATTTAAGGAAGATTAATGGATGTATTGTTCACAAGCTTTGTGGTACATATACACCATCACGGTATATGTAGCTATCCCATAATTGGGCTAGCCAACAGACCAGCTGCATGTAAAAAGCATACAGGCCGTCTTTTCTGTGACTTCAAGAAAACAGGACATTCAGGATGGGTGGCTAACCTCATCGCTGATTTCAAGATGTAAAATGTCTTTGTTATCTCGAACACTCGGCTTTAACAGGGTACTCGAAAAATTTCAGAAAACAGTGGGAGACCAATTCTTTGCTGGGTGCTCCACAAAATGGTTCAATTCAGATAACTATTATATTAATGGAGTTCTCCCACTCTTTTGTGTTAGTTTTTGGGTGTTCTGCAAGAGGTAAAAATTCAAAAAACATCACGACATATAAAATAAGTTCGGCGGTGAGGTATGAAACCCATCCAGAATGTCCCAACCTTTGCTAGCACAGAGAGGACGAATTCCATGTTTATTACAAGCTGTTGGATCGCTGGCTGCCTCTCTTGTGGAAAATGCCGTGATGGTATGAATGAATGATCTTTATCATATAACAAAATACTGAGAAATTAAATAAACAAAAAAAAATTTGGTATAAATGAAAAAGAGCATTTTTTTATTTAAATTATTGGAGCAGATATCACATTGTCCTTATATTCTTAAGTCAAGACGATAATCTCTTGAACTGTTTGAGATACTTAAAATTCTTGAATCGAGACAATAAAGTTTCTGTATAAAATATACACAAATAATAATTTAAAATCTGCTGCCGGAAATGACTTTCATTTGCTATCAGGAAGTTCAAGATATTATCGCACATCATCGCATTATAAATTGACGTATTAAATAGTAAGTATTTATAATTTAACATAATCAATATTTTAATAGCACCTAATAGGTATGAATCAATTAATTCATAATTTATTTGATAGCATGACGTTTCAAGGAAAGGCGAACGAGATATATGTAAGTGAGTGTGCGACCAATGAAACATCTTCTATACCACTAGCGTATTATTACGTCGAGACAGAACTATTTAATCTAATAAAAGAGAATTCTGTTCTATTGTGCGAATGCGGGGAGGACACGGAAACTCTGGACCACGTTTTCTTTGGTTGCCCACTCCTACCTAATCAAGAATTTTCTCAGACGATTAGGAAGTTGGGTTTTAATTTCCCCATTTCTGTCCATTCTCTTTTGGCCCAAAATTGTAATAAAGTGAACCTAGCCTTAATAAATCACCTTAAAAAAATTGATAAGAACATCTAAATTATTAATTTTAATAAGAATAAATTTCAATAATAAATTATACCTAATAATAAATTGTTTTATAGTAAATGTTTTTGAAACAAATGATTATTATAAAAATAATAATAAATTTTGACAAGATTTTTTTTTTTTGTAAGACTACGATGTATTTAACATCAAATATATTCCTGAAAACGGCCCTGTGATTGCAACGATGTCGCCACACAAGCGGTGTGCATGTATTGGTTACTCGGGCGGGGAGTTCATTGATCCCAATGCCCTTGAGATGTACTTGCCGCACGTGGCGACTGAAACGGTAGTTACTATGTAGTTATGTACTAATGAATACCCACTACGTTAAGACATTGTACTCACAGCAGTGAGTATATAGGCATAATTCACTCGATGTCGGGTGCCTTGCCGAAAAAAAAAAGAAGAAGAAGAAATTCTGTTCTATTCGTCTCAAGACCATCCACTCGTTTGCGAGTGATTTAGACCAATATAGAAAAGCAAGTTTTCAATAAAGATTTATGTATTAAAATAATGAAGTGTTTCGCAACAAAATGAACCTCAATATAAAGACGAGGTAGTAAATAATTGTGACAATACTTAATTCGATGCATTAGTAAGATTTGTCAAAATCACTCAGAATTGGGTGGAATGCCTAAATAATAATAATAATAAAAATAGTAAGATTTGATTTACGTGATCGAGCCACATGGTTCATGGTCTCCTGCATTTCTTCACATCCCTTTATCAAAACATAACAATTCAGCCAAAATTAAAAAAAAAATATATACTTATCGGTATATAAAAAAATCATATGGGATAGAAAGTGTTAACAGTACTGTGTGTAACCAGCTTTTGAGATGTGTGCACATACATAATTACTCTGCAACATAATACTCTGCAAGGCCAGAGGTCGCACGCAGATAAAAATTTACGATAAATGGACAAAACATACCTATGTATAATACACTATAAATATGCGATCTTATATTTACCAACCAATATCCGTAAGATAAAAATGGATTTTTTTTACAACAGCTACAATTTTGTATATATTATATACCTAAAATAATATTAATTGAATATTTACATATTTTTTATGTTTTGAAATAATAAAAAAAACATAATAAAAAAAACATTAGATTTTTGTGATTTTTGTTTTTACAACTACTTAACCACTGTATGTAGTTTTAAATGTTAATTTAGTACATGAAACTATCATATTAAAAGGCTTAGAAAAACATCATCACCTTATTTGGTAGTTCCCTGGAGGGGACTTGAACCTGCAACACATTCTTTTTGGGAGGTGTGTTCTTTGTCCCATTAAAAGCATTATAAATTAAAATTGACCATCTGTCGCAGAAGAGGGAGGACAAAATCCAATACTACTGTGAAAGCCAACTTTGGTTTGATACGACACAACCAAGGAAGAGTCCGTAGAGTCCCTGGCAAAGAATAGAAAACACACTTTTTACTCATATTTTCAAGTGACCTTTAAAAGGCAGATTAATTTTTTTATTTATACATACATCAACGGCGTGAAACATTTACATGTTATAATATTACCTATACCTACATAAAAAAACAAATCATATTTCACATTCACTACACAGTTAGAGCAAGATGAGAACAATTGGCGATGAACAAAATATAATTATAAATTAAATTATAACAATTATAGAATTAGTCAAATCAAATCATTTAGAAAATTGGTCATGAAAAAATTATTCAGATGTTCGAAACAAAAATTATTTTACATCTTAAATTCATCGATAAGTGTTTAGAATATTTACTATTTTTTTTATTGTTTAACCGCATTTGGGTGCAGATGACAAAACCAATCAAAAACCTCGATTGGAGAACCATGTCTACACAATGCAACATTGTGTAGAAGGAGATCGCGATCTATTTGAGATCTGAAAAATAAGATCCCAAAAAGATGGTTGCTTCTAAGGTTTGCATAAAGCGTCTCTCGATTGGTGGACCTTACATCGTGACAGTGAGAATGGTGGAATTGGTGAACGTTGTCCATGGACACCGAAAGTGATCACTTAAGCCAGCCTTGAGCCAATTCGTAATCGTTGGGACACCTTTCTCACTTCTTCCGATTAGATTCTACACACTGTTGCATTGTGTAGACATGGTTCTCCAATCGAGGTTTCTGATTGGTTTTGTCATCGATAAGGCATGCCACTAGGGTTGCCACCCGTACTTTATAATAAAGTATTGTACGTTATTTCAGGTAATCGTATTTTATACGTACGAAAAATAAAGTACGCGAAAATACTTTATTTCGCATGATTTGATTTCTTTGGGATTTCGAAAAGTTTAGTCGTAAGTATTTCTTCGTTAAACGAAATTTATCAATTGGTGCTGAATCGGTGTCGTCACTCGCCAGCGCCACATCACTTTAAAGCACTTGTTTTAATCAATTTCTGAACGCAACCTAACCTCAAATGTCAACAATGTCAGTGCCATTGTCACAATTTCTTGTTTGTTTTGTGCAAAGCATTTTTTTTGTTAAGTAAAAAACTAATGTTGATAATACAAATTTGTTTTCATATTTTATCACATCAAAATGTTTGCAGCGTCAACAAGTTTTGAAAGTTTTTCTGCCAAACTTGTTGAAAATTTTATATTTCACAGTTTTAGCTAAAGGGCCTCCTTAAGAATACGATTTTAGGTTTTATAGAAAACGTAATTTTGATAGTGAAACAGATCAAATAGATAGTGAATGTGTTACACCGAAAAAATGATTAAAAAAATTAATTACTTATTTACTTAAATTTAAACATAGACTGTAAAGATGCTGCGCAATTGTTTAGTAGAGATATTAATTTGATACAAACTGCAAAATTTTTTTTTCTTACCTATAATGACCAATGTACTTTATTTTCAATAAAGAAAGGTGGCAACCCTACATGCCACCCACCCTCGATATTTTAATTATCTATTGTAGCAGAGAGCACATGTTGTATGATTATAACATACATTTCTCACAAGTTGGGTAGCTAGTGGACTAACTGAATATAATGTAGGTACACGCATGTCATCCTCTCCGTGCCCATAAAATAAGACATTCAAGTGGCATATCCCATCAGTGGTTTGAGGACATTTATTATCTAATACGGGATGATTTAAAAATATCTGCCTTTAACAGGGCACTCAAAAAATAGCAAAAAACAGTGGAATATGTATTCTTTATTGGGGTTCCATAGGATAAAGTTTTATTCTCTCTATTTAACTAAACTTTTTCCCTTATAATTAAAAATATTTCTCAATGGTAAAGTCTACATAAACATGATTACTATGGGATTGAAATCTCGTCATTTTATTTCAAAATTAACAAATACGTTAGCTCATAAATAATAATAAATTTAAAACAATAAAACCTATCACTGATACCGTCATCATCAACTCATCATACACAGACAACAAACGGACAAATAAGGACACGAGTGTGTTTATATATAAATATTTATATAAATGTGTAAGTACTTATCATTAATTCAATATATTATTATGACATACTCACTACTAAAGCCTCAATACGGAGTACCCGACTTTGCCTGTTCAAAATGACAAGACTTGCAGTTTTCACCTGCGAGAAGAGAACAGTATGAAAGACTGTTATGTCAGGTAATGAAAAAATAAGAACCGTATTAAAAAAATAAATAAATGTCCTAAAAGCATTAAATAATACATAATACTTCTAGTGAAAGATAAAGCATCATTATTTTTATTAATTTAACATGAATTTCCACCAAATACAGTCGGTCGACAATGTTATTTTTTTTTAAGTACATAGCTACTATTACTAATATTTCTATTCCATTGCGGCATATCCCACAAGTAGGGTAGCCAGCGGTATAATCGTATGTAATAGAAAAGTAGATTGTCCTATACTTGCCGATAATAAAATACCAGATTCAGGATTGAGTTGGCATATTTCATAACCGGTGAATTTAAGATGTAAATTGTCTTAGACGTGAGGTTTTACGAACCTCTACTGCTTTTTACAAAACACTCGAAAACTTGCAGTAAAGTGTGAGAAGCCTATTCTTTGGCGTGGACTCCATGGGGGGAAAACTTTAATTTTATTATTTACATCATTTCGCTAGCCGAAGATCATATTGTTTGGGTAATATTTTGAGAATATCCAGTGATAGTTGGCCAAAAAGAACACTATTATTTCGTCCAGAAGGGTTCCAACGCCCCGGGCGTCCCTCTTTCATAATACACCGTTCCTATGACAACAACATCAGAGCGCTAGGAATATCATGGGAAGAGGAGGGGATTCAATTGATGAATTGTACCTAACAGAAATTATCCTGAAATGTTAATTCTCATCATCATCACAGGGCAGAAACCAGCCTACTCAATTCAGAGCGCCTCTGTGCCAATTGCGTCACCTCTTCCCACGACATTCCTCGCGCTCTGATTTCGTTATCACAGGAACGGTGTATTGTGAGAGAGGGACGCCCGGGCGACGGAATCCTTTCGGACAGAAGAACATCCTGAATTGTCAAAAATATTTCAAACTCATAAACAAATAGATAAATGTGTATATAACCAATAATAATAAGAATAAAAAATTACCATTAAGATCATAAAAACACGAAATATTCTAACGAACAACCGCCAAATATCTTTAATAATATAATAATGAGTGAACTAATCACCCATAATTCACACAATGTTTGTACATATATAGGTAATTTTATGTGTAGTGTAAAAACAGTGTACGGAAAAATACAACGTATGTGACAAAGAAGATAATATCCATAGACTTAATATACTGCCTAGTACAAATTTCTTTACAAAATGTATACCAATAGTCAAATTTCTGTCAAGCAATCGCAGAAAACTGGGATAAGATGATGGATTCAAATATCTAATATTATAGCATTCAGAAGGCTGTCCTACTATCATCCACAAGGATAGTTAGAAGTTTTTTGTCCCTGTAGCTCTGTAAGTGATCTCCCATGAATGTACCTACTGTTTTCATAGGACATCATGGGCGAATTAATTCGCAAAATGTTTAGGTTCTACATTTTGTAATTAAATTTAAAAAAAAATCATGTTATTTTTAATACTTAATTGTTAATTTTATTTTATAACATATTAGAAAAAAACATTTGTTTTATTTATTTCACTTTTATAAATGCATCTACGAGAGACTCGAGAGAGATATGAACGTAACTTTTTGAACCAACACTCGTTTAAGACTGATTGATATGGAATTATATTGGTCGCAAAATTTGATTGGTCGCATTACCAAGTATTCCATCGAATTTCTAGTCTATATTAAAGGTCAATGATAATATGTATGTAAAGTAATCCATGCGAAAAATCACTACAATGTAAGTACATATTGTTAGTGATATTTAAATCAGTAGAGATGTAAATTTCCGGAAGCGAAATCATACATCGAACTCTTAATATTACAACGAAACAGCTACTGCTCACATCTATATATGTTATTAGATAACATAATAATATAATAATACCTGCTAAATGGATCACTGAAGAGATTAAAAAACTCATGGCTTGCAGTGATAAATATAAATAACATTGACGCATTACCTGCTTACATAGATTGAAGATATTAAAGACAAGGTAAAATTTTAATATTCACGAGATATTGTTACTCTTAAAATGAACCTTTAAAAAGGTTTACCATTAACGGCTCTTTTTAGAATATATTATCTTCATCATCTATCTATAACATCACGGTATCTAAGTAGTAGGTACAGCCTCGCAAATACCTATAATCAATTATATAGTAAACGAGGTAGCCAGCAGACCAGTGGCATGCTATAAACATCAACCTATCATTTACGTGCCCATAAAAAAATGAAGACATTCAGGATGTGTGACAAACCTTATCGCTGAAAGTAAAGATTTTAAATGTCTTTATTTTTTCGAGCACCTGCTTTTCAACTGAGACTCGAAAATTTACTGAAAAGAGTGGGATACCAATTCTTTGCAGGATACTCCACGGGGATAAATAAATTGTCTAGATCTAAATTAAATAAATTTATAAAATAAATTTATTATTATTTTAGAAGAAAAATAAATCAGGGTGTGAATAAAATCAATGTTTCTATGAACGCATTAACAATGCTATTCGACGATGACGAGTTTCACACCGTGACGACGCTTAAGGAGTCCCAATATGGAGACTTCTCGGGCGAGATGGTCTTCTATATAACGTAATAATAATATATAAACATCAAGACATGCTGATGCAGAGTAGGTACAGCCCACAGATAACCGCCCACCCACTATAAGACGACTTACCAACCATAATATATTGAGAATATTAGCTTCGTGTAAGTATTACTAGTACTACTACTATGCAAATTATTATATGTATATAATAATACGGAAACTGCTTTATATGATATTACTTTTAATCATCATCATCATCATCATCACCCTCAACGCTCCTCTCGGGAGCACAGGGCAGAAACCAGCCTCCTCCATTCAGAGCGTCTCTGTGCCAATTGCGTCTCCTCTTCACACGACATTCCTTGCGCTCGACATGTCGTTGTCATAGGAACGGTGTACTGTGAAAGGGGGACGCTCGGGCCGACGGTTATAAAAATTAAATAGAATTTAATTTTAATTACTTTAATAAAAATAAAATAAAATCCTTTACCCTGAAGATGCCTAGAAGCATAGGAGAAAACGGTCGGTAACTATTAATCGAACGTAGTTGAAATTAAACAATGTTTTTCAATTATATTTTTATTCTTCTTTTCTTCTTCTTAGCCCACTCATCAAAGCTCCTGGACAAAGGCCTCCTCCATTTCTTTGTACGTCGTTCGATTCTGCGCCGTCTGCATCATTTTATTTTTATTTAATAAAAATTAAAAATTTACTTCCATAATATAAACACAAAAACTCTTGAATTATTGGATAGAGTTTAATTTAATTTATGTGATAATTATTAATGCAAACAGATAAAAGCTAAAATAAAGATTTGCAATAAACGCACATAGAGAAGACAGTTATGACTTGAACATAGCTATCTCCAATTAATTTGTAATTAATGTCAATCAAAATAATTGTATATTTTATGACTGCGCAATTTTTAATTATTATTATTAAGTATTGTTATGTTCAAACCGCAAGTTGTCAACCCGCATTGTGTCAACTTTACATTATGATACATGACAATACTAATAAACTGTCAACATTGTCAATATTGGGTATACGAATACTAATGTATCAAGGCTAGTGGAAGATACGAAAACTACACAGTCATATTTCGCATGTTTCATTCCAAATTTATGGATGGTATCTTTCGCAGTGTTTGATGATGTTTATTTTCTATATAATTATGCCGTTACTTTTTTGTATCCATATTGAATAAATTAAAGACTTAAAACTTTTTTTCATACACACTTTTTATTTTATTCAATATAGTTTACGAGAATAAAATAAAAAGTGTGTATCGAAAAAGTATAAAGTTTTTAATTCATTCGATTTTGTTTTCTGATTTAGGATGTTAACTTTCGTACCTTTACGCTGAAACCATCTTCGGGAATAAATAAAAATCAACAAAGACATTGAAAATCCACCCAACAAGCGCGAAAACACAATAATAACAAAATCCGTATATTTTGACAACTTGAAATTCTTTCAAAATCCATAAAAGTTTTTTTTTAATAAAATATTTAATAAAATAAAACAATATTTTGCAGATGCATTTTTAACATGGATTAAATCTCGCCTTTGCGATAAACCCGCCCTCTTTATTTTTATTGTAGGTATTTAATTTGAATGTAATTCTCTATAAAACAGTTTGTAGGTATTGTGATCAATGTGCAGTAATTAAATTAATTAAATTAATTAAAGTAACTAAATTAATATTTTTTAAGCAAAAAAAATGTATCAGTAACATAATAAGAACGATGGATTTTCCACTAAAAATCCAAGATTGTGAAATGAAAAAACTAAATGAAGAAAAGTTGAAGTTACACACTCGATTGCAGTCTAGATACATTGGGTACACTGCATATATGGAAAATATTCACTATGGTTTGAAGACAGATGTTAATACATTTTAATTGTATGATTTACTGTTTGTACAAATTATTAATTCTTATCAGTGAACTTGTAGATAATTTTGGCACTGTTGGAAGTTAGCTTTAACATACAAGACATTTTACATATTCAATTCAGAGATGAGGTATCCCACCCATTCTGAATCCTATCTTAGCTTTATTATCACGACGAGAAAGCCTTCGATGTTTTTTTTTACACGCGATAAGTCATCTGACAACCTCATTTGTGGAAAATGTCGTGATGGTATGAATGAACGAATGAACTCTATTATAATAAGGTATAAGTTTGGTATCATGTTTGATTTGCAAAAACATCATACTATCAATCAGTTCTGCTTGATGATGCAGAAATCATCAGTAAAACATCAAAACAAACAATAACAAGATACCTATGTATCCAATGTTGATAATCATTATAAGAAATAAAACGTAACACAGCTATGACTCATACGAACAACGACATCATTAAAATATATAGCCATGTACTAACATACATATTAATTCAAATTTAAATATTAAAGGTAGACATTAAATTTTGATGGATAGATAAGGTCTATAATATATCGAAGTTATCGTATTTTACTGGATTTTTACTCCTGCGTGAGTTAGTTAATAAACTGAAATGAAAACTTCGTTTAACATTTCTAAAGCACTGGGGGCCCAAAATGGTCACATTAAGCAATTCATCTACAATTCACATTTGGTGAAATGTTGCCGTTAAATCGATTTAGATATGTTTACGGTCTTAAAAAAAAACATATAAGTTGCGAATTATTATCAAAACCGCATAAAATTTAGTACTGAATAGTTCACATTTTTTTAAATGAACAAGATCCTTAAACATATTTTAAAAAAAATATCAAATTAGCGTGCGATTATTTAAAATAAAACTATCAAATAAATTGGATAAAACAAATTTAAAAAATCAAATACAATGCATAAAATAAGATAAAATAAGAAGACAGAATAAAACATAAACACAACAAATCAATAAAGTTTTAAAAAAAAAAGAAGTTATTCTAACTCTGGAAAGTTTATTATGAGATAATAATTAAAGCTTTACTTTTCACATAAAGTTATCCTGATGATAAAAACAGAAGCTCTTGAAAGCTTGCTCGCGATCGTTCTCGACAGGATTTACTTTTTTACCCCCCTGGTAGCAGAACAAACATAATACCAAACTCTCCTGCCGGAATGGCTATAAAATTGTTTAATGATTTAAATGTTCATGTCGATATTTTCAATATAACGTACAATGACTTTATCGCCAGGATAGAGATTCTCTTTTGATTCTGTCTCTTTTTGATGATATCTTTTTTTTTTTGACTTGGCATTTCTTTATTTTTTTTTTTGTTTTTTTTTTTTATTTTTCCTGCTGAGACCGCCTTGGCCAAAATCTGTTATGGCCTCAGTGCAAGGTGATGTTTTTATAATAATAATAATAATAAAGTCACTACGAAAGTACTTAAAATAAGATATGAACCTCCACCAAGGACTGTAGGTTGCCAGTATAAAGTGAATTCGATTTTTTTTTGTAAAATTATCATTACCACATTCTTCATTTGTTTTTATAACAAAACTGTCACAAAACAAAAGACAATCATCGCGTGAGTGAAAACAATCAAACATGTGATTTAAATGTGTATGTAAATTATTTTGTAATCAACTCAATATTGGTGTTATTATTATTCAGTTATAAATATTACAACGCGATAAACACGCCCACTGTGATCCATATGTAATAAGTATAATGTTTTTCTTTTTTTTATGAAAATACAGAGATGATCTCTGTCTTTAATAAAAAACAAGATGTTCACTCCGTGTCATTAAAAAATCAAGACTTTCTGGATGGGTGACACAAAAAGACACTGTTGATTTGTAGATTTTAAATGTCTAACACCTCCCCTTTACAAGACACTCGAACATTTACAGAAGAAGGTGACAGGCCTATTCCTTGCTGAGGGCTTCACGGTTAATCGTCTGCGATAAATATTTTTTTGTTGCACCCGGCAAAGATTTAGTCTCCCACTCTTTTCCGTAAATTTTCGAGTGTCCTGTAAAAATCAAGTGTTTGAATTCAGCAGTGATGAGGTTTGCCACCCATCCTGAATGTCTTTATTATTTGTTGATACGGAGACAACAGCTTGCATTTTTATTACATGCAACTGCTCTGATGGCTATCCCACTTGTGGAATACGTCTTGATGGGAGTATATAGCAATAGTTGTAGATTTTTTAACGAATTTATGTATAGAGAAGAATTAAATAGGTAAATAAAAACCAGAAGAATAAATAACTAAATAAAAACCATCTGTTTTAAGTCACAAAGTAACATCCCACTTGAAAATCCACAAATGGTTAAAACGGAAATGGCGAAATTCTTTTCGCGAACATTCACTATGTAAATTTATGATAACAACACTGTTTGACATTTATTTGTCACTTCACTATTCTAAATTTGAAAATTTATGTTCTATTCACAAAACTAATTCAAATTTAAATTGTATTCTTATTATTATTATTACTAAGATCACTGAAATGTCAAATTATTCAAATATGGAATTGGTTTAGATTTTCTTTTTTTTTAATTTTTAAACGTTTACGTCTTATAAGTTTCAATTTAAAACATCACTTTTATATAATGTAGAACATTTTCTTAATATAAAGAGCACTTTTTAAAAAGGAAACAATTGAATTTTGATTTCAAAAACACAGCATTGAATTATTTTCTAATATTCTAAAAATAAAATCTATAGTTGTTATGAATATTATAACTATTATCGTGGATTAAAAACAAAAGAAGGTTAGTGGCAATCGAAATTTGCACATCAGATTTTTGGATAAATTACATTCGAATTTTTAAAACAAAAAACACAATTTATTTAGATATTAATTAAAAAATTTATTGGAAAAGTTTATAAAACTATTACTGTTTTACTGGTAAAAATACATTCGATTTTTTTTTAAATACACTTATCGTCAATTCGTTCGATTTTTGAAATTTCCGCGTATTGCGCGTGCGGGTGATTTTCGTATTACATACTGCATCGACTCCCGCGCATCACACATCAGACGCAACAACGATAATAATAATTATATTCGCGCGCACAGTTCAACGCTCCAATCGGAACTGTTGTGTGTTTTGTTGTAATACTCTACTGACTTTGTGTTTCTATCGTCCGGCGACGTCGTGAGGCGCTCTGTTCATAAATTAATGCCGCTGTAAAGATTATTACATTGATCCTTGCGTAAATATTCAGGCCCTCTGTTCAATGCCTGTATTATTCCAATCCTTCTATATGTCTGTGAATCTTGGTAATTAACCAAGATACTAGATTTGAAAAAGAAGTATCTTAGAAGGATTTTGGATGTTAGGTGGTATGAACATGTCAAAAATGATACTTAGCGCCAGCGCACTCGAAAAATATCTGCAGTCTCTGTAATACAAGAGAGAAGATGGTCCTGGTTGGGTCATGTTTTACTGAATGTCCAGTAAAAAAGCATCTTTATTTCGTCCACAAGAGTTCCGACGGCTCAGACGTCCTTCTTTCACAATAGATCGGTTTATGACTATGACATTAAAGCACAAAGAATGTCGTGGAAAGAGGTGATTCAATAGATGCAGAGACGCTCTGAATGGAGAAAGCTGCATTCTAACCTGTACTTCCGAAAAAAGCGTTGAAGGGTTAGATAAGATATATGATTCGAGATTTTTAATCATCGATTTTACGAAACTATCAAACGAGTGTTTAAAATGAGGTCACATAATCTATCGGTTTACCTTTTAAACTATTTATTTTTCCACGTACCTACCTTTTGAGATAGATAAACAAGTGCCTACCCAGATTATTTCTAGAAGGGGGGAGGGTTACCTCCTATTTCAATTTGTACTTCGTTGTCTAACTTCAACAAGGTTCTATCATATTTGGAATTCCCTATGTAAATAGAACAATTAGTCATTGATACCTCATTTTATCGTGTGTAAGTTAGGTTTTGAAAAAATATGACGCACTAGAGGGGATGGAAATTTAAGATACTATTTTATCAAATATAAAATGATCTAAGATGCAGTTTTATCAGAGGGAAATTGTCTATTTTCCATAGTTTATAGTGAGTCACCGGTTAATACAATTGTACTGGGTATATCGTATGCAAAATCATCTTGTCAAAAGCTTTCTTAAATTTTATGTATTATATTATTTTAAACACAAATTTTAATATACTTCTATACTATACCATTACAGTATAATCTACAAGTGGGGCGGCCACCATACCAGCTGCATGTAATAAATATGCAAGCTGTCCTGTCCGTGCAAATAAAAAATTAAGACATTCAGTATGGGCGGCTGACTTCATCGTCGAACTCAAGATGTATAATTTTTTTATTTTTTCGAACACCCGCCTTTTACATAACACTTTAAAGTTGCAGAAAAGAGTGGAAAACCAATTCTTTGCTGTGTGCTCCACGTAACAATTTTAAACCCAAATTCGTGTTTTTAATAAGCACTTTTGTGGTATCTGCGTTGTCCATCCACTCGTTTACGAGTATTTACGATTCTTATATGTGTGTTAATGTTATAATTGAAATCCAAACCTCCGCACAAGCATTTAGTTGCTTATGGAGGGAGCATTTTTACTGTGTGTTATATTGTTTTATTAATGTAATATCAATGTATACTGTGTATTTATGAATAAAATAAATATATTAAAGAAAAAATAATTTAAGAATGATGCAAATTACCGATACCATTTCTTTGATGTAAGAGGCGATAGCCGTTTATGTATTGAATAAATAAATAAATAAATAAATACCTTTAGTTTGAATTATTTATTGTTTTGGTACGCAAGTAGTAGGTAGAATCCCATAATTTTATAAATTAAAACAAGCATTTTTTCCGCTATAGTATATTTTTTTTTTTTTTAAATATATTTATTTTATTCATAAATACACAGTATACATTGATATTACATTAATAAAACAATAAAACACACAGTAAAAATGCTCCCTCCATAAGCAACTAAATGCTTGTGCGGAGGGTCGGATTTCAATTATAACATTAACACACATAAAAGAATCAGCTAGAAATATTAATACACATATAAGAATTTGTTACAAATAGCAAACTTTCAGTTCTCATGTGCTTTCATCAAACGTTCAACAAAATCTACCAGCACAATACAAAATTAAACCAATACAATTACCTATTCACAACGTCAAAACAATATACAAATCAGTTGGATCAATTTTCCTCTCATCAACATTAACACAAACACACATACACAGAAATACATCACTTTTACGCGATTCAGTAAAAAAATAAAGAAAAGAGAGACGTTTTTCGATATCCTATTACGTCATTATCAATCTGACCTAAGAATTCGAAAGATAGATTAACGACCGAAAAAGTCGAAAGACGACAATTTCTTACTTTTTATCACAAGAAGAAATAAACTCTTATTTCAATTTATCCAACCTATGGTGGGCAAAGATGCATGGTATAATATTATACAATATTAAGTACTGTATGACTCCTTATGAAAATATTTATAGCTCGGTTCGTTTATCTCATTGAAGTATGTAGTACATTCTAGTTGTTGTATAAAGTAGCGTTCACATTGCTTCACTTTGGATGATCATCCAAAGTGTCAGGGTCAAACCTGTTCATCGAAAATGAACACGTCTGTTCACACTCGTTCATCCTACATTTTCACTGCCATGTCAACACTCACGGTCATGTTGTATGTAGTTTTACGTGTTTACGTAAAAAAAATGAAAAATAACAATTATTAAAAACTAAATCAAATTAATACAATTCTCGACTGCATGATAATTTTATATATGATTCTGACTTTCAATACAAATTTATAGAGAATAAGACTTATAATAGGATAAAACTTGTTTATGGTCGTTTCAGTGAATGGACCACCTTTCATCAGAATTTATGTCGGGTAGTAATCGCTTTCATCCGTCATCGCTTGTGATCTCTATAATTGATGAAACGCCTGTTCACATTTTTTTCATTTTGGAGGATCATCCAGAGTGATAACTGAAAGTAAACAAATGTGAACGCCCCTTAAGTCTTGCATGGACTGCAACAAGCGACCGTAGGTACTATAGTAATACTGAATACGCTGATAAAACTATAAATGTGTGTATGTATGTGGGACTTACTACATATTATTATTATACTGTACCTAGTACAATACCTTAGTAAGTTTCTCTGGTACCGGACTTTGTTATTAAGAATAAAGTGAAATAATAATGATGATGATGATTGCGATTAGGGCTGACGAAATACGAATACTGTGAAAAGTGAACACAAACAATGTGAAAAATGCTGATCTTCATCTTTCAGTTATAAAAAAAGAAATTCAGTTTGGGTAGCACAACTCGTCTCAGCTGAACTGGGCAAGTTGAATGTTCTATAGGTGAAGTTTTCATTATAATATTCTGCAGTTAATCTATTAAAACTTCAAATTTTGGTCATATCATGAGAGTAGAAAAATTTGCCATCCTAAAACTGGTCATAGAAGGGAAGATTGAGGGCCGCAGAGGGGTTTGAAGCGGCTTTCCTGGCTTCAGAACATTCGGGAGTGGACCGGAATGAGAAGTGTGGAGGAGCTGTTTCATGCTGTCAAAAACAGGAATAAAATCCCCCAGGTGGTCGTCAACGTCGGGGGACCCGATAAGACACGTAAAGATGAAGAAGAATCTATTCTGATCATCGCACTCCTGGAAAATGCTGTTGCGATAGATATATAAAAATCGTTTTTCAGCCCATTCGCAAGCTACGGGAATTTTTTTTCTGCTTCATTTTATGCAAATGAAATATCTAATGAATATGTGCAAAGTTATAGAGGAAACGTCTTCATAGAGCTTTGCATTCGCGCATGAGAATAACCTGAATGTGAGTTCGTAAAAACTCATTTTTTATGTAAGTTGGAAGGGATTGTACCTTTGCCATAAACTCATATATTGATTGTATTCAATGAGAATGTAAAATTTCTTGACATCAATGTAAGTAAGGAATGAATTACTAAAAATGATTTTTCAGATTTGGCTAACAGAACTATGCATATTTTTTTCTCAAATGCTTCTATGGTTAAAAAAAACTTCATTCACAGACTTACCAGCCCTGAAAGCGAAACCAAAAAGATCATTGTCAAAGATTCCTGAGCCTGTATTTTATTCCTCAAAGATTTTCAAACACGATTCGACAAATGAATCATAATTATATAAATATTGTTTAGTGTACATTTTCTTGCAAAAGGGCTCCATTGTCACCCCTAGTCGATAATCCCGCATCCAGTCTTAATTGGAAGATTGGTCTTCTAGTACACATCGCAGTCAGTAGATATATTCAATATTCTTCATTCCAACTAAACTATACATATTCACAAGGGCTAGACAGTCTATATCTATATATTAAATAAAATATATGCTTGTATAGCTTATCTCCAAGTATCCGTAATCTGCATACGATAATGCTTTCGAAGACCAAGTAGTTTGCATATACAATCAATGTATTTGCTTTTATACACCAAACATATCTACAAGGTCTACTTGTGGAATGCATATTATAAACACACCTCCTAATTTATCTGCTCGCCTGATACTAATTGCGTCATACTATGAAAACTGTCGTGATAGGAATGTCTTCTTTTACTGTGCACCGTGTTGTTAGCAAGTAATTAATAACAAAAGATCAAAGAGTTTGTAATAATTTCGCTAATTCATTCATTAATAATTAACACTTAATGTCCCTTTCGGAAGCACAGGATAGTTTCATTAAGAATGTCATTCAAACATTTCTGTATCAATAGGCAAACCGCTCTACGATTTTCCCATATTTCTGATTTATTTAAACAAATAATGACATGGTTTAGGACGTTTAGGCCATCCTTTGTCCTTTCAAGATATAGCTAAAGCAAAAATATCTCAATGCCAACCGAGTCACCACTTCCATCGACATTCTTAATATCCTGACGTTACACTTTATTGCATTGTGAAACAGGATCATTCGAGCTATCAAAAACCTTGTAGCTCTTTTGGACCGACATTCATTGAACAAACGAAGAATCATCATATTATGTAAGTAGATTAAAAAATACAATATGAAAAAAGGTATGTATGAATACTGTTATTTTTTATTATTGTTATTTTTCACAGGTTGTTTATCAAATAACAGTCGTTATTAAGTATGTCTTGTTATGATTGTAATAATGTTCGTTACACATGTACGCGATATGTTTATGATAGCAATATTCATAACAGTACGTCTTGAAGTGTGGGAGGTATTGAATCATTTTAACTTCATTTAACCCCCCCCCCCTCCCCGCCACCAATACCATGCAATTGGACGAAATTGTAAATGGGACTGTTCATGCTGTTTGGCTTTGACCAATTTATAAATTACATTACCTATTTAATTGTTACATACACTAATATGAAGTAATTTTAGACTTTTTACACCCGAAATAACTTCGATATAATGTAATTTCGTTACGTAGTGATTTGTGGTTGTTTGTGATTGTTTGTGAAACTCTGAATTTTTAAAGTTGCCTGAGGATTCCAAGAGCCAAATCAATGGCCTACGTATGATAAAAAATAAAAAAGAATAAAAGTAAATTGGATTGTTTTGGAATTATTCATTATGTGTACAACAAATCAGTTTTTATTTTTTTTTAATTACCTCTTACCGTTTTGTTCGATGCCCATGGGTACCGGATAGCAGTAGTAAATAAAACGTTACGCAATAAAAATAAATGTTTCATATATTATTATTTAAATAAAAAATATCGCCGCATACCGTCTTCAGTTTTATGGGTCACTGACCATTTCATGAAAAAAGACAAAAATCTTCACTATGTATACAGGGGACAATGTCCTTTCCATTTCATTAAAAATGAGATCCGAAAAAGGCACGAACCTTATAAATTCCCAAGAACATATCGGTATTGTGTAATATTTATAAATACCGACGTACAGTTTCGTCGATTGAAAAGAGCAGTCACTTTTAAGTCACAACCAAAATCATTTTGATTTTAAATTAATGATCGAATTTTAACTTTTTTACTAAAAAATAGTTTGTACAAAAGGCATACATAATTGTGTTGAGGCAATGTGAAGTAATAATACATCTTCATAATCATCATCCAGTTTTCTTCTTGGGGTAGGCGGAAAGGATTGCACGCCACTTATTCCTATCCTTGCATATACTTTTTATTTTATTTTATTTGAATAAAATATACCACTGCCAGCTTGACAGTTGTGAAACCTAATTGCTGGACAGTGGACAACATATAACAATCATAAACAAATATGAATCTAAGAATCCAAAATAATAACCATAAGAATATAACCTATTTATTAAAAAGAACTTATAATATTCTGTAAAAACACTACACAATATTTTCAAGCACCATTTAAAAAAGTAAAAAATATGTTTAAAAAATTTATAAGTAAAAAATACTTGAGAGTTTTAAATTTCTTTATTTATCAGTTACACGTGTTTCGGGTTGCAAGCCCATATTCACACGTGTAACTGATAAATAAAGAAATTTAAAACTCTCAAGTATTTTTTACTTATAATTTTTTTAATTTAAAAATGGAGTTTTACTCATTTAGTGAAAACAAAATCAGTGAAATCACCATGTTATTTTTCAGACTGAGTACAGGGCCACTACCCAATCTGAGCCACCCATGCTACGTCACACTACTTATTTTGCATCTGTCACTGCATGTTCTCCAACACCAATCTGGTTTTTATGATCTTGCCATTTAAAGCCACATCTCCTTGTACCATTCCTCTCAGCAATGTATATTTACTTAGTCAAAAAGTTTGAGAAAAGATATTATATGTCGAAACTCGAGTAGCTCTAATAAATTACGTGTTAAACTAAATTATCATGTTTAATTGTGTGATTATTTCTTTAAAATAATCATCGATTATACATGCGGATATAGGATAACTGGATAAAGAATTATTATTAAAATCACCACTTTCAAGGAAATTTCGTTAGTAGTACATGTAGTGACAAATAAAGTTTACACAACGTTTAAAAGAAGCAGTGATTGCTATTTTCGGTCAACTCTTTTGCAGACCAGTACGTGTTTCTTAGGAGACGCCGGGATGTGATTCCAGACTCTTGCAGTTTTACTTTCAAATTAAATCAGTTGCTATTTATGGAAACCGGGAGAACCATTTGGTCAAGACAAGATAATACTTACTTATAGGGTATATGAATAATGGAATTTGCGAATTTGATAATATCGAAAACTACATTTTTATAGCACAATGAGGATAAATTGATTGCTCATTACATGCATTTAATCCACTGGCTACCTCACTTGTGGGAAATACCATAAAAGAGTATTTATATAAATACTCTAATAAAGATTTTCATTGCCCTATTTTGTTCATCCTATAAAGCCAATAATCTGTATAATTTATTGTCTAGCTCCCAGAATTAATTAGATAATTATGCCACTCTGCTTTTGCAAAAATAATCGAATGTCTTGTAAAATTAAGACGTTTTTTTCAATTTAGCGACATCCATCCCGAATTACTCTTCAATCGTAGCACAAAACTGATTTTAATTACGTGTAGGTACAAATGGAAGTTTATTACATATCAACATGCAAATTGTCCTCTCCGTGCAAATTAAAAATACCTAACACATTCATGATGGCTGTTATGCCTCATCGCTGAATCTAAAATTTAAATTGTCTATCGCGAGATTTACAAACACATGCCTTTTACAAGACACTAAAAGATAATTTACACCTTTAATTCAGCCATAAAGCATACCACAATTTCTGAATGTCTTTTTTACTGGGACAGAGAGGGCTATATGTATATTTATTGCATGCATATCACGTGACATAACCAATGTTCAGAAATAATTCAATAAATAATTACGAATGATTAACACTGCATAAATAGCACAAAAAAAGTGTTATTTATTAAATCATTTAACATTTTTTTAATCTGATCCAAGTTCATTTCCTGTTTAAATTCTGTGCAAGTTAAAAATAGCCGCGTATTATCTCCATTTGGTGCAACAATGATCTATATTATACACAGTTGTAAGTATTAAAGTGTTGTGTGGATATAGGGCTTAATTATAATAATATTATTGTTATTATTCTTTGCAGACTTGGTCAATGAACTTAGGTAGTTACTTCGGTGGTCGGACTTCTTACAAAATGACTGGGTGATTTCAAACTACATGGATTTCTTATACAGCGTATTTCATTGCAAGATTATTAAAATGTTGTTTATTTTAAGCTATTGCGCCTGGAAGTATTATGTTTTTGATTGGAAGATTCTATATTTGCGGCGTACAGACAGCTGGATGCGAACGTCAATCATCAAGCATCAAGCAAAAATCTTAAATCTTTCGGCGACAATTCGGAGCATTCTCCGAAGAAATATTCTAATGAATGCCTTCATTACGTCTCATGGACGGGTAACGAAGGTATTTATTCCAATATTTCTTTGGAGAATGCTCCGAATTATCGCCGAAAGATTTAAGATTTTTGCTTGATGCTTGATGATTGACGTTCGCATCTAGCTGTCTGTACGCCGCCAATAATGAAGAAGTAAGTGTCCTTTCATTTATGAAGTGTCAAGATAGGATAAACAATAATGTCAGTTTTCAATTAAAGCTCCATGATGATTTTTTAATATACTCCACAGTCCATCCACCCCGAGCTACTAAAAGACTTGTTTTACTTCTTTGACATCACATGGTTTGCCTCTTCGTTCTGGTGCACTTGGTACGCTAACTATTCCCTTTGGTCGTACATCTTTTTTCACATCTACTTTCACTGTACATGCGAGCTCGGTTATGGAATGATTTGCCTCTGTTACTTGCTATGTATGTATTATATGTGTCTCAACTATACAACTGGTTGGTTGTAGGAAATTGCCTGCAGGAAATAAACCCGCCATTTGTACCATGTGAAAATGTGCAATAAAGTTTTTTTTTTATTTTATGGTCGTTTACCTGAAAGGTCCCCGAGTCTATTATTGTTTATATTGAATGACCATTTTATATTAAAATGACATTAACGCTTGTTCAATTTTTTTTTAGTTATTTTTCAAGTACGGAGAGGACGATGTAGCTTTAATTAAATTTGTAATCATTTGTATGATTTTATGTTGCTTGGGGGGATTCACATGAGGTAATCAATGATGCAACCAACTGGCTGAGAAAATTAATGTTGAATTTATAAGGCAAGAAACATAAAAACTTATAAAAAATAGGAATATAATTTATCTGTAATAATTTCCAAAAGGATGCCATACACCCTGTATAAATGAAATTAAAAATAGCTCGTGTCCATGGCTGAATGAGATCAAACGAAGAAAGAAAAAACACATTAAGGATAATTCTACTCAGGCAAGGAGAGGAGATTTATAGCCTTAAAAATAAATAAATAAATAAAAATAAACATTCTGACAGACAGAAAGACAACTGCAGTAAGTTGTAAATGGTTCAATAATTTTTAATTGTTTATTTTTGCTTGCAAATTAATAGGGACGTGCACACAGATAAAATGCATTTTTTAGTGTATTAGTAAGTGTCAAAATTATAAAATACTAGCTGGCCCGGCGAACTTCGTACCGCCTAAGAATCAATGAACGATTTCATACATACATCTTCTTCCCCTTGTCCTAGTTCGGTCGGGGGCCCGTTGCCCCTAAGTATCTCCTCCAGAGATAACTGTCCACCGCTGCTTCCAGGACCTCTGGCCACTCCAAACCAAGCCTTTCAACACATATTCGACACCTGCCCAATCTTCTGCCCCATCTTCTGCCCTCTCCCACTGACTTTATGAATGATTAATATTATTAATCTCTTTACAAACTCCCGTAATTGTCAAAGTGTGTCATCGAAGGTATAGTGTAAAAAAATATAATTCATTTGGAACTTTCGCAGTTTAGCGGCCCCACCCGTTGTCGAGTACTTTTTTCCATGTAAAAGTAATATTTTCGAAACTTGAGGAAATTGTTGCCATATGGTGAATTATTTTTTGGTCACCAAATTTTTGGAAAATTCTTTTATAGGAAAAAAAATTCGCAACTATGAAACTTGAGCGGCCCCACCCGTTGTCGAGTAATATGTACGGAATTTTAGGAAATTAATTTTCGAAGTGGATTTTTTTGTCGGCAAATTAAAATAATTCTACATATGGCAACAATTTCCTCAAGTTTCAAAAATATTACCTTTTCTATGGAAAAAAAAGTACTCGACAACGGGTGGGGCCGCTAAACTGCGAAAGTTACATTCATTTTTTTTACATAGACAATTCACACACATCGAGCTAGTCCCAAATTTAGATGAATCTTGATTATGGGTACTAACGCGACGATACACACATATACAATGCACTATATACATATATATGTAACACCCAGACCCAGGACAATTTGAAAAAGGTCATTCTTCACTTTGCCCTGTCCGGGAATCGAACCCGGGACCTCGTGACTCAAAGGAAAGAGCTCCGCGCCACACCGGCCGACATGAACAATTTATGTTGAACAATTATACTTAACTCAGATTTGTTTATAAATTATCTGCAGTACGTAATATAATTATGTAGGTACTAATTTTTTTTTCAGGTAGATTTTACCTATTCATTTAAAATTTATAAAAATTCTTTCCATGATTTTTTAAAAATTGAAATATCAGAACTACAGATGTTAAATTGTATGGATAACGATTCTAATTTGAGAATGTATAGAAAAATTATCATATAAATAGGCCAATCTATAAAAAAAACTTCATTGTTGATTTTGTATAATTCTCCATATTGCATTTTTTATTGAAATTAAAAATGTATGGCGTAAATAATTTTCTTCGTAATTTTTCTTCTCTGTCCGCAAATTTCACTACACAATCTTGCATCAGAACTACCTACATGAACACATTCTTATTTTCATCGGTACAGCCATTCGGTACATATATAAAAGGAAGTCATGTGTGTTACAACACTTATAACTCAAGAATGGCTGTACCGATTTGAATGATCTCTGATTTGTTGGATTCTTCTCCGCCCGGAATAAACTATAGGCTATTAAAACATCTTACAAATTCACGGGAAGAAACAATATGAAGAAAATTATTTACGCCATACATTTTTAATTTCAAAAATAAAAACAATATGGAGAGTTATGGCGCTATTAGCGCCCCCACGTCGCCTGTTGCATTGTGCTAAAATAATCCGTAGGTTCTGCTATATTAAGAACCAAATTACTATAACTAATATGAACGAAATGTGTACTAATATTTGTTTACTAAAATTCGGTAGTTACATGGCAATAGGTTGTATCTCACTAAAACATAATTTTACAGGAGAGCAAAAACAAAGTTTGCAAAAGAGATATTTCAGCCAAATTTCGAGCATTTCTATATCAAAATGAAGGTAATTATTATTTCTACAAGATAGATGTAACATTCTCTTAATAATTTCTTCTACAAGATGTATGTAACATTCACTAAATAATTTCTTGCAGTTTAAAAATATTTGAGTTTTTTTGCCATGTTGATGAAAACAATCTTTCTACATGTCAATAAGTTACGTCTTTTCTCTCTTTATTCTGACTATAAAGAGACATATCCTTTTGCCACATCAAATATTACACTATTTTGAGCATTTTATGGAACAAACTTGAAAACGCAAAAAATGCGAGATACAACCTATTGCCATGTAACTACCGAATTATTCGACTAATATTTATGTATCGATAGATCTTCTGTCACATAAATGTGGACGTGCACAGATTATATTTGAAATTGTATTTTATTTTTGCAGATTGGTAAATTATTATTGAACCAAAAATTGTGCTATTAAAGATGAAAATAAGAATGTGTTCATGTAGGTAGTTCTGATGCAAGATTGTGTAGTGAAATTTGCGGACAGAGAAGAAAAATTACGAAGAAAATTATTTACGCCATACATTTTTAATTTCAATAAAAAATGCAATATGGAGAATTATACAAAATCAACAATGAAGTTTTTTTTATAGATTGGCCTATTTATATGATAATTTTTCTATACATTCTCAAATTAGAATCGTTATCCATACAATTTAACATCTGTAGTTCTGATATTTCAATTTTTAAAAAATCATGGAAAGAATTTTTATAAATTTTAAATGAATAGGTAAAATCTACCTGAAAAAAAAATTAGTACCTACATAATTATATTACGTACTGCAGATAATTTATAAACAAATCTGAGTTAAGTATAATTGTTCAACATAAATTGTTCATGTCGGCCGGTGTGGCGCGGAGCTCTTTCCTTTGAGTCACGAGGTCCCGGGTTCGATTCCCGGACAGGGCAAAGTGAAGAATGACCTTTTTCAAATTGTCCTGGGTCTGGGTGTTACATATATATGTATATAGTGCATTGTATATGTGTGTATCGTCGCGTTAGTACCCATAATCAAGATTCATCTAAATTTGGGACTAGCTCGATGTGTGTGAATTGTCTATGTAAAAAAAATGAATGTAACTTTCGCAGTTTAGCGGCCCCACCCGTTGTCGAGTACTTTTTTTTCCATAGAAAAGGTAATATTTTTGAAACTTGAGGAAATTGTTGCCATATGTAGAATTATTTTAATTTGCCGGCAAAAAAATCCACTTCGAAAATTAATTTCCTAAAATTCCGTACATATTACTCGACAACGGGTGGGGCCGCTCAAGTTTCATAGTTGCGAATTTTTTTTCCTATAAAAGAATTTTCCAAAAATTTGGTGACCAAAAAATAATTCACCATATGGCAACAATTTCCTCAAGTTTCAAAAATATTACTTTTTCTGTGGAAAAAAGTACTCGACAACGGGTGGGGCCGCTAAACTGCGAAAGTTCCAAATGAATTATATTTTTTTACACTATACCTTCGATGACACACTTTGACAATTACGGGAGTTTGTAAAGAGATTAATAATATTAATCATTCATAAAGTCAGTGGGAGAGGGCAGAAGATGGGGCAGAAGATAGGGCAGGTGTCGAATATGTGTTGAAAGGCTTGGTTTGGAGTGGCCAGAGGTCCTGGAAGCAGCGGTGGACAGTTATCTCTGGAGGAGATACTTAGGGGCAACGGGCCCCCGACCGAACTAGGACAAGGGGAAGAAGATGTATGTATGAAATCGTTCATTGATTCTTAGGCGGTACGAAGTTCGCCGGGCCAGCTAGTTTATATATATATTGGTCTTTCCGGAATGGTAAAAACTTTTGTACCGAAATATATGAATAAATTGTGTAATATTAAGTTCGAACATTATGATTGTATTTACTGTCTATATTGATACTGAATAAACTTATTATTGTTATAATTATTTTTAAAAATATATATTCCATAAAGGCATCTACCATCAGAGGATTAATTGGGTATACCAAAAAAACAGGTCACCCTTACTGTGCAATAAAAAAGACATACCTATAAGATGAACCTTATAGAATTGAACCTCAATTCACCTGAACTAAGTATTCGCCCTTTGTGTATTGACCATTATTAATTTGATATTTTTCTCTAAGAAATCAATTTAAAGTTTCTTCCAATTAATTCTTCAAAAGTCTAATAAATTTCATCTAACTAATAACTACGAAACTTCTAACACCACGTCTTTGAATAATACTAGGAGATCAGAACACAACAGGATGTCTTCTACACGTAAGCAATATCATCCCGCCAGCAAAACTGGAACGCGATGCAGGATACTCCTATAATATGTAGCCTACATGATTGCAAATATATGTAAATCAAGTGGGTAGGATTTCAACACCACGCTTAGTGGGAATACTAGGAGCACATACGGTGATAGGGATGTTTTTAATAATAATATGGAGAGTATGAGGTTGTTGGTCGGATTCGGTGACAATACCTTTGATCAGTCGGTTGTGTCTATTGCTGTGCGGTGTTATATAAAATTTATAATAATTTAATTATTATTTTTTCTACATTCCGGTTGAGGGCCGGCTTCAGTTGATTTTTTTTAGTTTTATTTTTCAATTTTTTTTCTTGTTTTTTGTTGCAGCTCTGGTAAGACTATCTTTGGTTATTTTTGACATTTTAATTTTATTTTAATAGAGATGGATGGCGATCCACCTCACACTCTTCCACCAGCTCCTCCTCCTCCGGATCCCCCCGATCCAAAGAGAAAGAGAACACATCAAAACTTAGAAACAGACCATACACTTAACATGGATTTTGATTTTGCTAATCTCGCACCTACTGATAAGACCTCAGCTACACCTATTTCTTCTTACTCTGCTTCTAATACACCCGTCAGGGAGTATTTTTACTCAAACAAATCATGTGGGCCCTATATCGTGTTCGTGCAAAATGCCGAACAGGGTAAATCTATTTCCCCCTTGCAGTTCGGTAAATTTCTTTATACTAGAAAAACTCAAGGCGTCGTAAACGGTTCTTTAAAAGCTGAAGGGAAATTTAAAATCTCTCTCGAGTTCACGTCGGGAATTATGGCCAATACTTTTATAAAAAATATATTTATATCTTCGAACTCTAATTTTAGAGCATATATTCCCTCGTTTAACGTCACAAGAATGGGCTTAATAAGGGGTATCCCACTAGATATCACAAATGACGAATTGATATCGTCCATTCTAGAATCGAATCCAGAAGTGGAAAACGTAATAAAAATAAGACGACTGAATTACAAAGACAGAACATCTGGTTCTGTCGAATGGAAACCATCCAGGAGTATAGTAATAACATTCGAAGGCCAATTTCTACCATCCCATATTTACATTCTCTACAACTCTTTCAATGTTGAAAAATATAACTTCCCAACAATTCAGTGCTTTAATTGCTGTAAGTATGGTCACGCAAAAGCTGGATGTCGTTCGCCGCCAAAATGTTTTAATTGTGGGGATAACCACTCCTCAGAAGAGTGTAAGACTGCAGAAATTAAATGTTTTCAGTGTAAAGGAGCACACAAAGCGATAAGTACTTCGTGTCCTGAATATTCCAGGCAAAGAGCTATAAAGAATTCTATGACTGTTTCTAATATTTCATATATTCAAGCAGCAAAACTGCACCCTTCAATTAAATCTTCATACGCTGAAATTCTTGCTACCCCTCCAGATCCCCCAACAATATCTGTCAACTCTCGAAATTTTTCCACACGTCATAGTAGAACAGTAGTTGGTAAGCCCCATAAAATATCAACAAATGGTGGGTATGACAAAGAAAAGCACAATTCGCTCCTCTCATATACCAATGGTTCTCCTTCTCAGAGTTCTAATGGTTGCGCAATTTCACAAAGAGTACTCGTACCTGACCAAGATGTAGTTGAAAATCTCAAAGAAACTTTGACACTTGATAACAATAATTTTCTTTACTCACTATTAACAATGCTTATTGAAATACTTTCACGAAAAAATTTGACATCGCCAAACGCTGCTTCCTTAATTCCTGCACTAAACGCACTCCTCATCGAAAATGGCCAACGCAACGAACATAACCAGCATCTCGAAAAGTAAGCTTTCTAATTTATCCATCCTTCAGTGGAACTGCCGTAGTGCAGTTTCCAACAGAGATGACATTCTGTTTTTGCTCAAAACTCATAACATTGATGTAGCTGCTTTATCAGAGACATGGTTTTCGCACGATTCGTTTGTATCTTTCCCAGGTTATTCCTGTTTTAGAGATGATCGCTTGGATGGTAGGGGAGGAGCAGCTCTTTTAGTAAGGGACTCTCTTGAGTTCAACAGGATTTCTCTGAATATTCCATCAAATATACAGTTGGTGGCAGCGAAAATCAATAATATATCTGTAGTGTCCGTATACGCTCCTCCCAGAACTAATTTCGACAGGAGCTTCTGGTCTGAAATCATTTCAGAACTTTCCCCATCTTACATGATCCTGGGAGATCTCAATGCTCATGCTCCCTCCTGGGGAAGCCAGTCCCTGGACTCTCCAGGAAAGGCTATTCTGACCTGGACAGATGACTTTAATCTCTGTATCCTTAATAGTGGAGATCCCACTCGCTTCTCAAATCCAAATCAGAGACAAAGTGCGGTAGATATATCAATCTGTACTGCGGACATTGCTCCTATGTCAACATGGGAAATCCTTGAGGACCCGCTCTCCAGTGACCACTTTCCCATAATCATTGATTTAAAAGTAACCTCCAAAAGCACCTCAAATGGCCCATTTAGGAGTAAATTTATTACAAAGAAAGCTAATTGGGATGAATTTCAGAATCACATTCTATTGGATGTCGCTGGTGTGCAGGGTGAGCATCAGGGGGTCGACGAATTTGCGAACGGAATCCATGATGTGATTTTACGTGCTGCAACAGCCTCTATACCAATGTCCTCTAATCGAAAGCCCCGCAAAACATCCCCTCCTTGGTGGGACAAGGAATGTTCGGAGGCAGTCGAACAAAGAAAGGCAGTGATTAAATCTTTTAAAAACAATATGTCTTGGGAAAACTTTTTACTCGTTCGGAATGTGCAAGCTCGTACCAAAAAATTTCTCAGGAAAAAGAAAAGAAAAGGTTGGCAAGATTTTTGCACTTCTTTATCCCCTGACACACCTTCATCGGATGTGTGGGAATCCATTCGACGATTTAGAGGTTCTTTCTCCCCAAACCAAAGACAAACCAAGATAGGTCCATGGATTGAAAACTTTATAGATAACTTGTCCCCAGCATACGCACCTGAAATGCTGGAACTTCAAAGAAGTCCTACATCTCAGGAGCAATCTAATGTACTTTCATCTCCTTTCTCATTTGATGAACTGTCTTCCGCTGTTCACTCTGCAGGGGATTCTTCTCCCGGACCTGATCTCATACCATACTCTTTTTTCCGACATGCTCCTAAACTTCTTTTAATAAAACTATTGGAATTATATAATTTAATACTGAGGAGTGGAAACATTCCTTCTTCCTGGAAAAGGCAATCCATTGTTCCAATCCTTAAGCCCGGAAAAAACCCTTCTCTACCTTCATCATATCGCCCAATCGCATTGTCTTGTTGCTTTTTGAAGATCCTAGAACGCATGTTAAAAAAAGACTGGAATATTTTTTTGAAAACTCTGGTACATTTCCCTCCTTTCAATTTGGATTTAGAAAGGGAAGATCTTGTATGGATAACTTGAGTATTCTAGTAACTGATATACACATTGCAAGATCTAATAAGAGTGATCTAGCGGCCTGTTTCCTAGATATTTGTGGGGCATATGATAGCGTTCTCTTACCTGTATTGTTTCAGAAAATGTCATCTGCGGGCTTACCCAATTCATTATGTTGTCTTATTTTTAACATAATGTGCGAAAGG
The DNA here is from genome assembly GCA_947579605.1 of Athripsodes cinereus. Taxonomy (NCBI): domain Eukaryota; kingdom Metazoa; phylum Arthropoda; class Insecta; order Trichoptera; family Leptoceridae; genus Athripsodes; species Athripsodes cinereus. The sequence goes on from OX388320.1 coordinate 23,652,465, forward strand.
AGTATGCTAATTAACTCCTTCCATGGGCTTGTCGAAAGAAAAGTGTATAAAGGACTCCCACAAGGATCGGCGCTTAGCCCAATTCTTTTTAATCTATACACTCATGACATTGGAAACGCTCTGCCTCCTGAAGTCAATATACTACAATACGCAGATGACTTCGTTATCTATTGTTCTGTTGGTTCCACGCTCACTGCGGGTGAGAAACTTGAAGCATCCCTTAATCTCTTAGGTGAATGGTTTAGTGCCAATGGTATGACTCTTTCACCTTCCAAAAGCCAACTCGTTGTTTTCTCAAACAAACATAAACCCTCCAATATATCTTTAAAGTGCAACAATTCCACTATTTCAAGTTGTGAATCAGTAAAGTTTTTGGGGGTCACTTTGCACAGAAAACTCTCTTGGAACCTTCATATTGACAATATAATAGCCAAGTGCGAAAAAAATATAAACATCCTCAGAGCGGTTTCTAGAGTCTGGTGGGGGGCCCACCCGACTACTATGAGAATGCTTTACTCATCCCTCATCCGAAGCCTCATCGACTATGCATGCTTCCTAATGGATCCCCTTCCAAATTATTTAAGCGCAAAACTAGAAAGAGTTCAGAATAAATGCCTGAGACTGATACTGGGAGCCATGAGATCGTCTCCAATAATAGCCTTGCAGGCAGAGTGTGTAGAGATGCCCCTTTGCCTAAGGCGAGTTTTTCTATCTCACAAATTCGTTTTGAGGAGATTGAGCATGGGTCCTCATATGTTGCTCCTCAAATTACAAACATTGTTGGAGCTTTGCTTAAATTCTCCTTATTGGCGTAATAGAAAGTACCCTCTTTTGTGCTCCTCTTGGGAGTATGTAACCCAAAGTTTCTCTTCTTCAATTCACCTTACACTTTCAACTCATCATTCTATTCCATTCAATTATTCATTGCAGGCATGCAATATTGTTGATTCGATAGGTTTGGATAAATCAGTTTTTACATTGAGCCCGCAGGTCGTGAATATCCTTTTCCTTCATAGAGTGAATAGTGAATGGCCTGCCCATACGATCTTCTTTACGGATGGGTCTAAATCTCATACAAATGAATGTGGATCGGCTGTTTACTCTCCTTCTCTTCAAGTTGAACTTCAATTTCAACTCCCATCTTCTGCATCTGTTTTTACAGCAGAATGTTTAGCTCTCAGAGAGGCGTTAGGGATAATTGTCGAAAGATTACTTTCACGGGCAATTGTCTTTACTGATTCCCTTAGCCTCGTATCTCTTCTAGGGCGAAAGGGTAGTTTGTCATCAAATAATTGTATAATCCACGATATTTTAAGATTGATGTTCGAGGCATCAAGTAAAAATATTGAGTTGGTGATTGCTTGGATCCCTTCTCATGTGGGTATTGCCGGAAACGAGAAAGTAGATATTCTGGCTAAGGAAGCATGTTCTTGTGGTATATTGCCAAATGCATTTGTACTTCCTATAGGAGATTGTCTGGGTGTTGTAAGAGATAAAATTTATGAGAAGTGGAATTATTCATTTATCGGGTCTGTATCTGGGTCTCATTATAAAGGAATTCAGCCTTCAATCCCCTCGCAACCTTGGTTTCAAGAAACAAAATGGCCAAAATTAAACATTTCGCTTCTCTGTAGAATGAGGATAGGACATTGTGTTATTGCCTCTCATTTGGCCAGAATCAATATTCTGGATTCCCCTATGTGCGAATGCGGGGAGGACACGGAAACTCTGGACCACGTTTTCTTTGGTTGCCCACTCCTACCTAATCAAGAATTTTCTCAGACGATTAGGAAGTTGGGTTTTAATTTTCCCATTTCTGTCCATTCTCTTTTGGCCCAAAATTGTAATAAAGTGAACCTAGCCTTAATAAATCACCTTAAAAAATTTAATAAGAACATCTAAATTATTAATTTTAATAAGAATAAATTTCAATAATTAATTATACCTAATGATAAATTGTTTTATAGTAAATGTTTTTGAAACGAATTATTATTATAAAAATAATAATAAATTTTGACAAAGTTTTTTTTTTGTAAGACTACGATGTGTTTAACATCAAATATATTCCTGAAAACGGCCCTGTGATTGCAACGATGTCGACACACAAGCGGTGTGCATGTATTGGTTACTCGGGCGGGGAGTTCATTGATCCCAATGCCCTTGAGATGTACTTGCCGCACGTGGCGACTGAAACGGCAGTTACTATGTAGCTATGTACTAATGAATACCCACTACGTTAAGACATTGTACTCACAGCAGTGAGTATATAGGCATAATTCACTCGATGTCGGGTGCCTTGCCGAAAAGAAAAAGAAGAAGAAGAGGTTGTTGGTATACGAATACTTATAGTACTATATAGAACACTTGAGATTGATCTAGATTTTAATATATTGTTTCTTGATCATGCAAAGTTTTTCATGTGAATAAACTAGATTTTCATTATTTCAAAATGATTTTGTCATAGAAAGCTGGAGAAGTTTTAATAATAGGAAACATGGGAAGACACATACATTTTTAAGCCGAACCACCCATATAATTATCACCATGAAAAATAGAAGAACTGTCAAACTCTAGAAAAAAAAATATCAACTTTGGTTGTGCAACAACCAACAACAGTGGTTCATAAATTTTATAAACCTTATGATTATTTTTGTTGTTATTGAAATAGTGATGCCATGAATCTGATTGTTAGCAAATCATCGTGGTTTGATCATTTGAAACAAATGCTACGGAAAAAAATCGAAGAAATAAAAAAAAATGACTTTCGACTTTTCTGAGGCAAGGGATGCTGGAAGATTTAATGAACACGTGCTTGTACATTTTCAGCAAAGACACTAGGAGCACAGAATGAAAAGAGGGTTATCATATAAACCTTGAACAGGTTTGATTCTACTTTCTATCAAATGTACCACCAGACTTGTTTCTACGTGCAAGATGCATGCAATTTACGCTAGAAATGTGTCAGCATCTAGAATTTCTAGACTTTCATGGTATCAGGATAGCAGAAAGTTGAAAGGTTTTATGAAACACCATACACATAATAATAAGTAAATACGTATTAAGCTTAGGTATAGTTTAAGCATAGCTTTGCTTTGTATGGGTTAAGCGCATCAACTTCTAGGATTTCGAGAGTTTACTAAGCAAAGTTACCAGGACAACAGAAAGTAATATGGATGTACAGACTTCAATGTGAAGGTAGTGTAAAGTGGATGTATGTATAAATACAGCATGCTATAATATTCCTATGTAAGTAAGAATCAACGAACTGGCTACAAATCCAGTCTGGAAAGAGAATATAAACAACATTGTTCGTATGTTTGAGTATTACTTCTCTCCATACGTAGGTTTCAGTAATATCGGTACGAGAAAATCGGTTATTTGTTCTTTTGCAAATCGTTTAAGTTTTTATGACCAAAAACCGTCAACGGACGTTGGCAATAATTTGTTTGTAAATAGTGAATTTTTAAGTCTTTAGATCTGTGCTACATAGACTCTTAGTATATTATGGATGTTTTGAGAATGCCCAATGACAGTTGGCCAAAAAGAGCACTGTTTTTCCATCCGCAAGGGTTCCGTCGGCCCGGGCGTCCCTCTTTAACAATACACCGTTCCTATGACAATGATATCAGAGCGCAGGGAATGTCGTGGAAAGAGGTGACGCAATTGGCGAAGAGACGCTCTGAATGGAGGAGGCTGGTTTCTGCCCTGTGCTCCCGAGAGGAGCGTTGAGGGCGAGATGATGATGATGATATTATGGAACTCGATGCCTCCAATCCTCTTTAAATATTATTATTATTCCTAGAAGTTACGATGGATGTGGAAAAAATGAATGAGGACAGAATGACCAAGAAGATATATTTTGTTGAGAGGAATGGTGCTCAGAGACGTGAACGGCCGAGGATCAAATGGCAAGATCATCTAAAGCAAATCCTACAGGACGACCACGTGTTGAGTACATTGAACAGGAGAACATGCATGAGAAATTGTATGACAGTGACGGAAGCGAAGATGTCTGCAAGGATAGAAGGAAGTGGCGCTTGATCCTATTATTTATGTATATGTATAAATTATTTATTTATATATTTAAAACTTTTTCTCTTTGGGTTCCTGTATTTATTTTTATTTTTTATTATTTTTATTATTATTTGGGTAGGCATAGACCTATTTTTTTTTTATTTTTTATTTTAATGTTTTAGGGTTGACTGGAAGACGTTGCCTAGCAACAAGTCCGCCTTTTGGCCTAATTTTGTTAATTGTCACGTTTTGTAATTTTGTTGTTTATGTATTTGTGTAAAATTATGGCCAATAAAGATTTATTTATTTATTATTATTATTTATTATCCTTTCTGCCTACTCCGCAAGGGAAGCGGCGTGATGGTATGTATGTATGTATATAAACTTTTAAAATAAAATTTAAAAGAAAAATATAAAATGAATCCGGAGAACTCAGGTTATTCAAGTTTACACTTTACTATAAAATAAGTAGGTACTGAATAATAATATTATGTAAACTATTCTACTATGATACTATGAACTCTGAGTATACCAGTACAAACAAATAATATAGGTACATAATATATATAATATATATCTGTACTTGTTACTAGCACTTGTGGTAATCACGGTTTAACTATTCCAACTGTTAATGCCTGGATAAGTGACTCGTTCATTACTTTCAGACAAAGATTAATATTTTTATTTAATTTCGCAAACATACAGCTTTAATATAATTATTGATAATGCACAAAAAATTAATGACAATCTGAAAAACAGCGAAGGTAGCAAACATTGTTCAGTATTATATAATATGGCCAATTCTGAATCATAAAATAGTTTAGTGTAAGGAGATAGTTGAGTCATAATATTTAGTTCAAATTCGTATTCACAGTTTTCCGTACTAAAACTAATTTAGTTAGCTAGTTCATTTTGACACCTTAGTACAACTATAAATTTCGAGAATCTATGTATTTCGTATTCAGAACGAAATTTTAGTTGACATCTGACATTTAGTTGACATTTTATTCGCGACTTTTAATGTGCGAATATTATTAAGTAGTTGCTGTCATTTTGCCGCAGAATATTGCTATACATATTTTGGAAGTTTAAAATTGTTTTTTCAATTAAAAGTAAAAAATGGATATTTATAGGGTCCTCGCAACTCTTGGCATCTATAAATTGTAAAATTATACCACCACCGACGCAAATGCGAACGTCAAAATATACCGGCAAATCTTTCATTTCACAATTTTCATCACTGGATAAATTCATAATCTTGTTTGGTTTTAAATAAATAAAAGGACAGCCTACCGACATCTGTGTGATGCATTGCAAAGTTCATATAGACAAATTGAAGTATGAATACGGTCATGCCATTTTTGTATGACCACGATATCGATTTAGTCAGACATCAACCGTAGCCAATTTTTTGTTGTCAGTATTGTTTATTGTTGTATAAATAATGTAATAAGCACGGCGAAGCGTTGCTTCAATATTCTATTTTTTATTCTCTTGCTTGCTTCTTTCCAGTGTAGTTCGCTCATACAGCATACAGTAACTTCAGTATTTACCACGTTTATATCAAATTATACATTTATAAAGTTGTGTTACTTGTTCATTGTTCCTTTCATAATAAATGTTAAATAGTTTAAATAGTGATTTTACTACATATTCCCGTTTCAACATATTGGAGAACAAGGAAGGAATCAAAATCAAATATACAGTCCACTAAAGACAAAGGAAAATAACTGGAATTCTCTCCTTATTGCAATAAATACCTGGACCACAAAGAGAACATAGAATCATCCATCAACAAACATATGGTCCTTCGAGCCGGATTACAGGTCAGTATTGCTAGCGAGATTCTTTTATTTTCCCAATCATTTTATTTCAGTCCATCACGTGTCATTTGTTCTGGGTTGAGACAGAACATCCAAGGTCATCTGGACCATCCATAAGTCTACAATCATTAATTACCTGCCAAACGATCGCACACTCATTGTGGCGGATTTTTTGGAGGTTATTTTTTCATTTTTTGCAATTTGTTGTTCAAATCATTCATATAGCTTCATCTTAGGACATTCACTCACATTTAGCAATGCCTAAGCCAAAGATGGAAGCAATGGTGGTATCATCCGAGGAGTTCAGCATTCTTTTGACAAGATTTGAGGAATTTCTTAGGAAAGATAGTGTTAATCCTGAGACACTGGGCATGAGGGTGGATCGGCTTCAGGAGGCTTTCCGGGAATGGAGTGAGACCCCAGACAAGGAGCGGGATTTCATTGGAAGGCTTGACCTTGAAGATCGATACTTCCAGGCGGTAGGTGATGCTAAGGACGCCATCGCAAGGAATTCAGATCATCAAAAGGCTCCCAGTGCCTCGGCGTTAACATTCAAGTTGCCTGCCATTACTTTGCCGACATTCGAGGGGAAATATGAAGAATGGTGTTATTTCCGAGATACATTTAAGTCGTTGGTCATTGATCAACAGATGTCTGACTCACAGCGACTTCATTATTTACTTTCATGTGTTAAGGGGAGTGCATTGAGTGTTGTTTCAGGACTGGACGTCACGGGAAGCAACTTCAAGGTGGCATGGAACTTATTAGAGGAGCGGTTCCAAAACAAGAGATTAATGGTAAGCAAACACATTGGTTCTTTGTTTTCCAGAGATAAGGTGAGAGGAGACCGATATGCTGATCTGCGGAAACTAGTTGACAGTACCCAGGTACATGTTCAGGCGCTTCGATCGCTGGGATTGTCTGTAGAACATTGGGATCCAATGTTGGTTCATATTACAGCACAGAGATTGGATAATGAAACGCGTGCTATGTGGGAAGCAGCTCCCATACCTGAGGAGCTGCCTACCTTCCGGGACCTGATGCAGTGGCTGGCCGACAGGGCCAGGGTCCTGGAGAGCGTAGGCAGATCGGCCCCAGCTTTTGAGCCGTCATGCAGCCAGCGGAAGGTCAACAACTCTAATGGTAAGCACGTCTTTCACTCATTTAATGACAATTGTGTATTGTGCCAGAGTCAACACCAAGTATATTGCTGCCCCACCTTCCGAGGGTTGTCAAAGGACAAAAGGTTTGAGTTAGTCAAAAAGCATAAGCTCTGCTTTAACTGCCTCAGTAATAATCACATTGTAGAAAAGTGTGTTAGCAAAAGCAACTGCAAGGAGTGTGGTGCTAAACATCATACTATGATACATTATAGTAAGTTCAATGATAGAAAAGATCAGAAGGATGCTAATCCGTTGATAGAGACACCTGTGACAATCCACACTGCCAGTGTCGCCTCTGGGGAGTGTCTACTGGCAACCGCCAAGGTCAAAGTTAAAGGCGCACAGGGAATCATGCTCTGTGCGAGAGCTTTATTAGACTCGGGAGCTCAGTCTAATTTTATCTCACAATCTCTAGTCAACAAACTTAAGATGAAAACTTACAAAGTTGATATACCCGTTAGCGGTATACAAAAGCAAATATTAAATATTCATAGAGGAGCCGATATTGTCCTTAAGTCTTTATGTTCTAGGTATGAGGCCACAGTAGCCTGCCTAGTACTACCACAAATAACACAGGAACTGCCAAGAGCTACATTCAGCAGGGACCAGATTGAAATTCCGGCTGGAATGACTTTGGCAGATCCCGATTTCAACGTATCAGCTCCGGTTGATCTACTACTGGGAGCGCAGATCTTCTGGAAAATACTAGGGCATGGGAGAGTCCACCTGGGACCTGATATGCCTACCATGTGCTATACTGAATTGGGATGGGTGATATCTGGACAACTTCATTTCGACAATACACAAGTGAACAGGCCAGTATCTTGTCATCTTTCTTTAACAAAATTAAATAAATCCATTGAAAAATTTTGGGAAGTGGAAGAGTTGAAGGCTTCTCCTGAACCTTCCCAAGAGCAAGTATTGTGTGAGGAGAATTTCTTGAAACATGCACATAGAAATGACGTAGGAAGATTTGTTGTAGCGCTACCTTTTAAGCAACCTCCCATTCTAGGAGAATCATATAACATAGCGGCTAATAGCTTGTTATCTTTAGAAAGAAGATTTAAGAAAAATCCCATACTCAAAGAGAAATACACAGATTTTAAGAAAGAATACCTTTCATTGGGACACATGTCTCCTTATGAAGACTTGAGCAGTGTCCAATGCTTTATTACTCATCATGCAGTATTCAAAGAAGAAAAAATTAGAGTAGTATTCAATGCAAGTATGAAATCTAGTAACGGGAAATCTATTAACGATTTCTTAGCAGTTGGACCTAAAACCCAAAAGGAATTGCATAGTATCTTACTACATTTCAGGAAGTTTGCCTGTGCAATATCCGCAGATATAGATAAGATGTACAGACAGGTGTTGGTGAGAGAAGAAGATCGAGTTTATCAAACAATTTTGTGGAGGGAGCATGAAGATCAACGTGGCAGGCTAGAGCACTCTCAATTGCCAGAATTACAAAAGCATCCAATTTTACTACCTGCCAACCATGTATATACAGAGTTACTAGCAAAACATTATCATTTGTCTAATCTACATTTAGGTGTAAACGGTGTATTGAATTTGCTAAGAGAAAAGTACTGGCTTATCAATGGACGCAACGTTGTTAAAAAGGTATTCAGAAAATGTATTTTGTGTTTCAGGTACAAACCCAAAACCATGGAACATATCATGGTGCCTCTTCCTGGTGACGCACTGAGGCCCATACGACCTTTCGCAGTAACAGCGATTGATTACGCCGGACCTGTTTTGATGAAATCAGGGCTAACTAGAAAATCAACTCCTATAAAAGCTTACATTGCTGTATTTTGTTGTTTGGTAACTCACGCCATCCACCTCGAGCTTGTTACGAGTCTTTCGACAGACTCTTTTCTTAATACTCTCAAAAGATTCATTTCCCGTAGAGGAAGACCTGCTAAAATATATTCTGACAACGGCACCAACTTCGTGGGAGCAAGGGGTGAATTGCGTGAGTTGCATAGAATGTTGATTTCTTCTGATGAGGCTATTTCAAATTATGCATCATTTAGAGATATACAATGGCATTTTTCTCCTCCAAGAAGTCCCCACCACAATGGTTTGTGTGAGTCAAACATAAAAGTTATGAAGGCAATGCTCAAGAAAACATTGTCTTCTTCTTTACTTAATCATGATACTTTGTCTACTGTCTTAGCCCAGATTGAGTGCTGCCTGAACAGTCGTCCCCTCTCCCCATTATCATCAGACCCTTCTGACTTGTCAGCCCTTACTCCTTACCATTTCCTACTCGCTGGCGATGCTTGCCTGGGTTCAGAGGACCTGTTCACGAAGACCTCCGTCAACAAGTTGCACAATTATAATTCACTAATTACTATTATTTCTTTGTTCTGGGAGCAATGGAGTAAGAGCTGCATTGTGGAATGTCAGAAGAGGTATAAATGGAAGGCTACTTCCAGACCAGTTAGAAAAGATGACTTAGTTTTGATGAAGGAAGACTCATCTCCTCCACTCAGATGGCCTCTTGCTCGTGTAGTGTCGTTGCATCCTGGACCAGATGGTCGGATAAGGGTAGTCACACTTCGAACCAGTCAAGGCTTATTCCAGCGAGGCATCACTAGTTTGTGTTTGTTACCTTATCGAGATGAGTAACGAGGGTACCAGCAAGATATTTGTTCAAGACTAAGATCCTCCAAAACATAATGTATTCATATCACTATATTCATGTAACTATTCAGAAAAACAAGCTCACAATTACACTCGAGCATAGGTATAAACATTCCACCTTTTAACATTTTTTCTCATTACGATAGACTGTTGGAGTTTTTTGATGTTAAGTGCAACGGACTCATGAAGTCTGTATCTCTACGAGTTCCTGTAACAAGTGATATTTCATGTTTTTCTTTGCTTTGCTTTGCAAATACTTATTTTGCTGACCACTATTTACTTGATATATAATACAATACATACCTGTGAATCAAGATAACTTTAATGAGTGTTAACTAAGCATTCTCAATATCCTACTACTTATTATTTATATTGTTATGTATCTATTAAGTATTAATTGCTCTAAGAAACATTTCTTATTTTTTATTTGCATATTGTTGTAATCTATATTATGTAATATAATAGTTTGAACATTGATTCAGTGTCTCTAAGTATTGCTTTCCAATATTCAATTTATTTCATATTTACCTGTAAGATTTTTAAGTCAGTAACATCTCACATATGTATTATCTTTCAAGAGCACTGTCTAAATCTCTTATGCAAATGTAACCTTACTTATGAATATTTTTATCTTTCTACTACTTACTATGGATACCTACTCATGCATATATCTTTGTATCACATATAACATACATACTTTTTATTGAATGTACACATGTATTATCTTTATTTGCTAATCAACTTATCTTGTATATGTTATTTTTAGAGTCTTAATAATTTGCTTGTTATTGACCGACTACCAGCTAACTTACCAATGATTAATTGTTGTATAATTCAATTTTCTTAAACTGTAAATGAAATACATAAACTCTTCTCATAGTTGATGCATTTGTTGGGCCGGGAGCGTTGGATAAATTCATAATCTTGTTTGGTTTTAAATAAATAAAAGGACAGCCTACCGACATCTGTGTGATGCATTGCAAAGTTCATATAGACAAATTGAAGTATGAATACGGTCATGCCATTTTTGTATGACCACGATATCGATTTAGTCAGACATCAACCGTAGCCAATTTTTTGTTGTCAGTATTGTTTATTGTTGTATAAATAATGTAATAAGCACGGCGAAGCGTTGCTTCAATATTCTATTTTTTATTCTCTTGCTTGCTTCTTTCCAGTGTAGTTCGCTCATACAGCATACAGTAACTTCAGTATTTACCACGTTTATATCAAATTATACATTTATAAAGTTGTGTTACTTGTTCATTGTTCCTTTCATAATAAATGTTAAATAGTTTAAATAGTGATTTTACTACATATTCCCGTTTCAACATATTGGAGAACAAGGAAGGAATCAAAATCAAATATACAGTCCACTAAAGACAAAGGAAAATAACTGGAATTCTCTCCTTATTGCAATAAATACCTGGACCACAGAGAGTCTCTGTCGTATCGTCGTTGTGTTAAAATCACGTTCTGTTCTAGCGTATTCTGTCGCTTCTCATAGTCACATTGTTGTTGTTTTCTCGTGTCTACAACCACGCCGCGTTTCTTGTGTGTGTAGTGTTATTCTTCTGCGAATTACTTCAGTCTCTGTCGTATCGTCGTTGTGTTAAAATCACGTTCTGTTCTAGCGTATTCTGTCGCTTCTCATAGTCACATTGTTGTTGTTTTCTCGTGTCTACAACCACGCCGCGTTTCTTGTGTGTGTAGTGTTATTCTTCTGCGAATTACTTCAGTCTCTGTCGTATCGTCGTTGTGTTAAAATCACGTTCTGTTCTAGCGTATTCTGTCGCTTCTCATAGTCACATTGTTGTTGTTTTCTCGTGTCTACAACCACGCCGCGTTTCTTGTGTGTGTAGTGTTATTCTTCTGCGAATTACTTCAGTCTCTGTCGTATCGTCGTTGTGTTAAAATCACGTTCTGTTCTAGCGTATTCTGTCGCTTCTCATAGTCACATTGTTGTTGTTTTCTCGTGTCTACAACCACGCCGCGTTTCTTGTGTGTGTAGTGTTATTCTTCTGCGAATTACTTCAGTCTCTGTCGTATCGTCGTTGTGTTAAAATCACGTTCTGTTCTAGCGTATTCTGTCGCTTCTCATAGTCACATTGTTGTTGTTTTCTCGTGTCTACAACCACGCCGGCCCGCAGGGCCACTTCTAAGACGACCCACGACCTTGACTAATTTTGGTGGAGGTTTCTTACTTTTCTTTTCTTTTTTTCCTATATTTTTAATTTACTTGTAAGTTTTGGTGTTGGGTTACAGGGTGGTGGATTTTTCGTATTCCTTGGCGGTGGGGGGTAAAATGTAAGATAAATGTAAGACAATAGGTAGTACGCTTTGACGCATATGGCAGCGATGAGGCTTGCCACCCATCATGCCGCGTCAAAGTGGGTGAAGGGCACAAAGAGGAGAGCGGAATGCAGGGTGGGAGTTTTGAATGTGAGAGGAGGGATGGTGAGAAAGACGGACGAAATTTTAGAGATGATGAATGATAAGTATTTGGATGTTTTGTGTGTCTGCGAAACGAAGAGGAAAGGGTGTGGTATTAAAGAAAGTGATGGAAGGATCGAGTTGTGGTCTGGTGTTCCAGACACACAACACGCATGTCAAGGTGTGGGTGCTTTTTTATCGAAAAGAATGAGCGAATGTATGAAAGGGTATGAATGTGTAAGTTCCAGGCTAATCTGGATCCGTTTCAAAGTGGGGATGACTAGGATCTTACTCATAGTTGGGTATGGTCCTGGGAACGATGCCATAGAGACGGAAAAGGAAGAGTTCTGGAATGGCGTGAGAAAGATTGCAGAAGATAAAAATGAAAATGAAAGATTGATCTTGGCAGGTGATTTGAATGGATGGGTGGGTGTTAGGAGGAATGAACTTGAAAGTGTTTTGGGAATGAATGGAGACAGTAGAGTGAACGATAATGGCAAACGAATAATTGATGTGTGCTTGGAGATGGATCTCTTTGTGGCGAATACCTTTTTCGCCCACAAGGAGATCCACATGTATACCTGGGAGAGAGGGAATGAAAGATCGATGATTGACCTCGTGTGTGTGGACTCTCGTCTCAGGAAGGCGACCACGGATACTAGAGTGTATCGAGGCGCTGAGCTGGAGACGGATCATTTTCTTGTCGTCTCAAGAATAAATCTATTCTCCGGTTGGCGTTCGAGAACACAAAAGTCCACGCCAGCTATGAGATTGAGAGTCGAAAAACTGAAAGATGAGAGTGTAAAGAATGAATATGTAAAAACTGTGAATGAGAAGCTGAGTACGAACGAAAAGAATGATCTAACGATGAATGAAAGGTGGGATGTCTTAAAAAGTGTGCTTGTAGGAAGTGCAAAAGAAACATGTGGTGAAGCTAAAGTTGGACGTAAGAAAGGCGATGCATGGTGGGATAATGATGTGAAAGAAGCTGTAGATAAGAAGAAGAATGCTTGGAAAGACTTACTGAATGTGAAACAGTGTGACACATGTGAAAAAGAGCGAAAGAAAGAAGTTTACAAGACATGCAAGAAGGAAGTGCGTGAAGTTGTGAAAATGAAGAAAAAAATGCTTGAAGATGAAGAATGTAAGAAATTGTCTACGTATGCGAGTGAAAATATGAAGATTTTTTGGAAGGAAGTGAAACGAAAGAGGACGGGTTCAAGTGTGAACAGTATGAAAGGGATAAAAGACAAGGATGGATGTGTGTTAGTGAATGATGAATGTGTGCTACAGAGATGGAAGGAATATTTCGAAGATCTGTTTGAATGTGATGGTACAAATGCAAATGAGTATGACGACAGTGAAAGCAGTGTGAATGAAAACGATATGATAGACATGAATGAGATTTTGAATGCATTAAAAAAAGCGAAGTGCGGTAAAGCTGTAGGGTATGATTGTGTTGCCGTTGAGCTCATCAAGTCTGGTGGACCGGGGGCTCTCGCGTGGTGTTTGGAGCTTTTCAACGATTGTTGGAGAGAAGGTGTTACACCAGAGGATTGGAAGAGGGCTATCATCTGCCCCCTGTACAAAGGGAAAGGCTCTAGGCTTGAGTGCGGGAGTTATCGGGCTATTAGCTTGCTGAGCTCAATAGGGAAACTGTATGGTAGAATTTTGATTGAGAGAGTACGAAAGATAACTGAGTGTAAGATATGGGATGCGCAAGGAGCTTTTTTGAATGGCAGAGGGTGCACCGATCAGATCTTCTCCCTGCGAATGGTTATAGAGAAGTTTCTGGGTAAACACCAGAGGCTTTTTTGTGCGTTCGTGGATCTGGAGAAAGCATATGATCGAGTGGACCGGGAAAGGTTGTGGCGCGTGTTGTCGGAGTATGGGGTGAGCAGCCGGTTGATCCGCGCAATATCTTCACTTTACGTGGGAAGCTCCGCTTGCGTGAGGGTAAATAACACTCTCTCGGAGTGGTTTGTCCTCACCAAAGGAGTGAAGCAAGGTTGTGTCATGTCTCCGTGGCTGTTCAACCTATTCTTCGACTACTGTATGCGACCTGTGAAAGAGATGGATGTTGGTGTCGAGCTGAATGGGTTTCGGGTGAATGCATTGATGTACGCAGATGATTTGGTGTTAATGGCTGAGAGTGAAAGGGACTTACAAGAGATTGTTACGTGTGTGTATGATAGTTGCAATTTGAATGGTTTGAAAATGAACGTTATGAAGACGAAAGTTCTTGTTTTTGAAAGAGAGAATGAAAAAACGATTTGCGAGATTAAAGTTGGTGACGAATGTTTGGAGCAAGTAAGTGAGTATGTATATTTGGGAAGTATGTTTACGAGGGATGGAAGATGCGATAGGGACATTGAAAGAAGGAAAGTGGCCGGTGCTAGAGTAAACGGTGCACTTCGACCCATTGTCAGCAATGACAATGTGTCGAACATGGCTAAAATGCTGGTGCACAATACCATTCTGGTACCGTCACTTACGTATGCAAGCGAGACATGGACGTGGTTGAAGAAGGACGAAAGTGGAATAAATGCAGTAGAGATGCGATCGTTGAGAAGAATGGTTGGTAAAACGCTGCGTGATAGAGTGAAGAATGAGGATATTAGAAGAATGAGCGGATGCAAGAAGACTGTTGTGGACAGAATGCGTGTAAATAAATTGAGATGGTTTGGTCATGTGGAACGAATGAAAGAGGAAAGAATGACAAAGAGGATATACTTATCTGAAAGAAAGGGTGTGAGGAAACGCGGGCGTCCGAGAACCACGTGGCTTGATCACGTGGATCAAATTCTCAAGGATGGCCGCGTGTTGAGTAAGAGGAACCGACGTGCGTGTATGAGGAACTGTATGAATGTGGAGGAAGCGAAGGAAGTGTGTAAAGATAGATCTGTTTGGCGTTCCGTTCTCTCTGCCTACCCCACTTGGGACACGGCGTGAGGGTATAGTAATAGTATAGTAGTAGTACCACAAAGAGAACATAGAATCATCCATCAACAAACAATCACTGAATTCAAGTTTTATTTCAATAAAATGTCTATATTTTTTCGAACAATATTTTTCGAAAATAGTGAGAGATCAATTTTTAACGGGTGTTTCACGGAACAGATTTTGAATGAAATTTTTTTGTTCAATAACTCTTTTATCATGATTTATTAATTTATTTGAAGAGCAAACTATGTGAAAGTCCGTCATAATTAAATATTAATTTTGATCAAATTCAAACACTCTATCTTTCACTTAAAGTATTATATTTTATCATAAGCTTTTCGGACTACGTCCATCCTTAGTGAAAAACACTTAAAACGTTTAAAGACTTATGAAAAATAATAATACTTTATGTGAGACACATCTTTTAAATTTTATCAAAATAAATATTTAATCTACTGTTATGGTTACTAAACCAAGTATTAATACACACATTGTGTGTGAGTGTGGATGAAGGATTCGACTATGAATATCCAGTCTACGATTCTTAATAATATACATACTTAATAATATGCTGAAAAAGTATACGTGTATTGCATTGCATGTAACTGTGAGACCTTCATAGATGTAAGATGTACGAGTTGTCGGTCTTCGATTACATACATAGTATAACTATGAATGTATGGTAGTTGATAGCTGTTGAAAGTCGAGTTGCACACACTAGATAAGAATACAATATAAGATATGTATATACATAGTATGGAACAGTACAGTACAGGATAGGATAGGATAGGAGAAGTCAGATAGGACATGTAGCTATAGTACAGGACTTATAGATTATCCTGCAACTAAAACTGCCAAACCATGTATTTAATTAAACATCAACGTCTTGAACGGATTTTCAATTTGCATTATGACAAAACCAATCAGACAACTCGATTGCAGAACGATATTCACACAAATATATCTTCTTGGTCATTCTGTCCTCATTCATTCTTTCCACATGTCCAAACTATCGTAACTTATTTACATTCATCCTTGTAACTACACCAACTCGTATATCATTGTTACGCACACGTTCTCTCAAACTTTTACTACACATCCTTCTCAACGATCTCATTTCTAATGCATTTCCAGACGACCGGTGTGGCGCGGAGGCTAACGCACTTGCGTTTGAGTCACGAGGTCCCGGGTTCGATTCCCGGCCAGCGCAAAATTAAGAATGACCTTTTTCAGATTGTCCTGGGTCTGGGTGTTACATGTATATGTGTAAGTGCATTGTATTGTATTTATTCATTTATTCATTTATTAATTTATTAATTTATTCATTTATTCATTTATTCATTTATTCATTTATTCATTTATTCATTTATTCATTTATTCATTTATTCATTTATTCATTTATTCATTTATTCATTTATTCATTTATTCATTTATTCATTTATTCATTTATTCATTTATTCATTTATTCATTTATTCATTTATTCATTTATTCATTTATTCATTTATTCATTTATTCATTTATTCATTTATTCATTTATTCATTTATTCATTTATTCATTTATTCATTTATTCATTTATTCATTTATTCATTTATTCATTTATTCATTTATTCATTTATTCATTTATTCATTTATTCATTTATTCATTTATTCATTTATTCATTTATTCATTTATTCATTTATTCATTTATTCATTTATTCATTTATTCATTTATTCATTTATTCATTTATTCATTTATTCATTTATTCATTTATTCATTTATTCATTTATTCATTTATTCATTTATTCATTTATTCATTTATTCATTTATTCATTTATTCATTTATTCATTTATTCATTTATTCATTTATTCATTTATTCATTTATTCATTTATTCATTTATTCATTTATTCATTTATTCATTTATTCATTTATTCATTTATTCATTTATTCATTTATTCATTTATTCATTTATTCATTTATTCATTTATTCATTTATTCATTTATTCATTTATTCATTTATTCATTTATTCATTTATTCATTTATTCATTTATTCATTTATTCATTTATTCATTTATTCATTTATTCATTTATTCATTTATTCATTTATTCATTTATTCATTTATTCATTTATTCATTTATTCATTTATTCATTTGTTCGTTTATTCGTTTATTCATTTACTCATTTGTACATTTGTTCTTTTATTCATTCATCCATTTATTCATTTGTTATCGATTTATTAATTTGATGTGATTATTTTTATACATTTTTATTTTTTTATAGATTTTAATACGTTGTTTCTTGATCATGCAAAGTTTTTCATGTGAATAAACTAGATTTTCATTATTTCAAAATGATTTTGTCATAGAAAGCTGGAGAAGTTTTAATAATAGGAAACATAGGAAGACACATACATTTTTAAGCCGAACCACCCATATAATTATCACCATGAAAAATAGAAGAACTGTCAAACTCCAGAAAAAAAAATATCAACTTTTGGTTGTGCAACAACCAACAACAGTGGTTCATAAATTTTATAAACCTTATGATTATTTTTGTTGTTATTGAAATAGTGATGCCATGAATCTGATTGCTAGCAAATCATCGTGGTTTGATCATTTGAAACAAATGCTACGGAAAAAAATCGAAGAAATAAAAAAAATGACTTTCGACTTTTCTGAGGCAAGGGATGCTGGAAGATTTAATGAACACGTGCTTGTACATTTTCAGCAAAGACACTAGGAGCACAGAATGAAAAGAGGGTTATCATATAAACCTTGAACAGGTTTGATTCTACTTTCTATCAAATGTACCACCAGACTTGTTTCTACGTGCAAGATGCATGCAATTTACGCTAGAAATGTGTCAGCATCTAGAATTTCTAGACTTTCATGGTATCAGGATAGCAGAAAGTTGAAAGGTTTTATGAAACACCATACACATAATAATAAGTAAATACGTATTAAGCTTAGGTATAGTTTAAGCATAGCTTTGCTTTGTATGGGTTAAGCGCATCAACTTCTAGGATTTCGAGAGTTTACTAAGCAAAGTTACCAGGACAACAGAAAGTAATATGGATGTACAGACTTCAATGTGAAGGTAGTGTAAAGTGGATGTATGTATAAATACAGCATGCTATAATATTCCTATGTAAGTAAGAATCAACGAACTGGCTACAAATCCAGTCTGGAAAGAGAGTATAAACAACATTGTTCGTATGTTTGAGTATTACTTCACTCCATACGTAGGTTTCAGTAATATTCGGTACGAGAAAATCGGTTATTTGTTGTTTTGCAAATCGTTTAAGTTTTTATGACCAAAAACCGTCAACGGACGTTGGCAATAATTTGTTTGTAAATAGTGAATTTTTAAGTCTTTAGATCTGTGCTACATAGACTCTTAGTATATTATGGATGTTTTGAGAATGCCCAATGATAGTTGGCCAAAAAGAGCACTGTTTTTCCATCCGCAAGGGTTCCGTCGGCTCGGGCGTCCCTCTTTCACAATACACCGTTCCTATGACAATGATATCAGAGCGCAGGGAATGTCGTGGAAAGAGGTGACGCAATTGGCGAAGAGACGCTCTGAATGCAGGAGGCTGGTTTCTGCCCTGTGCTCCCGAGAGGAGCGTTGAGGGCGAGATGATGATGATGATATTATGGAACTCGATGCCTCCAATCCTCTTTAAATATTATTATTATTCCTAGAAGTTACGATGGATATGTAAAAAATGAATGAGGACAGAATGACCAAGAAGATATATTTTGTTGAGAGGAATGGTGCTCAGAG
This sequence comes from Athripsodes cinereus, assembly GCA_947579605.1. Taxonomy (NCBI): domain Eukaryota; kingdom Metazoa; phylum Arthropoda; class Insecta; order Trichoptera; family Leptoceridae; genus Athripsodes; species Athripsodes cinereus. The sequence goes on from OX388320.1 coordinate 23,671,263, forward strand.
ACGTGAACGGCCGAGGATCAAATGGCAAGATCATCTAAAGCAAATCCTACAGGACGACCACGTGTTGAGTACATTGAACAGGAGAACATGCATGAGAAATTGTATGACAGTGACGGGAGCGAAGATGTCTGCAAGGATAGAAGGAAGTGGCGCTTGATCCTTTCTGCCTACTCCGCAAGGAAAGCGGCGTGATGGTATGTATGTATGTATATAAACTTTTAAAATAAAATTTAAAAGAAAAGTATAAAATGAATCCGGAGAACTCAGGTTATTCAAGTTTACACTTTACTATAAAATAAGTAGGTACTGAATAATAATATGTAAACTATTCTACTATGATACCATGAACTCTGAGTATACCAGTACAAACAAATAATATAATAATACATATAGTATATGTCTGTACTTGTTACTAGCACTTGTAGTAATCACGGTTTAACTATTCCAACTGTTAATGCCTGGATAAGTGACTCGTTCATTACTTTCAGACAAAGATTAATATTTTTATTTAATTTCGCAAACATACAGCTTTAATATAATTATTGATAATGCACAAAAAATGAAATCAGAAAAACAGCGAAGGTAGCAAACATTGTTCAGTATTATATAATATGGCCAATTCTGAATCATAAAATAGTTTAGTTGCACTAAGTGTAAGGAGATAGTTGAGTCATAATATTTAGTTCAAATTCGTATTCACAGTTTTCCGTACTAAAATTAATTTAGTTAGCTAGTTCATTTTGACACCTTAGTACAACTATAAATTTCGAGAATCTATGGATTTCGTATTCAGAACGAAATTTTAGTTAACATCTGACATTTAGTTGACATTTTATTCGCGACTTTTAATGTGCGAATATTATAAGTTGCTGTCATTTTGCCGCAGAATATTGCTTTACATATTTTGGAAGTTTAAAATTGTTTTTTCAATTAAAAGTAAAAAGTGGATATTTATAGGGTCCTCGCAACTCTTGGCATCTATAAATTGTAAAATTATACTACCACCGACGCAAATGCGAACGTCAAAATATACCGGCAAATCTGACATTTCACAATTTTCATCACTGAATTCAAGTTTTATTTAAATAAAATGTCTATATTTTTTCGAACAATAGAAAATAGTGAGAGACCAATTTTTAACGGGTGCTTCACGGAACAGATTTTGAATGAAAATGTTTTGTTCAATAACTCTTTTATCATGATTTATTAATTTTTTTGAAGAGCAAACTCTGTGAAAGTCCGTCATAATTATTAATTTTGATCAAATTCAAACACTCTATCTTTCACTTAAAGTATTATATTTTTTCATAAGCTTTTCGGACTACGTCCATCCTTAGTGAAAAACACTTAAAACATTTAAAGACTTATGAAAAATAATAATACTTTATGTGAGACACATCTTTTAAATTTTATCAAAATAAATATTTAATCTACTGTTATGGTTACTAAACCAAGTATTAATGTACATTTTGTGTGTGAGTGTGGATGAAGGATTCGACTATGAATATCCAGTCTACGATTCTTAATAATATACATACTTAATAATATGCTGAAAAAGTATACGTGTATTGCATTGCATGTAACTGTGAGACCTTCATAGATGTAAGATGTACGAGTTGTCAGTCTTCGATTACATACATAGTATAACTATGAATGTATGGTAGTTGATAGCTGTTGAAAGTCGAGTTGCACACACTAGATAAGAATACAATATAAGATATGTATATACATAGTATGGAACAGTACAGTACAGGATAGGATAGGATAGGAGAAGTCAGATAGGACATGTAGCTATAGTATAGGACTTATAGATTATCCTGCAACTAAAACTTCCAAACCATGTATTTAATTAAACATCAACGTCTTGAACGGATTTTCAATTTGCATTATGACAAAACCAATCAGACAACTCGATTGCAGAACGACATTCACACAAATATATCTTCTTGGTCATTCTGTCCTCATTCATTCTTTCCACATGTCCTAACTATCGTAACTTATTTACATTCATCCTTGTAACTACACCAACTCGTATATCATTGTTACGCACACGTTCTCTCAGACTTTTACTACACATCCTTCTCAACGATCTCATTTCTAATGCATTTCCAGACGACTGGTGTGGCGCGGAGGCTAACGCACTTGCGTTTGAGTCACGAGGTCCCGGGTTCGATTCCCGGCCAGCGCAAAATGAAGAATGACCTTTTTCAGATTGTCCTGGGTCTGGGTGTTACATGTATATGTGTTAGTGCATTGTATATAATATGTGTATCGTCGTGTTAGTACCCATAATACAAGATTCAAATCTTAGTGTGGGACTAGCTCGGTCTGTGTGAATTGTCTTTGCATGTTATGTTATGTTATGTTATTTATGCCACTTTCATCCTTCTTTAATCATGCCCACGTCTCACTTGCATACAGTGTTGGCACTAAGATAGTAGAGTGCACCAACCTTTTAGCTGTGGTAGATATGTTTCTATTTGCAATTATTGGTCGGATTGCACCACTTACCTTATTGCCAGCAACTTTGCTCCTTTCAATATTGCTTTCACACTTCCCATCTCTCGTGAACAAACAAAGTAGGTACACAGATTCGTCAACTCGCTATAACACTTCATTGTCAATAATTATCTGGCATACTGTTCTCTAATTTCCTGTTTTGTATTTATACAATAAAAGGAATATCACACCTATATACAGGTTTGCTGGAAGAGATTGCTTCAGGCAATAAGCATGCCCATTAGCTACATGTATATATTTTATTTCAACAATAAAGAGGTTTTTCATAATAAAGATCTCCATGAAGGTGTTCATAAAAAAAATATTCAATCCTTTAAAAGTTTTGAGATTATTCCTACCTATTTATTATTCGTTAAAAGAAACATATTTTTTTAAAATTAAATGTTAATATTAAATTTATTAATAACGATCGTACCAACAATTTTATTAAAAATTCGTGCCATTGTGAGAAAAAATCACAACCGATTATTTTCACAGTGCAGAAAAGCTGTTGAATCGTTGCAATTCACGGTGATTGCATTTTCTGAATCGGACATATTATACTGTACCTACTATAGTTTAAGTTATTTCTAGAAGGTTCTGTGTCATTCTATCTATGTATCTACTCAATCTTGTTTAATACATATTATTTAAATATGTTCATATGTACATTTGTATGTTCGTGGAAACATCCATTATATTTGTTTATTTATTCATTCTTTACTATACATTGATTACAAACAATTCCATAAAAGGTAAACATTCAGGTTAGATACAATCAATATACAGAGGGTGAGTTTATCGCAAAGGCACGATCAATTCCAACTAACCCGAATATTATTACATTATAGATACACTTTTATCAGACTCGTAACAAAGAAACCAATGGTAGCAATGAAAATTTACATTCTGAAGAAATTTTATCGTCACAAATGTATAAACATAATGCGACGCTGAATCAAACAATGAATCTTATGTATGGACAGCTGGTGTGCCACGGAAGCTACGCTATTGGCTTGGAGTCGCATATTTACATAACACGCTTACGAATTAAAGGGAGATCGCGATCCATTTGAGAGCTGAAATGTGGGATCTCAGAAGGATGGTTCCTTTTACGGTTTGCATAAAGCGTTTCTCGATTAATGAACCTTACATCGTTACAATGAGAATGGTGGAATTGGTGAACGTTGTCCATGGACACCGAAAGTGATCACTTAAGCTATTCTTAAGCATTGGGACGCCTTTCTCACTTCTTCCGGTTACATTTTGAACAAAGTTACACTGTGTAAACATGGTTCTCCAATCGAGATATCTGATTGGTTATGTCATCTGCACCCAAACCCGGTTAAATAATAAAAAAATTAGTAAACATTCTAAACATTCAACATCTTAGTTTTTGACTAGGTCGATCTGTTTGAATTGTCTATGCACGTTATTTAATTTCGGTAGAGACATTCAGGGTGGATGGCAAATCTTATCACATGTTATTTCCAATTGATGATTATGGTTGCCACTCTCTGATTGGCGCCGGGTTATATAAGCTAGTAAATAATACAGATTGCTCTGTCTAGTTAGCAATTGCAGTGTGCACAGTGCAATATATCGAGTGAGTGGGGGGTGGATAAGGGAGATTCCAATCCATTGAGTCTTAACAAATTATCGAGATTCTTCAACTGATATATTAAAAGAGGATTTTTTTATTAAACTGGTAACAGATTTTTTATATAACAGGTATTTTAATAAAACAAAATAGGTATATAAAAAACATTATTTTTTGTTTCACATCAATGTAAACAAATGCATACATTTTTAAAATATATTTTATATTATTAAAATATTGTTGCACAATGTCAAAATTGAAACATTAAACTCAATTAAAAAGTATTTTCTTATTTAAAAAATATACCTTAGAGTATCCCACACTTTTCCCCGTGTTTTTAAATATCCTGTAAAAAGCAGGGGAAGTTTTACAATATTGAAAAATAAAGACAATTTATATTGTCTTAAATTCAGCGATGAGGTCTGCCACCTATACTGAATGTCTTAATTTTTTGTTGGGACTGAGAGGATTTTCATTGAGAGTCGTTGAATAAAAATGTTGTGGATGAGAAACTATTACTTACATGTTGCAATGCAATTATATGAAATAGTGAAAAGAATATGCGTCATGCAAACCTCTCTACCTACTCTACTAGAGAAGCGACGTGATGTTCCTGATGATGTAAGCACACGAATAAACATAACAAAAAAAAACTAAAAAGATACAAACAAGAAATAATTATACTCACAAAACAATATTCTGAAAACATTTAGCCAAGGGCTCAACTTTACAAAAGTTTAATAACGAGCTTTTACTGACACTATATACACAATAATACTAAGTAGGTATATTCCAAAGTTCCAGGTGCTATAGTATTTGTACAGCTTTCTTGTAGAACTTAGAAAGTTACGTGATTAACGATGGTGCGCGCTGTACAATGGGAAATAAGCTCCAAAACTTGGGCAATGGGTTTCCCAGGAGAACTTGGTGACAGCCGAGGAAATTATGAGAGTAGAAACGTTGGTAAAACTTGGAGCAATGTGTCAAATCTTTGTACAACATTGGTCCTAAACGTCAAAACGAGGGAAAGACACAAAAGTACGTTACAATAATACATTGTGTTATTTTGGGAATTGAATATGCTTTGTTATATCAATAGGAACTTAATTATATTGAATTGAAAGCACAAGATAAAAATTTACAGTTTGAAGTACACGATTCGAGGTTATAGACCTAATTCTCTCTTATAGGTTGCAAGACATAATAAACCTCGTAAAAAAATCAGACCTTTTTAAAGAAAACAGAACATGAAACCTCAAATGATGTATAGATTTATCTCATCGAGAGCATTTTTTTTTCATCGCGATGTGTTTTTTTTGTGTTGAAAAATAGTGTATGAACATCGTGTTGTGTAATATGACCAACTTCACTGAAAATTATAAAAAATTGCACCATAATTTAAGAATTTCATAATTTCAGTTGAGAGATCCAGAACAAGAATTATACCGCTTCCTACCTACTCCGTTTTGAGCAAAGCTCCAGCAAACATATTTATTTTATCTATTTTTTTATTCTTTAGTGTACACTGATTACAAGGAAATTTACATAAAAATACAATAAAATCAAATACAATCAATATAAAGAGTCGAGATTTTTACCAATTGACACAAATTAAAATTATTGCTAACTCTGAAGGTACCATCACGGTATTTCCCAAAATAAAGGTATTTACTGCATGAAATTAATATACAACTTGATAAATTAAATGCATGTAATTGATACACTGCTCATCCTCTCCGTTCCATAATAAAATAAGTTAGGGAGAATTCTGTATTGTACATGAAAAGGTGAGTATAGTGGTAAGCAAATTTCTAATTGCACTAACACTAGAAAATAAGTTGTATAATGTTGTCCCTAGGGTTAAGAGTTTTAGTACGTAGCAATACGTAACAGTAAGAATATAGTTTGTAAGAATATTGTAGTAGTGAGTAGTGCCTTGTAGTGAGTATCTCCTCCAAGGGACATTAAGGGTTTTGTGATTTTAGGGAGAATTTTGTTGGGAGAAGTCCTTCCGGCAAACCCTGAGCTCTATTTGAAAAAATGTTTTTGTTCGTTGAGTCTGGATGATATAGGAGCTTTGCTCTTGAAACATCCAGGGGAAAATGGTGGGAAAAAACCCATCTTTAAAAAAAAATAAGATATTCAAAACGTAGCATACCTTTACGCAGAAATGAAAATGTTATATATCACAAACGTCATACCTACTTTTTACAGGTTCCTCAAAATTTAGAAAAATGAGCAGGGTACATATTTTATTCCGGGTAATCCATAGTTTTATATATCTGTCATGTTTATATCATAAAAGCTATGAAAATGTATAGACGCCTAGAGCTTAAAATTTCCTATGAATTTTTAATGCATCACTTGAATTAGGTTCTCGCTGCTAACCCATATTTTGCGATATTTTGGACCCAGGTGCACATAACACTGCAAGTATGAAGAACACTTTGCATACGAGCAGTTTTCCTGTTTATTCGTTTGACAATAGTTGTGCTTTAACAAATAGATGATGCGCGAAAGCTGGTTGATAATTCGTTGACACGCCCTACAACTTTTTTATGGAGGCATTATTTAAAAACTTTTAACGTAGAAAAAGGAAAAAAGTGGATAAAAATAGCCTTCAAAGTCTGAGATTAGACGTAAAATTGGATTTTTTTGAAATTCTACATAATTATGTGTGTTGAATTGTAGACCATCACGATATTAAGTGGAAATTGCACAGGTATACTCAATTCAAATTCATGTCTCGCTCTCCAAGCCATAGAAAGACAAGATATTCGGGATGGTGGACTAACCTCATCGCTGAATTAAAGATAATCACAAAGTAATGGAGCCCAACAGGGCAAAGCCTTCCCAAATAGTAGAAAGGAGTTTCAACGTCGCGGGCTAACTGCCTGTATCAGATTACCGGTAGACCCAAGACAGAACCAACTACAACAAGTTGAAAACATTATTGTTCAGGAGAAGTCACAGCACTCTTGAGATAGTCACGGATCATTGAATAACACCATAAATAATTCGTACATATTGTAATTAAATATTGTTTTTTTTACGAATACCTACCTACCTTTTACCACACACTCGAAAACCTTAAAAAAAGAACACAAATCTATTTCAATCCTTGAATTTTAAACTTGGTTATTTACGAGATATCCATTGGAAACTCTAGGTAGTAATAGAAAATTCAACAGCAAAAACGACTAGATTACTAAGTCATCTTTTGTTTGAAGTAACACATTAACAAAATAACAAAATAATTACAACTTAAAAACCTTCCTAGTTTTACTGTTCAGATACAAAGTACCTATGTAATAGTTTTTGCAAAAGTATTATGTACTTGTAGTAGTAAGTAGTGGGTACAATACAACTCTCATAAACACCCTCATATCGTCTCTTGTGAAAAGGCGTTAAGTGTTAAAAGCTCCCCGTATAGAGTTAATGGGCCTCTCAGCAACATATGTGTAAGCGCTAAGCGCCCATAACGTGACCATAATGTGACCACTTAAACACCTTAAACATAATATTAATAGCAGGATGTACTACCATATTTCACGTTCCGTAGAATAATTAATTTAATTAATGTCTAGTGTACTTTTTGTAAATAGTTTTGCAGAGTTATGTATAAGATAATTATATAACGAGAAAATCTCTTTAATCTAAGTACGTTAGTTCATAATAATAAAAAAAAAACAGAAAATAAAGCTCGTTTTATCGACCTACAGTTCATGGTGAAAGTTCATTACAATAAGAAATTAAATTAAACAAAATATTTAGTAATTCCAGTGGTGACTTTATTCATTTGCGAGCCGGCTTTTGAAAGTTTCCGCTCTCATTGTCAGGCAAATGTCAATCTTCACAACTGCCTGATAAAACTTTTACATGATTATAAAAAGAGAAAAACACTGTAGTGGTATAAATAAAAAAAAATGAAAATATTTCCTGAAATTAGAGGGCATAAAATCTTAATTTCTTATATGGAAACATAAATTTAGGGTCGGTGGACTAAAGCACAGAAGTCAGAAATGGTAACTTTGCAAGAGAAACAAAAAATACAATAAAAGTCTAGTTAAATCTGGTTTGCTCATTGTTGTTTTTTAACGTTTGTACTTATTGTTTCAACTGTTTGATCCATTCAGAATAAATAAAATAAAAAAGGGTATTTTTTATTTCATTATTTTATTCTTCACTGCACTACATTGGTTACAATATTACAAAAAAAAACAGTGTCGTATGTAAAAATATCAGTTATACAATTCAATGTTCAGAGGGCGAGTTTATCACAAAAGTTTATAAAAAATGTAAATTTGTAGACATAATTTGACATGTGTTCTATAGTACAGTTGTGTATTGATTAAAAACAGGCAAGTTGAAACAACAACAAAAAAATATGAAATTTTTGACTTGTGTGCTTTAGTCCACCGACCCTAAAAAATATGAATTCTGATCGATTTCAACAATAAAAAGAAGTCTTTAGATGCGTTACAATTATATGAAATAGGAGAACAAAGAATACTCATATGGAATACGCCAATATAGGATAGATAGATAGAATCATTTCATATCCTAGATTTAATTCAACATCCTACCAACCACATTCAATTCTAACCACAATCTAGAGTCTAGAGGGTTAATGCAAGGTAAAGAGGTATATTAATACTTATGTGGGAGGAAACCTGCAACATGTCAAATTATGGCCAAAGTGACTTATTAATATAATGTTATAATCTTCTACATACTCTTTTTAATGGCATATTAATCTACATTGAAAACACACTTGTGGCAATAAAGGGACGTCGTTTTCACTTTCTTTTGAGTACTTTATATATAAATCTCGCCACTGCATACCATCAAATTATTTTATGTAAATTTCTTTGTTGATTTTGTTGTGTAAATGATGATGAACAAAGAGAATAAAATAAATAAACAATATATTTGGCTGAGACGAATGGTGGTCGGAGATGTGGCCGTCCAAATCAAATGACAAGATCATTTCAAATCCTACAGCACGGTCACGTCTTGAGCACTTTGAACAGGAAAGCGTGCATGAGGAATTGTATGACAGTGACAGAAGCGAAAGATGTATGTTTGCAAGGATAGAAGGAAGTTGCGCTTGATCCTTTCTGCCTACCCCGCGAAGGAAGCGGCGTGATGGTATGTAATAATGTATGATGTATTTTATTTTATATTGAGTAAACCTTACTTTTAAAAGGCCAGTGCGGTGTTGATGAATTGATAAATAGAAAAAAGGACTTGGTTTATTTTCATTTCGGCAAACAAATATCGATGGTATAGCGCACAGATGTGGTAAGTGCAGTTTTTACCGAAAATGAGTTACTATACGCATCCGAATCTATATCATCTGAAGTATGTTCCTTAGGAATATTATTGCGTAACTCTGTGTCATTCACGAGATATTTAACAAAAACTATGCGTGGTTAGTACTAAATTGTATGGCATCTCAAACTTTCAACATTGATTATCTCAAAACTATGAAAACTGCACTTACCACATCTGTGCGCTATGCCATCGATATGTTGTCAATATATAATTAATAAATCATCCCGGAAGTAAATAATAATACTAAATACATACTTCTAACATCTTATATACCTACTCATGTACATAATAATATAGCAAACCGTAGTAAAGTACATATTGTCTAGTTGTATCTTACGTGATATTAATTATTTAACCGCGTGAACAAACACATGTTTAGGGGCTCATAATAATATAGGTACGGTAAGTACATAGTACAGTATAGGTATTATGAGTAAATAATTGTAGAGAGAAGGTAAAGTGATGGAAAAGACATCGTCGAGAATCGAAAATTATGACTTTACTTTATATCATATTTTTTAACTGATTAAGTCAGTTATTTACGTGACACGTGAGTCTGAAATTAATGCTACATTTTAAAAATATAATAATAATGGTTTCATATCAAAGCGTCTGTCAAGCAGCGTGAAAAAACTTAATCAAAATATATTAAAATTCAAACAGTTTATTTCAATTTTTTAACATCGGTGGTCTCTGGCATACTCTAGCATATTTCTGACGGTAGGGCTATACAATTATTTATAATGATTTGAATGTTTATGTTGATATTTTCAACATCACTAAACTTTGATTCTGTTGTTTCTTTTTGATGATGTCTCTTTTTCATTCCATCATGCTTTATTTTTAATTTTTGCTTTGTTTTTTTTTCCTGCTGAGATTACCTTGACCAAAATCTGATGCATGTAAATAAGTTACGATGGTTTGGACATGTGGAGCGAATGCAAGATGAAAGAATGACGAAGAGGATGTATTTATCTGAAAGAGGCGGTGTGAGGAAGCGCGTACGGCCAAGAACCACGTGGCTTGATCACGCGGATCAAATCCTCAAGGTCGGCCGCGTGTTGAGTAAGAGAAATCGGCGTGCATGTATGAGAAACTGGATGAATGTGGAGGAAGCGAAAGAAGTTTGTAAGGATAGATGTATACGGCGTTCCGTTTTCTCTGCCTACCCATCCTGGGACATGGCGTGAGGGTATAGATAAATAGATAGAGAGATAATAATTATACTTACCGGTATGATATTAAGAAATGTCGATGTTTCATTTTGTAAAAATGAAAAGATTGCCAACTATACGAGTATAATGGAACACTGCAGGTATTATTGAATATTGGGGAACTTTAATACAGTCATTATTTTTGCCTGTATCATAACTAATAACAATAAATATATATTATTACTCTACATACCTACATGTATCTCAGATACTGATGTAATAACACCTATATTGTGCATGTCTAGAAGTAATGGGAAACTCTATGTATTGTTTTGTGTAGTATTAGTAGACTCATCCATTATTTATTATTTAAGCTCCCAGTGCAATATTTATGTATCAATTCTCCTGCATTATTACCTTAGTTCATAATATATTGAATTTGCTAACGTAGCAATTTTCTTATATGAACACAACATTTTATCAATAATTATTAATTGTTCACTGTATTGCCGTAAAGTTTTTTTTATATTAGATTTTTACATTGAATTAATACGAAAACATTTGGATCTAGGCTGGCTTAAGTGATCGCTTTCGGTATGCATAGAAAACATTCACCAATTTTGCCAATCTTGCTGTCACAATATAAGGTCTATCAATATTGAGAAACGCATTTAATACAAACCATAGAAGCAACTTCATTTCATTTCATTTTCCATTTCATTTTCATTTCATTTCAACTCTGTGGGGCATATGAATGATAAAGATAATGTATCTGTCTAAAAGAGAGGGTTTGAGAAAGCACAGACGTTTAAAAACTACGTAAGAAGCTTAATCACTTTGATTAAATTCTCAAAGACAGCCGCGTGTTGAGTTCGAGAATTTGGCGTACGTGTATGAGAAATTTAATGAATGTGAAGAAGGCGAGAGATGTATTTAAGGATAGGTCTATGTGTTATTCCATCCTCTCTACCTAAACTGCTTGGGGTACGGCCTGAGCGTATAGGCAATGTTTTTCGTCTTATCCAATCTCACAATAAGACGGAGATTGATTTTGATTTAGTAACAATTAACGTTTAGAATATTTTAAGAGCCCAAGCTCAGATAATAAAACCAATTAGACATCTATATTGGATATTCATGTTTTCACATGATTCTCGTAAAAGAAATTAGATCTAGGCTGGCTTAAGTGGTTACTTTCGATATCCATGGACAATTCCAAACCTTTGACTTGTCATCAGATTAGTGGCCCTAAGCAAATACTTGACTTTTACAGGACACTTGAAAATTAACAAAATAGAGTGTGGGACTGTTTCGCAAAACTACTTAAAAGTCGTACTAGCCCTTAAACACAGTACAAATGTATAAATCGCTGAAAACGAACGGAGGTAATGCATCGTATTGATTGATACTGCTTAGTAAGGTACATACAAAGTAATAGAGGACAAAAGGCTTTTAGCAAAAAGCCTAGCCTGGAGGCTGTTACAATATTACCCATTAGTTTTAAAAGGGTGTTGATGGTAGCATTGCAACTCTTGTAGGGTGACAAGTAGGAACTGCTATAGAAACCATTTAACAATCAGACATAGCTACGTAATAAGTTGATATATATATGTATTTGCTCAAGTAAAGAAAATCGAATGGAATGAATGATTAATGTGGATTTAAGATAATTTGATAAAAGTAGATTGGGCATGTAGGAAGAATGAATGAGGATAGCGTTTTTTTTTTTAAAAACATGAAATTTTTGTTATTTTTACCTGTTTTAATTTTGAACGCAGTTTAATGGATTTTCACATGAATATTTACTTGTGAATGGCAACATATGCCATAAACGAATGTATAAATAAAAAATAATTCCATCTCAATTGCCTTATTTTTATGTCCACTACCATCACGGCATATCCCACAAGTGGGATAGCTACATAATTGCATAATACGTAAATATATAAAGATGTATGCACTTTGTGTACCAGGAGCTCATAGATAGATAGGAGGTATTTATTTAATCGTGGGTAACGTGGTATTAGACTTACATAGACTCCTTCGTAGCGATCCCCCGTCTTAAAATTTCAACTGGCTGCATTATTAATAATAAGGGTGTTACCACTAAACATGAAGCACTCAACGTCTGACAAAGAGTGATGCAAAACATTTGGTACTAGTAAATTGATAATATTATTAATATTTTATTTAAATAATGTGTCTATAGTCCTGAATTCATACGGTATAAAAATGTATCAACTGCATTGAATGCAAAGATATTTGAAAGGAGGTTTTGAAATGGACATGGTTGAAGAGGGATCAAAGCGGAATAAATGCTGCGGAGATGCGGTCACTGAGAAGAACTGTTAGTAAAGAGTTGCGTGATAGAGTGAGGAATGAGGACATATTAAGAGAATGAGCGGACGCGACAGGATTGTTGTCAATAGAATGCGTGTAAATAAGTTGCGTAGATTTGGAGCGAAGATTTATCTGAAAGATGGAGTGTGAGAAAGCGCGTATACGTCCGAAAAAACACGTCAGCCACCAATCCTACAGGTCTAATTTTTTTTTGACACGGAGAAGAGAGCTTGCATGTTCATTAAATACAGTTGGTCTGCTGGCTATTCCACTTGTGGAGTACGCCGAATCAAAAATACATTTTATATTTTGAAATATACAAAAACTTATTTTGGTATATAATAAACCAAAGATTGCACACCTGCCACTTTATCCAAAAGATTGTCGAGACAAAGAACAAAACACAAAATAATAATAATATATTAATAACATAAAATAAGAAGAACAAGACGGAGGAAGAGAAGACGTTCTCATCTTATATTGCAGGTAATGCACAACATCCTCGCTGAAACGATGAAGAATGATTATCAAGTAGGAAGGTATATTGTGACATCACTCCATAGAAGTGATGACGGATAGTGGATCAGCAAATAGCGAATAACTAGAGAAATAAGCGGATAAACATGCGGATTGGTTTCCCACTTAAATTTCCGTAAGTTTTATAGTGCCCTGTTAAAAGAATGATGTACAAAAAATTAAGACATTTTACATCTTACATTTAGCGATGAGGTTTACCACCCAACCTGAAATTCATAAATTTTTTTGTTGGCACGGAGAGTAACAGTTTGCATGTTTATTACATCATTGCTGGCTACTCCACTTGTGAAATATACCTTCGCCTTTTAATACTCATCTAATGATTGATTGATTGATTGATTTGTATTTATTTAATATTTTTTCGAAGTATAATGCAGTTATTTACATATTCATTTTATTTATTTAATCATACATACATACATACCATCACGCCGCTTCTCTCGCGGGGTAGGCAGAAAGGATCGAGCGCCACTTCCTTCTATTCTTGCATACATCTTTCGCTTCCGTCATTGTCATACAATTCCTCATGCATGCTCTCCTGTTCAATGTGCTCAACACGTGACCGTCCTGTAGGATTTGATTTAAATAATCTTGCCATTTAATCCTCGGACGTCCACGTCTCCGAGCACCATTCCTCTCAGCCAAATATATCTTCTTAGTCATTCTGTCCTCATTCATTCTTTCCACGTGCCCAAACCATCTTTACTTGTTTAAATTCATCCTTGTTATTACACCAACTTTCATTCCACATTCCTTTCGTATATCACTGTTACGCACACGATCTCTCAGACTTTTATCACACATCCTTCTCAACGATCTCATTTCAACTGCATTTATGCCACTTTCATACTTCTTTAACCATGTCCACGTCTCACTTGCATATATAAGTGTTGACACTAAGATAGCAGAGTGCACCAACCTTTTAGCAGTGGTGGATTTATATATTTAACAAACGCAATAATACAATAAATATTCAGAAAATATTAATCTACTATCTTATATTCGTCAGGATAGCATAACATGAATGTTTATAATGATGTCTACTGGCAACCCCAGAAAGAGAAATATAGCAAGTATAACAAAATCGGATACGCCGGATATCCGCTTCATTTCAAATGATTTCAAAATAAGAACAATATTATATACTATGACGTCACTATGCAGTACACATTTAGGTATACGATGATACTGCAGGTGGTTACGTTCTCAACAGTAGGAATAATGTGATGATGGGGGCCAGGCTGGAGGTAATCCATGATATGCCTGAAGCAAGGAGTGCAAGGATTTAAGTATTCTCGCTGAAGGGATTCAGTGGAGATTAATTCAAATCCGACAGACTTGTTCTATTATTTACTTTCATTGTTCTATATCATAATTTGAATTATTTATTCTTCTGAATTTGAAATTGGAATATATTGTATAGTGTGCATTAGCTCGATACATATTTGTTTTGCGGCGTACAGACAGCTGGATGCGAACGTCAATCATCAAGCAACAATCTTAAATCTTTGGGAGACAATTCGGAGCATTCTCCGAAGAAATATTCAAATGAATGCCTTCGTTACGTCTCATGGATGGGTAACGAAGGCATTCATTCGAATATTTCTTCGGAAAATTCTCTGTATTGTCGCCGAAAAATTTAAGATTTTTGCTTGATGCTTGATGATTGCCGTTCGCATCCAGCTGTCTGTACGCCGCCTTTGATGAATCTATTCTATTGTTTCCTTAACACGTTTTGGTAATAAGATTAAATGATAGTCTACCTATAGGAAGGTGGAGAGAATCGAGCAATCTAACTCTCGCATGTAGAATATTTTTATGGTCTATACCGTGGAGCACCCGGTAAAGAATTGGTTTCCCACTCTTCTCCGTAAGTTTTCAAGTGTCCTGTAAAAGGCTGGTGTTCTAAAGACAGCTTACATCTCAAATTCAGCGATGAGGTTCGCCACCCATCCTGAATGTCTTATTTTTTATTGACACAGAGAAGATGGCTTGTATGTTTATTAAGTATATGCAACTGGTCTGATTATAGTTATAAATAATATAATAACTTTACTACGAATATTAATGTTAAGTTGTCGGGTTAGTTGGAAGAACTCGCGCCTCTGCGATAAACTCGCCCTCTGTGTATTGATTGTACGAATGTATTTTATTTGAATATGTTTTTGTGTAAATTTGCTTTTAATCAATGTACAGTAAAGAATAAATAAATAAATATTTGGGGTCAAAAACTTTATTTATAGGTACCTACCACTTACATTTTATTATACTTGCGACCAAGGAATCGTTTGATTCTGAGTCAATATCAAGTTAACCTAAGAATTTCAAGTACGAAAACTGCAAAGGTTTGAGACTCACAACAGCCTTTATTATTAACATCAATCCATTATATTATGGTTTCCTATATTATGACAAGTGTCTGTTCAAAATAATATCTACGCACCGTACGTACAGTAGGTAGCTATACAGATGGCGACATTACTTGAAGCTAGATCTAACACGATACAGCCATTAGAATTTACACGTCGCTAGTAGCAACTAAATGTCGAGTATTTACATAGATACGAGTACATTTATTACGTATGATAGTCTGTTAGTAGGAACAGAAGAGCTGTATTACCTACTATGCCAGGGGTATTCATTTAATTTTTATACTTAATTCAATTTATATAATTTTCTGGTTCTTTGTAATATTTTTGTTATGTGTGTTGTTTTAATTTGACGTGGTTAGATGGAAGAAATCACTAATAAAGTCACAATTTAACCAATTCGTATATATCATTTACTTATTCGATATTATTTCTGTTATATTACTTGTGTTATTAATTCTTCTCCTGTTTTGTATCCTTTTACTATATTTTTATTACCTATTTTATATTTTATTAAATAAACATACTTTCAAAAGGGACATTGAAGAGAGAGTGTTGCTTAAAAGATTCCCACGATAGCGGTTTTGGCCGGTTGGCCCTTCAAGTCCGCCCGTGGGGACAAATTTGGTTTGATTATGTGGATAAATAGGAGTTCACAACACCTGAGATATCCGGGTAGATATTGGGTTTCTCTTCAATAACAGATTTTTACGAAGGTCCTTGGGAAATCGGTTCCAGATGACGGGTCCAGTGACGCCAAAAGTCCTATCATAGAAACAGGACTTGTTTGCTCCATTGATCTCGTCCAGCATATTGGTGTATGTCTTTGCTGAGCGTAGGGGTCTACTTGCAGGTGTTTTGAGAACACAGAGCTCAGACAGTGACTGAGGTGCCATATTATTCAAATCCTTGTAGAATGTAACGCACAGTTTGTATTGGACCCTTTCACCTACTCTTAACCAGTGCATCTTTTCTAGCAGAGGTGTGATTTGACAACCCTTATCCTAGCGGAAAAGTTGCCTCGCAGTACTGTCAAATACCATTTGTAGGTAGTTTAGTTGAATCTGCTAGTATTGGTATGTAGAATAAGGGAATCACGAAAATTAAAACGGATTTGAAATATTCAACTCAGGACTATGTTTGGATACGCCTGCACTAGACAGTACATTTGACTATTGCCTTGTTAGACGACAAAATATCTGTCTATATCTCTTTACGAGTGTCTAGTTATGTTACAACACGTCGTTAACTATCCTCAATCACACCACTCCACAACACTGACTATTTCAATAAGTTAGTCGCATGACAAACTTTTTCAAGCATGTGTTGTTTAAAACAGATTGAACATGTCTACATAAAAAGTTTCCATACATGTAACTCAGAAAATCATAGATGAAAATTTTTCGCGCAATCATGAAATATTCTTGAAAACAACATGAACCTTGCTTTTAACATATTTATTTATTAACAAAGTATACGTCTAAATAGCCTTTACAGTAGAATAACTTAAAAAACAACATACTTGGAACAAACACAATCAACAAATAAGAGATAATAAATACAACATGAAAATAGAAACTACTGAATATTCTCAACAGAAAGCATTTATGTTCAAGACTCTCTCCCATACCCTAATACATATCTCAAAAATCAAAGGCCTTGAATTTTTTGTTGGTGATGTTTTCCGAATACCAGCTTTTTACTGGACACTCGAAAACAAAAAAAAAGAGATAGACTCATTTTCTTTGCCGAGAACACCACGTAGCACTTTTCAAAGTCTCAAAGAAGCAAAAATACTACCACAGAGTAGGTACATTCTGAATTTTACAGTCACACACAGAATATTTTGGCTCAAAAGGGATTAAAAGGACTGGATACAATATAAAAAGCTAAAAATGCTTACCTTTTATAAGCTTTTTAGCTTTCATGGAAAATTTCAGAGTGACATTACCTGAAAATAAACAAAAAAGAAAATGGTTAGCTATAATGTTTAGTGAGACAATCAAATGATATAAAAATTTAATTACTACAAATAATTAATCATTTCATGCAACAGGTCTAAGTGTTATTCTAAAATCCAATATACAATATTTCCCTCTCATGGAACAAGCATATTATAATGTTGCTTACTGTATATTATTCAATTCGTGATTGCTATTGAAAAGAATAGTAGTAATCAATATTGATAAATGTTATAATCAAAAACAAATCTAACAAAAAAATATAATAAGGGTCAAAGTAATGAAAGAAACATGAAATCATTTTTCATCACAAATCACCTGAAACTGAAATATGTACGTCTCAATTTCATGACACAATACTATTTTGTCTGAAACCGTATTTTCAACAAGCCCGAATTTTGTGTACCATGTACGCATTTTCCACCGAATTCACATAGGTATTATACAAAAAAAATATTTTCAATTTCACTCATTTTTTAAGGCATACTTACAGTTGAGAGACATTTTTTACAATATAAAGTATATTTACTTTGTATAATTATCTGTTAGTTGATTAAAACATATCAAACCTCATATCCGTATTTTCGGCATAATCATTTTTCGATACTTACATAATGTGTATTTTCCACTAAATCTATATTTTCAAACAATACCGAAAATTACCATTATATAAATATTATTTTAAACCAAAACTTGTATCTTCTTATTTTCAGTTGTGTAACATATTCCTTAGAAATATAATGTGGAAATAAGCCATTTCATTCCAGAGCCCGTAGACAATTTGTACTTGGCGATCGCCTACAAACGAATTTTCGTCAATAACTGCAACAATAACGCATAATTATACGGTACGTGTAGGTAGATTGTCGAAAAGTTCGCCAGTAGACGATCGCTAAGTACAAATTGTCTACGGGCTCAGAACAACCTCTTTTCACGTAATATAATTATTATCATACCGTTATTATTGGACAGATAAGGAACTTAGACTTATAATTGAATTATTTTTTGGGTCATTGATGTATGCCTGTCCTGAAACCGGTTATGGTCGAATCTACTCGAAACCGGATTTCGAACTGCTGAACAAAGCAATAACAATATTGCTTTCAGTAAATAATACTTTTCAGGTTATATTGTCCTATTCAGCCTTTGACAAAATGATATTTCATCTCTCTACACTCTCTTTCAACCCTAAATGTACATAAACAATATGGGGTATGATTGGAATTCGTGTCGATATGTCAACGCGTACAAAGAGTAAAAACAACAAATGTTTAACAATTTTGTGGAAAAGGGAACAAATAGGAATGTATTTATTTAATATTATTGTCTTGTGATATAATTGAAAAAAATGAGAGTTTTTTTAGCTCCGGTGACCCTTTTATTATTTGTTTGTCATAGTTCAAACACCAGATTTTTTCATCATTTTGGATATAGGTTCAAATAATTTTAAATGTGGACACAAAAGCATTCCAAAAATATCAATATTACTATGATCAAGACAAATTTCATAAACTTTTTGATAAGTTTTCGAAAATCTTGAAAAAAGAATAAGCATCTTCAACTTAGGGATGGAGTATGGAACATATCCCGAATTTCATATTTTCACATGGCATGAAAGGAATTACATGTACGCTAATTGCATACAGTTAGACCCCAGTCAATCCTATTAAAAAAGATAACGTAATGGTATAGATAGATAGATTGTATACAAACATATTTTGCATGCCAATAAAAGCCATAAAACTTTCATTTGGGAAGTTCAAAGCAATCACCAACGAATACCGAACACCTCACTTTTTTCATATCATAATTAAAATTTTTGTTAAAATATACCTAGTTAAAGTTATTTTTATACAACCGTTGCTTTTTATGGCGACATACAAAAATATTTGACAGAGAACAGAAGACAATGGAGCAAGATTGTCTATAATAAACTATCTTGAGATCACAAACAATAAACAAACAAAAAATGTTAAAAACAAAAAAAAAGTATTTAGAAGTATGGTTGTTAGGTTTGCAGGATAAATTGTATTTATTTCCCATAAACATTCATTAGTTCCTGAAAGTTCTGCACTTTGTATGTACGAGTACGTATGTTTCAGTGATTTCTTATGGGATTTAAGATTTATCCCGAGTGCTTGGGTATTAGGGTACCATGAAGTATGGGAGAAAACAAAGGCTATATATTTGTATAGTGGTTGAAAATAATAGAAAATATGTGATATGGCTTCGATACTGTGTTTCTATCTACTCGTATTTATTTATTATATACACTATTACCGTATCTTCTACATGTAGAGCACCCAGAACACTCTTGAGAGTGTGGATGTGTTCAAGGCAAGGTAAAGACCCAGGAGGTAAAAGTATTATGATTCATGAATGAGCCTTTGCAATGGTTTTTCTACATAACGACGCTTCATAAATTTAAAAGGTAATAGGTACTATATCAACAGAAATACGAAGCATCCAAAGCTGTTTTGAGCAGCCCAGGATAAAAACGCATTCTCCCATTCAACGTCGGGGAATCCGACACGACACTTGAAGAAAGAAGATTTATTTTTCTGTATCAAATACTTTATTTAAATAAAAATTACAATATGTGTGCAAAATCCCGATAAGCTCTAATGAGTTTGTCATCTGGTTATACTTAATTCAATATAATTAAATACTTATAATAACTTCTTATACTATAGTGACCACTATTTATACTATAGTGAGCGATATTTCTTCTAACTAACCCATACTATATAGGATGTTTATCCGGATACCTGCTTTCTAAAATAAAAAAGGAAAAAAATCTGAAAATATTTTTCGCAGCAACAAATGATTTCGAAAGAGGTCAACGTAACAAACAAAAGAAAACCTGGACAACAAAAATACAAAAAACTTGGAATTTTGAATATTTCAACATACAAGAATACTCATAATACATACCTAGTACTTTATAGTACTCATTCAACATTTACCTAGTACTTTGCAGTACTCGTTTGTATACTTTTGAATGCAGGATGATGTGGGTTATATTATATGTAGATTCCATACATTTTTAACGCGACTATTCTTTGTACTAGCAGTTCTAACCTATCTAGGTTCTTTGTGGGTGTGTGATTATATAAAATACAAGTTTTCATATGTGGGTACCATACATTGTTACTGTACAGAAAGTACTGCGTGTGTGTACGTGTGCATTCCACGTTGGGACATTATTTAGCTAGGAGCTGGGGATTCAATATACATATGTATGTAGTAGTAAGGAAACGATAAAAAATCAATGCAACAAGAACTTATATGTTTATACCATCATGGAATTTCCCATAAACGGAGAACCCAATGGATTATGATTATTTAATATAAGTCGTATTTTTTCAATTCTATGGAGGCCCCGGCAAAAATAGATGACTCACTTTTTATCATTTATTTTTCGAAAGACACCTGTCTTCGGTGTACGTAAAACCTCACGTATAGATATTTAACACATTTATGAATGTCTGTTCTTTTTATAAGTTTAAAGAGGACAACCTTAAGTCAGTCTACTGGCTACCCCATTTGTGGGATATACTGTGATGGTATGGGTCATTAGTTTTTGAGAGTTTTCGTTATCATCAGGCTAAATAAAGTGGTACCTTGATAGATTAAGCTCTTGAAATCTCTAGCTCGCGTTTTATAAAGTTTTATGGAAGTATTTCATAACAATTTAAAGTCAATTTCAAAATCTCTTTTTTTAATTTGTGTGTGTTATTTACAGAAAACAAAGTTAACTTCTAAAAAAAAATCAAAAAAGTTGTATGATGATTTTGCATTGTGCGAATCATGCCAATGCAAAGGTCATACAAATTGAAAAACAATCTGCTGTAACTTTCTGTTCCCCTGATACTTGTGTGTGAGGAGTATCCACTAATACTACCACTTCTACTCGTAACACCACTAGGAAAACAGAAAATAATAATATCATATAAAGAATGGTACATTCATACATTACCAACCTTCGTGGCAATTCTTTATTCACGGCTTGTAAGAATTGTTTGGTTTACCTCTCCTACATTCTCATGTCCTCCCTATACACAAAACTATAGTTTTCATGTTTTTCCTGGGGGAATTATTATTACAATAAGAAGAAAACTATGGAAACACAATCAGGGGTCTTTTCTTATGTAACAATAAATGTACCTAAATTCTTTTACACACAAAATGATTATTTTTTGTTGTATTAAAAATACACCATAATGTTTGTAGAAACCATAGCTGTTTATACATAATTTGCGGCAGGCTATTTTAATATCAGTTGAGAGGCTGAATTTTGTCTAAATATTATCTATCTTTTACAAACCAAAGCATAACTGCAAATCTGCGGAACATTCGAAGTGCTAAAGAAATTTGTATTGAACAGATCGGAATGGTAAAGTAAAGCAAAACTTTTCTCAAAACCAATCCGCAAGAAGAAAAAAACCAGAAAAATATTTTAAAAGCACGTTTTAAATGCATCTCTACAATAAAGTTGTCAAATTACTAACCGAATCATAATTATTTGCAGTCTTTTATGCTTGCACTGGCATAAAATAAGTGTAAACACCTGTATTGTTGAAATTTGTCTATTAAGTATGTATTACTATTTTTTCTGAGTTACCTCGACTTCTTTAAATATTGTTTGTGGTTATGTAATTTGAAACAAGTGTTTCTTTCTACTATTGATTATTGATTCCCAGAGAGACGTCTTTTGACTTATAAGGTCATTATCAATCTCAGTCTAGTAGAAAGAAACACTTGTTTCAAAGAAACACTTGTTTCAAAAGAAATATTGATTATTGATTCCCAGAGAGAAATCTTTCGACTTATAAGGTCATTATCAATCTCAGTCAAGTAGAAAGAAACACTTGTTTTAAATAACGTAATGTGTTTCGATTGCCCTTAATGTCGTGTATTGTTTGAATCAATCCTTTTTATGTTTAGAATTTGTTCTATGTGGTATTGCATGTTTTGTTTTATAGGTGGTAATTATTTCTTGCATGTGTTGGATAATTATTATTCCTATTTGCTTATGACAAATTTTAATATTGAATTTTAAATGATGTTAAATTTTGAATTTTAAATTTTGAGAGATTTTATATGATATTTTTATATTTTTAATTTTATTATTCATGACTCATTGTATTGTTTTTATTGCTTATTGTTTTATTGTTTAATCCTTCGATTATTGCTTTGTGAGCATTATTCTATTAATTTTCTTTACATAATTTACTCTATTCTATTGTAATTGTTGTTTTTTGATTTATCTGTTGTGTTTGGTTATGTATGTTTTGTAGAGCACATAAGGGTAATATAGGGATCTTCACTGGTTTGCTTATTGCTAAATATGTTATAGACCATTGTATTTTTTGTATCAACTGTATGTATCCTGTAAAATTGAAATAAATAAATAACATAATTATGAAATTCTACTACGTGTGCACCGACACAATTAATATATTGTTTGTGGTCTTTATCTAGGAATGTTGCATTATGTCAAAATTTGCCAAAAATTGCATTATTGTTTGTGAATTGGTCCTTAATTTTTGGCTTCAACCTTGCCTTTAACACCTTCACACTCTCCAGAGTTCGCAAATCATAGGGAATAAGGAAAAAAATCATAGGGAATTTTGTTCCACAACAACGGACCAGCCACACAGAAGACACGGTCAACATAGTTAGCCAGACCCCCTCTACGTTGCACTACAAGTGGCAGAGTCTGTGTTATCAGACCTTGGTGATTTTTGCTTTTCCGTTGCCTCCTCAGAAATGCAGAATTCCGATATGTACACCAGTACCATCCCATGTAGCGCCTTAACACCGTCAATATGATTTTGAACTCTAAAGGGCTTGTGCAGTGAATATAGATTAATAAATAAAAGTAAACCTCTGAAGCAGATTATTTTGGCAATGCCAGCGGCAACGTAGATATACCTACCGTGAATATTTTTTTCACCAATAATTTATCTGTTTGATTTTTTAAGCTTACTCAAATCACATCGGCGAACATAAGATCAAATCACAGCCACCCTTTTGTGTCGTTAATGCTTAAGACAAGGCGACATGCTGCCTGGTGCATTTGTCGTATGATTAACGATATGAGTGTAGTGTGTTATGTTGTGTTGCAAGCCACTGTTGCGTGTGGTAGGGGATAGTTGTTTGTAACTTGTTGCAGTTACATATTATTATTGTTATTGAATAATAGATGGGACAAGTTGTATAATGTGGTCTTAGCCCAGCTATAATGTGATTCAAAAACTTTTATTGCACATGTTGCAAAAGTCAAGAGCAATTAATCATCCTATTAGTGGTGTTTTTGGAATATAATAGGTCTTCCACTATTTTCTATGAATTTTCTAACACCCTGCTGTACCTAAACGGAAAATTTGAAAAATATTACAAATATGTCATTTTTATTCATCAATTCATAAAATCACGACATATCCCACAAGTGGGGTGTTAGCGGACTAACTACACATTATGAACTCGCAAGTTGTCCTCTCCGTGTCAATAAAAGTAAGGACATTCAGAATGGTAGGCATACATCATCGCTGAACTGAAGTTATGACATGTCTGAAACCTAATATTTTACTCACTGTGTCGGTGTTTAGGTAGTAGAATTCAAAAGCGAATTAAATTAAACAAAAGTTTTAATCAACTATTTGTTTCTTTGACGAAAGAGACGTCTTTCGTCTTGTTAGATTGACAATGTCCTATAGTCCCTAGAATAAAATATTTGTTTTATTTAATTCGCTCATATTTTATGTATGTCTACCTCTTGCAAGATTCTAAAACTATCAGAATAGAGTTTTTTCGTTTTAAACCCAAATACAACGTTATACACCTTTCACAGTAAGCTAAAAGCTTGTGTCGTGAAAGGGGAGTCGGCCGGCACCTGGGATCGAATCGCCAACCTCATGTGCATGAGGCCGAGACTCTACCTCCAGGCTACCGACAAACTCACTTTCAGAATGGGATACCAATTTTTAGCTGGGTGCTCCACGGAGGAAAATATGACGTCAATGCAACCCTTTTATAGGTCTTCTGAAATTAAATCAGTCCAAAGCATTTTTTCATGAAATAAGTCTGAGGTTTTCATATACTGGGGCTGAATTTTGTAAATAAAAATACGATTTATTTAGAATACAAAATGAAATAAAACTCAGTCAATCAATTCTGTTTGATCAGCGAATCAAACACCAAAATAACATTCGAAGGAAAATCAAAGGCGTCCGACTCAGCACAAGTTCAAGGGCCACGCGACCGTGAAATAAAAATACGAAAATATGGAAACATTATGTAATATGTTTCCCTGATAGCATAACATCTTTTTATCCTTTTCACACCAAATGGTATAAGATTATATTGCTATCTCATTTTGTGATATTAATTTCTCCCCATAGAACCTTCTGGAATAGCAATGTTGAATTCAGAAGTCCTAAAACTTTTTTATTGCATGATTCTTTGGCAGATTAAAAATAAATACATAACCGTGGATATAATTTTTTTTCTTATTTTTAATAAATTCGGCTTCTATCAGCAGGACTCGTATTTGAATATTTTTCTATTTAAATTTCGTTAGTTTGCTACGAACACATTATATCGACAATAAGACAATCTGGGAGTACTCAGCATTTTCTTTAAGGGGGAGGAGGGGCAAAAAATTAACAAATAAGTACAGGATTTCGAAATATCCTCATTTTTGTATAAACTTTTTTTAGGTCTTACTTTTCACAATTTGATAATTTGGTATCTCCACCTATCGAAATTGTGGTAAATTGAATACCAGTACTTTTTGTTGAATGGCATATATACATACAAACCATCACGCCGCATCCCTCGCGGGGTAGGCAGAAAGGATCGAGCGCAACTTCCTTTTATCCTTGCATACATCTTTCGCTTCCGTCACTGTCATACAATTCCTCGTGCATACCCTCCTATTCAATGTGCTCAAAACGTGACCATCCTGTAGGATTTGATTTAAATGATCTTGCCATTTGATCCTCGAACATCCACGTCTCCGAGCACCATTCCTCTCAGCCAAATATATCTTCTTGGTCATTCTATCCTCATTCATTCTTTCCACGTGGCCAAACCATCTTTACTTATTCACATTCATCCTTGTTATTACACCAACTTTCATTCCACTTTCATTGTTGAATGGCGATAGCAAAATATTTTAGAACGATCTCTGGCTATTATTAGGTAATGGTAAATAGATTAATGATCAAATAAAACAAATAATCACGAACCAAAGTTTAACAACCGCACTAGTGAAGATGAATCTCCATAGAAATAGAAAGAAAATCTATCTCCTATCACACATGTCACCCTGGTACTTACTCGGGCACAATATTGAAATACTAGATGGAAGGAATTCTATTATTTTTGTCTATGGAAAATATATACCTACGCATAACTACTATTATTATTTATAGCATTATTATCTATGCTTTTACGCAAATGAAAATCCGACAAATATTTATGTAACATAATATATTTATGAAAAACCCTTGAAATATTTACACACTTTGGTTATACAAGAAACTGATGAAATCGGAAGTACCTTCATTCCAAAAATTGATATTGGGATCTTGGTTATGTCAATATTTTCAAGACAAATAATATGTACATTATTTTGGATTGCGTCAATTATTATTTTATGGTAATCCTTAGATGGATTTGACGTGTTTTTGCAATCACCCCTAGATTTTTTATCAGAAAATGCGAGGTGGTCGGATATTTGATTCCAGAATTTTGAATTCTCAATTGAGAAATTCTGGGTTCGAATTCTTCAGTATGCATGCTACTAACTGTGTATATCTAGCATTTTTTTAACAATTTTAGGGACATGTTTTCAGCATTTTCAAACATCTTTCGAATATTTTTAAGGCATAGAGAAAACATTCCAGATTGTAAGTACATAAACATAAAAAATAATATGTTATTTACAAAAATATGTTCCAACGCCACAAATTTCGAATTAATTATTTCAAATTCTAAACATTTTTACGTGACGAAAAAGTATATATAAGGTCGTTTTGTTTAGTTAAAAATGTGTTTGTAGCAATATAACGACGTCCTTTTCACTTTCATTAAAGTACCGAATATTAAAGTCGTATTCGACGTACTGATTATCTTTTGTAATGGGAATTTTTGCCCCTTTGAGTCATCAATAGAAATCAATAAAAATAATAATATACTTATAGAAAAACTCCCAACTAAATAATTTGGATAGTTGAAACTATATATTGAAAATACTGATAAGAAAACTTGGCTCGTTTATTTCTTTAATAAATTGCTAAACTTTGCTAAGTTTTTTTTTTCAAACAATTTCTTTCAACAATTTCGGGCCAGGTAATAAAAATTAGTGATGTGTATAACCTAGTTATTTGAAGAATTCATTTCGATGCTATGTTGTTATTAAATCGACGCACACATTATAATGAATCAAAAAAAATGTAAATTAAAATAGACAATCGTGTGATCACTATACTGCCGTATTATAGAACAAAATTTATTTTAAATATCACTGCCAATATCCACGTGATCGTCATTTTCATATATATAGGTTCCACGGTGTGATGGAAGGTTTTAGTAATCTGACAACCGAAGCCAGAATTTGGCTGAGGGATACAAGAGTCATTTTATAAATTTTATAAATTTTAAATATTTTGCGATTGTATTTTATTTTACAATTTTATCTTTCTGACATGTTTTTTTTTTTACAATTTTATCTTTTTGACATTTTTTTTTTTACAATTTTACCTCTGACTTTTTTTTATGATTTTTGTTTTTAGTGATTTTTATGATTTATAGCGCCTGACATGCCATACGATTATATATATATATCGTCATTTTCAAGAACTGCGTACTTAAAACTTGTACATAACTCAAATTTGTCCGAATCTTATGGAAGCATTTTCGTAAAATCGTTTTTTTTTAAAGACCCAATGTAAAACATTGTCAGTTTTAAATTTCTAATAAAAAGATTTTGATATACTTTATTTCATCCGATGGGTAAGTATTTTTCTAAAATTTATTTTTTATAATATTTATAGGATCAAACAGTCCATTACAGGATATGTTTACAAAATATACATTCAAAATCTAACCCAGCAAAGATCCTTAATTTACTGGCTAATATGTTTGAGGCTTTATAAAAAACATCAAAGATAAAAGAATTATATCAAAACTACCCAAAATTCAGTAGTGAATAGCTCACAATTTTTGAAACGAATAAAATATCAAAACATATAAAAAACAAAATTTTAAAATAAGCAAGTAGCAAGTATGACTCATTTATAAAAAAAAATAGGAAATTTAGATTTAAATACATCTAAATATCATTATACCAACCAAATGCCTGCATGAGAGAAGGTTTGAAACGCGGATCTGTATTGAAGGCAGATTATGTAGGTACCTACATCGAAAAAATACGAATTGATTCTCTCGATGTACAATATTGAAACATCACCTCCCTAATTATAAAGTAGGCAGTATATTTTTCTTAATGGCTCAAGGTGGTGAAAATATTTGGAAGGGTTGTAAGAAAAGAAGAAGTGAATCAATATTGCCCTAAAGGTGAGTGCCGCAATAATCTACCTGTACAAAACTTTTCAAATCAACGCACAAACTTTTAAACAACAATAGTAACTAAAGAAACTAGAAAAAGCACTCGATACACTAACTTTTTCCAATGTATCTAATTTGTTCTACTTTTGTTTGCTATCAACACAAGATTGCAAACAAAATGAAAATAGTTTTTTGCTTTTGTGTTCTAGTCTAAAGTTTTACCGATAATTTTTTTATGAGTTGCTTATTACCATTGCGTTCTTAACCAATTCAGTGCTAAATATGATATAATGTCGTTAACTAGCGTCGTATGTGAGGCTACGGAGTAATTAACTATTGAAATAGATTATTAAAAGTCGCGAGGTCTTTTATACAACTTTTTACGAACAACTTTACATGTGTTCCTATATTTTAACAACTGTGAGTAATTGATTGTGTTGGTGCACACGTAGTAGAATTCCATAATTAGGTAGGTTGAAACAAGTGTTTCTTTCTACTATAAATTATTATTTAAAAAAAAAAAAGATATATCTAGTTTTGTTATAAACCTTTCACAGTAAGCTACTAAAAGCTTGTGTCGTGAAAGGGGAGTTTGCCGGCACCTGGTATCGAACCACGGACCGCACGTTCACGAGGCCGAGACTCTACCTCCAGGCAACCGACTAACTCTATTGACCACAAGAAAGACGGCTTTCGACCTATCAGGTCATTATCAATCTTTGTGAGTGAGAAAGGTTTTGCAGTGGTAAGCATCGATTTTAGCAAAAGATTATAATTCGTAATTCTTAAAAATAGATTTAAATAAGATTAGTGAAAAATTTTGTAAAAAATTAGTAAAAAAATAAGTTAAAAATTTGTGAATAAAGAACTGCGTTTATAAATATTTAGATTTAAATAAAATCTAATATATAAAAGGAAGTCGTGTGTGTTACAACACTTATAACTCAAGAATGGCTGTACCGATTTGAATGATCTCTGATTTGTTGTATTCTTCTCCGCCCGGAATAAACTATAGGCTATTAAAACATCTTACAAATTCACGGGAAGAAAGAATACCTATGAAGAAAATTATTTACGCCATACATTTTTAATTTCAAAAATAAAAACAATATGGAGAGTTATTGCGCTGTTAGCGCCCCCACGTCGCCTGTTGCATTGTGCTAAAATAATCCGTAGGTTCTGCTATATTAGGAACCAAATTACTATAACTAATATGAACGAAATGTGTACTAATATTTGTTTACTATAATTCGGTTGTTACATGGCAATAGGTTGTATCTCACTAAAACATAATTTTACAGGAGAGCAAAAACAAAGTTTGCAAAAGAGATATTTCAACCAAATTTCGAGCATTATATATCAAAATGAAGGTAATTATTATTTCTACAAGATAGATGTAACATTCTCTTAATAATTTCTTCTACAAGATGTATGTAACATTCACTAAATAATTTCTTGCAGTTTAAAAATATTTGAGTTTTTTTGCCTTGTTGATGAAAACAATCTTTCTACATGTCAATAAGTTACGTCTTTTCTCTCTTTATTCTGTCTATAATGAGACATATCCTTTTGCCACATCAAATATTACACTATTTTGAGCATTTTATGGACAACAACAACATTAACAAACTTGAAAACGCAAAAAATGCGAGATACAACCTATTGCCATGTAACTACCGAATTATTCGACTAATATTTATGTATCGATAGGTCTTCTGTCACATAAATGTGGACGTGCACAGATTATATTTGAAATTGTATTTTATTTTTGCAGATGGAAAATTATTATTGAACCAAAAATTGTGCTATTAAAGATGAAAATAAGAATGTGTTCATGTAGGTAGTTCTGATGCAAGATTGTGTAGTGAAATTTGCAGACAGAGAAGAAAAATTACGAAGAAAATTATTTACGCCATACATTTTTAATTTCAATAAAAAATGCAATATGGAGAATTATACAAAATCAACAATGAAGTTTTTTTTATAGATTGGCCTATTTATATGATAATTTTTCTATACATTCTCAAATTAGAATCGTTATCCATACAATTTAACATCTGTAGTTCTGATATTTCAATTTTTAAAAAATCATGGAAAGAATTTTTATTAATTTTAAATGAATAGGTAAAATCTACCTGAAAAAAAAATTAGTACCTACATAATTATATTACGTACTGCAGATAATTTATAAACAAATCTGAGTTAAGTTAATTGTTCAACATAAATTGTTCATGTCGGCCGGTGTGGCGCGGAGCTCTTTCCTTTGAGTCACGAGGTCCCGGGTTCGATTCCCGGACAGGGCAAAGTGAAGAATGACCTTTTTCAAATTGTCCTGGGTCTGGGTGTTACATATATATATGTATATAGTGCATTGTATATGTGCGTATCGTCGCGTTAGTACCCATAATCAAGATTCATCTAAGTTTGGGACTAGCTCGATGTATGTGAATTGTCTATGTAAAAAAAAAATTATTGTAACTTTCGCAGCTTAGCGGCCTCACCCGATGTCGAGTACTTTTTTTCGATAGAAAAGGTAATATTTTTGAAACTTGAGGAAGTTGTTGCCATATGTAGAATTATTTTAATTTGCCGGCAAAAAAATCCACTTCGAAAATTAATTTCCTAAAATTCCGTACATATTACTCGACAACGGGTGGGGCCGCTCAAGTTTCATAGTTGCGAATTTTTTTCCTATAAAAGAATTTTCCAAAAATTTGGTGACCAAAAAATAATTCACCATATGGCAACAATTTCCTCAAGTTTCGAAAATATTACTTTTACATGGAAAAAAGTACTCGACAACGGGTGGGGCCGCTAAACTGCGAAAGTTCCAAATGAATTATATTTTTTTACACTATACCTTCGATGACACACTTTGACAATTACGGGAGTTTGTAAAGAGATTAATAATATTAATCATTCATAAAGTCAGTGGGAGAGATGAAATGAAATGGAGATCTGTTTCTGGTGTACTGTGTGACAAGAAAATGCCAATAAAAATCAAGGGTCAGGTGTACAAAACTGTGGTCAGACCAACCATGACTTATTCTTCTGAATGTTGGGCCCTAAAACATAATCACGCCCAGACACTACACACCAATGAAATGAAAATGCTCAGATGGGCTGGTGGAAAACAAGGATGGATAGGGTGAGAAATGTCCATATCCGTGGTAGTTTCAAAGTCGCTCCCATCGGTGAAAAAATAACCGAAAACCGATTAAGATGGTACGGGCACATCTTGAGACTACCACAGGATAATATAATTAAAAAGACGATGGACGTGGAAGTAGGACCCAGAAGACCAGGCAGACCAGTGACCACCTGGATGTCCACAATTGCCAGGGATATGAAGGAGACAAAGTTGCGCGCGGAGGATGCAGGGGACCGCAAAACTTGGAAGATGATGACTAGGAGAGCCGACCCCAAGTAAATGGGATAAAGGCGAGGGCGAAGAAGAAGAAGAAAGTCAGTGGGAGAGAGCAGAAGATAGGGCAGGTGTCGAACATGTGTTGAAAGGCTTGGATTGGAGTGGCCAGAGGTCCTGGAAGCAGCGGTGGATAGTTATCTCTGGAGGAGATACTTAGGGGCAATGGGCCCCCGACTGAACTAGGACAAGGGGAATAAGATGTATGTATGAATTCGTTCATTGATTCTTAGGCGGTACGAAGTTCGCCGGGCCAGCTAGTAATAAATAAAACCGTATGATACCACCATAGATTTTTATATATAATACCTAGATGGAGTACTCGTATGTATTTTCATTATAATAAAGTGAGGCACCATTTTTCGGCACTTTTGACAGATCGGTTGGCGAAAAGAAGTGTGCTAAATCGCTTAAAACGTCGACAAGATCTTCAAAAAATGTCCAATTACGTTTTTATAAATGTAAAAATGATATATTTTTATAAAAATGCGAGAAATACTTCATAAAATGTAGGAAACACCACACGCTTTCGCCAACCGTTCTGTCAAAAATTCATAGTTTTTTTGCCTCACTTTTGTAAATGAGTCAGGGTTCTAGGTTTTGTATGGAATTCTGTGGATACCACACAGTTTTAAACACGTCACAAGTGAGAGATGACTTACAGTTAGAAAGACATAGTAAATAAAAAAGTTCTTTCAAAAAAACATATGTCGTTCGAGTAAAAGTGTAAGGATGCCATTCCTTTCCAAAACAAAGATAGTTTTACTCAGAGAAAACAGCATAACATTTCTGCACTCACGTGGTAAAGTTCAATTTTTCAAAGGAATGTAGATCTTATAACCTTTGACAAAAAACATACATTTGCTTGGCGTTGGTCTAAGGATGGTTGAATAGCTATATTTGATCAAGTTGGTAATGTTTTCATTTTGTTGGTAGTCAACAACGCAAATCACGTTTTTTTAATAAAATAAGCCGCGAAAACCCTCAAACTAAGCTAAATCAAAAAATGTGACATCTCAATGTCTCGACTTCTCGAAGTATCGAACCCAAAAACTCTCTATCGAAAGTCCAACACTCTACCATCAAGCTATTTATCTATCGAAATTCAACAACAAAAAAATTATGCACAGTATTTTAGCTTGAAAATATATTTGGTAGTGTTTCGGTACAATACAAACGTAGTAGTTACTCAAAACATTCCATAAAATATATTTTTCAAATCAAAAAACAAAGAATACCAGCTAGAAATAATTAATCTATGAATCAGACAACAATAATTTTGACATTCACAAAAACGAAAAATAATATTTGTATTTTAATTACTGTTTAGCGAAATTTTGGTATTATTTTCTACAATTAATAAACAGAATTGAAGATGAATTTCCACAAAACTGGCATGTATTTTGTCAATGTCATCTGCAGTATTCTGTCCATTTGTCTCTTATTCACCAGTTTCATATTGGACAGAAAGATTCATTATGTTGATAAGATTATCAATGAAACACCTATAAAGGTACGTAAGCATTATTGTTAATTGTACTTTTCTCGAGTAGTATTTTTAATTTTATTATTTCTTAACCCTTTCACTGCAGTAGTCAGCGAAATAGCTTTGTCAATTTCCAAAATCAAGAATTTATTATTCACAGGCAAT
This sequence comes from Athripsodes cinereus, assembly GCA_947579605.1. Classification (NCBI taxonomy): domain Eukaryota; kingdom Metazoa; phylum Arthropoda; class Insecta; order Trichoptera; family Leptoceridae; genus Athripsodes; species Athripsodes cinereus. The sequence goes on from OX388320.1 coordinate 23,704,713, forward strand.
TGCTGATATATCTTCATTTTTATAAAGCATCAAATAAAAGAATAAGTTCCGATGGTTTGGGCATGTGGAAAGAATGAATGAGAACAGAATGACCGAGAAGATATATTTGGCTGAGATGAATGGTGCTCGGAGACGTAGACGTCAGAGGATCAAATGGCAAGATCATTTAAATCAAATTGAATTTGAGTTTGAAAATCGTACAGGACGGGCACGTGTTGAGCATACTGAACAGCATGCATGCATGAGGAACTGTATGACAGTGATGGAAGCGATAGATGTATGCAAGGATAGAAGGAAGTGGCCCTTTCTGCCTACCCCGCGAGGTAAGCGGCGTGATGGTATGTTTTTATGTCGAATAAAAGAATCAAGATTTGATTTTCATGTACAAATAAGGTGATCAATTTCTAGTTAAATAGCAGACTAACTCAGCAAGTATATTGCTTTATTAAAAAGAATTCGGTGTTTACTAGCTTGTGAAAGGTACAAATAGTACAAATTGAGACACAGAGAAATGAACGAAAATAAGAGATAGTAATCATTAGAGACGAAATCCGAGTTACTATATTCTTGTCGTATCAGTAAACTAACAAAAACATTTTTTCTAAAATAGCTGATATCAATATATTATCTAAAAATGTGATTTAATTCCAGGTTACATCATTAATCCTCTACATTCTTGGCTGTTCCTATTTGTTTCTAATATTCTCTGTCGGATGTATCGGGACATCTTCTGAAAACGGAGGACTTCTCTTCACATACTCCTTCACCATTCTATTCCTTGTCTTAATCCAAGTATCTCTCGCCTGCTTTTCCGTATTTCACGTGGATCACATGACAAATGGAGCTGCAATGGAATTGAAAAACCACTATATCGCTCAAAGATATTCAAATGCAAGTAATTCTGCCGAAATCTTCAGAGAGGCTGAAATAAGGTTAGTTTGTTGTGGATTGACAGGACCAAGGGACTACGGTGGTTACGTGATACCAAGAAGTTGTTGCAGTTCGAATATAGGAAAGACTGATGTAATTAGTTACTGTGAAAATAAATCCATACACAAAACTGGTTGCTTGAAAGCGCTGATTTTATACTTGCACGATATTATTGAAATCACAACAGTTGTTTGTCTTGTGAATGGTGTACTGTTCATTGTGGCAGCTTTGTACATTGGATTTTTTGCTGAAAAACTTAAATTGGAAGAAAGAATCATTGAAAGGCCAAGGCAGTTTCCTATTGTATAATGTTTTTGGATATTTCATCTTTTGAATATATTTTTTGTATTTTTTTTACAGATTTAGTGACTGATTATAATAATACAAAAATGCAAATTATGTTTTATATTTTGAAAATATCCTTTGATACATAAATAATAATAATAAAACTTTATTGAGGAAAGATAATAACATATTTGTACAAACTCCACATAATAAATAGAAACAGTGTTCTGTCAAATAGCAGACTTGTTGCGGAGCAACGTCTTCCAGCCAACCATTTGAAAGAAGAAAAAAAATATACAATAAAAAAATATACAATATAAATACACAAATTAAAAATAAAAATATACTTAAACAAAATAATTATGACACTTAAAAATTGTAAAATATTTTCTTTGAATGTTTATCAATTCATGTGATCAAACAGTATGTATTTCAATTCAATCAAATTTTGTAGGTAATGTCTTAATCTTGCATAACGTAATTAATCCAAGACGTATAGAATTTAGTACATCATTACTTTACAAACACAAAAATTCTGTATCTATGTACATATACCTAATTCACGACGGTACATGGATTATGTCGGTAGCCTGGAGGTAGAGTCTCGGCCTCGTGAACAAGGGGACCGTGGTTCGATCCCGGGTGCCGGCAAACTCCCCTTTAACGACACAAGCTTTTAGTAGCATAGGTACTGTGAAAGGTTTATTAGGTTGTTTTTGGGTTTATAACAAATCCCAGATATATCTTTAAAAAAAAAATACTTATATACAAATACAGATAATAACATATTTGTACAAACTCCACATAATAAATAGAAACAGTGTTCTGTCAAATAGCAGACTTGTTGCGGAGCAACGTCTTCCAGCCAACCATTTGAAAGAAGAAAAAAAATATACAATAAAAAAATATACAATATAAATACACAAATTAAAAATAAAAATATACTTAAACAAAATAATTATGACACTTAAAAATTGTAAAATATTTTCTTTGAATGTTTATCAATTCATGTGATCAAACAGTATGTATTTCAATTCAATCAAATTTTGTAGGTAATGTCTTAATCTTGCATAACGTAATTAATCCAAGGCGTATAGAATTTAGTACATCATTACTTTACAAACACAAAAATTCTGTATCTATGTACATATACCTAATTCACGACGGTATATGGATTATGTCGGTAGCCTGGAGGTAGAGTCTCGGCCTCGTGAACAAGGGGACCGTGGTTCGATCCCGGGTGCCGGCAAACTCCCCTTTAACGACACAAGCTTTTAGTAGCATACTGTGAAAGGTTTATTAGGTTGTTTTTGGGTTTATAACAAATCCCAGATATATCTTTAAAAAAAAAATACTTACAAAAAATAAATAAACTTTTTCATTATAAAAAAGATCTGTATTCTACGAAGTTTGAGATTTCTGCTTGCATAAGTTTATACAATAATGGATGCTTAAAACATTTTCTTCTTCCACAAATGCATAAATATTCATCTTATTGCACAAAGATAGCAAGAAACTTGAAAGATACAATCATAAGTTAAATCTAGCATTTATAATATAATGGAATTATAATTTCAAACTAGTGAAATCTACACGTACACCTTTATTTTGAAAATAACATAAATAAATTATTTTTTGAATTTCTTGATTGATTGACGTTTATTTTGTAAAACTCCATATTTATTTATGGAAATGAACACAAATTATTTGAGTTTTACTATTTATAGTAATAAGTTCAGTTATAATTATTTATTGATTTGGCGGTATTTGGCGGAGTCAAAAAACTCAACGTACCTTTGACTTCAAATATTGCGCTTGTGAATGAAAGGTTACCTGTTGAAACCTTGGTCGCGCCTATAATTATTTTCAGTGGTATTAGTAAAGTTTTTTGACTCCAAACATTCGTAATAAATACAGTTACCTTGTATCAATTTAAAATTGTCAAAATTTTGTAAGTCGAAACCAGATTTCTGTACCCATTATTGAAAAAAGTAAAACTCAACCAATTAGTGTTCATTTCCATAAATTGAAATATATTTCTTTAACCAGCTGGGGTTTTAAAAACCAACTCATATACAGTAGATATTAAAAACGGATTTAAAATCTAGAAAAGCTTCCATGACAATTTATTGTCACATATTGTTTTGAATAGAAAAAGTTATTTACTGTCATAGATTCAGAGAAGAATTTGAAAAGGCGATAAAAAGTCACTTCATTTATATTCATAGATATTTTCCTTTTAAGTATTAACTTACTATTTTTATCAAACATTTTGATGTGCATGCTGCTACTCTACTAGCTATATTTTTGTCATCGTCTGTCAAATTGTTATTGTTGTTTTTTTTTTTGTTAAACATGTAAAAGGCTCTGCCGTATAAAAATGATAATAAATAAATAAATAAAACAATATTTATATGGTCTGTAGGGAACCTGATGTTTAAGTCTGTGACTTGCAACTGGAGAAAGGTATTTCAAATATCTCTGCTGCCGACTTATTTCATCTTCAAGCCGCAAGCATATTATTTACTGGTTCAATTTTTAGAATGTATAAGAGTTTATGTAAAACTTACATTTGTTTAAAACTCGATTCTGATGACAATATTTGAACACACAAATTCATTTAAAGCCTTTATTTAGTTTATCAACGCGATATGCAAATATTGCACAGTATTTCAAATACACAAAGTAAGCAAAAAGATATGACACAACATTATAATAATTTCAAGACAGATTTCTGTCTGAAAGTTTTCGCCGATGTTACTAAACTAGCCAGCGTTAGTCAAACATTTAATACAGCTTATAAATTACTCCCTTAAGTAAAAAACTATCATCGTTAAAATTTAACTCTTTTTATAATACAACAAAAGCTGCAGTTAATTCCAGGAGCTTTTTTAAAATTTACCCAGCGTGAAGATCCCAGGGCCTGTGATGAATATCATTTCTTTAAAATGTTATGTTGTGCTTCCGCCGTGAGTTTATTAATTGCGAATCGGAGGACGGGGAGTTGGCAGAAAGCAGATGTCCTGGCTGCGCAACATTAGAGAGTGGACCGAAATGAGGACAGCGGATGACCTGAGTGATCGCCAACGTCGGAGGACCTGACATGGCACAGGAAGAATTGGTACAGTCTTATGATATAAAAATTAAACATGAAATTTAGTTTATCTATTTTTTTATCTAAACCCTCACTCCGTGTCCCAGGTGGGGTAGGCCGAAAGAACGGGATGCCTTATTGATATATCTTAACATATTTATTTCGCTTCTTCCACATTCATCCAATTATTGTCCCACACCACACACAACCGTGTTAGAGAATTTACCTACATTGAGTTAACTGACTAGTTAATATGTTAATCGTTAATACGATTCTTTGTATAAAATAATTATTAACTATTTTGTCTGTGGTAAAGTTATTATTATTATTAATTCGACAGTCCAGTTCTATAACTCAACAAGTACAAATCCCAGAACACAAAGATCAAGATGGAACTTCGTATATTCTTCTGCATTAGTTTTTAATTCACTGCCATAAGTATAAGAAATGCCAAAAACGTAGCCGCCTTCGCAAAAAATATAAAGAAACATAATATAATCGATGGACGCGAATGAGAATGATTTTGAGACCATAATGAAAAGTGGAGATTATGTAATTTGAAACAAGTGTTTCTTTCTACTATAGATTATTGATTCCGAGAGAGACGTCTTTCTCGGAATCTATAATCTATAGTAGAAAACACTTATTTCAAATTACATAGGTAATTATGGAATTCTACTTCGTGTGCACCGACACAATTAATGAAAAGTGGAGAATTATGGAGTAAAAAAGTGCACTTATATACCAACTATTTTTTTTTTCATTGATTTGGATTGAAAAATAGAAAATTAGCTTACTGCGAAAGGTGTATAAGGTTATACTTGGGGTTATAGCATAAACCCAGATACATCTTCTTTTAAAAAAATACAAAATAAAATAGTGCATATTATATAGCCATATTATATAGACTATTAGGAATTTCCTGGAGAGACCACATCACAAACGAAGAAGTTCTTCAAAGAATCGAAGGAGGAAGGCACCTGCTCAAGATTTTGTCAGAAAGGCGTGCAAGGTGGATCGGCCATGTAATACGACAAGAAGGCCTCTTGCATGCCGTAATGGAGGGTATGACCGAGGGGACAAACTCTAGGGGACGCCCACGCCGAGAGTACCTGGAGGACCTGTTGGTGGACATGCGCTGCTCATCATATGCAGATTTCAAAAGAACCGCACAAGACAGGGAGGAGTGGAGGAGAAGAATTAAAGAGATAATTGCTGCAAACCAATCCCAGGATTGAAACCAGAGAGAGAGAGTGAATCGCTCCTCTTATACCAACCAGCTTTGTGTTGATTGGAGACGAAAAACTATTCGGAAGCAAAACAAAAGTTGTATTTTAGGTTTACTGTCGTGACTGAATATTTTTTTTTCTTGAATACAATTGAATAGTAATGAAAAAAAAACTACGAATTGAATTGCAATTTTCGTTTTCATTTTCGACTTGTTGCGTTATGGAGCTGAACAGTCGTTATTAATTTAAGTACAGTCGATTCCGCTTAATTGGGACACATCGGGACTTGGGCATTTTGTCCCAATCAAGCGACTGTCCCAATTAAGCGAAGTTCATATTTTTTTTTTCATTAATTTATTTGGTCTTGGCAACTAAGGCCATTAACCAGTAATACACATATAAAATAACAATGCATATTTTTTTTCAATAATTTTATTTTAAAACCTCTCGAAAACTGTAAATCACATATAGGTAATATAAATTATCATATAAATTACAAATATGTACCTAATATAAACTTTCAAGAAAAAAAAATTTTAATTAAAATAATAAATGGGTAGGTACATACAATTTAATTCAATGCAAAAATGAGAATTCTTTGTAAATATTTTTTTCTTGAGAATATGTGTAACATAATATGTGCTGTGATCTTAAATTTATTAAATTTACTGTCCCAATTAAGCGGAATGTTGTCCCAATTAAACATATAAATTTAATTGTTCTAGTGTTTTCAGTTTATAATAATTCAAAATGGATTACCACAAAGTTACACTTGAAAATATCGAATATATAAATTTACTGTTGGTTTCTTGGTTTGGTTTCTGTTCTTTGAGATTTGTCCCAAATAAGCGGTGTCCCAATTAAGCGGAATCGACTGTATTATTTTGTGTAGGTAAGTACTGTATTGCATTGTTATTGTTTGCCAGTTTAGTGTCATTTAACATCTCATGAATTATTCATATAATCGTATTATTATTATTATTATAACTTCAGAACTGTACGTACATATTATAAATGGTCCTGCACAAAGACTCATAATAGTAGATAGACTCAGCATCGCTAGACAAACCACCGGTTTCATAATATTAGAAAGAATTTTTATTTTTGCGGAAAATAATGCGAGTAGGAACCATAGTATCTTATATACGAGGCGGCAGAATTGCCATCCACACTTCTCAGCATTATACAACCAGATAAGTCTCCATATGATCAGTCATGGTCACACAAAAACTTAATAGTCTAATGCCGGGAAAAATTCACCTATCCAGATATACAGGATATCAAAGGATTAGGCTCAGAACGCGGGTTCAAAATACAAGCATTGTGCCTGAAATAACTTTTTTACAATAATACAAGTGTTTATTATAGCTGGAAGATATTGCCTCCAGGCAAAAAGCTCGCCAATTGCTCATGATTTTTTTTTTCTGATCAATAAAGTGTTCTTATTATTATTATTATTATTATAATAGATTTTTGAATTTTAATGTACAAATTAACCGGTAAATCTAATTATTGTAAATTATTTATTAAAGTTATTTATTAGTTATTTAAAGTTATTTATTTATTAAGTTCGTCGGTAGCCTGGAGGTAGAGTCTCGGCTTCTAGAACAAGGGGTCCGTGGTTCGATCCCAGGTGCCGGCAAACTCCCCTTTCACGGCACAAGCTTTTAGCTTAGTGTGAAAGGTGTATAAGGTTGTATTTGGGTTTATTACAAAAACCCAGATATATATTTAAAAGAAAAAAAAAGATTTCGGAGTTACCCCTGTAGCTGACACGACTAAAGGTATTATATAAACGGACCTAGAATGCCAAATATTTTTTATTTCTCCTGCTAGTTCTGTATATTTACATATTTTTTCTGCAACGGTTGTTTGTATATTATGTGTATTTGGGACAGCGATGTCTATTAGGTACGTTATTTTATTACGTTTATCATGTAATACTAAATCGGGTATTTTGCCATTTCGGACTTGAGATTTTTTTTTTAGTAATAACCATAGTTACACATAGTACCTAATAGCATTTTGAAATTTCGGACATTAAATAAAAGTGAGTTTTGGCTGGTTCCGTAAGAATTAAAGTCTCTTTAAATTTTCGCGGGAAAATAACTTGCAATAGTTCTTGTTTCGTTTTATGGCAATGCACCCGTAATCGAGTGAATTATATATAAACTTGCAATAATAAACATCGTCAATTTTTTACGCGAAAATTAAGAGAACCTTTTTATGGAGCCTGTTCAATCCTAGAAAGGTTTAATAAATACAATTTGATACCTCTGAATAATTAAAAAAAAATACTTTTAAATTGTTTTGGTGTGTTTGGTTTTCGATTCATTATCCTGGTGGGGCATCCTTAGAATTTCTATATCAATGATTCTACACGTCTCGAATACAATATTGTCTATGCTCCTTAAATAACAGAGTTGGAGTTAGTTTCTAAGTGTTAAAAGAACTTCATTTTCGACGAATTGGATGTTTATTTATTTATTCATCATATATTAATTTGCAATGTTAACTACAATCATAGAAAAACAACAAAATGTATTAAAGACATAACAGAAACAAAAAACATTACATTACTATCTAAATATAGTCCGAGTATTCCAGTTAATAGGTAAATTAATTTCAAACTTTTTTTTTTCAAAAAGATATATCTGTGTTTTGTTATAAACCCAAATACAACCTTATACACCTTTCACAGTAAGCTAATAAAAGCTTGTGTCGTGAAAGGGGAGTTTGCGATCGAACCACGGTCCCCTTGTTCACGAGGCCGAGACTCCACCTCCAGGCTACCAACGAACTCATTGTTTTTGTTTGCTAATCTGTTGGAAAGACTATAATGATGGTATGAAGGGAAAAAAACTATAATTTTCCTCTGAGAACTGCTACTAATATGCCACTCGTCCAGGATTTATTAATTTTTATTGGGACGAAGAAGATGACTTGTATATTTATTACTCGCAGTTAGACCACTGGCTACCCCACTTGTGGGAAATGCCGTAACGATATTAGGTATATATGTACATGTAAAAATTGACCAAAAAAAGTAATATTCGTAGCTCCGAATCTGCTGCAAAATTTTCTCTGATGAATAATCCTCGCGATGTCTTCCTTATGCTGTGTATTTTGTTGCATTTCGCCTCAGGTATTTTTTTCTCATATTTTAATTAAAAATGGGGGGTGCGCTATGCTGCTGTTTTTATAGTTCATTTTATGTCGTCGTCCCAAACTAAAAGGGAGGATTAGATTTGCCCCCAGGGAAGGGTTTGCTCTATTGGAGAGATGAATATTAAAAGAAATCCCCATGTTTTTAATTTGTGTGTGTTTTTTTTATATCAACCCTTCATTTTGACTGTCTGAATCAGTATGATTTTTTAACCGATGAATTCAAGACAATTACCTATGCGTATTAATCAGTAAACAAACAGTGAAGCACCAGGCAAAAATTGGTCTCCCACTCTTTTCAGTATGTTTTTGAGTGTTCTGTAAAAAGCAAGTAATTGAAAAAATTCAAACATTTGACATCTCAAATTCAGCGATGAGGTTTAGATATATATTTAAATTTTTTATGTGTTTTTACAATGTTAATGCATGTTTAAACATTTTTTTCTTCCTTCATCTTTTTATTTGATAAAATAGCTCAAATTTGTGTTTATCAGTTGGTAAGAAAGGGATCTTAATTGGTTTGCTCGTAGTTGTAAATTAATTGTTATATTTTTATAACTGTATGATCACCAAACATTTAGTTGACATTTTATACTCTCACTCCATTGTTTCATTTTTTATGATTTGATTTGATTCGATTCCCAATTTTGTTTTGTTCTTTGCCAAATTGTTGTTCTCGTCTCTCCAACTGTGTTGTGAATGAGAATATTATGTTTTTTTTTCAATGTATAATATAATATGTAAAAGATATATCTGGGTTTTGCTTGTTATAAACCCAAATACAACCTTATACACCTTTCACAGTAAGCTACTTAAAGCTTGTGTCGTGAAAGGGGAGTTTGCCGGCACCTGGCATCGAACCACAGACCCCTTGTCCACGAGGCCGAGACTCTAACTCCAGGCTACCGACGAACGTAGGTATGTATAAATAAATAAAAAAATTACAAATTAGACTACTTCAAAATAGCATTGTATGTACAGGTTTAGTTTTAAAAAAAGGAGCATTTTTATATTTGTCCACATTTGATGCCAAAACACCAATATACTTTAATGTTTCTATACACTATATAGTTTCGTATTTAAAATGTATGCACAATGTAACTACCGAGTTAAGTGCGTTCATAGAGTGATGTCTTTACGTTTAATAATAAAGTTATTATTACTATTATTTAGGCGCGACACTAACATACTTATGAAGATATCTACCTATGAACCAGGGAGACAATTTGCAAAGTGCTCCATTAAATTTTACGACTCCCACTTCTGGAAACTTCTGTAAGGGATCTCTTAATATTATTATTATTACCATTACTTAATATTATAAAGTGTAAGTAAAGAAATGTGAGGAAATAGGTAAAATTTCAATATATAATAAAACTCTTAAGATAAAGTATCGTGTTAGTATGAATGTGTGTTTGTTTACACACCTCATTCAAAGTTTTACAAAGTAAATAAATAATTATAAGCAAACTTCATTTCGTAAAATTATTAATTTGTCTGTTAAACAAGCAGGGTGTAGCCGTACATTATTATCAGGGGCGTATAAACCTTTTTCTTTAGGGAAGGGCAGAAGTTTTGGATTATCTTTTGTTACGAAGAGCCTGATAAATGTTTATGGACCTTTTTTGGTCTCACGATTTGGTTGTTTGATATACTCGTACATGCAAAATTTAGACCCCCCCCTTGTCGTCAAATTTTCATTCTGGTAGATACGTACACAAATTTGAAATGTCTCACGATCTCATTATTATACCACAATTTTAGAACTACCTTATCTATTATTCTAACCTCTAGGAAGAGTAGCTTCCCACTTCAATACCCTCAAAAGATTAAAAATGTCTATGAATGGGTAGGAAGACCGTATAGGTACTAGATATTCAGAGGACATGAGACAAACTACAGGATATTTTCAGTATCGAAAATTGTGAAAGATCAAAGATAAGAAATATGTTCCAGGATGTTTTATAGAAAAAAGCTGAAGAAAATAATATCTTTAGTTTCCATGGCAGTTCCATTACCGAAAAATTCTCAACATGGAATATACAATAAAAAGCTTTTTAAAAAAGTAATAACAAAAACCTTAAACACTGATAATATCATTCGATAAATACACAATTATAATTTTTCAGAAGACTAAGAATAAGAAAGTCTTGCCCATAAATATTTTTTTTAACTTATTTTAAAATCATTTTATTCAAATCTTTTTTTTTCTAATTGGTTTCTTCAAAATATATTACGAGTTTACCTACTCTTAACTTTGCAAACAGTATATTCGCCGTTTTTTTTTTAAACTAATACTTATTATGACTGACAGCGATTCACATGTTACATAATAATTATCATTTCTAAAATACGCATACGGTGAACGATCAAAACTTGAAAGTGCCAACCCTACAGTTAAGCCTTAACTGTATTTAGGTGTCTAATTTAAATTAATTTGGAGGTAGGTACTTCATATAATTCAGAGCCCTTTATAGTTACACTTCATATTTACAATTATCATCTTGTATTATGTACGTAGGTACTCCCCAGAATGTATTCGGGAAGTGAAAAGAGACATAACATGTAAAATGTAAGTGGAATTATGACGAGTAAAAATTAAAGCAGGGATGTCAAAATAATACAAGCGGGCCGAATATGATTATTTTGGCCCGCAATTAAAAAACAAAAACCCCGTGGAAATTCTGGTAAAGAACATGTCTCCCACTCTTTTCTGTTAGTTTTCGAGTGTCCTGTAAGATGCAGGTATTCGTAAAATATCACGTTTAAGATATTTAACACTTTATTTCAGTGATGAGGTTAACACCCATCCAAAATGTCTTTGAGAGGACTCCTTGCATGTTTGTTACGTGCAATGGGTCCACAGGCTATCTCACTGTTAGAAAATGTCGTGATGGTACCAAATTAAAGAAAACTTGACTACGGGCCAATTTTTTTTCCTAAATTTTGAATTCTATAAAAATATTATAGGTACAATTACTATGTAGCTGATCCCGCAAACGTTGTTTTGCCATAAACATTATTTCTAGATTAATAATATCGCTATTAAAAATTAGGAGTTGATTGTAGAATGGTGAGAATTTAGGACTGTATGTATTTTTAATGCCTCATCATAAAAAAATAAAAAAAATTTTTTTTCCAAAAAAAAAAAAAAAAATGTATTCGGGGTGGACCACCCTTAACTTTTAGGAGTATGAAAAATAAATGTTGGCTGATTCTCAGACCTACCCAATAAGCACACAAAATTTCATCAAAATCGGTTAAGCCGTTTCGGATGAGTATGATAACAAACACCGTGACATGAGATACTTATATATTAGATATAAAATTTTCTGGCAATGGCAGGTATTTGTAAAAAGATATTTGAATTTTTTAAATAAATAAGAATAAATTTGATTTTTTTGTTAACCAAGCGATGTGATTTGTAACTCATCCCAAATTTCTTATATTTTTTTATGACGAGAAATGTTCAGAACATAGTCAGCTGGCTACCACATTTATGGGAGATCCTGTGGTGATATAAACATAAAGAGGATTACTCCACTTTGTCCCGCTCATAAAAAGAAACACATTGAATTCGGCCCGCTAATCAAAAAATCGCTAAGTTAAAAAGGAACAGGTAGGTATATCGGGGAAAGTTGATACAATTTTTGCCTTTTAATGGAATTGCGGTATTAAGTTATAATAGGTAGATAGTAAAAGCTTTATATGCGTCCCAGTTTGATGAAATTATATGGGAGGAGGTACAACTCACCTCATCATCCCCTATCATTGCAAATTTGCTTATTTACGATGCTATTTCGAAGTCGTCAAATTTGTAATTTTTGAAGATAAATACTCACCCTTTTTTGGACTACCTCTCTACTATGTATTTATATAAATTGCTGTTTTTATTAATGAAATAAATAAATGGTTCGAGAGCGTAATGAACAACTAAGCATGCAGATTTTTTTTTGTTTCTAGTTCTACAAAACTACATTTTTTAAAATAGTCAGGTCCTATGATTTTTTTTTAATAAAATATTATTATCTTAAAGAAACAGTGTTTCGCTCATAAGATAACAAAGAAATATGTTCATTTACAACAACAAAAATTCGTACAAATATACGGTGTATTGTGAGCGAGGATCATTCATAAAACGTATTAACAAAAAGTGCTATTAAATTGACCTAAGTAGATGCATATCATCACGCCGCTTCCCACACGGGGTTTGCAGAAGGGATCGAACGCCACTTCCTTCTATCCTTGCACACATCTTTCGCTTCCGTCATTGTCATACAATTGTCATGCACGTTCTCATGTTCAATGTACTCAACACGTGGCCGTCCTGTAGGATTTGCTTTAGGTGATCTTGCCATTTGATCCTCAGACATCCACGTCTCCGAGCACCATTTCTCTCAGCCAAATGTATTTTCTTGGTCATTCTGTCCTCATTCATTCTTCTCACACGCCCAAACTATCGTAAATTATTTACATTCATCTACATGTAACTACACCAACTTTCATTCCACATTCCTTTCGTATATCACTGTTAAGCCCACGATATCTCAGACTTTTACCACACATCCTTCTCAAAGATCTCATTTCTACCGCATTTATGCCACTTTCATCCTTCTTAAACCATATCCACGTCTCACTTGCATACATAAGTGTAACATATTACTAATATTAAATCGATATAGCCGTTTCCCTTATTATTACCAGCATTATAATAACCACCTTTGGCACTTTAGCAAAGTAATATAGGGCTTATTTAGTATGCCATGTGGCATATCTACTGAATATACCGTGCCTGGCCTGAACTCACTACAAAATTAATTATGTATCAAATACTATTTATTTTATAATTGTTTAAGATATGGTACCATTATTGCCATATTATGAGTAAACGGCGCGGCGTATGTATACTAAGTACGTATAGTTATAAAATTGCAGCACACTCCTCTATAGCCTTATGGCTAGAGCACTTGACTCGTAACACAGAATTGCTGGGTTCGATTCCTAGCAAGTGAGGTTGGTTAGACGAAGTTGCTATACAAAAGTATAAATATGAGAGAAGCATAAGAGAGATAGATAAAATTGGTGAACGTTACAATGGTGAAGAATTATGATATTTGATAATGGAGGATAAAAGGGTTCCATTTGCAGCGCACCACTACCCTCTCTGTCACTCCCCCATAGGGGCTATGGTTAAGGTTGCGGGTTACGCCGATAATTCATATCTTATTTCGGTGACTTTCAATTAAAAATGATTTATTTAAAATAATATTGGCGCGTCTAATTATTTTTGGGGTGCCCTGTATTAAAACAGAGTCACCTCTAGGAAGGATTTTTAATGATTTAAAAATGAGTTTTTGACTATGGGATTTTTAATCAAAATAAGTATTTAGTGTTGGTTCTATTCGAGAAAGACATCATTATTCTTTTATTAATTATTATCAACATCCTATGAAGACGAAAATATTTTCTTTTGTTAAATACTGTATTCTTATTTTGAACATCGGTACTAAAAATTAAAAAAAAGCATCGATTTATTTTCTTTAGAGGTAACAAGTACCTATAACTTGTTTGAAAGTGAAAATTTCGAATCCAAACAAATTGAACTCACAAACGAACGAGTTTTATCTGTCCCATTATTTTCCTATGATACATTTTAAAAAAATATTAAAAAAGTGCGGCTATTTCGAACTTATTTTCAAATTGGCATGCAGTTACAGAGATAGGTATTCAAATAAAAGAAAATCTTAATTTTTGTTGCTAAATTTCTGCCAAAATCAACCATAGATGTGTATTTGATTATCAAACATTACCGGGTTAGTTGGAAGACATCGCATTTTAGCGATAAACTCACCCTCTGTACATTGAATTGTAGGTATTGTTTTATTTTGTAATATTGTAACCAATTTACAGTGAAGAATAAAATAAATGCTGAGATTAAAACAAATATGTTGTTAACAATATCGATTTTTGTTGAGAGAGACGTCTTTCGCCTTTTGTATTTCAAAGACATTTTCAATCGAACCTCTCAATCAAAAATCAATAAAATGGAATAAAACATTAGTTTTTCATTTCATTATTGAATTCTACTGCTTAAACACCGACACGGTGAATGGTAATTAAATATCATAGTTGTGAATCGAGTAATAATAAAATAAAATTAGGAATATAACTGTGTTGAAAAACACAAAAATAAGTTGGTGAGTAAATTTTAAAAGTTGAACACATGTTACGCTTATGTAATGCGAATTATTATAATTTGATATGGTGTGCAGTGTGTTGTAATTTTGTACGATGTCTAATTTAAAACGTTATAATTTGATACGATAGTGGTGTTGTAACTGTGTATTAAAGGTTAAAGCCGTATATATTATCTATATATTATTATAAATAAATAAATAAATATCTGGAGCTGGTCCTGTACGTTTTCCGAAAAATATTCTATACGAGCTGGTACAGAGTGTCAAATAACATCTGAGAGATTGGTCTAAGGATGAATTATTGCCCAATATTTTATACAAACAAAGTACCTACTTATTCTCTGCCAACTTTATTAGCAGCCAGATATATAAAGTAGATACCAAGTGATCTAACATGAAAAGTAGGTTATTTAGTACATATTGTACTTAGAAGGATTTTACTCCAAACCTAGATAATAAAAATCAATATCCCATAATGCTTATCGATGTTATTTTTACAATCAATTAAGTTATATGAGGTAACTTTTTCACTTTGGTTTCCTATATTCTTTTTTGTTAATTTTATTATTAACTTTGATTGTTTGGGTAAGTATGAACTTACTTTTTTTTGTTGTTTAAAAGCGCTCTCTAGCAAAAACGGTAAAATATTCAATTTTCAACAAATTAGATAGAAAACCTCTCAAAACTTGGTGATAACTACTTTGCTTGCATTATATATGTTTATGTACATATATGTCTGTGGTGTGCTGTTGATGATAAACAAAAAAAAATAAATTGAATCGTCGGATATACGGTCATTTTTGTCTAGCACGCAAGAGATGTTTTATAAGGAGACAAACAGAAATATGAAATATGTTAGTGCTCTAACAGCATGTATTCTGATCACCTGGCCATTCACGTGTGTATGATATATCGTTATATGATTTAATTCCCCATATCTTACCACTTCCTACCTTCCATACCTTTCCACGTTCTTACCTCCTCTTCCTATGGGAATTCCACGCTGAAATTCCATCGCGTAATTCCATTGTCGCTGCACGCTATGGTCTCAAGGAGGTGTCTAGAGAAAGCTGTAGGTATGAAATTACAGGACACCTCATGGGACGGTGGAGCTTACTGGAGAAAGCTATTATACTGTTATTATTTATAGGAATTCTATCAAAGCTTTTACAGGTACTTTAGTAAGTTTATTTTAGGATAACGTACAATAAAGACTCTCCTTGAATTTTCAATTTTACAGCTTACTTGAATTATTTTTACACTTGCATTTGTGGTCCATTGAAGTACTAGAACCTACGTTTATTTTACAGGATATAAAAATCCATGGTTTTAATTTACTTATTGAGATAGACATAAACAAAGAGAGAAAGCTTTATTCCATTCATAAAATTTATTACCAACAGAATCATAATAAGTATTTAATATTTAAAAAAAAAAACTTAAAATTCTACACCATTGACGAGCTTTTCAAGACTTTTTTGCTTTTGTAGAACCGAACCCAGTTCTCTCATTTGAAAATCCGAGACTTTACCACCAGTCAACCGACTAGTTCGAAATTTCCGTGATGAACATTGATAAAAAAGATATTCAAATCTTTCCATCTTATAGTGGCACAGAGATGACAATCTGCGTGTTTACTACTTGCAATAATCCACTGGCTACTTCACTTGTGGGATATACCGTGATAATATACTGGCTACTTCAATAATCCACTGGCTACTTCACTTGTGGGATATACCGTGATCAGTAACAATAAACCTTTGAACGCTAAAAGACGTATTTTGCGAAATTTTAAAAATACTTTTATGTTAATTGCAACAACTATATTTGTTTACCGAATAAAAATAAAAATAAGCGCTGACTATATTATACTTATTACACTTATACATACATATCGGTGTACGTGATACAGGGTGTATCGGGATGACTAGTCCCTTCGACAAATCGATGATCACGCCGCGATCACCGGTGGAGACTCTGCATACTGGACTCAAAACACCCAGAAAAGAAGAGGCTCAAAAAAAGGAAAGCGAGGAAATGCTCCTGGAATACAGGGGGCGAATAAATTCCATAAAAGCTATGTTGAACGAGGGCAAAGGAAAGCTGTCGGCATCAAATAAGGATTCTATAATTGAGGAATTGGAGTTCATGCATGATACGTTTGTGTCGGTTATGATAACAAACTCTGGAATGAGAGGTAAGGTGTCTGCCTTGAACCAGGTGGTGCAAAACTTTAGCAAGGAGAGTGACACAGAATACCCTGTAGCTGAACAACAAGCGACGAGTCATGCCTCGCTGAGGTATTCTCATCCGGGTACTGAGAGAGGATACTCTATTATTATTCGTTCTGTTGATAACCGGATGACTCCTGATGAGGTGGAAGAGCTCATAAAGAGGAACCTTAATGTAGCTTCACTTGGCGTTGCGGTGACTCGAGTGAAGAAGATGCTGCGGGGCAACTACCTGATCGTAACATATCCTAGAGAAAATGATGCAGAATTACTAGTGAAAATGATCAACGAAAGATTCTCTAAACAAATTACAGCTGAAAAATTAAAAAAGAAGAAACCACTTATCATGTTAATGGGAGTTTCATCTAACTATGAGGTTGAGGATCTATTCACCGATATCCAGGCCCAAAATCCTGACCTTAGGGACTCAATCGGGCCTGATGACATGAAAATGAAAAAGATTGTAAGACTGAAACACAGACGAGATGAGGTGCACCTGCTGGTGGAGACCGCACCTCAGGTGCGACGACTACTCACTTCTAAGAAAAAACTATACATAGGGTACCAAAGGATCAGCGTGAAGGATGCGGATCCAGTGATGACTTGCTACCACTGTCTGGGGGCTGGACATTCATCGGTGTCTTGTCTAAGAAAAACGGAGCCTCCCACATGCTCGCATTGTTCGGGGGGACACCACCTCAACGAATGTGATAAAAAGAACAGACCTCCTGAGTGTATAAACTGCAGAAAATATGCAGAAAGAATGAATAAGACAGTTGATACGAATCACAGTGCCATGGACAGGCAAAAATGTGGCTACTATCTGTATAGGCTAAAACTGGCTCAAGAAAAAATAGACTACTGACTCATCATGGCAAAGTATCTCATTATGAAAATACCCTACCTTGAAATTTACGGCAATGATTATTGTGTACCTACGTGTATTGTTAGTTATATTAAGATATCGATTTCAGTGAATTCAGTGCTAATATTAAAATGCTGCTATGATGGTGTTAAATTATTATTTTTGTTAATATTAAAATATTGTCACAAATATGATATACTCGTACACTATCGAGTAGGTATTGAGTTTACAGGTTGTGGTGATAATATTATAATAATGATATTATTATTGGTAATATTGATATGTTGCAAATGTAGTATGTACTATCCACTATGTATTGTGTGTACTGGTGGTTGTTTTATGTTCTTTTGTACTACAGTGGAACTCTGGTATATGATACCTAACAATGTAACTATTTTTATTTGCATGTCTGGTGCGCTCAGAAATGATATTAACCATGATACATTACTAGCGTTTGTGTTCTTATTAATGAATATTGGATATTATGAAAATCATATGATGAATGGTTGCGAATGTGAATATGAGTATTTGATGTGTTCACGCGCAATTAAGAATGAGTGTAGTGTCTGTATATATATGATAAATGTTTGTTTGACTGGGGCGAGCTGGAGTAATATAGCTCATGTGGTCCTGTGGTATTATTTGTCTTTATTAATGAATGTAGGCTGTTATGTAAGACACGTGCTGAGTGAGTGCGGATGTAAACATGAATTCTTTGTGTACCCATTCATAGACGTCGGCAAGAATGTCATATCTAACCTTTTGAAAATGATATATTACCGATATTTGCTTAATCACTGTATCTGTTTGTCTGATTGTAGCTTTTTCGACGGTATAATTATATGGCTGAGATTGACATTGGTTACGGTGGTACTATTGTACCTTTTACATGGAGCTGTGCGGGCACTCTACTGCGTGCTGATTGGTGTGAGGTATCTTTTTTTTTTTTTTTTAAAAAAGATATATCTGGGTTTTGAAATAAACCCAAATACAACCTTATACACCTTTCACAGTAAGCTAAAAGCTTGTGTCGTGAAAGGGGAGTTTGCCGGTACCAGGGATCGAACCACGGACCCCTTGTTCACGAGGCCGAGACTCTACCTCCAGGCTACCGACGAACTCGAATCTTATGGAACATAAACGCTATGCTGAGTGTATGGTAAGAGAATGGCTTTACTACAAAAGGTTAACGTGTTCCCGTGAACGATGCATAGTTGATTTGGTAATATTTGCTTACTGCGTGCCATCTTTTTCCCGTGTGAAGCCTGATTTGTGTTGTGCTCCGGACTACTATTGTCGGCACTCGTATGCATGTGCTATGATATACATTTTTATATTCGGCTACTATATATAGAGAGATAATATGGATATAGTACTATTCAACAGATTGTCGATTTCAGTTACCTATACAAGATGATCATAATTACTGTTATTTGCTTGTAAATTATAAACGGCGATTTTTTGTTCGATAACATAGATAATACATATAAAATAGATGAATATGTATGTGACACTGTTGAAGACTGTAACAATGCATTGCGTGGAGGTCATCACGACTTCCTAGTGCTGCAAATGAACATACGAAGTATCAGAAAAAAACTTTGATGAATTTTTACTGTACCTAAATCAATTGGAGCCTGCTCCGGGTTGTGTGGTACTGACGGAAACATACACTAATGAATTGGAGTGCAACATACCCTGCTATACGAGTTACTGCACTAATCGCATAATTAATAAAAACAGCGGTATTGCGGTGTATGTGCATAATAGATATTCTAATATTATTGTCAAAGAAGATACTAATATTGATTTGTGCGACTGTCTCCGACTACAGGTTGACATCGGTGGGTCTTTAAGGGTACAAATCATTGCTATTTATAGAACTCACGGTTCTGCTATGAGTGATTTTATTACTCAACTGAGACACAGCCTGCTGAATACTCATAATATCATGACAGTTATTGTAGGCGATTTTAACATAAATATAGCTGATAACTCTGTTTGTAACCTGAAGGATGAGTTTCTTAGTATGATGGCTGAGCAAAACTATAAATCGTGTGTAAACAACTACACCCGGGAGGTCCCTGGACAGCAGCCTTCTTGTATAGATCATGTGTGGTGTAACGTCAAGCATACTGAAATAGTTAGGAGTGTTGTATGGAGGATAAATGTTACTGATCATTATGCGTGCCTCTTTAGAATACAACTCAAAGCCACAAAAAGAATAACATATCCAACACCTAAAGAGATTACTAAAGTCAATTACAATAATTTAATAGAATATGCTAAACAATTAAATTGGAGCCAATTGTATAATACTACCGATGTCGACATTATGTTTAGGTATTTTGAAGATATGTTAGCACATTGCGTAAATCTTGCATCCCATAAAACGGGCTTGTCTTGCAATAACAAAACTAGACGGCTGAAACCATGGATCACGCGGGGATTGTTGGTATCGGTTAGGCATAAACAGAAGACATTCATACTTACCAAAAGATACCCCAACAATGAAGGTCTACTAAAATATTACAAAAAATATAGAAATCAATTATGTTTACTAATTAGAAAGTCAAAAAACGAATATTTTGCTGAAAAGATTAGGTATTCCCAAAATGATAGTAAAAAGATTTGGTCGACAATAGATGAGGCGACAGGTAGAGAAAAGAAAAAGGTAGATATAAAATACATCAACGACGGAGTTGTTCGTATTCATGTGTCGGACAGGCCGGAAGTAGTAGCTAATATGTTTAACAAACATTTTTCTAGTGTCGGAAACAATCTTGCTGAAAGAATTCTCTCGGGTGGTGCCTGCCCTTCTGTCTGCCCGACGATTGCTGACAGCGGGGCAAGTTGCTCGATTGCATCTTTTGAAGAAGTAACACAAAGCGAGATCGAACGTATAATCACAGGTATGAAAGGGGATTCTGCTCCTGGCTTCGACGGGATCACAAAAAAGATACTAACTACAATAAAACCGTGTATCATTGAACCGTTAACATATATCATAAACGTTTGTCTAAAGACTGGAATTTTTCCTCAAAATTATAAAACTGCAATAGTTACACCCATTTTTAAGTCTGGTGAACGTGGAGAATTAAATAATTATCGTCCAATCTCGCTTGTCTCATGCATTGCCAAGATTATTGAGAGGATCATTAAGAACAGGTTATTGGATTATCTTACCAAGAACAATATTATAAATAAGGGGCAGTTTGGTTTTATGCCCGGCCTGGGAACTAGTGATGCCATATCTGCTTTTACTTCTGAGGTTTACGGTGCCCTGGATGCTGGTGAGAAATGTGCGGGAATATTCATCGACCTGAGAAAAGCTTTCGATAGTGTATCACATAACTTAATGATTGCCAAATTGAAAAACATCGGAGTTACGGGTAAAGCTTTATCACTCTTTGAAAGCTATCTTAAGGATCGAAGGCAGGTTACTAAAGTCAATTGTACTTTCAGTCGACCGGAGACTTCGGAATACGGGATCCCACAAGGGACGGTCCTGGGACCGATTTTGTTTGTCATTTATGTAAATGATATGTTCTCCCTCCCCATTAATAGTAGAATAATTGCTTACGCGGACGATACGGTGCTTATTACTAAAGGTAAAACATGGCTTGAAGTTGAACACATTGCAAATAGTGATATGGTTGTATTAAAAAGTTGGTTTGATCGAAACCTCTTATCATTGAACACGGAAAAAACTGCGCTTGTTCCATTTGCCGTTAACCGATCCGGTGAACCCTCAGGTCTAAGCGTGTGTGTCCACTCATCGCAATGCGGGAACACCCAGTAAGACAGATCTTGTGCGAGACTTAGTTCACTAAAAGAAATAAAGTACCTCGGAGTTCATATCGATACTAATATTAAATGGAAAACACACATTGAGAAAACCGTTAAAAGGCTGAGGAAACTGATTTACATTTTTCTAGAACTCAGAAATTTTCTCCATGAGGCCCACTTGAGATCTGTGTACTTTGCGTTGGCTCAGTCAGTGATCCAGTATGGTATCATTGGCTGGGGGGGAGCATATCCGACCAACTTGGCACCACTGTGTATAGCTCAAAGGCTGTTATTAAAAATAATGTTTAAGAAGCCCATTGACTACCCGTCGAGAGAGCTATATTCAGAGGCAAAAGTTTTAACGGTCGACAGCTTATACGTGCGGTCTGCGATACTTCAGGTGTTCAAGGAACATAGGACTTCTCCTGTGAGACGAGAAATATCAAACAGTAGAGTCTTAAGACTAATAAATAAATTGCCCATACCGTTGTGCAGGAAGGATATAGCACAGCGGCACTATTCATACCTAGGAATAAAACATTTCAATGAACTACCCAGTGAAGTGCGATCCGTTCTTTGTTATGAGAGATTCAGGGGATGTGTAAGGGAATATGTTGTGAAGACAAATATGAATACAATGTGAAATGCGATTGATAGTGATGTGATTCTAGGGTGGGAAATGATTTATAAGAAGTGAAATTTCGCATGTCTTGTATTTTTGGTTTATTTTTTCTGATAGATATGTGTGTGTGTGTTTGTGTGGGTGTGTGAGGGTGTGTGTGTTGGATGGTGTGTTTTTGGGTTAGAATGAATTGTGGTATGTGTTGGTGAGTCTTTGTGAATGATGGATGGTGAGATAATATAGTTAAGTATAGTTATAGTGTGTAGGTTATAATAGGTATATAAATAGATAAATATAAGTAAATGAAAAAAGTATATAATGTTTAATAGGTGTGTTTTAATTGGTTTATACTCCCTCCCTATACACGAGATATCTCTAATAGGGAGGTAGTTGTAATATTATTGTGATTGTTTTTCATTGTTTATTGAAAATAATATTGTATTGTGTACATACTTTTGAAATAAAAATATTTATTATTATTATTTTATTATTATTATTATTATAATAATGGGAGGGGACCAGTACTGTATCGAAACCAGTATAAATGTGAAGCGTGCTTTTGCAATATCTGCACCTGTAGTCTGGAACAGGCTTCCACAGATGATCAGAGAAACGCATGACATGTCTCGGTTCAAGAAGCAACCGAAGACATTTCTATTCAACCATAAGCCTTAGTTAGCAAAGAGCGCCCTTGAGGTGAATTTTTTTCACAAAACGGCGCTTAGCAAGTAATCCAAATAATAATAAATAAACATGAAATAAAAGTGAAATCTATGTAATGCATACATAGATAGCAACCAATAGAAGAGGGGTATTCTTAATAATAGCTTTATTTCTCAGACATCGCTTCAACAAGCAACAACACTCAAGCCAATAATAATACAGGGTGCTATTGCCTTTATCCAACCATCAGATCTCCTATATACTATATACATAAACATATAACAACAGCTTGAGCACTCGAGACGGTCGCTCTATTGCACATTCTCTATGTAGTAGTGATGTCAACGGGTATTTATTTGCAGAATACCAAACAACGGATATTTGATGAGATACTATACAGGAGAGCCGGATATTAAGCGATTTTCATGACGTATGTATTTAGGTGAGAACATGAAATCATATGGAAATAAAAAAAAAACAAATGTTTTCTCCTACTATGTGATTTATTCTCGAAAGAAACGTCTTTCGGCTTGTGAGGACACTGTCAACTAAAGATTGACAATGTCCAAAATTGTTCTATCGCTTGATATTTGGACGGATATTTAAAGCATGCTAAATAAACCGAATACTGGTTATATCCACTTTATCTCTTATCTCTGGTTCATTCGAAAAAGCAGCCAGCTCCAAGTACATACTACAGAATGACTTCAGAGACGACTAAATGTATTGCATTCTTCAGATGAATTGGCTTGTATAGATGCACTGTAATACTAATAATAATAATAATAATATACTAAAGCAGTATAGAATACTTTCTGCTTGAAACTGGATAAAAGCTTCTAATATTTACACAGACGATTTCACCGAATAAAATTTCACTAAATACACATTCATTTACAAGACCACTATGTTCGGTGTAACTAACTAGGCAATTTATTACTGTTAAATAATGCAAAAATATTCTATGTAATCATCTGGAATTCACAACTTAGCGATGAGATATGCAACCCATTCTTAATGTTTTATTTTAATGACGAAAAAAGAAATACCTCTCTGTTTATCACACGTCGTTGCTTCGCTGATTATCCCACTGGTGGTGGTGGGAGATGCGTGAGGTTTTACACCAGTTAACAATGTCATTCAATCATTCAGGTATGTTATTAGATACGGCATAATTAAAGTGTAAACGTAAAATTTCATGTTCAAAACAGTTTCATTGAAGGAGAAACACCAATCACCTGGATGGCATTGAAGTCTGGAGACTTCTATTAATCCGAAGTTTTAAATATTGTCCACATCGGAGGCACCATAGTGGACAGCCTGAAGGTCTTACCGGCCAAAATGACGCCCGTGTTTAGGACCGTTTGACTACACTCCTTTGATGTTCCTCTAAACAAGAGAAGAAAACACAGGCAAAGACAGTTTAAGAAAAAATATTGAATAATTACTTCATAGAATTAATTATTTAAACATAATTACGTTCTGCATGATTTTATTGGCACTACAATGTGGTAAACATGAATCATTTTGAATATTTAAAATTAGTTTTCTAAATATTAAAAATAATTACTTTCTTTGAACGAATAGCTTTTTTTAACTTTATCCTTACAAAAAAAATCTCGAACCTTTTCGACATCTTTCAGTGGATTGCATATCGTCTCCAGTACAAGCTCCTCCAGATACCGATTGTTCTGGCATATATTATTATCTTCTGCCTTCAAATGAACATAACGAAATTTATTTATAAACTCGGTAGATTTTATATCGCAGACGCGGTAAATTTTCAGGCGATGAATTCAATAATTCCTCAAGATATCACATTCTTCATCGTAATAATATTTTGATGATATAAATGGGCAGTATGGTATTTTATGTACCAAATAGCTTGTGAAGAATTTTAAATTTTATTTTATTGCTTCAGTAGATAACGCTATAGAGCGACATATAAAGTTTATCTCAATAGCATCTAATATCATTATTTACGGACATTGGTACCGGTATAATATTTAGCTCTGTCACTTTCACATATTCAAAGAAAAAATAAATAGGTACCAAATATGGTTTTATTCACAATTATTATTATTTTTATTTATTTATTTTATTTTTCACTGTACATTGGCTGCAATATTTCATATCAATACAAAGTGTCATAAAAATATCAGTTATACAATTTAATGTACAGAGGGCGAGTTTGTCGCAAGAATGCATTGTCTTCCAATTTATCCGGATATAAAATTAAAATTAAAGAATTAGTAGAAATAAAAATAAAACATACACAAACAAATATTCGTAAAAGATGACATAAAAACATATTAAATTCAGCGACGAAACATGCCACCTATCCTGAATGTCTTAATTTTTATAAGAGTCAAACTTGCTTGTTTGTTACATGCAGTTGGTGGTCCACTGACCACTCCACGTGTTATAAATGCCGTAATAGTATGAATGAATGAGAATGTAGATAAGAATAAGTCTTTAACAAAACTACGGGTTTTTACGACGAATAAAAAGATAAATTTAAAATGTACTTTTTGACTTTTCCTGAATAAATTTTCTTTCAAGAAGTTTTCTAACTTTAAAATACAAACAAAGTTTTAAATATTGTATCGATTGTTAAGTGAAGACAAAACTTTTCAAAAATACAAAATATTGTTGACTGCGCATTATACGCTAAAAAGATTCTCTGTGCACCGATTGACACAAAGTTCAAAGCTTTTTGAAAACGTGTACATGTGACAAGTTGCCGCTAAGCTTCTAAATAATATATGAAAGTTCGTCTGAAAACTCTTCAAAATACTCCAGAGACTTAAGATCGAAGTCTGTCTCTGTATGGATTATTGTGAAACTTGAAAAGAGAAAACATATTCTAGTGTGTACCTACCTCAATTTTTTTTTTAATACTGATATATTTATGATATATATTGTATCTTAAATTCGGCAATGAGGTTTGCCATTCATCTTGAATGTCTTGATTTTTTGTTGGCACGTAGAGGACAGCTTGCATGTTTATTGCGTGCAGTTGGTCTGCTGGCTACCCCACTTGTTGGATATGCCGTGATGGTATAGAAAATAATCTTAGAACTTGGATGATGAAATAGGATTGATTTTTACAGTATTACATTGAGAAACTTAAAAAACAGAGTGGGACACGTATTCTATAAATGTATTCTGGGAACTCTACTGGAAAAAAGGTACCTACATTTAATTTTTTTATTCATTCTTTACTGTACATTGATTACAAACCATTACATAAAACGTTTACATTCAAATTAGATACATTTTGCTGTGGAGATGAGATCGCTGAGGAGAATGGTTGGTAAAACGTTGCGTGATAGAGTGAAGAATGGGGATATTAGAAGAATGAGTAGATGCAAGAGAGGTGTTGTGGACAGAATGCGTGTAAATAAATTGAGATGGTTTGGTCATGTGGAACGAATTGAAGAGGAAAGAATGACAAAGAGGATATACTTGGCTGAAAGGAGGGGTGTGAGGAAGTGCGGGCGTCCGAGAACTACATAGCTTGATCATGTAGATCGAATTCTCAAGGACGGCCGTGTTTTGAGTAAGAGAAATCGACGTGCACGCATGAGAAATTGTATGACTGTAAAAGAAGCGAAAGAAGTATGTAAGGACAGATCTATATGGCGTTCCGTTCTCTCTGCCTACCCTACTTGGGGTACGGCGTTAGGGAATAGATAGATAGGAGAGAGATAGATACATTTTATATACATACTTTTAAGTAAGTATAATTTTTATTTTTCAAAAGTCTCTGCAGTCAATTACGCTAAGTACAAAATTTTATACACTTTTTAATGTTCTATCCAATTTGCTCATCTCATCAAATAAAGAGAGGAGAGCCGGATCAACCGGACCCTTCTCATTCTCAAAGTAAAAAAAATACGATATTTACAACATGAACAACATTATATACTTTTACATACACCCCATAAAATTAAGTGTTTTACTCAAATTGCTTACATTAAATTCACCTTCATAAATTTAACATCTTTTAATAATGCCGTAATACCCTAACTCAACCCTCCTATACTTTTATACCTGTACCAAAAATGATTAATTTAGACCTGCTCGAAAACTAACAGATAAGTAATTTAAAAATTTAAAAATTATTATTTGATATATTACTTAGGAACACAACACTGTATTTTACCATTTATGTTATGAATTTTTTCACACAATTGGATGTTGGGAACTGGATTTTTTACTTACTAGAATAGTGTAGATCTCAAACATATGTTTGTATTTTACCATTAAAAAGCCATTAATGATGAATGTAGAATGTCTTAATCTATATTTAAAGAACCAAGTTTTTCGAACTTTTACAGAACACAGGAAAATATTAAGGAAGTTAAATAAATTACGAGAAACCAAATAATAACAGTCAACCAAGTCCACTCTAAAACCATCCAATTATGTACACCTGATCAGTCTGAGCTTAATAATTCTGCAGGTATGTAGAGCTTTTGACTCATGTTTAATGTCGGACATAGTAGTAAATGTAAAGAGTGAGTAACTCCTCATCATAAGACAAGCTTTTAAAGCACAATAAAGGGGTTGGCAGCTTTTAACGTTTTATATCTCAATAAAAGTTTGTTATAAAAAGGCAATTAACATTACCCATTTGTGTTTTATAACATAACTATGAATATTTTATTACTTGTGCAGTACTAAACACTTGCATTTCTTCCAAAAAGTCCATGGTTGGTTCACAGGTTTAGTTCTAAATAAATTTATTGTATTGCATATTATCTGGGGTCTTCGATAATAAAACGGTTTCCACCTTTTCTTTTCTGTAAGTTTTCGAGTGTCATGTAAAAGGCAATTATTCCAAAAACATCACATATTAGACATCTTCCAGCCATCCGTTCTGTATATCTTATTTTTATGACACGGATGACATGCATACCCATAACATGCAGTTTATCTATTGACTAGCTGACTTTTGAGAAAATGCATACATACTAAGTTGGAAGATTTTTTTATTTATTTATTTCACCTCATAAACGGCAAAGCCTTTAACAATATAGTTTAACAGACATTAGTTCAAAAATTAAAGATAAAATTAACAACAATTAATGACAAAATAAAATAAACATTACAATTATAGACAGAAATAGTACATACATAGGTATAAACTTATATTAATAAAAACACTGCAATTTCAGTTGCAAGATATCGTAATTTAGCGATAACTTCGCCCTCTGTGAATTGATTTGTAAAGCTTATAATTTTACCATACTATTTTGTGATGCCTGATGTAATAACCAATGTACTGCGATGAATAAAATAAATAAATATTACTACTACTACTATACCATCACGGCATATCCCAAAAGTGGGGTAGCCAGTAGACCAACAGCATGTAAGAAACATGCAAACTGTCTTCTGCGTGCCAATATAAAATCAAGACATTCAGGATGGGTGGCAAACCTCATCGCTGAATTTAAGATGTACAATGTCTTAGTTTTTTCGAACACCTGCCTTTTACAGGACACTCGAAAATTTACGGGGAAGAGTGGGAGACCAATGCTTTACCGGGTGCTCCACGGGATATTCATAAAATGCTTTAAAACTAAAACAGAAAATGAAATTTATTATTATAATAATCGCACTGTTAAAGGCACAAGTTGAATTAAAAAAAAAACAAAAGCTTCAGAAAATTTAGTCGCCATGTAAAGAAAAAAAGTATCTATAGTGTCCTAACTGTACCTAATCCAAGTGATTATCCTCATCATCCAAGTCTTCCAACAGTGGCTGGATGGGGTTACCAGAGCACAACTCACTTAACATCACATCCAGCTCCGAAGACAAGGAGCTCAACAACGTCATATGAAGATAGATATTATACTTCTTATTTTTTTACTACCTATAATATAAGTGAGAAAACGCGCAGAGTAAATTGCTAAGCTAATCCGCAAATTAAGAATAAACACAATAACCTCACACCTACATGAAAAAGTAACATGATCAACGATCGCCTTTATGACAATTCATGATATTTTTATACCCCTATTTGGCGACAATGCTGATTATTCCAATGTGTATATTGTAGACGAGGGGATGAAAGAAGAAGGGTGAGGGTGTGTTGGAAGAAGGAGGATCCTTTGAGAGAAGACCGTAACGTGAAATCTCTATGGAGGCCCATTACCTTCCCTTTCAGATGCGAGGACATAAAATGTGGGAATGATTGTATGGTGAGATGACCATAGCACCGATTTTATGGTGACCACATGAAACAAATAAAATAATAAATATTTTACATACGTATTTGAGTGATTTTTTTGAGGTTATTAGTGACATGATACTACAGATTCCTTCCTCTACCAATAAACTCACTTTTTTCATACAAGCACTTTGGTTACTGTGAGGATATTTGATTGTTTTTTTGGGATTACAATAACCCTTTATAATATAGAACCAAAAAAAACTCTTTATTTTTGTAATTAAAGTACTACATAAATTAGTGATGTAACCAATGTGTGATTTTGGATATTCGCGAATGCGAATGCGAATATTTGTTGCCGATATTCGCGAATGCGAATACCGAATATTGACTTGCTTAAATTTCTACAATATTGCTTAATCATTAAAATTTCTACCCCCAGTCGCCGAATTTTCAAGATGGTATAGGAATTTAAAATATTTCAAAACTCCTCGGTTTTCTTAAAGAATTGAGTTCGTCGGTAGCCTGGGGGTAGAGTATCGGCCTTCAGAACAAGGGGTCCGTGGTTCGATCCCAGGTGCCGGCAAACTTCCCTTTCACGGCACAAGCTTTTAGCTTAGTGTGAAAGGTGTATAAGGTTGTATTTGAGTTTATAACAAAACCCAGATATATCTTTTATAAAAAAAAAAAAAAATTTTCTTCCGGTACCTGTTTCTACAATGTACCGGGTAAGTATCCGGTACTTTTACCGAATATCCGATACTTTATTACCGAAATAATATTCGCAAAACATTCGCATATTTTTTTGCGAATACTTTGAAATATGCGAATATTCGTTACATCACTACTACATATGCATAGTATAGTCGCTTTGTGCGTTAAAAATAAGTATGAATTGAGTAAAAATTTGTTCCTAGGTTCCTTCAATTTACTTAAATCACTTATATTCATACTCGACTTATGAGAGATAAATTAATTATTATATGGATATTTTTTTTAAAGATATATCTGGGTTTTGTTATAAACCCAAATACAACCTTATACACCTTTCACAGTAAGCTAAAAGCTTGTGTCGTGAAAGGGGATATATCGATCATTAGTGAAAATCAAGATTCCAAGAAAATAAATAAGTTTAATAAATATATGAATTCGTCGGTAACCTGGAGGTAGAGTCTCAGCCTCATGCACAAGAGGTGCGCGGTTCAATCTCAGGTGCAGGCAAACTTTACTTTCACGATACAAGCTTTTAGCTTATAGTAAAAGGTGTGTTGGAAGGCCAATCGAGGACGGTGAAAATAGAAACAAAGCACGTGCAGGAGCCAGGGAGTATATTTGCCAACTGATATGAAAATTGTTACATAATACACAACAGTATTACAAGTGAAAATATATGCACCCAATTTGGCTATTTTATAATAAGCATTTTTTATGTGATTTAACATATTCCCAAGGACGCACGAAGAGATGCCTTGATGTTTCAGTGGACTGTATTTTTTTTTAAATTTTATATTTTTTCTCATCTTCTTCGTATCATCCTAGGAAATCATGTCATCACCATTTTACATTCAGGTGCACAATATTCCACTCCATTGTACATTAAATTATTTTTCACATTCTATAAATATTAAATTTTGATATATTTTTGGAGTATGTACTCACACTTATGTTTCATAAACAATAAATCTGTTAAACAATAAAGTTACACCTTTGAATAACTTAGGTATTTCTATTTCCTATAAGTTTAATCTGCATAGGCATTTTTATTTACCTATAATTAAATATTAATTAACATTGTTGCTAATTATTGCTCTATACCTAACGAGCCTTTTAATACATAGGTATTTATATTATTATATATTTACATCACAGTTCTGCCCTATTTACATAAAGGAATTTTATTTGGCTGCTGCAAGAAAATATTATTAAAAGACATAACTGCAATGCAAGTTGTTACAAGTGTAACATTTCACAAATAACAAATGTTATTTTTTTTTAATAGGTAGGTAGGTACTACCAAACAAATATCACAGGAAATTTTACCAATAGATATAATTTTATTTTAAACTGTTACAAGTGCAACATTTGATTAATAACAAAAGTTTATTATTTAATTATTAAGTACCTCCAATTAGGTATTATAGAAAGTTTTATTGATTGTAACTTATAATGTAAGCTATTACAAATAGAATATCTCATAGATAACACAAAGTTATTATTTTAATTGATAAGTACCTCCAAATAGGTATTTCACATATACCTAAAAGAATTTAATTATTTTTACTGGTAGGTACTTCCAACCAAAGCAAGAATATAAAATATATTTTTCAACATAAATGACATCCTTTTATGCAAACATTTTTTTGATTATATATAGAAATACATACAAATTTAATAAACAATAGGTAAGTGCCTATATGTTTTCGCAATTAATTTGCTTTGCAATTTATTACAGGTTTTCATGTAGGTATACAATAGACATTTAATATACATCAATATACATATAGAGAACATATAGCAAGAGCACGTGTATGTGATTTAACAAGGTGTACATAAAGTTGTATTTGAGTTCATAACATAAACCCAAATAGATCTTTATAAAAAATATTACATGGTCACCCTACTAAATGTCACTTTCAGCAGTATGAATTATCATAACTTTAAGGGAAGGTGTTTGTATATGTCTATTATTACTATTTTTTACTGCATATGAAATGTGCGGTGCGGTTAACATTCGCAAATCCATGTTGTCTGTGTTCCATTCCAACCCCCCTCCGCTCACAATCCCAAAATAATCATCCCCTTGGAAATATAGTTATGATGATAAGTAGCCGCATTGGTTCTGAAAACCTGAAAACACAATAGAGCCTTAAAAATATTCGCTTTCTTTTCTTCAGCCTTTGTTAGATTTTCAACAAAGATTTAAGATGAAAGCTGATGATAAATGTTACTATAAAATCCTAAACTACTTATCAGAAATTTTTCTCGTGAGAATAATAAGCTTACGTCTAATTTACTGAGTCAGATTTTGTGAATGATTATGAAAGGATGACAAAGAGGAATTAACTGTCTGAATGAGCGGATGTGACAAAGTGTGCTTTAGACCTTGAGCGACACATCATCTCTATGCTTCGCTGAACTCTGTGCCGTCGACGTAACTCTGACAATATCGCTGTCAACAAACTTGTAGAACCCAACAGGGCAAATACTTCCAAATTCTCAGAGAAGAGCTTCAACGCCGCGGGGCCAATTGCCTGGATCTGATTACTGGCGGATTTAAGATAGAACCAGCCTAATTCAGGAGTAAGTTGAAAACATTACTTTTCAGGAGAAGTCACAATGCCCTTGAAATGGTCACGGAACATTAAGTGGCGCCTTATACAAGTTATCCATATTATTATTTTTATTATTCTAGATCAATTTTAAGTACCAAATTACATACATTGAAAATTCAATAAACCATAAATACGTCCGGCTGGTAACTAACTCCGAATTTACATTTTGAAATTGTTATTATGTGCTGTTATGCAGAGGGGTGCCTTGCATTGCATCAGAGATATTCGCGGTCGAGTGGTTGAGTCAACAGAATGATTTGCATAAGCAAATACGAAGTGTCTGGTTCGATTCCTGGACGGCAGCGAGCTGAATTATAATCAAGAGTTGATTGATAATGTTATTATTAGCGAGGATAAAGTTTTGGTTTATTGAAATATATTGTGTGAAAATTGGTGCAGTCACCAAAATATGAGAGAATCAGTCGAAGTAAGATGACAAAGAAGTAACATTTGATTGTAAAAGAGTTTTTTTTTAAATCTATACTTTACTAAGTACACTATCACGCCGTATTACAAGGGGTTAAGCAGAGAGAACGGAACGCCGTATAGATGTATCCCTACATACTTTTTTTTAAAATAAAGATATTATCAATCTTATCTGTACATGACATGTTACGAATACCAGCTTTTACAGGACACTTGATAACTTTCATTAAAGAGTAGGAAACTTTCTCCAAAAAATAGAGTTGAAGACTCCACAAATAATGGCAAAGTACCAATTTTGATAATCAAACTCTTCATAAAAAATAAAATCTTTTCCAGTTGGAAATGAAACTTAGAATTTCATGCTTGTAAAATGAGTTTATTGACCATTTTACTACTAAACATGTATGTAGTTTCGGTATGGGAATAAAAATAGGACGATAACAGGATAACATAACCTTATTATGTTTATTCCATCGTCCAAAAATAGGTTATGTAATAAAAGGGATATGATTATTTTTGGAATAAAATAGCCACTTACGACCAACGCATTTTTGAAGTGTTCACGTCATAAAAATATGCCCTAATAATATTCGTACAGACTGACACAATATTTCTAACTGTTTGATTGTGTGATTATAGTAATGACCTTGATCTGCATTTGTCGCACAAATACTTTGATACGTAGTTTTTAATATAGGTACCAATTGGTTTCAAATTTGCATATAAAATTAATTCATGTGGAATAACGATGTACTCGTATTTACATATTTTAGAACAAATTTAATTAGTATGTCAAAGCCACCTGATTCTATCAATTATCAAGGTTCTTTTTTCCGACTGGATGGTGAAGTTTTCAATAAAAACATTCAAATCCATAGTTCGGTGAAACACAATCTCAGTGCAAATAAAACAGCACTGGTTGTCTAAAAATATTATAAGAAGTCCACTAAATATACTGATTTCTGTGAATAGAAAAGATTTTGAGCAAGATACAAATATTACTATGTACATAATAGTTTCTATTTTTTTTTAAATTCACTTTCTGATACTACTACTATACCATCACGGCATATCTCACTAGTGGGGTAGCCAGCAGACCAGCTGCATTACATAGATGTGCCACCTATCCTCTCCATGCCAACAAAAGATTAAATCATTCAGAATGGGTGGCAAACCTCATCGCTGAATTTAAGATCTAAAATGTTTTGATATTTTTGAACACTCGAATACTTACGGAAAAGGGTGTGATACCAATTCTTTGTCTGGTGCTAAACTGAATAAAAAGTTCGCTTTACTGTATCAAAAGCATCGATCAAATTATGCTAGTCTATGTTATTATATATGTGGATAGATATTATGTAGAACCATTGTAACATTTACGTGCATATCACCAAAAGGTACTTATCATTTCTATGGTGATTTAACTGACTCATAAATTTTTATATCGCATGCAAAATACTTTTATGATGTGGGGAAATCAGCACACAAATATAACTATTATTATTATGTATAGTAGGATAGGTATTCTGATTTCTCCCTTTTATACAAGTGCCTATTTATGTTTGGTAGGTACAAATAAAATTACAATACCAAAAATAAAAAGTACCTTTGCCAGTAAGTACACAACTTCACTTTTTTCAGCTAAAAAAGTCAAACCCTGCTGCCAACTAGTTCAAGTTTAGGGTAGAAGGAATTTTATTCGTATTTTATTCACTTTGTCGGTGTTTAGGTAGCAGAAAGCCAAAATAAATTACAAATAAATGTTTGAATAGGGCGAGAGCGGAATAAATGCTGTGGAGATGCGTTCAATAAGAAGAATTGTTGGTGAAACATTACGAGATAGAGTGAAGAATGAGGATATCAGGACAATGAACGGATACGAGAAGAGTGTTGTGGATAGAATGCGTGTAAATAAGTTACGTTGGTTTGGACATGTTGAGCGAATGCAAGATGAAAGAATGACGAAGAGGATGTATTTGTCTGAAAGAGGAGATGTGGGAAAGCGCAGACGGCCAAGAACCACGTGGCTTGAGCACGTGGATCAAATCCTAAAGGTTGAGTTGAGTAAAAGAAATCGGCGAACATGTATGAGAAACTGGATGAATGTAGAGGAAGCGAAAGAAGTTTGTAAGGATAGATCTATATGGCGTTCCGTTCTCTCTGCCTACCCCTCCTGGGACACGGCGTGAGGGTATAGATAGATAGATAAATGTTTTCTGGTTATGTGTCCATAAGTGCATTGTTGCCTACATGTGTCTTTTTCATTTGTTTGCTTTATATTGTATTTCTGTTTTTTTTTTTATTAATAATATTACTGTAGATATGTTTACAAAGAGGATATACTTATCTGAAAAAAAGGGTGTGAGGAAACGCGGGCGTCCGAGAACCACGTGGCTTGATCACGTGGTTCAAATTCTCAAGGACGGCCGCGTGTTGAGTAAGAGGAACCGACGTGCGTGTATGAGAAACTGTATGAACGTGGAGGAAGCGAAGGAAGTGTGTAAAGATAGATCTGTTTGGCGTTCCGTTCTCTCTGCCTACCCCACTTGGGACACGGCGTGAGGGTATAGTATAGTATAGATATGTATGTGGATGTATGTAAATTTATGTCTGTTTTTTTTTGTTTTGTTTTTTAATTTTAATAACCGGGTTAGTTGGACATCGTATTGTAACGATAAACTCGCCCTCTGTACATTGAATTGTATAAAGATATTTTCTATGTTAATTTGTATTATTGTAAACAATGTACAGTGAAGAATAAAATAAATAAATAAATAAATTTTCATTGTGAGAAACGTCTTTCGCCTTTCGAGGACATTTTCCTCCTTGATTGACAATGTTCACTTGGGTACAAGCGTGTTTGTAGAAAATTTACTTCCAGTCAAACCGGAAAAATAAACCAAAATATAAAAAAGAACATACTTACATTATAGATAAAAAAGCATAAAAAAACTTAAATAATATAAATACTTAATAAGGTATTTGGGTTGGTTGGAAGTAATCGTTCCTCTACGATAAACTCGCCCCCTGTATATTGAGTGTATGGTTGTATTCGTATATTTAATGTATTTTCATGTAAGTTTGCTTGTTATCAATGTACAGTAAAGAGTAAATAATTAAATAAAATATCAAATAAAAAAATAATTAACATAAAAAATAAGAATATAACTAAAATAGGAAGAGGAAGGAAAAAAGGGAAAGAAGAGAATCTGATATGATTGCCTCAGAAGACAAAGAATTGAGAGTACTGAGCAACAGCCACTTTCTAGAAAGAAATTATATTTTCAATAATAATTTTTAAAAGTTAAGTAGGCAAATATGGAAAAAGAATAATACCCCTTTATTTTATATTAAGCTTTAATTTATCACTGGTTTTTACAAGTGCAATAATATTATTACTAAGGTATAACGGATACAGTATGTATCTATAAAACTCTACAACGGTTTGGCTTGATTTCAAGTCAGCTTAATCATAATATTATTATATTAAAGCAATGGTACATTACATGGTGGTACAATGTATTGAGTACCCACGATCAGTGACGTAACTATATCATCAGAGTCCCGTGACAATTTCATTGGATGGGCCCGCCCCAGTGAGAATAGTCACGTTGTAATTTAAATTTAATAAATTAATTAACTAGTCACCCAACAGTATTACTAATAATATGGTGTGCATTTTAGTTAAATACATAATAAATTTTATTTTCATAAGCATTGGTGTTACATAATTTTAATGAAATAACAATTTAATATTAGTGAAGAATGCGTGTTGAGAAGATGGAAAGAGTACTTTGAAGAACTGTTTGAATGTGAAGGCGGAAATACAAGTGAGTATAATAGTGGAGAAAGTAACGTGAATGGTGTAGATGAGATTTGTATGACTGAAATTAAGAATGCTTTGAAAAGAGCCAAGTGCGGTAAGGCGGTTGGGTATGATTGTGTTTCAACTGAGCTCATCAAGTCTGGTGGATCGAAGACCCTCACATGGTGCCTAGAGCTATTCAACACCTGTTGGAGAGAAGGCACTACTCCGGAGGACTGGAGGAAAGCCATCATCTGTCCGCTGTATAAGGGGAAAGGTGCTAGGCTTGAGTGCGGAAGCCATCGGGCTATTAGCTTGCTGAGCTCAGTAGGTAAACTGTACGGAAGAATTTTGATTGAGAGAGTGCGAAAGACTACTGAGTGTAAGGTATGGGACGCGCAAGGAGCTTTTTTAAACGGTAGAGGGTGTGTGTTTTCCCTAAGGATGATCGTAGAAAAGTTTTTGGGTAAACACCAGAAGCTTTTTTGCGCGTTCGTTGACTTGGAGAAGGCATATGATCGTGTGGACCGAGAAAGACTGTGGCGCGTGCTGTCGGAGTATGGAGTGAGTACACAGTTGATACGCGCAATATCTTCACTTTACGTGGGGAGTTCCGCTTGTGTGAGGGTAAACAATACCCTCTCGGAGTGGTTTACCCTCACTAAAGGAGTGAAGCAAGGTTGTGTTATGTCTCCGTGGCTATTCAATCTATTTTTTGACTTCTGTATGCGACCTTTGAAAGGGATGAATGTAGGTGTTGAACTGAATGGAAATCGAGTGAATGCTTTGATGTATGCAGACGATTTAGTCTTAATGGCTGAGAATGAAAGTGACTTACAAGATATTGTTTCGTGTGTGTATGATAGCTGTAGTGCAAATGGGTTAAAAATGAATGTCGCGAAGACGAAAGTAATGGTGTTTGAAAGAGAGAGTGAAAGAACGGTATGTGAAATAAAGGTTGACGTTGAATGTTTAGAGCAAGTGAATGAGTATGTCTATTTGGGAAGTCTGTTTGCGAGGGATGGAAGATTTGATAAGGACATTGAAAGAAGAAAAGTCGCCGGTGCTAGAGTGAATGGTGCACTTCGACCCATTGTTAGCAATAGCAGTGTGTCGAACATGGCAAAAATGCTAGTGCACAATACCATTCTGGTACCGACACTTATGTATGCAAGCGAAACTTGGACGTGGTTGAAAAAGGATGAGAGTGGAATAAATGCTGTGGAGATGCGTTCACTGAGAAGAATGGTTGGTAAAACGTTGCGAGATAGAGTGAAGAATGAGGATATCAGGAGAATGAGCGGATGTGTGAAGAGTGTTGTGGACAGAATGCGTGTAAACAAGTTGAGATGGTTTGGACATGTTGAGCGAATGCAAGATGAAAGGATGACGAAGAGGATGTATTTATCTGAAAGAAGGGGTGTGAGGAAGCGCGGACGTCCAAGAACCACGTGGCTTGATCACGTGGACCAAATTCTTAAGGACGGACGCGTGCTGAGTAAGAGAAATCGGCGTGCATGTATGAGAAACTGGATGAATGTAGAGGAAGCGAAAGAAGTATGTAAGGATAGATCTATATGGCGTTCCGTTCTCTCTGCCTACCCCTCCTGGGACATGGCGTGAGGGTATAGTATAGTAGTATAGATAATATTTATTAATGAAATTCTTTTCTCCTGGCTTTCTGTTCCGCAAAAGTGTAATTTTTCTGAATTTGAATAAATATGTCTTTAGTTGTGAAACTTTAAATAATTTTAAGTACTTACCTTTATATATAAGATTTATATTTTTTACAAAATTTTGTTAAGAATGTTAGGTTACTTTTAAGCTCGCGGCGTCTGGATCGGGGGCCCTATAGGGTCGGAGGCCCGTGGCATTTTGCCATCCCTACCACCCTATAGTTACGCCACTGCCCACAACACTCCACCAAACAGATAATACATTTTAATATTAATATTTATACAAAGATTACACAAAGTTTGTGCGGCTTAAACGTGGTTTTTGGAATAACAAACTTCTAGGCTATGTAATTTTTAAGGATCTAACATTCAAAGCTACGGTCGACTGGTTATATATGTAGAAAGAATGCACAATATAATTTTGTAAAGGAAGAGGTGATATAAGAATTGAGAGATGCCTCTCATCCTGAATGTCTTAGCTATTATTGTCACGAAGAGGACAATTTGTACGTTAATTACATTTAGTTTTTCAGCTGGCTACATCACTTGAGGGAAAATGCCGCGATGGTACGAAAAAATGACAAATTAAAGAGTTTTGAGGCGGTCGGTAGTCTTATGGTAGTGTCCAGGACTTTCATTAAAGAGATCCCAGGTTCGATTCCACCAGTTGTCAACCTACTTCAGCTTCACGGAACAAGCACATTGTTTACTGTGAGGATGTTAAGATATAATATGTTAGCTTTCATTTTTTAATAATATGCTAGTATTCCATCACGGCATATCCCACAAATGAGCTAGCCAGCAAACCAGCTGCATTTAATTAACATACAAACTGTCCTCTCCGTGCTAACAAAAAATTAAGACAATCGGGATGGGTGCATTCAGTCAGAATTAAGACATTGCCTGTTCCTCAATACCATTTTAAAAAAACTCAAATTCATCTATATAATAGCATTCACCATAGGTACCTAGCATAAATGTAAAATAAACATGATTTGTTGTTCTACCATTGTATCATTTCATGCAAAGAAGATAATATCAAGATCTCTTATAATATTTGCACAGCGCTCTACGTGTACCAACTGTGTACATCTACATTGTGGAAATATCAAAACCGTAGACGTTAAGTTTGCTAACGCACACCGATACGATATAGACACTACATACATAGTCTACGAGACGCTGCCGGTCTACGATATACTACGCCGAAAGTCCTCACGCTTTGTAACCGTATACGTAGCAAACGATATGTGTTCATACATTGTGATATTATTATCTAAGTGGTTGTATTTGAGGAGCTTTACGTTATTTGAGTTTGTTATTAGACGATAAAGTTATCCGAGAAGCTCGCTAAACGTATATCTTCTCAAGTGAATGAAATTTATCTGAGATAGTACTAATCTTGTGACAAATAAATATTAGTAGGAATATCAATTGGAATCCAACTCATTTCATACTCTTTATGTTAAACATATTGTTCGTAATATTATTGAAAAAACATCACATTCTACTGAGAAAATTAAAGTTTTAAACCAATGCGGTCCCAGAGAAAACAAAAAATAATATAGGTCTGGACAATTCACACATATCGAGCATGTTCCAAATTAAGATATGAATCTTGTACTATGGTTACTAAAGTGACAATAAACACATTATATACAATGCACTAAACACGTTTCAACACCCAAATCCAGGATAATGATGAAATAACTTCATTTGTCGGATATTTTAGGAGTCCGAGGACTCCTATTTATCCGTTTAGGTGACAATTTATTTATCTTTCAACTCTCTCTCTAGTCTGTCAATTCTTCTATGCCAGTGTTGGCATCTCCGACGCTACCAAGTCAGTAGGCTAATTTGAAAAACGACATTGTTCATTTTATTCCGGCTACGAATAGAACCCAGAACCTAGTGATTCACAAGCGAGAGCGTAACTTCAGCGCCATCCCGGTCGATAAGAATATATTACATCCATGTAAAATTTACGGAAAAGATAATAATAATCTCTTTAAACTATTTTCTAAGTTTTATGTATCCAATAAAAGAATCACGAATTAGACATGACGTATTTTTGGCATTCATATCACCCGTCCTGAATGTCACATTTTTTTATAGCACGCATAGAATTACTTGTATAGTCATAACATGTAGTTAGTCCACTGGCTACCCCACTTGTGAGAGATTTTTTTGCCAATGTAGATGCATAGATTTACATACACATACATTTTTATACTTGTATAGAAAAGTAGATTTTCCCATTCCTTATTACAACTAGAAAAGTTTTATCATTTTTTTCTATACTCGGCATTATATACGTATATTTTTAAGATGAATCTAGATTCTTTGAAATAAATACGAACGAATCCCCAAACACCCTCGTTGTGAGCTATTTTCTTGTGTCATGAAAGGATAAATAAAAACTGAAATATTTTTTCGATTCCTACATCTTTTAGAAATCATTTTCAGAAATTTCCCATCAAAATAATAATTTCTCTAAGCATGGGGAATATTCTTGATTCCCCCACTCATTGCCACCCTTCTGTGTCCATTTATCATTCACCATCTTCTCGTAGGAATATTAATATATCTCAGAAAGTAGAAACATGCATAAATATATAGGGGCATGTTCCTTATATATAACACTACCACACGTACATTGGAACACCATAGACTTTGCTAAATTAAATGGATATACTTTTGAAATGTCTATGGTAAGCAGTGAGAATGAATACCTTTAAGGACATTTCTATGCACAGACATATTTTAATAACACTCGGATAAAAGAGTTCGTCGGTAGCCTGGAGGTGGAGTCTCGGCCTTCAGAACAAGGGGTCCGTGGTTCGATCCCAGGTGCCGGCAAACTCCCCTTTCACGGCACAAGCTTTTATATAGCTTAGTGTGAAAGGTGTATAAGGTTGTATTTGTGTTTATAACAAACCCAGATATATCTTTTTAAAAAAAAAAAAAAAAAGTTGAAAAAATGGATTAAATATCTTTATTTGTTATTATTAAATATTTCTATTTTTTGTTATTATGCTGTATATTGTTTTGTTGCAAGATACCGTATTATTAAATTATTATTCGATCTCCGTATTGTAATCTTCGTAATACAGGAGAGACGATGGTCCTGGCTTGGACATGTTTTGAGAATTTGTTTAATGATAGTTGGCCAAAAAGAGCACTGTTCTTCTGTCCGCAGGGGTTCCGTCGGCCCGGGCGTCCCTCTTTCACAATACACCGTTCCTATGACAACGATATCAGAGCGCAAGGAATGTCGTGGGAAGAGGTGACGCAATTGGCACAGAGACGCTCTGAATGGAGGAGGCTGGTTTCTGCCCTGTGCTCACGAGGGGAGCGTTGAGGGCGATGATGATGATGATGATGATGATGATTATTTGAAAAGCTCATAAGTTAATGTGAAATGTATATTTATTTTCTTTATATTCTGTAAAAGGCATTAAAAGGACTGTTAAAGGATTCTGTAATAGCCTTATATTAGATAAATAAATAAATATTATCAATAATCTACGTAATCTAATGGGGTGTTCACATTTGGCGAATATCGCCAGGCGAATTTCAAAATATAACGTCAGGCGAAAAAACAAAATTCGCCGTACGCCCATTGATCGTCACACCTGTTCACACAGTCCACCGATTTAGAAACGATCTGTCATTTTGCGCTTTGATTTTGACACTGTTTTCAAAATGGCGTCGAGATGGAGATCGCGAAGTGTTTATTTTTAGTCGAAAATGTTATAGTAGAGGTTATAAGGCGCCTTTTAATTAAGGAAACAAACGCCACAAACCAACAAAAAAGATAACAGCTGTCACGAAGCGGGAAACATTATAAAATTTATAGGTTATAAAGCTTTTACCATAGATATAAATGCAGCGCATATCTGCGCATGCGCAAATCGTTCAATCGGCCGAGAATGTTGGAAGGTGGTCAACTCGAGACGATATCATTTCTACTGGTTTTTATCGTTTCAGACTAGCTGTCATTTTGTTCACACGGTTCAAATGGCTGGCGATATTTTGCTGCCCTGGCGATATTTGCCAAAGTGAGAACACCTAAGATTTGAATGAATAGTTTTATAAACATAATAACATGCTAACAGGAAGCATAAAAGAATAAAAATATTGAGAAAAGTAATTCAAATTCAAATATTTTTATTAAAATAAAATTTACAAATTAATAATATTACATACACACCATATTACTAAAAAAACACATTCATTACATATTTGACCCTCAAAATTGAGCAGTGCTCGTACTTTGAGGGTTTAAACATATTACAATTTAACATAATACAATTGTAAAAGCCATATAAATGTTGAAATCGACTATTCTCAGCTACCGCTGGATTGGCATGCACGTATATTTGACTTAAGGTCACTTCACGCATCATAGGGCTTAGATCAAGACAAGATTAAGATTGTATTTAGATTACGTCAAGAGTAACCCTGCTGATTGAAAATTAAATTGAAACTAAACACTATTTTGCTAACTTCCACGTGACTTTATTATCTACGCTTACAAATAGGTATTCGGAGACTCTCGACTCTATCTTCAGGCGATTAGAAGAAAAGTGAAATTAGATACAAGCAGTATTTATAAAATTAGAACGGTAGAATCCGCCATAACGAATCTGTGGATGAACTGGGTAAGGCTGCTCGCACCCTCGGAACAGTTGTGGAAGATTTTATCCTTCCAGATGATGATATAAAGCGAACCATAGAAGGTGATGCTCGTAAGAATTGGAGTGACTTGTGGATGGATGTATCACTCACAAAAGGAAGAAGATATATTTATTTATTTATTCATTCTTTACTGTACATTGATAAAAAACAATTACATAAAAGGTATACATTCAAATTAAATACAATCAATATACAGAGGGCGAGTTTATCGTAAAGGCGCGATCTCTTCCAACTAACCCAATATATAGATCGATCCAGGTCCAAATCGCAAGAAAACCTTGGTTTCACAAATCGAAATTTAACAGATCTGAAATTACTGCCATATGTCGAATGCGATTTGGACACTGTAGACTGGACGCTCATCTTTTTAAAATTCAACTTGTTGAAAGTCCATACTACGAGTGCGGCCTAGACGAGGAGACGCTTGACCATGTTTTCCTGGGGTTCCCTATCAGGGATGCGTATGATATTTTTGTTGATGCTCTTCAAAACGATTGCCAATTCCCCCTGAATATTGAAACATTATTGAGTATGACATCCGATACAGTCCATTTGTCCCTTCTCAAATCAATAAAAACTAATTTAATTATTCTATAATCTTCTAACTATCTTCTCTTTGACAACTTAACAACACTTTGAGACTGTTTTGGCGGCACAAATCATCCTTGTAGGATATTATGCCAAAGTGAAAAAAAAAAAAAAAAATAGAACGGTAGAATATTGGAAGAAGTCCGTATTGATAAGAAATCAATTAATAAGTCATTGATAAAATAACTATTATAAAGTGTTTTCACTGTGTCGTTGTTAAGGTAGAAGGATTCCATAACGAAATAAATAAAACAAATGTTTTATTCTACTATTGATTTATTTTACTCGAGAGAGACGTCTTTCGTCTTATTAGGACATTGTCATTGGATTGAAGTAGGAATTGACATTCCTGCAACATCCATGGATGAGGGAGGGTGCAACCCTTAATGTGGATTGACAATGCCCTAATAAGACGAAAGACGTCTCTCTTGTCGAATAAATCAATAGTAGAATAAAACATTTCCCGTGGAGCACCCGGTAAAGAATTGGTCTCCCACTCTTCTGCGTAAGTTTTCGAGTGTCCTGTAAAAGGCAGGTGTTCGAAAAAAATAAGACATTTTACATCTTGAATTCAGCGATGAGGCTTGCCACCCATCCTGAATGTCTTGATTTTATATTGGCACGAAGAGGACAATTTGCATGTTTCTTACGTGCAGCTGATCTGCTGGCTACCCCACTTGTGGGATATGCCGTGATGGTATAGTATAGTATAGTAGAATAAAACACTTGTTTTATTTATTTCGCTATTTGAAAGTGATCCTGCTGATTAGATTTATCGTACCCCAAAATTAGTAAAACAAAAAAATATTAATATTCTTAAGACATGGTTTACGTTTCACCCTCTGCCTACCTCACTAAGAATACAACTTGAGGAGCATATTATAGAAGAAAAAATCATGAAAAAATAAAGACAACGAAAAACATGAAATGCACAGCACAGAATGCATTTAAAATAGAAAATAAAACAGAAAGTGGTTTGGTGTATAGGTAAGTAGTAAGTACTTGGATGAAATTGCATTGTGCCTTGTGGGAATTCAACTTGCAA
The DNA here is from genome assembly GCA_947579605.1 of Athripsodes cinereus. NCBI lineage: Eukaryota > Metazoa > Arthropoda > Insecta > Trichoptera > Leptoceridae > Athripsodes > Athripsodes cinereus. The sequence goes on from OX388320.1 coordinate 23,749,537, forward strand.
GCATTCTTTTCATGGGTACCTGGTTCGGATACCAGACATGACATGTAATTAAATCCACCTTATTTTTCCCCTTCTTGATACAAACAATAATAATCACATTGCTTTTTATACATTTACCCCGTAGTGTCTTCGGGAAATATTAAATAAATATTACACTTTTTTTCCACGTGTGCTATTAAAGACAGCTATTTGAAAATTCTCATTTTTTTTAAAGATAGATCTAGATTTGAAATAAACCCCAGATACCCTCACAGAAAGCAATATGCTTGTGTCGTGTTGGTGGACTAAGTCTACAGTGGATGGAATCGAACCCGGGTTGCTCAATTGAAAGTCCTAGACTCTACCACCAGGCTTCCGACCACCTCTATTAACATATACAATTTAGTGATTGTGCTTTCTGTGAGAGAATCTTGGGTGTACCAGTGTACCTACATATATGACGTATGCGGAGTTTGTCAGGATGGTTGAGAATGTGTTGTAATTGTTGTGTTGTTGTCTAGATATTGTTGGTTTTCTTGTAGGATCCATTGGCCTTCTGCTGTAATGATCTCTGTAAGAGTCGTCCCTTTGTAAGTAATCATAATAATAATAAGTTGAAATCCAGAGCTATCATATAAAAAACAAAAAAAATCAAGATTCTTGTTTCCCTTTAGGAACTGCAAGTGGTTTATATTTCAGTATAATAAAAACAAAACAAATAAAACCACTGATAAATTATTAAATAAGTAAATATACAACACTTTGATCTTGTAATTCTAATAATTCTGTAATAAAATCACCCCATAAAGCCCTTGTCTTGTGTTAAGTGAAGCAGCATCCCTCTTCCACTATAGACTTAACTCCAGGATCCTTGACTCTCTTCCATTCCACCCTTGCTTAGCTCCTTGAGGGATAGATCTTCACGCCTCTTGCTGTGCGTATCCTGTATGTTATGTAGAGGGTTATGTGAGTGAGATGGCAGGAACAGCAATGAAAAGAGCAGTAACGATTGAGTGATAAAGAAAAGTAGCAATTTGACATCTTAAATTCGGCGATGAGGTTTGCCACCCATCCTGAATGTCTTGATTTTATATTGGCACGGAGAAGACAGCTTGCATGTTTTATACGCAGCTGGTCTGCTGGCTACCCCACTTGTGGGATATGCCGTGATGGTATAGTAGTAGTAGTAATAGTAGTAGCAATTTGACAAAATGTTAGCTGTACTAATTCTACCTGTTACTAAGATTTATTTTGAAATGTATTAGCAAACTTTGCTGCTGGTTTATGTGCCGACTTTTTTTTTATCTATTTGTAGTATATATTTTTATAACTATATGCTTGCGAAAATTATAAAAATAAAAAAAAAATGTTAGATATTTTATTAATCATCGTAAAACCATCAACTGGATCATGTTTTTTCTCATAATATTATGAATTGTTTAATTTTCGAACATAGATTTTTTACATTATTCATTAGACAAAAAAGAAAAATATAAACAAAATTATTAGGAGAGATAAATTTTGTCTGAAAATATCAGTTATAATATTGCTGAAAACGATCCCCAAGCTTTTATGATAGCGAAAATTCACCTTGATATTTAATTCACTGCTATTTTCGCTACGCAATTGCAACTTGGGAATTCATCCAAAAGAAATTAACAGTGATGTGAATTTTAATACTTCCCTATTAAAACACAAGGATCACATAGTCTGCATTTGCATATGTTTCCAATTTCCTTGTGCCTTTTCATGTGTCGGACTACGTGTAGCACTTCATAGACGAAGTTATAACTATAACTTTAAACCCGGCTTAACTCAGCAAATAATAATAATTAAATTAACAATGCAATACGAGTATGTACAATAAAATTAAAATTAGGTGCAATGTCGATTTCGACGAAACACACAAAATGAGTTATCTATAGGTTTATTAATTGTTTTTATTTATCTAAACAAAATGAGTTTTTGCCCGATGAAAGGATGACGAAGAGGATGTATCTATCTGAAAGGGGTATAAGGAAGCGCGGACGTCCAAGAACTACGTGGCTTGAGCACATTCAGTATGGGTGACAAACCTCATCGCTAAATTCAAAAGGTAAACTATTTTCCCGTGGAGCACCCGGTAAAGAATTGGTCTCCCACTCTTCTGCGTAAGTTTTCGAGTGTCCTGTAAAAGGCAGGTGTTCGAAAAAATTAAGACATTTTACATCTTAAATTCAGCGATGAGGCTTGCCACCCATCCTGAATGTCTTGGTTTTATATTGGCACGAAGAGGACAGTTTGCATGTTCCTTACATGCAGCTGATCTGCTGGCTACCCCACTTGTGGGATATGCCGTGATGGTATAGATAGATAGAACTATTTTCATTTTTTCGAACACCAGCCTTTTAACTTACGGGAAAGAGTGGTAGACCAATTCTTAGCCGGATGCTCCACAGAAAACATGCTAAATACACCGAAAATATGCAAAATATTTAATGCGTTATGTTTTAAATAAGACATACGAACGTATTCGTCATTTTATTATTATAATAGTTCTACTGCAGAGATAGAACTATAGATATTATGTACTCGTACATCTCATCGTCCTATGTAGGTGTATGTAAGACAGAAATACCTACCTTCCTACATCTATGTACATGGTTTGAAACAGGAACAGGGCCCTGTCTCAAGGGATCACTATAAATTAATCCTTATGACCTATCCTCGGTATAACTAATATGTATAATACAAATAATGTTTCTATACGATGTATTGCAAACACATGGTAATCAAATAATAGTTTGCATTATTTACTAAGATGTTTGAATTAATCAAATTAGTATTGTGTGCATGATTCTATTCTATTTTTAAAGGCCATCCACTTGTTAACGAGTTATCAATGTGTGTATGATTCAATAGGATAGGTTTATTATGGATGTGAATGCTTAAATTTTTATATTGCAACTTTACATAGGTACCTACTCTTGAAGAATGACCTTATTCAAATTGTCCTGGATCTGGGTGTTATATGTATATGTGTTTAGTGCATTGTATAGACGTGTATCGTCATGTTAGTACCCATAATACAAGATTCATATCTTAGTTTGGAACTAGTTCGATCTGTGTGATTTATTTGTTTATTTAAAATCATACACGGCGTGAGCCTTTTACATGTTAACAAAAAAAAAGTATGACAGACAACAAAAACTACAACAAAAATTATCATACACAATCACACAGGTACATTGCAAATTCATAAGTCAAGATCAAAATAATAATAAAATAATAAGAATCAATAAAAAAATATTATGTTCTTCTCCTTGGGCACTTACCTAATAATTATTTTATATTTATTTTTACAATATAAATATAAAATAATTATTAACTTTATTCAATTGACTTGCTGACTACCCACTTATACATATATATTGTGTGTTTACATATAATATATTGTGTGAATGATGGTGTCCAAAAAGAATAAATAAATACATAAAGTAACTTGTTTTTAACTAAAATAATGTATTTAAGAACTTAAGTTGTAATTGGCATTTATTTTGGTCAAATATTATTTTTTTATGATGCAATATTAGCCGTAACTTTAAGTTGGATATATTTATAAATGAATTAAAAAACAAACTACTTCTCGGAGACTCAGAACTATATTTCAATCACATCCTATATATGCAATTTATTAGATAAAGTACAGTATGTGGTGTTACACAGAGTAGAGTTTATTGTGGTTACGTCCCTTGAATATTAAATACGAAGATGGGGGCTAACGAAACGGAAACCATGCTACAATTTAAATCGTTCATATACATACATACAACTAGAATACAAACTTTGAATCTATATCCATTTGTTCATTATGTTTTATTTAGTATTCACCCTTAATTTTCTTTTTGGAAACATCGAAACGCAACAAATGTTATGAAAAACATCGAGCTTACTGTCAATGGATATTATTTTTTTTTTTAAATGAAATATTACTACCAAATTATTCCTCTTGTCAAGTCGCATCTAATGATGAAATAAAAACCTATACGCTGCGATATACACGGAAAAAGTTATTGAGAGAAATTAAATATCTTACGTACTGATTTTTCTTGGATAATTCGTGGAGATTAACAAGTGTTTAGAAAATTATTCAGTGATTTTTTTTTTTGAATCTTGCCTAGAAATGTTTTTCAAATGTTTTTCAGAAGATGTTTTTCTCCCAGAAAAACATCTGCTGGACAACACCACTAGGTATACTCATTTGGGTGTTGTGTGGTACAATAAGCTGAACAAAAAATCTAAGTATGATTCTACAAAAAAAAATCAGAGTTTTAAATTGAATCTGAAAGATATTTTTAAATAGCTGTTCAACTGCTCTGTTGTTGAGTTTTGATAAGAAACTGTATTTGGCTGCTATTTGTATTGTAGATATGTGTTTGTTTTTATTATTATTTTTTAAGCGCTATTGTTTTATGTAAATTATATGAAATATGTTGCACTGCTCAATTTTGGGGGTCAAATATGTTATAAATGTGTTTTTTTAGTAATAAGGTGTGTATGTAATATTATTAAATTGTAAATTTTATTTAAATAAAAATGTTTGAAATTGAATTTGAATTTAACAAACAGTTTTTAAGACACCTTCCACGTTATGAATCAGACAGATAGAAAATGTCACCCGGCCAAATAGTTTTTTTTAATCTCTTGTTAAATCTTGATAAATATTCACAGAAAGTTTTGCGTAAAGAACTTTTCAACTTCAACTCTTTTCCGTAAGTTTTCAAGTATCTTTCAAAGGGCAGATGTTCGAAAGAATAACGAAATTTTACATCTTAACTTCAGCGATGAGGTTTGCCACCCATTCTGAACTTCTTAATTTTTTTATTGGCACGGAGAAGACGGTTTGCATGTTTATAAAAAATAAAGACATTTTACATAAATTAAATGCAGCAATGTACGAGTAGCTTTCAAACCGTTCTGAATGTATTATTTTTTTGTTGGCACGGAGAGGAAAGCTTGGATGTGTATTGCATACTGCTGGTCTGCTGGCATCTCTACTTGCAAGATATGCCGTGATGAGATAGTACTAGTAGTAGAAATCTTGGATTTTTTTTTACTTCTATCAAAGACATACATTTTGTCATACAAGCTTGACAAGAAAAACATTTTCTTTGAAATTACTTACATGTATGAAAACCTACAAACGAACCTGAATACACCAATAGTACCTATATACATAATATGGTTATGTAAATAGGTACTTCAAAGTACCCTAGTATTTATGGTTACACAAGGAAAAGTACTTAGTATATTATACGTTCTGCATTACATACATGGTGATGTCCCCATATGTAAATATTAATAATAATAATCCACAAAGAAATACGCCAAAAGCTATGAAAAGGTACATACAAACGCTTACACCCTTTTTGCAAGGCACATATAATGTTGTGTAATATTCCTAAGGGCGTAAATGGCATTTTGATGTATTAAAAAATAACGACACTTCTTTGAGTACTGGAAAAAATAGAATCATACCCTTTAAATTCTGCATAAGAATGTTTTGCATATCAGATGATTGTAAAATTTCACTATTTTTTAATATTTTCACTTTTCATAACCAATCACTAAGTATACCTACCGATTTTCTGATTTTTAAGTATAATAGTTAGTTGGTTACCCCAAGAAGAGAAAACTCGATATACTCGTAACATAAAATTATATGAATTAAATTTAATGTTTCAGTGTTGACATTGTGAAACAACATTCTAATAATATAAAATATAAAAAAACACTGTACCTATTATGTTTCACATTAATGTATAGGTACCAAAGTATACTACAATTACGCCTAGCGCTTTCACCAATACATTGGCATCATCATCATGATTAATAAAATATCCGCCGGTTAATAAAAAAAATTATATTATTAAAATAGGTAATAAAATTAAAAATAAAACACTGTATAACTTTCACTAATTAATATTTTGCTTAAAAGCTTTTCGAACATAGTCCATCTTCAGTAATAAATTATAAGATATTTAAAAATGAGCTTTCATAGTGTTACCTCTTCAAAAATAGAAAAGTTATTATGAAAATAATATGCATAGACAATATTCACCCAGATCGAGCTAGTCCCAAATAAATATATAAGTCTTGTAGGTACTATGGGTACTAAGTTAGTACATGTAAATGTGGACGAAGCTAAAGAAATTTGTAAGGATAGATCTATATGGCGTTCCTTTCTCTCTGCCTACCCCTCCTGGGACATGGCGTGAGATAGATAGATAGATAAAAGTCACGGTCTAGTTTAGTGCTTAATAATTTTAATCGGGAGATCTGGAGTTCGAATTCAACTGTCAACCAGATTAAATTTATAAAAAAAACTTTTCATTATTTGTTAATATCTCGATATCCTAACCTGCAGTAGTAATAACAGTGAGTATGGTGTGTTATGTTTCCTCTCATGTTGCACCCCCTAGGCTACCCCCTTGTGACCCCCTCTGAATGAAAATAGTAATATTCAAGTTTTTACAGTGTCGGCACTACACACAATATGTTGTGTCGCACAATGTATATATGTATATATAGTAATATTATGATCAGCTTTTACTCTAATAATACACACAAACAGGGCCTGTTCTAGGGAGGAACTTATTGAGCACTAGTCTAGAACTAATAATATATTTTTAGCATTGTTTGTTATTTAATTTGTTTTTTTTTTAATTGGAGACTTCTTATCTATTTGCTAATCAATTGGAAATATTGAAGAGAACTCCTATTTATTCGCTCTTCTAAGAAAAACTTTTGCCCTCTCAAGCGGGTCACAGGGAGCAGTCTGAAGAGCTGGCTGACTTAAACAACCACAAGGGAATATTTAATTCTATATGTATTAATTTTTATTATATAAAGGTATTCAGCACCCATAATTTCGTTATAGTTTTTTTCGGATCAAAGAACGTAAAGTCCATATATTTCTAACAATAATTATGGCAGGAAGACACACTTGTTGGATTGTGAGAATAATTCTCCTAAATTTGGTTTTTACTATAGTATCATCATCTGTGGACCTTAAATTTGACAATAATTAAAAAAAATACAACAAAAACTAAAAGCCTGAACCCAACAAAATCTGAAACCGTCCCTATATTCACACTTGCTCCTTGTTAGGTACTTCTTCACTCCCATGTACTCCTGATAATGGATATTTCTGCACACACAGCCTCCTTCTTTACAACATCTCTTTCTAATCTGCATACACAATGTACATGAATGTATATTTTCATTTCTACTAGTCAACCATTTCAACCACGCATTCAACACCACCAAGACTTTCAACCATATATTATCCCTACACGTACTAATGACTGTTGAAAATAGCCGTCACTGTTATTTTTATAAAACTCACAGAACGCTATTATAATAATAACTATTACATTACCTAATATCTTAGTAATTTTCCATTAGATACTGCACAAAGTTTCAAACTAATTCAATAAAGTTAAACGTTTTTTCACATATTCGATTATCTTAATCGAAAGAAGAAAAGTGGCCGGTGCTAGGATTAACGGTGCACTTCGACCAATTGTCAGTAAGTAATGACAATGTGTCTAAAATGGAAAAAATTGCTAGTGCACGATACCATCCTGGTTCAGACACTTATATATGCAAACGAAACGTGGACATGGTTGAAGTGGAATTAATGTCGTGGAGATTAGATCACTGAGGAGGATGGTTAGTAAAACGTTGCGTGATAGAGTGAGGAATGAGGATATTAGAAGAATGAGCGGATGCAAGAGGAGTGTTGTGGATAGAATGCGCGTAAATAAATTGAGATGGTTTGGTCATGTGGAACGAATGGAAGAGGAAGGAATGATAAAGAGGATATACATGTCTGAAAGGAGGGGTTTGAGGATGCGCGGGTGTCCGTGAACTACATGGCTTGATCATGTAGATCAAATTCTCAAGGATGGCCGTGTTTTGAGCAGGAGAATCCAGGGGAGTAACTACCTATATAAGAATGATGATTATAATGAGCCAAGGTCAACATAAGTAGCCAGTTTTAATACCTACTAAATCTCAATAATAGTAATTAATAATAGTAAGTTGCTGTTGCTAACTGATTTTGTACACTGCAATGTGTTCAACTGTTGTATTGTTAAAGGCTTTTAATCAATTATGAAAATGATAATTAATAAAATTATGATGTTATTAAAGTATAGCGTGAATAAAATGCTACTGCTCTTTTAATTTTCTGCTATAACAATCTCTAACACACAACTCTATATCACCCATCATATTATAGTGATACATGCAGACTTAGAAAAAATCACAGTGGCAAAATGACACAAGCATTTGTCATAACTTCTTATATCCGTAGTAATACTGGGGTGTGCACTTTAAACAAAATTGAAAATATCAAAATAGGGGTAGTTTCAAGATGTTATTGGGGTTGGGAAAAATAATAAAAATATGAAAAACGTTTGCTTAATGCCACATGAAATTTTCACAATTTATTTTATTTTATACGAATAGGTAAGTGAAATGAGATATTTTTATTTTATGTCAGTGATTTTTTCATGTCAAATCAAAATCAAATAGGTGCAAAATACCAGAAGAGATATATGTATGTATCTTTTGAATTCGTTTGTACAAAATTTGCATTATTTGACGTCTCTTTCCAGTAATTTATTCTGAAAATACATAAGTTTAATAATAATAATAAACACTTTGTCAAATATAAATATAATAATATATTAAATAATATAATAATATGTCAAATATAATATTATGTGTACAATAACTCACCATGTTTATATTTACTTTTAATAAAAATTCTTTAAAATTCTTCTTTAAATTCTTAAATTTTACAAAAGGCGTACATATTGCCTTGAGGCAATGTCTTCCAGTAAACCTACTACTATGTTTAATAACTATGTTTTACTATAAATAAAGTGAGTTTAGATCAAAAGATAAACAGAAAATGGAATATATAATATAAAACAAGAATACCTATATAAATATACAGAAATAAAATAAAAATGTAAGCATTCACAACCATAAACCTATATGAGAAAACAGTGACAAAATAATAAAAGAAATCTAATGACAAACATTGCCATACAATTTATTTTCAGAATAAAATGAATTAAAAATATTCGGTAGTCAACTGTACTCCTTTCTTTCTCTAGCTCTATCCATAATTATTTTTTAATATTGTGATCACTTATTAAATTATAGCATTATACGTTGTTGGAGCTGAAGTGTGTATTTAAAAAAAAATAAGAAAGACCTTTAAATTCTATAATTTTATCATAACATCTTCGTATAGCGTTTTCGAGAAAAAATCCTATTTACATAATTATCAATCTTTGGCGTCTCCCACAAGTTTAGAGACCAACTGCATTTAATAAATATGTAAGTCGTCCTCTCTGTGGTTATTAAAATTCAGGCATTCTTAATGAGAGGCAAGGCTATAAAATTATTCAATGAATTAAAAGTTCATGTTGATATTTTCAACATAACATACAATGACTTTATCGCCAGAATAGAGACTGTCTATGATTTTGTTGTTTCTTTTTGATGATGTCTCTTTTATGTTTTTTCCCCTTTTTTACATTTTGTTTTGTTTTCTTTCCAACTGAGATCGCCTTGGCAAAAAGCGGCTATGGTCTCTGTTCAGGGTGATGTTTTTAAGATATTTATAGTAATAAGTTCTCAACACTAGTGAATTGAAGATGGTAAATGTCAGCGTCATACATTATAAGTAAAATGTCTAATAATAAAATAATCTTAATTGTACATTTTCATGGTACAAATGGCGGGTTTATTGCCTGCAGGCAATTTATAACAACCAATTCATAGTGTCCTACGAATAGATGCCTTTTATAAGACACTCTAAAACACTTAGTAAAGATTTTAAGGTCCTATTCTTTACTAGTTACTCTTTGTAATAGATAAAAATGAAAAATGATAAAACTGAAGTATTTTTTAATATTTTCTATTTGGATTGAAGGAAATAATAAATTCATATTTTTTGTACCATCATCTTCTTTGCCAAGGTAACAAGAGAGGGTAAGTTTTACTATTAAAGGGTAGTTGGTTACTGGTGTGTTGGGGTAGCAACAACAGGTGAAAACCCTCGGGGTATTCGGGCGTACAATATGATTTCAGGATTTAAGATTGATTCGATTTTTCAGCAATTTTCCAATTCCTTTCCACTTCCCTTGAAGAATGGGTCGAAAGAAACAAGAGGTTGACAACTGTTGGTAAATGTGTAAAATTTATTTATTAATTTATTTATTTACATCAACACACGTCGTGAGCCTTATACGTGTTAATTAAACAGTAAAACAGTCGCAATAATCAAAAATTACAAATCAAAAATATATTTTTTATAAATTTAGAGTAATTAATTAATAAACAGTCAAAAAAATAAAATAATGCCAAACAGATAATTTTTATAGGAATTGTTTTAAGAATAGCGGAATATAAAACTGGGTGGCAACAATTTTTGACCCAAAGCATAAAAAAAATTCGAAATTACGATAATTATATCTCCATTCGTACCATGACGGTATTCCCCACAAGTGGAGAAGCCAGCGGACCAACTGTATGTCATGAATATGTTAATTTATCCTCTTCGTGTCAATGAATATTGATACATTCAGAATGGGTAGGATGCCTCATTGCTGAATAGAAAATGTTAAATGTCTTAAATGTAATGACAATCGAAAACTTAAATAAAGAAGTGAGAGCTCCATAGAGTTTACGATAGGCTCTAGAGCTCCATTCCAGATTCTAATTTTTCACTGAAATTTTTTTAACATGTTTTTCTAAGTGGTATTGTGACCAAATCACCAAGATAAAAAAATGGTTATTAGTGTAATTAAAAATTGACTCCGATGATTATCTACCCCTGCTCCCAAAGTTAATATTATTCGCGGCTCAATGAACATCATTTGCAGATACCTGATGAAAAACCGTCCACGCCCATTTCAATATCTTACCTATCATCCCTAAAAATAGATAGGAGTAGAAATAATATTCACAATGATATGGATTGTAAGAACAGTTACTTATTTTCTATAATAGTGAACGAGGATTAGAATTCCTTATTGCATGAATGCTTAACTTTATTTTTAATATTTTAAGGGTTTAATTAATTGAAATTATATTTTTTTCCTAACGATGTTTGTCTTTTTATAATTAATTGTTTGGAGTAATGGATGCGGGTTTAATCAGTTTAATGTAAGCCTCGTTTAATGGACTTGAATTGGACGGGCTCTATTGGTTTATTACCCTAACATTTACTTGTTATATAATTTTGTTTTAACTTGCATGCTGTAGACATGCTTACTCTTTTTAAGTAAGACATAGCAAAGTTGTACCGATCCTTACGAATCGATTGAGGTTGGTTTAAGTGCACTTTACCAAAGACCATTCTGTTTCCTAATAAAAGGGAATTTGCACAACCTTTTGTTTGTCCAAATTAAGCGACCATTGAATAATATTCTTAAATCGATACAATTTTACTCCACTATACTGTTTAATCGTTGATAAAAAATAGGATATTCAGAACAGATGGTAGCATCTCTTGTTCTAGAATGTCTAATAAATTATTTTGTTACGAATATCTGCCTAAAATACGCTTGACACATTCTTAAAATTTATTACCTAATATTTTTCACATGGTAAAATCACTGTCACAATCGACAAATGTGACTGCTATTTTACTATCTTGAACAGAACATTTCTTAAACACCTAGGATGGATACAATGTAAGTATAGGTATTGCATGAAAATATTATTTTCTTTTTATCACCAACGGTGAATCACCATAGATACAGAGTACCCATTCACTGTGAAATATGATTACATTACAATAATAATAGCATATTGAAAGCAATTGTGATTGTATGTTGTTGTCTGCTATTCTATTTTTATAGATGAGATGAAAGCTTTCTTCGGTTTAAATATGGTTTAAATCTGTGATAATATGAGAAAAGTTGAAAATCCGGAAAAGATAATTTTACAGGAGCACATTTCAAAGGGCGTATAATTATTGTCCGAATATAAAATCATTGGCTATTTAATTCAATACATTGAGTGTCCAATTCCATAACTCCATAAGTAGAAATTTCCCATATTCAAGAAATCACAATTTTGGTATATTCATACAATGCTTTTTTTGTTGTTTTTTCGTCAGGAAACAGTCTGAACTCTTCATTCTCTATATAGGAGCAAAGTGCAACCTAAAACTCAATCATCATTGCATAGACATACAAACGTAAATACGAATTCAAAGAGTTTCAATAGTCACAAATTAATTTCATTGAGCTTCGAAAATCTGGGGAACATTTATACTATGCTTTAAAAAACACAACAGAAAGTGAAATATACTTTTATAACAATCGCACTGTTAAATACATACGTTGAATTACAAATACAAAAGATACAAATAATTAAATTTAGTCGCTACTTAAAGAACAAAAATATTTAAAGTATCCTACCTGTAATCCAAGTGATTATCCTCATCATCCAAGTCTCCCAACAGTGGCTGGATGGGGTTACCAGAGCACAACTCACTTAACATCACATCCAGCTCCGTTGACAAGGAACTTAACAACTGAAACCAAATATATAAATAACAATTATATATAATATATGATTGCCTTACATTTCATTGACATGTCGAGGACAACTTGCATGTATATTACATGCAATTGATCTACTGGCTACCCCACTTTGGAATATGCTAAAATGGTATATATGGATAGATAGATTACTTATATTTTAGTGATTTTTTTTAGTATTCTATAGAAAGCATTTATGAGTTCTGTTAAAGGCCGCAAAGTAGATACATTCTAAAATAGATTTTATTGCATATTACAATAAGTACATATCCAATCTCATTCATAGGTATTTAAGATGCGCCGTTTTGTGATAAAACCACAGGAAGGGCCCATTCAACAATCATAACACTTCCTGAAAAATAGGATGTTTAACCCTGCCTTGGACATCTCCACACTCTCCAGAGTTCGCAAATCATAAGAAATTTTGCTCCACAGCAACGAAACGGCTACACAGAATACACAATCAACATAGTTAGCAAGATTTAAAATTAGATTAAACAAACAAAATTAAAAGCAAATTATGAAATATAAAAAAAATCTCACCTCCATACACATGCATGTTCTCATTTGTTCCATTGTGTTTTAAATATTAACTATTTTAAGAAAATATTATTATATATTTTTTTTGTATAAGGTTTATTATTTTTCTAAATTATAGTTTAATTAAATATTAATTATGTAAACAAAGAAATATGTGTACAAAAATGACCTGCTGGCTACGTAAATTCGCAAAAAAATACCCACACTTATAACACAATTATTCAGTATAATTTTGTACAATAAAATATGGTTCAACTTAATGCATTAAATTAAATGTACAGTGACGGATATAATTAACCCTTCAATTATCAGTGTGGCCGTACGGGCACATGAAGATTTTTATTTATTTTAAAACTCACCTGTTTAGAAAATAATTATGGTTTACGATGAAGAATAATAATATTTATTTATTCATTCACTTAATACAAGGTTTGCACCTTTTTATAATCAACATGAACAAGAAAATTATACAATCTTCAATTACAAAAAAATAAAATCTATAAAAAAACAACAATAAGCAAAAATTACTAGGTACATTAGTACTCTTATCAACAAATGCATGTAGGCATATATTTATAATTAGTTCAGGCACACGGTAATATAATTATTATTAAAATGACACCATATTCTTCTGAGACCATTATTGCTTTCGGCCAAAGCGATCCCAGAGAAAATAAACATTAACAATAATGTTTCCAATTTCCTTACAAATTCACCTATGCTATGTGGAGTATGTCTATAATGAGCGAAATATTATTTTTTTATTTTTTATTTATTTATTTATTTTATAACAATTCACGGCGCTAGCCTTTTACATGTTGTTATACATTTACATACATAGTTCATATGATGTATATAGAAGTGTAGAATATTAAGACACAACAATCATAATAAAAAATAAAAAAAAAACACAAAAAAAGAACAACACAACTATCAGTATCACAGCATAAGTTATGAATGGAAAAAAAGTCAATGGATCACAAGTCAATTCGATAGTAGGTTATATTGTCAAATTTTCAATAAAAGAGTATTTATGAGATTATTTCAAACAAAAATAAATGGGACGTCAAGTAACACACAGTCTTTAAAAATGGATGTTGTAGAATTAATAATATTCAGTGTCAATAGAAGCTGAGAAAAGTCAAATTATTGAAAAATGTCAAAACAAAAACAAATATTTAGTGTGGTCAATTTAGGTGTCAATGAGTAAAATGTAGAACATTAAACATATTAAACAACATTATTAAACAATAGAATTGCCTTTACTATTGGTAATTCTGCGAGAATATTAGTTCTGCTTGTAGGTGGATAGAATAGGATATTATGCTGACGTGAGTGACTATACAATGCGGGAATATAAAATATAATATGTCGGTATTTTTTTCCCCGGTAGTAGCTTCATATTTAATATTTTTAATGTAATCATATTTTTTTACTGGAACAACTAATTATTTGTCACGGATGACTGTTTTGATAGAATTAATATGCATTGATAATGATTCATCATATTGAGATTTATTTTTAATAATAATAATATAAATAGCACGTGCTTGACGCATTGGGGTAACCGGTAATTTCCATATTCTACTTCCTGTCACTGCTGTTGGGTATTTGATACACTTGATGGATTTATTACAAAAGATAATTTATATCATGAGATCTATTAAAACTGAGATTATCTGTTAAAAAGGATGTCGGAAGGAAATAACGTTACGGTCTTGAATTTTCGCTTAAGAGATCCGAAGTTCGAATATTGCTGCCGATCTACTAAGTTTCAATGACAAATATGACAAACACCCCAACAATAAGCTAGACAAACGAAAATATACCTCAGACGGCATTTCAGTCAACAAAATGCTTGTGTCGTGAAAGTGGAGTTATAAGAAGCTTGGTATTTTTATAACTAAAAAAATATAAGGATGGATGTCTGCTCCGTTGCTGAATAATGAGATAACTAATTATCTTCCAAGTGCAATTTAATTGTATAACTTTTTATATCGTAAAAATATTCTAAAATTTGAAAGAATGTAAATTGTAATTAATGTTTTTCTAAAACAGAGTTTTTGCGGTTTGCCCCAATTTCAAAAGCTTTGATTTAGGGTTTGAAATAAACCCAAATACACCTCATACATCCTCACAGAAAACAGCTGCTTGTGACGTGAATATGGAGTAGTTCGGCAGCGGAAAGCTTCGAACACGGGATCTCTCGAATTGAAGTCCAAGACTCTATCAACAGACTAACTTTAAAAAGACCTAAAAATAACTGATAAAAGTGAACACAAATTTATATTTAGAACTAAACAACAGAATAACAATGATGACACATCATTTTTCAAATAATGTTCCATTTACAAAATTTGCAACGTTGCATTTCACAGCACTTATTAATTCCATAGACAAAACACTTAACACTCAAAACAGCACACATTATCAAACAAAATAATAATAACATTCTAAATTCAAATTTTGCAATGTTGCAAAATGCATTATTTATTTATTAATTATATCATTATGTGCATGATCAGTTATTTAATGAAATCAACAAATCAATTTAAATTTTTAAAAAATGTGATGTAATTCAGAGGCGAGATTATCACTAATTTGTTTTTTCTTGCATCTAACCACGTCAAAAAACTTATAAAATATACAAATTATGAAAAAAAGGGGAAATTAGTAGGTATAAAAATAAAAACAGAAAAAAATCACACACACACAATCACTCAACACTTCAACGGAATTAGGAACTATTTATGATTAGGTATTTTTTATTTACACATATTATTATAACCGGTGTTTTTGTGTTATTATACTTGTGACGTAACGTCTGCTAAACAAGCAGGTACGTCCCCGCACGACGAGTATGGTTAACAAACTAAATGATGGTGACCATATTACTTTTTTGTTATATTGTTAAGTAAAAATTAACTTTTTGATAATCGTAGTAGTAATAATATAATTCTTCTTGTTTGTTATTACTCACAACAGGGGCTGGAATGGGTAAATTAATTAAAACATTTTTTTTTGTTACACGAATTGACGTGTTTGCTACATTAAAAAATTAGTCTACTGGCTTCCCCATTTACTTACTTACTACTTACTGCTAGCCTTCTTCTCTCCACTGCTGAATATAGGCCTCTTCAAAACTTTTCCACACTTTTCGATCTTGAGCAACACGACACCACTGTTTTCCCATCACTTGGACAATATCGTCGACCCATCTTTTTTGGGGTCTTCCAACACTTCTTTTGTCCTCCCACGACCTCCATTCAAGAATTCTGGAAGTCCACCTGCCATCCTCTCGGCTTGCCACATGACCAACCCATTGTCATTTCATTCCCGTTGCCATTTCATTTAAATTTGCTCAACGATGTGATCTGATGTTCTAAAAGTAGCCTCGCAACAAATATGGGTTAGTTAGAAGATATCGCAATACGTTGATAAAGATTCGCTTTTTATACCATTGATTTACATATTGTATAAAATAATTACAAATGCACCGCTCTCTTCTCTTTGTAAAAAAAAAATATTGAAAGCTGGGAATAATTTTAACCAAACATAAAGTCGGAATAGGTAATGCTTACCTCCGTTTTGTATAAAAGAGTTGTGTTTATTTATTTATTTTTCCAGAAATATAACAACAAAAAACTTACTACTAACTACTACTACTACTACTACTATACCATCACGGCATATCCCACAAGTGGAGTAGCCAGCAGACCAGCTGCATATAAAACATGCAAGCTGTCTTCTCCGTGCCAACATCTACTACTACTAACTAAACATCTTAAAACACATATTCTTATGACAATTATATAAAATGGAATTTACAGCCTCACTAAAGTCTGTTTTGAGGCAGTATCTATATACATGTGCTGTTCTAAACTATTCAAGTCAGTTTTTGTAAAGCACCGTGTTTAGTATACGAAACAAAATAATAATAATAAAAAACTAACAATCAGTTTGGAACTTTAAAAAATGTGAAATAAATAAGACGAAAGACGTCTCTCTCGTCGAATAAATCAATAGTAGAATAAAACACTTGTTTTATTTATTTCTTTATGGAATTCTACTACCTAAACACCGACACAGTGAATTAAAAAAATGTGTAACCCGAATATCTCACAAAGAAACTCCTATTTATTCGCTCTTTTATTCAAAACTATTGTCCACGCCTCGTGAATATCTTTTACACTAACACTTTCGATGATCATATCAGAAGGATGGAATGTCTTAACTTGAATACAAAAAAAAACAATAATTCTAAAAAGTTATGTAATTCTTAATCTGTCCCTGTGGTCGCGGTTCGTTACCCGCCCTAGCGTAACAATACTTAACCATATACTGTACTTATATACTATACTCATATAGGCACCTACACAATGCATAACACATGTAGGTATGTTATGTACACTATTATAATATATGTGTCTAAGCAAACGACATGTATATTATACCATATCATATAATAGGTACATAATATTATGTAGGTATATGTGAGTTTCACCACTAATATATTAAATGCAGTTATTTTATAACCCCAAACAATATTATGGCCAATTCTGAATCATAAAATAGTTTAGTTGCACTAACTAAGTCAACTAAGTGTAAGAAGATAGTCATGATAATTAGTTCTAATTCGTATTCACAGTTTTCCGTACTAATTTAGTTTATTAGTTCATTTTGACACCTTAGTACAACTATAAATTTCGAGAATCTATGGATTTCGTATTCAGAATGAAATTTTAGTTGACAGCCGACGACTAAAATAAGTTGGATTTGGCAGAATTTTATTAGCGACTTTTAATGTGCGAATATTATTAGTTGCTGTCATTTTACCGCAGAATATTGCTATATTTTGGAAGTGTTAAGTTGTTTTTTCAATTAAAAGTAAAAATTTATATTTTTAGGGCAACTCTTAGCATGTATAAATTGTAAAATTACACCACCACCGACGCAAATACGAACGCCAAAATATATCGGCAAATCTGATATTTCACAATTTTCACGCGCGACAACTATTAAATTGTTGCCAGAAGTGTAAATCGGAAAGTGAAAAACATTTTGTATCCCGGCATCACTGACTAATATTAGTTTGTCCCATAGATTTTACCGTTTGCACTTGGTGGTTCTCGAGTTTATAGTTGTTTATAGTTCATAACTAATGCTGAATACTACATAATAACTAATATTAATCAACTTTTTAGTTAGTTAGTTCATTAAGATTCAGAATTGGCCCTATTGAGTGTTATTGAGTGTTGATACGTGTGTAAAAAAATATTGAATGTTTTTAAAAAAATATTAGTAACTGGCAAATTTAAAAATCATACACTGATAATATTTACTTTTGTAATGACAACAAATAATGCTATTGAGTTCAAAAAAGTCCTCCTTGCACTAAATATACTACAACACCATCATGGCATATTCCACAAGTGGGGTAACCAGCAGATCAGTTGAATGTCAAAAACAAGCAAGCCGTGCTCTCCATGCCAACAAAAAACTAAGGCATTCAGGATGGGTGGCAAACTCATTGCTGATTTAAGATGTAAAATGTCTTTATTTTCCGAAAACCTGTGTTTTACAGGACACTCGAAAACTAACAGAAAACAGTGGGAGACAAATTCTCTACCGGATGCTCCATGGCCAATTTTATAAAATGCAATAATTTCATAATTCGAAACACATTCAAAGAATTGTATCCTAAAGCAAAATAGGTGTGCATCAAAAAATATTGAGTGTTTTTTTTTTAATATTATTAACTGGCAAATTTACAATTCCAACACTAATAATAATTTTGTAATACATCAAATTAATGCTATTGAGTTCAAAAAAGTCCTCTATGCGCTAAATAATATATTACAACTGCTACTACTATACGATCACGGCATATTCCACAAGTGGGGTAGCCAGCAGACCAGTTGCATGTTATGAACTTGCAGACTGTCTTTTTCCGTGCCAATAAAAAAATACATTTAGGATGAGTGGCAAATCTCGTCGCTGAATTCAAAATGTAAGATTTCGTCATTTTTTCGAACACTTGGCTTTTAGCTAAAGATTCGAAAACTTACGGAATAGAGGGGGAGACCAATTCTTTGTTGGGTGCTTCGCCGGGTCCTCTAAATATATAATTTAAAAAATATTGTGGGTAAAAAAAACCTAACACCTACCCAGTAAGCAATTTTCTTTTATTGCGAAGGTGGATTAGGTGAGTAACGGCAGGATTCGAGCACAGGATCTCTTAGTTGAAAGTGTCAGACTTTACCTTCAGACTATCGACTACTGACCGACAACACATTACATTTTTGTAGGAGACCCAAAAACTTAATGAAAAAAAATTGTAGTCTTAATAAATTCTGGAATCCCGCGGAGAGTAAAGACAACTAAGGGTATATAATCCATAAATAAACCATAGACAAAAATGTAAATAGATATATTATTACTATAGAACGGTAGATACTGTTTATTCATTTAGACTGCAGAGGGGATGGTCGGGTACAACGGACGCATTAATGAAAAAACTCGGTAATTACGAATTTTTCTCGTATTCCTCCACAAATGCAATAAGATACATATTATACACAAATGTACACTGTGCAATGCTGTTGAACGTACTCAATACTACTTCTGTTTAAATAAAGAACAGTTCACAAAAGTAATATCACAAAAATTATTGCTCGAAATGGATTATTTATATTTGCATTTTTTATCTTACCCTTGCGCTTACGATTTTGAAAATCTTTTATTATTTTTTCTCCTTATATAAACTAATAATATGCAATGACAAAAGAATAACAAGCGATTTATGAATCTAGGAGAGAAATAAAAACTGTTTTTTTTCTTTTATTATAAAACAAATCTCTGTGACAAGACACAAAATATCCTATAAGATTATTTCTCTAGCTTTTAAAAGATGTATTATATTATAAAAGTAAGTAGACAACGGCATTTTAGCCTTAAAACCATAGAGTAGGTAAGTAATAATACTTAGTTGATCCTTGCTCAAAACCTACCTTTGGATTGTAGTTCAAAATGTTGCACAATATTTTTTGTATATATTATTTGAGTACATCCATTCATACTATTCACATTTAAACGTTCCCTTTTAGAAGACAAGAACATTATATTATTCTCTCTTTTCTGAGCAATTTTAAGGGAGTTTATTATACCTTTAAAACATACCTTTAATCAAGTGCTTTGCAAAAAATAAAAGAAGCTAAGTCATTGATCTCCTTATACGAGATTCTTATTTTTATATTACATTTATTTTTCGAATACCATGTAAAAGCAGGGCGGGCGAACACAATAATAATTGATGCACCCTATGTTATATTTGTGGAAAGTTATAAATTATGTAATTAATAAGTTAATTATCTAACATAAAATATCACACCCCATATCAAAACAATCAACAACATAATCGTAATAATTTCACACTAATAAAACGGCAATTAAAGGTATATAAAACAGTCGCCCGTATAATATACATCCATTTTACTTAGGACTCCCCATTCACTGATGTTATCGCTAACCTGGTGGTAGGATCTCAGATTCTCAAGAAAAAGTTCCATGTTCTGCAGGATTACTTGGATTGGTTGGGTTAGTTGGAAGATATCGCGCTTCTGCGATAAACTCGCCGATTGCACAAATTTATTTGTCTGGTTCTACAATATTTATATTTTGATAATGTTTGTTTTTTTGTGCAATAAAGATTTTTATTATTATTACTAGCTTAAATACCCGGCGTTGCACGGGAATACGGGAAATATATATAAAAAAAAACAGTAAGTAGGTATATCGTTGCCGTGGAGGTGATCCAAGCAACACTTTTTTGAAAAATGGGTTTAGTTTGCAGTTTTGTTCAGAAAACCACGGAGAACATAGTGGTGAAGAGAAATAAGTGATTTGATATTCCTAAAGGGCATTTTTGGAAGATTTTGAAGAGATTTTAAGTGTTTTTACAATCATTTCAAGTATGTTAGAGCATTTCACTAACGCATATAGGAACAAATAGTTCAATTAAATTATAGAAGTGAAAAGATCTAAGCCGCATAGCGCGTAACTTTCCAACAATTTTTTTACAGGTGGATCTTTCTCAGCTACAGTGGTGAAATAACCCAAGTGATAAATTCGTGTTTACTTCTAAAATATATAAATTCTTTAATATTTTGTAATTTATATTAGTGGAATATGTGATCAGGAATAATGTGTTATTTTTTTAGCGAAATCCATGCAAAAATAACTTAGTTATTGTAAGATTAGTATTTTCGTATGTAACAGCGTAACTTCAACACCCTTTTTCTCGGAATGTCTGTCTTGTGGGTTGGATCACTTCACATCCACGGCAACGATATATAAATAAAAATTATTTTATGTAGGCAGCAATAATTTTTGTATCAACTATATACACAGTGTCACATTAAAGTAGAGAACATACTTATAATAGAATATATGTTAGTGAGACTAACAGTATATAAAATTATAACAATATACCTACATTACATACACATACATACATACATACCATTACGCCGCTTTCCTCGCGGGGTAGACAGAAAGGATCGAGAGCCACTTCCTTCTATCCTTGCATACATCTTTCGCTTCCGTCACTGTCATACAATTCCTCATGCATGCTCTCCTGTTCAATGTGCTCAACACGTGACCGTCCTGTAGAATTTGATTTAAATGAGCTTGTCATCTTAACTTATTCACATTCATCCTTGTAATTACACCAACTTTCATTCCACATTCCTTTTGTATATTACTGTTACGCACACAATCTCTCAGACTTTTACTACACATCCTTTTCAGCTCATATTTATGTAAATTTAAAAAAATGGGTATTGAAATCTTGAAGTTTGACATCCCACACGGCCATATTTCAATAAAAAAATGGGAAGTATCTACGTGGATAAAGGTACTAAAATCCTCTTCCCACTGTAAAATCTTGAAGTTTGACATCCCACACGGCCATATTTCATTAAAAAAAATGGGTAGGTACCTACGTGGATAAAAGTACTAAAATCCTTTTCCCACTGTAAAATATTGAAACTTGACATCCCACACGGCCATATTTCAATAAATAAAATGGGTAGGTACCTACGTGGATAAAAGTACTGAAATCCTTTTCCCACTGTAAAATATTGAAACTTGACATACCACACGGCCATATTTAAATAAAAAAATGGGTAGGTACCTACGTGGATAAAAGTACTGAAAATCTTTTCCCACTGTAAAATCTTGAAGTTTGACATCCCACACGGCCATATTTCGATAAAAAAATGGGTAGGTACCTACGTGGATAAAAGTGCTAAAATCCTTTTCCCACTGTAAAATCTTGAAGTTTGACATCCCACACGGCCATATTTCAATAAATAAAATGGGTAGGTACCTATGTGGATAAAAGTACTGAAATCCTTTTCCCACTGTAAAATCTTGAAGTTTGACATCCCACACGGCCATATTCCAATAAAAAAATGGGTAGGTACCTACGTGGATAAAAGAACCGAAATCCTTTTCCCACTGTAAAATCTTGAAGTTTGACATCCCCCACGGCCATATTTCAATAAAAAAAAATGGGTAGGTACCTATATGGATAAAAGTACTGAAATCCTTTTCCCACTGTAAAATCTTGAAGTTTGACATCCCACACGGCCATATTTCACGGATAAAAGTACTGAAAACCTTTTCCCTCAGTAAAAGCTTGAAGATTTACATCCCACACGGCCATATTTCAATAAATAAAATAGGTAGGTACCTACGTGGATAAAAGTAGTAAAATCCTCTTCCCACTGTAAAATCTTGAAGTTTGACATCCCACACGGCCATATTTCACGGATAAAAGTACTGAAAACCTTTTCCCTCAGTAAAAGCTTGAAGATTTACATCCCACACGGCCATATTTCAATAAATAAAATGGGTAGGTACCTACGTGGATAAAAGAACCGAAATCCTTTTCCCACTGTAAAATCTTGAAGTTTGACATCCCACACGGCCATATTTCGATAAAAAAATGGGTAGGTACCTACGTGGATAAAAGTACTAAAATCCTTTTCCTACTGTAAAATCTTGAAGTTTGACATCCCACACGGCCATATTTCAATAAATAAAATGGGTAGGTACCTATGTGGATAAAAGTACTGAAATCCTTTTCCCACTGTAAAATCTTGAAGTTTGACATCCCACACGGCCATATTTCAATAAAAAAAAATGGGTAGGTACCTACGTGGATAAAAGTACTAAAAAAATATATGTATATATACATAGGTACCTATAAGGAAAACAGTTCTTAAAAAGGAATGAAACAATTAATGTTTCCTATATAGGCATTCCCTCCCTGTATTCCCAAAAGAAACCTTGATGAATGAATGTACATTCTTCAATATTCTGAAGTATTATATTTTTAATTGAAATACTTCCATCAGATTTTTTTTAAAGACTCATGAAAATATTAGGTCAAAATAAATACTACTCGTTGATTGAGAAAAGTACCTACCTATGTATTTATTGGAAAACGCATACCTGCAATATTGTCTATGAATTTCATAATTCCATTTTCACAATTATTTTTCTTTGTTTTTTTTTCTCATGTGTCATATTTAGTCTGTCTATGTGGTCTATGAAATTGAATGAAAATATGCCGAAATTATGCAATTCTAATTTACACAAATTAGGAGTTTTCATTATGTGCAAGCATGATGTTTTAAAACCAAAATAATCTCCAAGCTTTAAGATTCAGTTTTGTTGTATTTTTTATCACTTCCATTTTGAAATTAATTCAATATGATGAAAATGTTTTGTCTACGATTTCGGCAATCAGGAAGTCAAATTTTCATTCATTACCTCATTAAAATGTTGATATCTTTGTCAATAAATAAGATATTTGAAATATTTTTGGCCTGAAGTCTGTGATTATGTATAGAGTTTATTATTCAACATGCCTTTCCTAAATTAGGGATATTTACGGGCTCAAATATTTGTGCCGATTCCCACAAATACTAAGAAATAATAAAGGTCTACTATATTTTTGAAATCTGAGGCTTAAAAGCATTTCAAAATGAGTCAAAATTTTCATCTTTCCACACAAAGCATAAAGGGAACATTAAAATAGAAGAACAATACATACCTTCTCCTTTTTTGTAATTAAGATACTTTGCAAAAATATAAATCATGTCATGTCACATCAAAAAATATAACCAGAACGTAATCATTGCAAAAAAATAATGGATACTCACCTATTTTTTCTTAATTTCCTATTCGACTACATATTTTATAAAACATCATAGGAAAAGAGAAAGTTTTATTATGTTAATTCATTTATTGCATCAAAAATTCATAAAACAACTACTCGATCAACCTTCAAGATTTTCCTGGGAACGAAGAGAAGAGAATACAGTCTTTTCCGTTCAGATTCTTTGCAATGATTGTCACTTCTTCCCACGACATTCCTAAAGCCATAATGTCGTTGTCATTAATTTATTATCAATTTAATTTCTAATTTCTTAATCATTAATTTCATCATTGAAAAATGAGCATCCAGATCGCAATGCACCGTTTTGTGTTTCTGCAAAAAAATATACTGTTAACTCTTTAGTAATAAAAATGTAAAGCAGGTTTAATAGATTAGATAGAAAAATTAATTAGATAGAAAACGTAAATTAATTCTCACCTGATGTTAAATTAAATATTGAACGTACTTTTTGACACATCGTTCATTAATCGCCATTTTGGAATGTTATAATGACACAAATAATTGCCAGACGAATAACATATTGTTTTTGGCTTTTCAATTAGCACGTGCTTAATATTTTTAAATTGGATTATTTACGCAAAAAATATTTTAAATGTGTTTATTTGCACGAAATTAAAAATATTTTAAATGTTTTTATTTGCATGAACTTAAAAAAAGTCTGATTGTGCTTATTTTTTAGAAATTAATCATAAATATTTATAGTACTTTTCATAATTAATTTTAATATGGCAATATAATGCTACACAATTTTGGCGGTAAAGAATATTTTCTTACCCCTTCAAACTGACGTAAAAAACGTATTTTTTATCTCATTCACACTTTTTTTTTTACACTCTTTTTTGCTGTTTTTCTCGCTTCTTAAAAAGAAAGTATGGCATTTAGTGGGTTTTTATTTGAAATAGATACCTCATCTTGTAATGGTCAGGTCAATGGAACGCAAATTCCTTGAAATGGGCGAGTATAGCCCGGTCTTCGTTAGTATGTAAATTCAAAAATCATTTTTATAAGATATAAGGATTATCTCATATCTCATTTATTTAACAAAACAATATTTGATTCTACATTTTGAACACAATATAAGATTAACAATAAAATTTAAAAATAACATTAAATAACAAAAACCATAAAATATTAAAATAAATTTATGTATATTCAAAATGTAGAATCCCAACATTATTCGAGTTGATTCTTCCATGATGTTCTATGAAATAGTACAATCATGGGAGATCACTTACAGAGCTACAGGGACAAAAACCTTCTTACTATCCTGGTGGACGACGAAGTACGGCCTTCTGCATGCTGTATTTGAGCCTGTCATCTACTCCCAGTTTTCTGAGATTGCTTGACAGACTCTTAGGTATTAAACCATTCACAGACAACACTATAGGCACGATGATTGTGGTAGGTGTTCTCCACATATCTTTGATTTCATGAGCAAGATCAAGATATTTTATTATCTTATCTTGCTCAGCTTTATTTAAATTTTCATTATTATTATTATTATTACTCTTGACACAATCTAAATACGATCTTAACCTTGTCTTGTAAAAGGCAGGTGATCGAAAAAATAAAGACATTTTAAATCTAAAATTCAGCGATGAAGTATGCCACCCATCCTGAATGTATGAAAAATACATCTTGCATGTTTATCAAATGCAGTTTTGGTCTGCTGGCTACCCCACTTGTGGGATATGCTGTGACGATCGATGTTTCAATAGATAAATAAACAAATACAAAAATGTATGGACATTACATTATTTTCTCCAATATGCACTCGCCCCTTTTTTCTAATTACGTAATACATCTCGGGAACGAACGATAAAATATAGATTATGTTCAATATTGTCTCGTTCCGAAGGGGCAGCCTTCCTTTCTGTTAGAATAATAGCGATGATAGAATGAATGTACAAATTGGTGTTTAATTATGATGGAGTAGTGGAAATAGAGCAATGGTAAAATATATTACTTGTAGCAGACTTATTGATTTTGTTAAGTGAAAAGATTACAATTACATTTTTTTTTTAATAAACGAAATCTCACTCCATGCTAGATGTTATTTTTTTCAAGAGCGAGGGTTTTAAGTATTTAAACAAAGTATGCCTGCTTATAAAATCTTTAGCATGTGTAAATACATGTTTTTATTTATTTTGTTAAACTATATGATTATTTAGTTTTACAAGTACTTTATTAGAGTTACTTGAGTTTTGACATGTAATGTCTCTTACAAACTCGTTTTTGAAAAAGATATTACAAATCGAATCACTTTAATAAAGTATTTGTAAAACCAAATATTCATTCACTGTGTCGGTGTTTAGGTAGTAGAATTCCATATCGAAAAAATAAAACAAGCGTTTTATTCTAATATTGATTTATTCGATGAGAGAGACGTCTTTCGTCTTATAAGGACATTGTCAATCCTTATAGATTGACGTCCTTATAAGACGAAAGACGTCTCTCTTATCGAATAAATCAATAGTAGAATAAAACGCTTGTTTTATTTTTTCGATTAAAATATTCATATTTTATTTCTCGATGTCTAAAATAGTATCTCCATGAATTATCAAATAAATTATTGAATACTAAGTTTTCAATAAATTGAATACTTTCAAAAAACATACTTTCTTATGATCTAGGGTTTGTGTGACCACTTTGTCAAAAGACATTTTTAACATATTTGATATTAATAAAACACTGTTGATTTCTCACTATTGATTTTATTACTCAAGCACTTTCATCAAGTTAGCTTGACATTTTCAAGAGAACTTAACATACTATACTATACTATACCATCACGGCATATCCCACAAGTGGGGTAGCCAGCAGACCAGCTGCATATAAAACATGCAAACTGTCTTCTCTGTGCCAACATAAAATTAAGACATTCAGGATGGGTGGCAAACCTCATCGCCGAATTTAAGATGTAAAATGAAGAACTTAACATGCTTTTTTAATTTTTACGAGTTGTGTTTTTACAATAAATTAACCATTGTATGAGTTTGCATATGTAAACTTAACACGTGAAACTACCATATAAGGCTTAGAGAAAACAATCTTAGAATCACCTTATTTAGCAGTGCCCCGGACGACACTTGAACCCGCAACTCATCCTTATCGCGAGGTTTTTTTTTGGGCAACCTTTGTCCAAAAATATCTACCATACCTACACTTAAAATTCCAATATATTCCTTTGAACCTGAACAAAAATACAGAATTGTATTTTTTTTATTCAATCAATAAAATTACCGCATAGATGGAAACCAAACAAAGGTTAACAAATTTTAAATATCCTCAGTCAAAGTTGAGCCCGAAAATTATTCGCACAAATCTTGAAAAGATATTGAAACATTTCACAAAATTAAATTAACCGTTGATCAATCAATTCAAAAACGAAAACAAAAGAAGACCTAAAAATCTTTGGAGCTCTTGATGATCCATATTGTTGCTCCACAGCAGCTTTCTTTCCCCTCTCGTGTAATTTATATAATTTGATTAGTACATTGTTTCAAATTTTATCTTATATTAATTAAGAACAAGTTAGACGACGCGACTTCCCCTATTTGATATTATGTAAGTTGTCCGATGAATGAGATCTTAGTACATAGAAAATTACTGATTGTAATTACATTTAATTGTTTTGAAGTAATAACATTGGAGACACGTTAATTGTCAAGTATAATGAAATAAACCCGCCATTTGTGTTATATTGTTTATTTCACAATAAAGATTATTTTATTTTATTTTATAATGAACTTTGGGATTGTGAAAGCGGAAGATAAAAAGCTTTGTAAGAATGGTTTCTCTACTCAACTAAACTTAATCTCCCTTTAATACTTCTTCTTTATTTATTTATTTCTTTTGCACATCATCATTATATAACAGTGTTAACAAAATAATACAAAATTTAAAGTACCAAATAAAACAATACAAAATTTTAAATTGAAAATACTAGGACCATCTGCAGTGGCGAGATTATCACTATCAAGTGATTTCTGCACAGGGCAAAAACCAACCTCCTTCATTTAGAGCACTGTTTCCTTTGATGGGACATCACGCCTCAGGGGTGGGGCACCGTGCTTCCACATAATTATTATCAACTTTATTTTGAAAATTTACCAATTGTTTAATTAAAAAAGAGGCCGATGGGGCATATGATTTTGAAAACCCTACGGTAGGGTATGGCATAAGAAGGTTAGGAAACACTGATTTAGATCGTCTTTCTGTCAAATGAGTCATCTCTTCTGATGACATTCCTAACGCTCTGCTATCGTTCTTATTGGAACGGTGTATTTTTTCAATGCATTTGTTATTCTGGCTCTATAGATTCAACGATCAATTTCTCAGCCAATTGGCTATATTTGGGGTCACCTCATGTACGTACCTCCAACCAAACTCAAAGTCAAACAGAAGGCCTCCACAAATGGTTCAGTGTCGGGCATTGTGAGCCGCATTCCAACTCAGGACTACAGAACAAATCCCATCGGGATATAGTATGGTCTGCACACACATCTTCCTTCACACTACACAACGGTGTATTGTGAAAGAAATATATACTGATGGACACTCGAAAGCTTGCAAAAAACAGAGAAGACTGCTTCCGTGTTTATGATATACAGATACAGCTGGTCTGCTGGCTACACTATATGCCGCGGGGGCATTTGTTGTTCTATCTTATCCATGGAAGAACAGATTTGGCAATGAATAAATTCTCCGGCCAACAATTTTTTTTTATGTAATTTATCGATTGATATGACCTTATAAATCGAAAGACGTCTCTCTGTGAATTAACAATCAATAGTAGAAAGATGTTTCAAATTACATAATTATGGAATTCTACTACGTGTGCACCGATACAATTAATATTTTTTTTTATTTGTTGGCTCAGAGCTGTGACATATTTCTCTGTCCTTCAGGGAATTTTTTAACTTAATTGAGGCTACGAACATTCTATGGTGATCTTTTGTTTGTTTATTTGTTTTTTTATTTTGTTGTTTTAAATATTGTAAATATTATGTTACTATGTATAAATAATTGTATCTTTGCACATCACACTGGCCAAAAGTTGTAATGATGTGCAAAGTAAATTTAAAGAGAATAATTATAATCCCACGACAGCGCAGTAGTAGTGTTTTATTTCAATAAAATAATATTTTATGTTTTTTTTTCACAGGTCTTCTATGAAAATAATATTATGAATAAAACCCTCGTATTTATTGAAAGTAGGTCAGTGGTAGCACGTTTATTGTATGTGTTGCCAGTACTTTTGAAACATTTCTATTGTGCCTATATAAGGGTGCATTGACGTTGTTTAGTCAAGATACATAGGCGTAACAAATATTGAAAAAATCGAGCAATCCTAGGACCCTATGTTTTTATTAAATGTTCTAAATTATAACGTACGTTTCTTTAACATTTTGAAGTAGGTAAACTCAATGAAGTTCCAATTTACACTTTCAATATTTTCATCACTATAGAGCTTCTACTTTTTCTTGAAAACAGAAAGTAGATAAGCGTATCTGCGTACTACTTGCGTATTTTCGTTCATAAATATATTTATTTAATTCAATCAATATACGGAATTTGCCGTTTATAATACATGTAAAATAAATATGAAACATTAAACAATCTTCAAATATAAAAATAAGAAACAATTAAGCTATGTAATTTTAAATAAGTAAAAACAATTAAACAGCTTAAAACAATAACATGAAATTAATATAATAGAACGTAGGTAGGTACCATTACAAATAAAGAACACTGCTTATTAAATGAAACCTAACTTGTCCAGAAAACAATCATTGCAATAAATAAATAAACTTAATCCTTTGATAAACAAATATTAAGTATCCTATATTTTATTATAGAGAAGCTTATTAAATTTTCAATTTATCTACTATAGGCTCTAATGTTGCATTCTATGAATATTGAATATAAATATCAAATATCATAGACAAATGATTTTATTCAAGTAAATACATATTGACTTAAGGGGCTCCCCAAATTATTTCTTATGGGCCTTAAAATGTTAGAAACGCCGCTGGCAGGAAAAAAGTTCAATGGTTTTCCCCGATTTGTTTTGGCTTTTCAGTTACCTGGCAACACTTCCTGTAGCAACATTAATATTACATACAAATACATTTTCCTAAAAGAAACAATTCATATCTTCACTTCCTTTAAAGTCCCACTATAAAAAAGATATGTCATTACATACAGACATATTTATAAAAGTAAATATTATATTATTAATTTATATTAAAAGAAACTTTGTGTTTTCCACTAGAATAATTTCAATTATAGTCAAAACGTTTTCGGAACTACTTGTTCCATCATCAGTAACAATACATTATATTATATTTATTTCATTGCTTCCTACTTATTTTGGAAGTAAAAGTCACAATGTTTCAAATGCCTCTAGGGCTAGGGTGACGTGTGCCCTTAGCTAGCCCTAAGTTTAGTTGAATTAGCTTTTACATTTTTCCATTGTCAATTTATTGACTTATTTATTTTTTATTTGTTTGTTTATTATTTTTTTTAATTCATTTATGGATTTTTATATTAGATATTTTAATTTTTTTTTTAATTGCATTTTATTCAATATTTACTCAGCACGTCTCGATACAGGGCAACCTAGTGAGGCTGCTGCAACATTATTGTATCCATATTGGTGGTATATTGTCTCTGATTTTGTGTGTATATTGATTGAATAAAGCTTATTATTATTATATATTTCAATATTTCACAGTTACATCGTACCAAAACGTAAGATACAGATAGAGTGACCCTTAGAAATATTCAATAGCCTTATTATTATTAATATTATCTTAAAAACTTCACCCTGGCTTCACCTAAGGCCAAAACAGCTTTTGGCCAAGGCGAAAGTTTACTCTATCTTTCCCTTAAATTTTTGATGAAACGAAACACTTTAGTATATTGTATATAAAAGCAAACTTATCAAAATCAAAGGTTAGTTTAAAAGAAATACTACCCTAAGGGCACATTAAAATATTGAGCAAAACACTGTAGTAGGTATATTGTATATAAAAGCAAATTTAACCATATTAAGGGCTAGCTTAGGATAAATGTCACACTAAGGGCATATTGAGATTTTCTAGTCTGTACAGCTACCTTTATGCTAGTGGAAGTACTTATTTACAAATTAGTCCTCTCTCTCTCTCTCTCTACACTAACGGGAACAAAGCCTTTGAAATTGCTTTGATAATACCTTTATAGAACCTACACACAATATGTGTGACCCAAAGGAAGAGCCCTCTTTCGTATTTTCACGAAGACATTGGCGTAACATACAGATTCTATCAATTTTCATTTTTTTTTTTTTTTTTTTTATTTGAATAAAATATACCACTGCCAGCTCGACAGTTGTGAAACCTAATTGCTGGACAGTGGACAACATATAACAATCATAAACAAATATGTCTCATCGCTGATGATTTGAAATGTCAAACGACGTTTTTGGAACAGCTGCCTTTTACAGAACTCAAGGATTCACAATAAAGAATACCTTGACAGTGTTCATTGAAATTTGAATTTAATGTTCCAGTGTAAACATTGTGAAACGACATTTTCAATTATTGTGAAATATAAAATTAAAACTGCCTATAAAATGAAAAAAAAAACGTATTTTTCTTTTTTTATAATCAGCCCTGATGATGCTAATTTGTTGGCAAAAGCGATAGGCATGGTTGTGGTATACGTTTTATACACTTCTGGGAAACAAAAAACAACCTTGATTTCGTATTTGAAAATTATTTAATTTTTTGTTACGCCACTGTGCCTAGCACTTTCCCCGCATCTGTCCATGATCGTTCAGCACATAATCTAATTTCTTTCACATCGTTCCAGTAAGTAACTAAGTGTATGTACCTACTATCTACTAAGATTCAAAGTGGCTGGCTACCCCCTCGTATGAATAGTACGCAGTACATACCTTTTAACAGATACAGAACCTAACAGCCAATATCTAGAGTACATAATATGTCAAAGCAGAACTACAGTATGTCACGAGAAGTCATTTTTCATTATAGACGTTGAACGTTTTTACAACATAATTACATTTACATCTCACATTGTTTTTTTACAGAAAATCACTGTCCAATTTGTTTGTGGGGGATGACAAACAATCCCATAGAAGTTATACATTAAAATTAAACACAATCAATATAAGTACAGTGGGCGAGTTTATTGCAAAGGCGCGATCTCTTCCAATTTACCCAAAATAACAAAAAAATTACTATGCTATACCTTCCATCATGGCAAGTGGGATAGCCAGCTAAACAGCTGCATTTAATAAATATGCAAACTGTCTTTTCCGTGCTCACAAAAATTCGAACATTCAAAATGGATGGCAAACCTCATTGCTAAATTTAAGATGTAAAATATATTTATTTTTTCGAATAGGTACATGTATTTCACAGGACACTCGAAAACTTGCAGAGATGAGTGGGTGACCAATTCTCTGCCGGGTGCTTCACGATTTTTTTAATCTATCAATATAACAAAATAATATTATTAATTTAAAATAAAAGAAACTTTGTACTTTCCACTTCCACTTTAACACCAGTTATTTCCTCCCTTATGGGGAGAGCAGAGAGACAATATTAAATTCACTTTTGGGCGCCAGGTGTAGTCCCTGAAGAGGGTACACCGAGAGAATTAAACAATAAACACTATGAACACTTTTATTTACGACTTAACACTATTTACATATATCTATACATTGAAACCATATTAATAATACCATACTAAAAATATACCACAACGAAACTACTACACTGATCCTCACTAGGAAGAAACTAGCATGTAGGAATGCACCACCTAACCGATCGTGAAGGCACAGCACGGCAGGTGACCAGCATATAGGTTTAGGTATGAAAGGAATGCACCACCTAACCGCCTGTGATGGCACAGTACAGCAGGTGACCAGCATATGGGTATAGGTATGAACGGAATGCACCACCTAACCGCCTGTGATGGCACAGTACAGCAGGTGACCAGCATATATGTAGGTTTAAGGAGTACCTAGGCCCAGGACGGGCCGATGCGATCTGCCGTTTGTATGAAGTGTTCCTGTTTATATACCCTTTCAGCAGTAAGGAACAGCTGATCGTAGCCTTGGTGGTGGATGTCACGAAGGAGGGGGATGTACCTTAGCCTTGGACTCCGCCTTCTTATTTCCGGTTAGATTGTTCTGGAAGGTTCTAGAAGGTTCGCGAACATTCCATCGATGAGACATCTATCGGCAAATCGGGTGACTAATAGTTTCGGTGGCGGCTGCTTGTTGTATCCGGCGGGTGATATTATTATTACGCCATATAAAAATTACGTGCTGTTACATAACTTTATTCAGTTAAAACGTTTTCGGAACTACTTTGTGCTTTCCACCAGAATAACTTTATTCAGTTAAAACGTTTTCAGAACTACTTGTTCCATCATCAGTAACAATAAAGTATTGTTACTGGTAAATCGTTTAAACTGAATAAAGTTATTCTAGTGGAAAGTACAAAGTTTCTTTTTTTTTCATTAATAATAAATATGGAATTCCACAGTGTTAATCACGAAACATTCGAAAAACAAAATAATGTATTTTCAACATGTTTTCAGAACAAGTGAATATGCCAGCTACAAGAGCATAAAGAAGACTACAATACCATGTTTTTATGCCACTTTGACCAAATTTCGACATGGTGTTGTTTCGCTCCAATGTATCTATAGACATTTACCTACATAGTATCACTTTAGTGATTAATTGTAGTCTGCCGATGATAATTTAATCATTCATTCACCCTTCAATGTTCATTTCGTGAACACAATGTAGAAAAAAATCACGCAATTTTAAAACGATTGTTATTCTGTGCTACTCATCCCTAAATAATGCAATTATATTTTTTATTATAGGAACGGTGTATTGCGCAATAAAAACTAATGATCAAATAACAGCGTTCAAACACCTACCTTTTACAGGACACTCGAAAACTTACGCATGAGAGTGGGAGACCAATAAATACGTAATCCAATATTTTTTTTTTTTTTTATAATATACCTAAACATAGCATTTTGCACAACGCGATATCTTCCAACTGACCCGATTCTTCTTCTTCCTGGCACTGTCCCAACTTACTGCCGCTGAAGGCTGTTGGGGTCGGCTCTTCTCGTTCTGAGGTTGTACACTCTTCTGTTTCCTATATCCTCTTCATCCAGGCCATTTCTCCGCAGGATTCTATTGCATTGTGTCATCCAGGTATTCTTTGGTCTCCCTATTGATGGATGTCGAGGGAGATTTATTGATGTGGCTTTGTTTACAGTCTGTTCCGGTGGTCTCCGTCTTATGTGCCCATACCATCTTAGTTGCCTCTCTTCTAGTTTGTCATTTATGTCAGTCACACCCATGCTACCACGAATACGTGAACTTCTTATCTTATCTTTTAATGATAAGCCTGCTGACCACCTGAGCATTCGCATCTCTGCCGTCTCAAGTTGCCTGTTGAAAGTATTATAAAGGGTCCAGCATTCCGAGCCATACATTATCGCGGGCCTGACAATAGTCTGGTATATTTTACCTTTAAGTTTTACTGGCATTTTAGGATCACATAAAATTCCCGATACTGCTCTAAATTTCAACCACCTCAAACCTATTCTATGATTCCAACTGACCCGATTATTTACACGAATAAATGTATTTAATTTAATTTTTCATGTCTCTCCCTTTTTGGACAGACTTAATTAATTTATTCAACCCTCAACAGTTTCACACCCCTTTTTAAAATATAAATAAAAAAGTGATGAATAAAATAAAAGTAAACTTTTAAGACAATATTAGATAGGTACCTACTGGTTATTTTTTTTATTAAAACCACTTCTTAACCCCTTAAGACCTTCCGTTTGTAAATTAGGTATCTTCACACTGTTAATTTCCCGAGAGTTTAAGCCTTTTAAGGCTCCATGCACACGAAGTATTTTATTTTATTCTATAATACACCACACAATCACAGGATACAATATGAGAAATTAATCATATTTTGAAATAGACACATTTAATAGAGTTTATTAATTTAACATGAACTTCCACCAAGTACCGTCGGTCGACAATATTAATCACACTGAAATGATATCTATATAACCACTTTACTATCACGGCAACGGCCACAAGTGGGATAACCAGCATACCAAATGCAACTAATAAACATGGAGATTGTCCTCTCCATGTCAATATAAATAAATAAGCAATTCAGGACGGGTGGTGTACCTCATACGATGGTATAAAACTTAGAAATGTGTGTTTCATAAATACCTCGGTTTTGTAACTCTAAAAAGTAACGAATACTATAACAGAATAGTAATTACCGACTAAATACCTACAACCAACAGATAATACGAGTATACTGATTGGACATGTTGAGCGAATGCACGATGAAAGGGTGACGAAGAGGATGTATCTATCTGAAAGAAGGGGTGTAAGGAAGCGCGGACGTCCAAGAACTACGTGGCTTAAGCACGTGGATCAAATTCTTAAGGACGGGAGCGTACTGAGTAAGAAAAATAGGCATGCATGTATGAGAAACTGGATGAATGTAGAGGAAGCGAAGGAAGTATGTAAGGATAGATCTATTTGGCACTCCGTTCTCTACCCCACCTGGGACACGGCGTGAGGGTATAGTATAGTGTAATATACCGATTTTAACAAGTAACAAGTATTATTACCTGTTACTTATTCAAATCGGTACTTATCGGTCTAATCAACAACAATATTTTTTTTTCCGAACCTGTATACCGGTAATCAAAAGTAACGGGTATTTAATAAAGGATTGAAATCTTTGCCATCAAGACATACTTAGTTTTAGTAAGGATGTGTAAATGAATAGCCTTAAATGTGAATGCATTATTTAAAAAATACTTGTAAATTTCCCCTTAATAAGGTACCTACTCTGTAAGTTACAATTTGAAAATAAAGTTAAAAAAAAATATTCGGCAAGCAATCATACAGCCTAAATGAGCCTTAAAGAATAGTTTACGGCATGTAAAAAACAAGCACACCGTATCTTAAGTTTTTCAACATTAACTTAACAACGGAAATCTTTGTGTAAAGTTTATTACGGGTGTTGAAATTGAAATGGTAACTCGTAATTTCCATCACATTTGTATGAATTTACAGCACATGAGCTCCGTCGCTTATCCTCCAAGGAATTATTATAATTTAATATGTAAAAAGATAGCATACAGTTTAAGAAATTATAATAACTTACAAAGGTCCGCTATTAGTTTTGTACATAGCGAATATATTTTTGTGAATTTTTATTGTTTACAAAAAAGGTGTTTTTATGGTAACACATAATAATAAAATAAACAGGGTTAGGTACTAAAAAACAAATAAATATAAATATTCTTAGGATCTTGTTTCTTTGCTTAATAAATTGTTTCTGTAAGCACAATAAATTGGTTTCTTTTCAATTATTTAGTTATTATTAGTTATTAGTTCAGTACAGGACAGCACAGAAGAGGATTGTTATCAGAAAAAGACCCGTTAAAAAAATGGATCTCTCAAGTTTTCCATTGTCCTGTTAAGTGCAGGTATTCATAAAACATTACGTTTTAAGATATTTAACATCTTTAATTCGGCGACGAGGTATGCCCCCATCCTTAATATTTTAACATTTATTAGCATGGAGAGGACGACATGCATGTTAATTTTTACATCAATGTATAGACAATTCAGACAGATCGAGATAGTCCCAAACAAAGATATGATTCTTGTATTATGGGTACCGACGCGACGATACACATAATATATGTATATTCATACAATGTACAAAACACATATATGTACATGCAACACCCAGAGCCAGAACAATTTGAAAAAGATTTTTCTTCATTTTGTCCTGACCGGGAATCAAACTCCGGGACTATGTGACTCAAAGGTAAGAGCGTTACCTCCGCGCCACATAGGCCTTATAACAAGCAGTTGGTCCACTGACTATCACACTTGATGGGTGGATGGATGGAATCAAAGACATGGGAATGATTGAAAGCAGAAATAGAACAAACCTCAGCACATAATATGTAGAACTGAAAAGAATTCCAGGAGACATGGAGGAATGGGTAAGGGTAGAGTAAATAAGGTAATTAGTAGACTATATTATATGCATGCAATAATCATACACGTCATCGTATTCATGCCAATAAAAAAATGCGAAATTCAGAATGGGTGAGATATCTCATTGTTGAATTGAAGATGACATATTTTGTCATATAGTTAATATTACCTAGAGTTTATCGAACATCTGCCTTTTACAGGCCACTTGAAAACTTACAAAAAAGAGAACCTAATTCTAATAAGGTACGGCAAATAGATAGAACCTTCTTGTCTAATCAAAACATCAGAATTAGTTACATACATAGCTATTAATAAACGGACCAAAATATTCTTCTTACAAATGTTTTCCCGTAAGTATAACATAAAATTTGTTAGTTGCTCTCTTCGCCACGGTCCAAGTGACTCCGACAGTGCTACTACTAGCGACACGGTTGAGAGAATTTCGCAACGCTGCGAGACACATCTTTGAGTATAATAAACCTCAGAAAACACAATACAACATATCGCTAATACAGTAAATAATCTCATAACAATAATATTCATGGTACATGATTTTGCGGTGTTTTTACATGGAGGTGTCTGGTTTTGAATGCATTCCAATTTGTTACCGAGAAAAAATGTGAATAACCTTAGAAACAAATACAACGTTTTAAATTAAACCAACCTGAACAGATTCGTCAAAGTAAGGACACCTTTTTTATAAAGCCATTTAAGAATTTCGTTAGTCTTTAATTCAGTGATGCAAAATGGCATGACTGTCTTGCCTTTTTTATAAGTGCTAAAATAAGAAAACCTGTGTGTTTAGTACATGCTGTTAGCCTAATGGCAACCTTACTTATAAAAATTTCTAGAAGGTATAGAATTATAGTTAGACAAATAAAAAAAAGTGAGTAAAAATAATAAAATGAATCTACTTACTTCTATATAATCACGACATAACCCACAAAAGGGGTAGTCGCCGGACCGAACACATGTAATAAATATGAAAGCCGTCCTCTTTGTGCCAATTATAATTAAAACCTACAATCAAGATGGGTCTCATCGTCGAATTTAAGATGTAAAATGCCTTTTTTCGAACACCTGCTTTTCACAGGATACTTGAAAATTAAACAGTGGAAGGCAGGTTTTTTGCCGGATACTCCGCGACTTAATTCTATTTATTTATTCTTTACTGTACATTGATTACAAGCAAATTCACACAAAAATACATTTAAAACAAATACAATCATGAAATCAATATACAGAGGCCGAGTTTATCGCAGAGGCGCGATTTCTTCCAACTAACCCAATTTCATGTAACTTTCATATAAAGAAAATCTTAAAGGAAGGAAAGAGGAGGTAAAAAAGGATAAGAATAGGTAGGAAAAGGGACTAGGATACCTACAGATGCCATATTTTGTGTGATAAAGTGGTCCTTGACCGCCCGCTTGAAAGCTTGAAGAGTGGGGAGCAACCTTATCCTGGAAGGCAAACTATTCCAACAGCGAGCACCATGAACAGAAAAAGAGTTTATAAAAAGTTTGAGACATGAGCTGGTATCGCCAGAAGACGCTCACTATTGAATCGTAAGGGTAATCCATGGCTCGAAAGATACTCAAACATTTCCTTGAGATAATATGGTGAAGACGTAGAGTATAAACAATTATAAACCAGTGATAAGACATGGAGACTTAATTGTTTATTTTTATTGTTTATTGTTGTATATCGTCCTTAGACCAAAGTTTTTGGTACTTGGACTCGTCAATTTACAGAAGACAGGATCATACAATAGATTATATACAAAAAAAAATAAAATACAGAATCATAGATCAAAACACAATATCATTGCTAAGCAGAGTGTAAAGGGCTCTGTTAGCATTTCGTCAAACAGCATTCAATACAGATTCCATCATCAATCATCATAGATCAAATAAAAACAAAAAACATCAGGAAATTATTTCCATGCTGAAATGAATGTATATGGTTCAATTCAGCATTTCGTCGACACAATAAAAAGCTTTTTCAACGAGGTACAACTTCACTACTCCTCGAAATTTTTTCTCATCCTTCACGGACTTTATTTCTTCAGGCAGCTTGTTAAACAGGCGCACACTGAGACAGACAAAGCTTTTGGACAATTTTGCCAACCTGTGCTCTATAGGTCGGATACTTCTTTTTGAGCGAGTGTCGTAATCATGGTATTCCAAGTTGAGAGGGGTGTTGGGCATATTTTTACGTGCGTATAGCAAGCATTCATAGATGTAAATGCCAGGGAGCGTGAGTATGCCAAGTTCCTTAAAGTGTTCCTTGCACGACTCTCTTGGCCCCAACCCTTTTAATCCCCTAATTGCACGCTTTTGAAGTCTGAAAATTCTGCTCCAATCAGCCCCCCTGCCCCAGAATAACACTCCGTACGACATAATGCTCTGGAAGTAGGCAAAATAAACTGATCTGGCTGCCACCTCGCCACAAGTATCCTTAATTTTTTTTATAGCATAAACTGCTGAACAAAGCTTCCCAGATATTGTCTCAATGTGCGGTGTCCACTGTAGCCTTGAGTCAATCATTACGCCGAGGAATTTTATATCATTTCCTACTTCCAGCTTGCGCTGGGAGAGACCAGACATGACTGGATTATTATCTACGTTTCTTTTCAAGGAAAAATGAATTGCACCCGTTTTCGTCACATTAAGTGCGAGTCCGTTATCTCCAAACCACTCACCCACGCCATCTAATGCCTTGAGTGTATTATCAAGTGCTGTATTCTTGTTGTTATTTTCCTTAATTATTATAGATGTATCATCGGCAAACATTATCATAGTTTGATCCTTGGAGACACATTCTGGTAGGTCATTCACATATACAAGAAACAGTATTGGCCCCAGTATAGAGCCTTGTGGTACACCACGATTTATTTGGGCTCCATTGGACCGCACACCATCCATTTCAGTCACTTGCTCACGATTCGCGAGGTAAGATTTAAAAAAGTTGATTTCATTACTGGCAATTCCATAATAATTAAGCTTATTGACAAGAATATCATGGTTAACGCAGTCGAAGGCTTTGGAAAGATCACAGAATATTCCATAAGCATCCGACCTTTTGTCCAGTGAGTCGAGGACCGTTTGAACAAGATAAGCTATACCATCGGATGTGCTTTTGCCCTTCTGGAAACCAAATTGTTGGGGGTGTATAATATTATTTTCGACAAGGTAGTGGGTGAGTTGCTCAGAGACAACCCTCTCGAATATTTTACTTAAAACAGGCAGTATTGAGATCGGTCTATGGTTACTTGGGTCAGTTTTGTCACCCTTCTTATAAACTGGAATAACTCTTGACTTTTTAATTTTTCTGGAAATACGCCTTGTTCAAGACATTCATTAATAATTTTAGTAATTCTCGAAGCAAGTCCGTCAATAATTAATTTTAGAAAATATGTAGACATGTGCCATAGATCATCTGAATTCTTTGATTTAATCTTTTTACACAATTTTATTATTTCCCTTTCTGTGACGTTTCTAAATTTAAAAGCAGTCTCGGGTTTACGAGTTCGAACTAAATATTTCATCGCGTTTTCTGTCGATATATTTTGGGTAATGGAAGATGCTATGTTTACAAAGAAATCATTGAACTGATTGGAAGTTTTTAATTTCTGAGATTCGTCAATTAAGTTTAGTTCATCGTCATCAAT
Source organism: Athripsodes cinereus (assembly GCA_947579605.1). Lineage (NCBI taxonomy): Eukaryota > Metazoa > Arthropoda > Insecta > Trichoptera > Leptoceridae > Athripsodes > Athripsodes cinereus. The sequence goes on from OX388320.1 coordinate 23,790,690, forward strand.
TTTTCTATCTCGGCCAGTTTCATGCTTAATTATCTCCCATGTGGTTTTAATGGGATTTTTTGCATTTTTAATTTTATTAGCTAGATAATTTTTTTTTGCTTCACCACAGACCTTTCTGAATACCCTGCTGTAGGTTCTTATATTATCTTTCAGTAGCTCTGAGTCGTCAAATCTTTTTTTGCTATACAATTCAAATAGATGTTTCCTAGATATTATAATACCAGGAGTAGCCCAGTTATCGAACGATTTATGATTCACTTTTAATTTTATTTTTCTAATTGGAAAATGATGATTTGTTTCTAAAACCAATGATTCAAATAATTCATCAAATTGGACATTTGCACAACAATTCGAAGAGAGAGGGGTGTTAGGTATAGAATTGTTAATAGACTCAAGAAATTTTTTTACAGATTCTTCACTGTAATTTCGCTTATAGAAAAACTTTTGATTGGTGTTTTTGTTACTTATTTTTGTTTTTAAATTACAATTAATTATTTGTCCTAAGTGATCTGATCTCACAAAGTTCAATAGTTGAGTTTGTTTGACATCAATATCTGTAAAAATATTATCAATACAAGAGGATGAGTTTTTCGTAATTCGTGTTGCGTCTTTAATGCAACGGGTCAATAACAATGAGTTCATTAAATCAACTAAAGAGCTACACTCTTTTGAGGTATTGTCAAAGTTTATATTGAAATCCCCACACACGGCAATGTGTTTGTTATTTTTGTGAGTTGCTCGATTTAGGGCATTTTCCATGATATTGAAAAAAGTATCGAAGCACCCAGATGGGGATCTATATACAGATAAAACTATAATGCTATCAGTTTCAATGCAGCTAATTTCACAGTGTTTCTCTGCTGACAATTTCACAATATCTGGTCTATTTTTCGATTTATAGTTATTTTTAACCATAACCAATGATCCCCCTCTGATTGCCTTTTCCCTACAAAAATAGCTTACAATATTGAAATTAGGAATTACATAATTGTTTACTTCTAATGTCTTTAACCATGTCTCAGTGATGCACAAAATGTCCACGTTAGCAGCTGAAGATAAGGTGCCCAATTCATGGAGCTTCCCAGGAAGCCCCTGTGCATTCTGATGGCCGATACTAAAGACCGATGTTAGGTTGTTGCAGCCGTTGGTCCGTGGTAAGGCCGAGTCTGGTATAAAAAAGACGATTCGCCTGTCCCTGCTGCATTCATCGGCTTATTTACATTAGTGCTATTTATCTCTATTCGAATACAATTCTTTATTTTGTGACCACTGTGTTGTAGATTGAACATTATATGATCAGATAGATTTAATCCTTCTTGATTCGATTCGATTATATAACAGTTATTACACATTCTAGTTAGGTTGTACAAAAGACAATTCATTCTGTATATTGAGTCATTCCTATTCAAAACGTCATTTTTATTATATTTTAATGTTGTAATATACAGAGTGATTCCCATTTTTTCACTTTTGTCAATAATTTTTTCTACAGACTCTTTATATTGTCTAACATACTTCACATTCACGCTTTCCTCCGCTGCCATTACAATAATGTCAGAAGAAGTCGCTTTATCTATAGCATTACTTAAATCGTTAAGAAAATTACATACCATTGCTCCTGGTTTGGATATGCAACTCACATCATATTTTATGGTTCCCTTAAATTTATATCCCAGTCCCTTTGCACCTATATCACCAACAATCATTAGCCGGGGTTCTGCTTTTTTGTTCGTACGATTCTGCATTTCCTGTATTTTCCATTCGTTAAGCCCTCCGTGATTACTGTCATCTGTATAATGTTTATTGGTATGTGAAGATTCGTAGCTTTCCATCTTCTCGTACAAGTCATCGTAAGCAGTTCTTAATGTTCTATTAGTATCCTCCATTTCTTGAAGTTTCGTCGATATGATTTTATTGTTTTCCATATACGTCTTCAATTCCCGCTCTCTATCCTCGTTACTTCTCTCTAAACTACGCTTAACATCTGCAAGTTCCATATCCCTGGCCTGAACATTAAGGTTCAGTGCAGTGTTTATCTTTTTATATCTATTTAGATCCTTTTCTAGATTGTTGAGTGCCGATATTTTCCTCTTCAGTAAAATGATTTCCTTGGTTTTTGACTTAAGCTCCCTGTTGCTTAGTTCTAATTCTTCTTTAATTCTCTCTTTTTCGGTTTCTATATCTTCGAGCTTATTTTTCAGTTCCGTTTGGATATCAGGAACGTCGTTCTCACGTGCTACATTCTCTTGTGAACTATCAAACATAGTTATATACAGATTCTTAGTATGACTTCTAGTTACTATGGGAGGCATATTTTTAAAGTTAGGTATTGCGTAGTTTTAAACGCAAACTAAAGCAATATACCCTGTGTACTGTGTAGGTAGTTAGAAGGTACTTATTATATAGGGAAAATATTATTCCTTCCTATATCTCACGCACTGTCAACTTTTTAGGGTTACACCCGCGGACTTTTTTGCAATAAAATGCAATAAAAAACTCAAAATTTGATATTCAGCGATGTGGTTTGTCACCCATCCTGATTTTATTACATATTTTTAACGGTATAAATAGGCCTACCTAAATGTTACACTAACTACCCTACTCCATTTGTAGAAAATTTCGTGTTGGTATATTATAAAGATAGATAGATATGTAGACGCTTTACTTAAAAAAAATATTCAGAAAAAAGATGAACTTTAACCTACCCAACAAAAAGCCCTTGTTTAAAAGCTTATTACCAAAGTATTTAGGTCTATTTCTTTTAAAAGTCAGACACAGGTGTATAACAAAACCATATTCCTACTTTATCGTACAATATTGTCACCCTCATAGAACGCATAACACCATTTTATGTGGGATAACGATAACACCCACCCTTTTTTAATTTCATGGGGTGAGTTAAAAAGCACAAGAGTTTATAAGGTGGAAACAAGAATTTGTAAGGAAGAGAATATTATCCAGTAATATGTACACACCTGAATCTCTTAAACTAATATGTTAGTAGGTACCTATTTGTTTTTTGTTTTTTTTTTGAAAACTTAAAAACGTCGCACGAATGTATTACATATACATACCTTGGGAATTTGAAGACACTATACTACTATACTATACTATACCCTCACGCCATGTCCCCAGTGGAGTAGGCAGAGCAGCTAAACATAAAATTTTCGATAATTTTGTTTATTAATTAGCAATACATATAATTATTATCAACTCCACTTTATCAATTCCGTAAACAAATAATTATGAAAGATACACGGTTCCATTTAAACATTATCTAAATATTTAGTTATGGAAAAATGATAATGCACCTATTTTCAAATCCGTAAATAAATATTTCGAATTGTTTAACTATTGAACGGAACAAAGACAGCATATTCATTCATTCATTCATTCATGCATTCATTCATTCATTCATTCATGCATTCATTCATTCATTCATTCATGCATTCATTCATTCATTCATTCATTCGTTGTTATATTCATTTGTTATGGATTATTAATTTGCTGATGTGATTATTTTTTTATTTTTTTTTTGTAAGATATATTAATCCTTGTTGATTGTATGTTTTTTTTGAGTATTTTTTAAATATTTTTATACGCAGCACGCCTCGATACAGGGCAACCTAGTGAGGCTGCTGCAACTTAATTGTAGCCAATTGGTGATATAATTATTGTCTCAACGTTTGTACATTGATATTGATTGAATAAAGTATTTATCATTATTTATTTATTTATATATTATTTATATAATATACCCTTAACAGTGTGATTATTATAAATAGTATATTTTACTTTCTGCTGTGTTTTTAAACAACAATATAAATATACCAAAATTACAAAAATGGCGTTTTGTCGAATACTTATAAGACATTTCTACTTGTTGAGTTACGTATCTGAACAGTCTTTATATTATATAAGAGCTGCGTATGCATATCTTTTTCACGGTATTTTTCAATTTCCCATGATATGAAACTCACGTATTTTCTATTGAAAGACAAACCCGCATGTGGGTTCTGATGAGTCGTCTTTCAAGAGTACATAATCATTATTTACACAACTCAAAAGTAGAAATTCAAAAAGACATAGCTCAAAAAAAAATCAACACTTAATTTCATTTATTTTCTGTTCCATGTAATTTGCTTACTTATTTTTGATCATCTGAAAGAACGCTTCAATTTTGCTGAAGACTGATTACTTTGTTTCGTCGGCAGGTGTGGCGTGGAGGTAACGCTCTTGCCTTTGAGTCACGAGGTCCCGGGTTCGATTCCCGGCCAGAGCAAAGTGAAGAATGACCTTTTTCAAATTGTCCTGGGTCTGGGTGTTACATGTATATGTGTGTAGTGCATTGTATATGTGTGTATTGTCGCGTTAATACCCATAATACAAGATTCATAGTAGTTTGGGACTAGCTCGATCTGTGTGAGTTGTCTATGTATGTTATGTTATGTTTAAATCTTTGAATCAAGTAAGTTGGCACCGTCAACGGATCTGAATATAATATTTAAACCATATAAAAACGATGAAAGTAAATAAGCTACGATGGTTTGGACATGTGGAAAGAATGAATGAGGACAGAATGACCAAGAAGAATTATTTGGCTGAGAGGTATGATGCTCGGAGACGTGGACGTCCGAGGATCAAATGCTACTACTATACTACTATACCATCACGGCATATCCCACAAGTGGGGTAGCCAGCAGATCAGCTGCATGTAAGAAACATGCAAACTGTCCTCTTCGTGCCAATATAAAATCAAGACATTCAGGATGGGTGGCAAGCCTCATCGCTGAATTTAAGATGTCAAATGTCTTCATTTTTCGAACACCTGCCTTTTACAGGACACTCGAAAACTTACGCAGAAGAGTGGGAGACCAATTCTTTACCGGGTGCTCCACGGGATCAAATGGCAAGATCATTTAAATCAAATCCTACAGGACGGCCACGTGTTGAGATTATAGCACATGACAGGACAGAGCACAACCGACGGTGGGGTAACCTAACATGATATTTGAAGAAGAAAGACAATATTGGATGTTAATGAATAAAAAAAACAGCAAAGTACTCTTTATTCACGACAAACTTAAAGTGTATTTATGTTAATCAATTAATTAGTTACATTGAGATTTTTTTGTTGGATATAATAATCGCTTGTTAATATATCCCGTGGAGCACCCATTAAAGAATTGGTCTCCCACTCTTATTCGTAAGTTTTCGAGTGTCCTGTAAAAGGCAGGTGTTCGAAAAAATAAGACTTTTTACATCTTAAATTCAGCGATGAGGCTTGCCACCCATCCTGAATGTCTTGATTTTATATTGGCACGGAGAGGACAGCTTGCATGTTTATTATATGCAGCTGGTCTGCTGGCTACCCCACTTGTGGGATATGCCGTGATGGTATAGTAGTAGTAATTGTATATTATTTTTTATACGCAGCACGCCTCGATACAAGGCAACCTAGTGAAGCTTCTGCAACCTAATTGTAGCCATATTGGTGATACATTTTCTCAACTATTGTATGTTTGCTATTATTATTGATTGAATAAAGTAAAAAAAAGTTTAACATGAGTCTTGATTCCTTTCTATATAAACAAAATATATTTTTTATTTTTTTGCTTTCTTATTACGTTGCATTACCGACAAATAACAAAAGAATTGAAAGTTAGAAAATAGCAATCAAATATTAAAAAAAAAAAAAACTAGCTAAAAACATTTGAGTCTTGAAAGTGCGATGCAATATACCAGTGAGATTGTGTATTCTTATAAAATGCAAGCGACGTAAAATTTCTGTATTTCTACGGGCGTCTGATATTATGTAGATATCAGTACCTACATTTCCTATCAACGCAACGGTTACTACTTTACTGTACATGAAGTTGCATATTCAAAGGAGTCTTGAACAAAAATTGTCGGAGAAGTTCTAACAGGGTCTAGGATACCTACATCGAAAAAGTTTGTAACTTGTTTCACATAAATACAAAACAATCATTGTAATCACTTTTTAAAATATCTAAACAAATGGATTTTCAAACATTTATTCTCGATTTTATCAAAAACATGATGGAGAGCGAGCTGGTAACTACATATAACAAAATTTATTATGTACTATTGTTATGTATGTAATCACAAATGGTCCTAAGAGGTAGCCAACTAATTCAATGCGTGTAATAACTATACACATTGACCTCTTAGTGCTAAATATTTAGGGTAAATGTTGTTTGAGTTAGCATTTTTGTAAAATCAACTCTAAAGAAAATAAAATAAAATGTGGGTTAGTTGGAAGAGATCACGCCTGTAGATAACATCGCACTTTATATAATAATTGTATTTGATTTGAGTGCATTTATCTATAAAATTGTTTGTATTGTAATCGATGTAAAGTAAAGAATATATAAATATGTAAATAATTCGTTGAGTTACCACATCCACTCCAGAAACATGCAAGAAAAAGTCGTGAAGAAGTTGTTTATCCCACGAATGGGATAGCTAGCGTACTAACTGCATTTAATAATCATTCAAGTCGTCCTCTCTGAGCCAATAAAATTTAAGACATTCAGGATTTATGCCATATTTAATCGCTGAATGGAAAATGATAAAATCATTTGAAATAATAATAATAAAAAAATCTATATTGCACAAAAAAATCAACATTATTAAATAAACATTGCAGAATTTAAACCATACAAATAAATTTGTGCAATAGGCGAATTTACCGCAGAAACGCGATATCTTCCAAATAACCCATATACCAAATTTATTAAAATACATATGCTGATGTTCATACATATATTATGAAATAACACCACAATAAACATGCCTCCTCCCTTTCCTTTGACCTATTTTATTTGCAACTCAATACAGCTGCATAATAAATTTACATTCCGATATTTCGGAGTTCAATTCCTAGTTCGGTAAAGAATTTATTACATTGCTTTTGGAATCAATTTACTGCCGGGTTCTGGGAAGTTTATGGCTAAACTGCGTATGTTATTTTTATTTGAAGCAAAGTGAGAGAAACACACTAAGAAGTAAGATTTATTTTTGTAGGAAATAATATGACTGTGGAATATGTACCTACAAGGAAAAATATCCGAAAATGATCAATCTTTTATAGATTTATTTTATTTTATAAATGTTAAAAGCACAAAACAGACAGTAACTACATATATAAAGTTAGAAAAATGGTTAATCTTTCAGAGATCAGCTATCATCCAATACCATGCGCCACAATTAATTTAATAAACATAGGTACCTAACATTCCGGTCATCTCAACATGCCAACATATACACAGTCTCACTCGCTCACTCAATCATCACACTAGCACAAAAACACAAATCAATAATAATAATAATAAAAAAAAAAATCAACAATAGATTTTGTAACATTTTGATATAAAGTTAAGATTAAGATTTCGTTTAATGAATTCTAAGCTTTTAATATAAAAAATCAATACACACCGTCATGTAAGATCCATTTCTTTTCTCTCTGTGTCTCCGCACACAACGATGGTACAACTGCGCCATCTGTGAACTAAATCTGGAAGCAAAACAGAAAGAATATTTAGATATAAAGTGATCAAAAGTTTTATAATTTTCAGACATAAGTAGATCCTTGGAGAACCCGGTAAAGAATAGGTATCCCAATCATTTCCATAAAGGTTCCTGTAAAAGTAATAAATTTATCATCTTTAATTCTGCGACATGGTATGCCACCCGTCCTGAATGTCTTAATTATTTTGCCACGGAGAAGTCACTTTGTATGTTCATTACATGCAGTTTGTCTGCTGGTTACCCTACTTGTCGAATATGGCATGAGAGTATAGATAAAGATAATAAGATAGAAAAAATCGGATTCTTATGTGCCGGCACATTCCCCTTTCACGACACAAGCTTTTAGCTTACTGTGAAAGGTGAATAATGTTGTATTTGGGTTTATAACAAAACCCAGATATATCTTCTAAAAAATATTCTTCATAATTAACACAATTAAAACAATCGATTATGCTAGTTCGACTCTTAACTAAGCCGGCATTTAAGTTAGTGTCAAGCTATTATTTTATTCTTAAACAAAGATGACAATTTATTTTCTAGCCAAAAAATATACCCTAGATAAAATTTCTGACCAATAATAATAATATGCTGAGATAAAAAAAAACGTAATATGTTTTCTCGACAGTTCGATAACCCTTTAAAGTCCGAGTGTCGTAAATATGACAACATCGTCATAACATAAAAAATAACAAGTTTAACCCCTTAAGCCTTCCTTTCATAACAATGAATTGTCTTGTTATATTCTACTCGGTTACTTGTCTTAAAGTTATATTCACACGAAAAAACTTTTGTCAATAACTAAAATATCTTATACAAAAACTTTTGTCAGATTACTGAAGAATAACGCTAAACTAGGAACCCATATTCTAATGGAACTATAAAACATAATTTACTTGTTAATTGCAATTAAGTCTCAATATAGATTGAGATGAAATCTCTGACAAACATCTGCACTTGATTTTCGATATTTTTTATTTGTTTATTTCCAGAAATATAAAAACTCAACTACTATAAAAAAAAACTATCAAATCTAAATACACATATCCTTAAAATAATTGTAAGAAATTAAATTTACTGAATCGCTAGACTGAAGTCTGTTCTGAGGCAGTGTTTGGGAAAGAATTTTATAATATCTCTCCACCTCCCGGTTTTGTTAAATAATATTTTACAAATTAGCCAGATAACGATTGGTTATCTTGGTTTGCTAAGATTCTGCGCCTCCCTGAAATATATTATATAGCACCCTGGACAAATGGCCAGTTTGTCCGCTTATACTCCGGGACATGGTCCAATGACTACCATATCCATATTTGTGGGAGACTCCGTGATGGTATAGAATATAGATAAAAGATTTTCTCATTTAATTTCTAAATTAATCTCTAATAACATAATAACTAGAATTTTTTAAGGTGCGCCGTTTAGTGGAGAAACCACCGCAAGGGCCCATTGAAGAATCATAACACCTCCTGAAAAATGATGTCTTTAACCCTGTCTTGAACACCTCCACACTCTCCAGAGTTCGCAAATCATAGAGAATTTTGTAACACAGCAACCGACCAGCCACGTAGAAGGCTAATAATATATTGATATTATTTTTTTTAGTGTTTTAAACAGTGAAGTGCAAACACGCAAATCATCTCTAGTTGTCAAAGAAAATATCACCATGTGATGAGGTCTTTTTTTTTTGGAAAGACGCGAAGGAAAATGGTGAAATTTTTGTATGTAGTAATGATGACATCACGGTAATCCCATATGTAATAATTTTTTTTATATTTGTATACATACACATTATTATATTCCAGTTTTATTAGGTACCTACTATGTAATGTAAAAATAGTGTCATTTAATCAATCTTCTGAATATCAAAAGATATATAAACAACTTAACTTATTATCAACTTATTAATTTATTATGTAAAGATTATCCTTCTTGAAGGTGACGTTTCTTTTACTACTCTATTTCATGAAATTAAAGAAATAATTTAATGTTTTATCGTGTCAAAACTCACCAGAGGCCTGAGTCAATAACACATTTTCACGTTATGTTTTCGTTCCGTTAGCGTTCAAATGTAGACGATGTTGCACCAAAGTGTTAATTTTCGTAACTATTGTGTATCTTAGCAACGAAATTGACACTTGCTTGTAACTTCGTCTATACTCGAACGTTAACGTGCAAAAGGCACAGCACGTGAAGATGCTTCAAAAATATCTTCCATAATGCATGCGAAAGGGGGACGGGGGTAATAATTAATCGGCATAAGGATTTCAACCACTGATTTTCACCACACCGAGTGTAGAAGCAAGTCAAATAATAGTAGCTAACCCAGTATTAATCTTGTAAACTAAAATAAATCATATGGATTCATCTGTAGGTACTAAAAAATAAACACAGTCATCCCATATATATTTTTCACTTTTTTCTTAAAATACATAAAGCATTCTTAGATAATTTTAAATCCAAAGTACACAAAATTTTATAAAACGCAACATGCGAGTTGTCATATCTGTGTCAATAGAAGTTAAGATATTCGAGATGGGTGGCATACCTCATCGCTAAATACAATCTATGGCTTATTGTAGTTTTTTAGTACAAACATCAAAATAATTATCATCTCTGTGATAAAAAAAAAACAAAAATCTATCTCCCCACAACATTACCACGAATGGAGCAAACTGAAAACTTGTATTAAACAGTTCTTTTCGTATCGAAATCGCTAGCATATCTCATCACGCTATTTTTTCTGCAAAAACATATATCTTTCTTTTTTTGTTGACTTACTAATATCTCCGTTGCATTGTTGTACGAAACACATTGGATTTAAGAAGACAGTTTATATTTATCTTGTTTTCCGCCAATTTACTTGTAAATCGTCCGGAAATGTTGATAGGAGGGCACCGTATATACATAAAATAAGATATACGTATACATATATATGCATTTTATTATATTGTATTGCGTATGATTAGTATTGTAACAATGACAATATTCAAATGATCTAGAGTTTATTGATATCAAATATGTTTTTAATGACAATATTATTATTATTCTGATATAAAAAATAATAGTACGATGCTAATATGCATAACACGATGCATTTTATTATAAAACTAAGTATCTATAAGCAACAATATATCAAGCCACACCATATAAAAATTAGTAGAATGATATTTTTTGTTTTCAAAAATAATTAAGCAATTTATTGTAGTTGAGAAGTCCTTTGTGTTACCTGCATGCGTTAACTTGCGACCCATAAAACTGTTAGTGTGATATACTTGTGACTGACCGGGAACACCAACACAACATGACAGAAAAAACAGTAACTGTTTTTTCTGTCATGTTGTTTAAGACATTGTGAATCTCGAGATTAGAGACCTTCTCAAATTGCAATATTTTCGTATTATTGACATTTGCCTGACGATGATAGTGGAAGCTTTCGAAAGCCGGTTTGTAAATTAATCAACTCACCAGAGGAATTACCAAAGATTTTCTTTAATTTTCATTTCTTACTAGCTGACCCGGCAAACGTTGTTTTTCCATATACTTACATTATTTATCGACTGGAGTTGAACATGATTGAATTACTTTTAAATCGCTATTAAAAAAATAGGGTTTGATGATAGATGAGTGGAAATTTAGGGCTGTATGTATTTTTAATGCCTCACCATAATTTTTTTTTTAAATTGTCCAAAAAATAAAAAAAATAAAAAATCAGGGTGGACCACCCTTAACTTTTAGGGGTATGAAAAATAGATGCTGGCCGATTCTCAGACCTACTCCATAAGAACACAAAAGTTCATTCAAATCGGTCCAGCCGTTTCGGAGGAGTATGATTACAAACATCGTGACACGAGAATTTTATAATATATTAGATTATATTGAACTTTCGACAAGAATCGTCGATCGAAAAGTTAACCTTTATTTAGAATCATGGTGTGGAACCTACCACTGTCCTACTTCTCCCTCACAACACGAGGATATTGGTTATTTTGAGAGCTTATTACAAAACCCTGATTCATCTTTGAAATAAATAATATGAGAATAAAACGACTGCATAATATTTTTTCCAGTAACTGAGTAAATTATGTAATGCTCGTTTTGCATACAAATACGAGTTTGTAGGTATTATAGCATTTGTATGTATGAATAACTTTTTCATTTTGTAAGTTGAATATTTAGTATGCAAACCACTTGGGTGTTTTTAAGCTTTGCGAGCTTTCCTTGCTGTAGCTTTTCTTAGAGAATAAAGTATCTACAGTACAGTTTGTGTTTCCATTTCGGTTACATATTATTATCATAAGACTCGAGACTACTCTCTACGCAGGGGTGATTTTTCATTATAATTATTATATTTTTTTTATAACAATTACATATTTATCAAGCTTTTACTATGTGTAAAATCCATGAGAGGAAAAGTATTTCTAGTACTAAGACTTATTTATTAGAAAGTTTCATATCATAAAAAAGATTATGTCTTAACGTGAATTATTCTCGGAAAATAATTTAAAGATTAATAGAGATTTTTTCTTCATTTTCGACGATTATTTTGTTTATATTTTATTTTCGGGTAGCCAGCAGATGAGCCCAAGGTTATAATCATGGAAGCTGTCCTCTCCATGCCAACAAAAAATTGAGTCATTCGGGATGACTGACATTTGAAACCCAAATAAATAAAATAAATAAAATACTGACTTACGATGATATAAAGCAGGTTAACTACTTCTATACCATCACGGCATATCCTACAAGTGGGGTAGCCAGCAGACCAGCTGCTTGTAATAAACATGCAAACTGTCCTTTCCGTACCAACAAAAAATTAAGACATTCAGGATAGGTGGCACACCTCATCGCTGAATTTGAGATGTGAAATATCTTTAACACTTGCCTTTTACAGGACACTCGAAAACTTACGGAAAAGAGTACGGCTACGCAGGTTTATCACTCAAGCAAGATCTTCCAGTCAACCTATTAGTTAATTAAATATCCACACTTTAAAACTATATGCTAATTCTCCATGGTAATCTAAGTATCTAAAAACAAATATTACATTTTGTTTCATCTTACTCAGACCCTTACACCGCCTCTGTCTTATGAGTCCCAGGTATTCATGCGGCAATAGATTCGCCATCCAATATACCAGTAAAATACATTTATGTTAGTTTCTTATACTCTCATGCTTCCGGAGTTCCCCTAATATCTTTTAGTAAATTATTTATCATGTTATATTATGCACCTATACATATCTAGCTAGCAATTCCTTAAAATTTAATACCCTCTCAACCCATCCCCATCATGCGTGCGTGGAAGAAATATTCTCTATTGGGTATGCCTAAACATACACACGCTTAAGTGTGGGAAAAGATTATTTTGCAAATAAATTTCAAAATCTGTTTAAATAGATTAATATTGTATTATTATAATTTAAGTCTGTTTCTGTGAAATTGAATAAAAATAATATAAAAAAGATAGGTACATACTATACTATACTACAATATTCCGCAAACTTTTTGTGTTCAAGGTACACCTATCAAATCAAGAAATTTTAGAGGTACACCAAAGAAAAAGTATTGTGTATTTAATATTTATTTATTACCAAAATCAATATAAGTAGGTACCTAATATGAAAAGATGTTTAGTGAGAAATGTGAGCCTGTTTAACTGAGCACAGGTGAGCTCCGTGCAACAAAGCGCCTCACTCTTAAAGCTCTCATTAAGGGTTGTACCCTCCCTTACCCGTGGATGTTTCAGGAATGGTAGTTCCTATGTCATCCACACTCCCCTCGACAAAACCACCGCACAGTTAATAACAACTGTTAATGTCCCTAAAGGTTTTACAATATTTCTTTTAGCTCTCAGCTATTTTTAGGTGTATTATCTTCACAAAACCTTGATTTTTTTCCGCGGCACACCAACTAATGACCACGGTACACCAGTGTGCCGCGGCACACGCTTTGCGGAACACTGCTATACTATACCCTCACGCCGTGTCCCAAGTGGGGTAGGCAGAGAGAACGGAACGCCAAACAGATCTATCTTTACACACTTCCTTCGCTTCCTCCACATTCATACAGTTTCTCATACACGCACGTCGGTTTCTCTTACTCAACACGCGACTGACCTTGAGAATTTGATCCACGTGGTCCTTGGCCGTCCGGGCTTCCTCGCACCCCCTCTTTCAGATATATAGGTACATCATTTTCGTCATTCCTTCATCTTGCATTCGCTCCACATGTCCAAACCATCTTAACTTATTTATACGCATTCTATCCACAACACTCTTCTTACATCCGCTCATTCTTCTGATATCCTCATTCTTCACTCTATCCCGCAACGTTTTACCAAGCATTCTTCTCAGTGAACGCATCTCCACATCAGAAAAGCAAGAACATCTTGAGTAATCGATCAGTTTCGACCTCCGACACGTACTCATCAAGGTAATTTATAAGACCTTACACAATAATTCACCCATTGTCTTCTTGTGGACATCCTATAGGTATTATATTATTACCTATTAACTGTAGTACACCCATGTAAGTACTACCTTTTCAATAATTTCTAATGTTAAAGTAAGTATAATAAGAATAATAATAATGTATGTCAAAATCATCAACCTGTGTTGTATAGATGTAAATCTTATTTTTATTTATTTTTAAACCACTCCAGATTAATCATTCCAATCAATTCAACTCCGAAAACGAGCAGAAACATTCTGTTCACTCCAGGAATCGAACCCTCGACCCCTCGCTTCCATGGCGAGTCTAAATACCGCTAGTTAACCTACTTGAATAAGTAGGTTTGCTGCACATGGTACACATACATAATATGTGAACTCCTTTTTTAGGAAAAATTGGTAACGCGATCAATTAATTTTGCGGCCAAACGCATTGATGTTGCAAGGCTTGTAGGACATTATTTTTTTAGTGTAAGGGCCCTTTTTTACTTTCTCAGGTATATGGATTGAGTAATAGTTAAGCATAAGAAGGAAAGCGACCGTTAGCATCTTAGTGTTGTGGAGTGAATCAACATAATAATAATTTGTATTACTAAAATGTATATTATTTTAAAATGCTTTATTCTGTGTTTGTATTAAAACTTTTATTATTGTTCCTATACATTAGATTTGTTACTGAGCCCGCTATGAATAGTATGTTTAAGTTGTATAGAAAGTAAATAAAACAATAAATAAATTTAATAATTTTGGAGCATGTTTTTCGATAAAATTAATCCTGCATTACTAGTCCATACTATACAGGTCAATGTGTTAAATTACAGGTAATAGTGATCTTATTAGAATTTAAAATGTAATATAATAAATCTTACAAAATATCCTGAAAAAGTAGCGTTTACAGTAACAGACAACTATTGGTTAATGAGAGCCACATTCTATAACATATTTTTTTTAATTTGTTTTTCTATGTTCTTAAGATTAAAGTTTAAATATCGAACGATAATTGTCAATTGAGCTAGTCATACGATGATGTATACAACACTCATTTGAACATGATTGAAGAAGGACGAAAATGGAGTTTGGTCATTTGGATAATGTATACAGTGTTTATATATGTATCTGAAAGAAGAGGTGTGAGAAAGCGCCGACGTCTAAGAAATACTTGGTTTGATCATATTATTGTGGATCAAGTTCAAAGGGACGACCGCGCGTCGAGTACGAGAAATCAACAAGCAGTCATGAGAAACTGCATGAATGTGAAAAAGCAAAATAAGCATGTTAGAAGACATCGAATTTGCATTCAGTCCTCTTTACCAACAAAGGGAAAAAGGGAATAGATATAATTAAGGAGGCTTTTAAGTAGTTTTTGAGCAGAACAAGTTTCTGAGCACTCTAAGATCTATTTAAGTATTTATTTATCAATATATCAACCGCGTTGTACAACACGTTGTACAACACAAATAAAAATTCTCACTCACAATGCAGATTTACAATATTGTTGGATAAAATCGACCGAGATCTATAGGAGCTAAATGCTAAAGACGACTGGCATTAGTGGCATTCCATTGCTCAAGATAAAAAGGATTGGAGATCTATTGCTTGAGGCAAAGGTCCTACAAGGGCTTTTCTGCCATCGTGCCATCGAAAGTAAGTAAGTATTCACAATACAGTTAGAGCAAGAAAAAAAGATAAATACTACATTTGTTGTACGACCACTGTTATAAAATTTATTTAACACATTGCATCACAAAATATAAACATAATTTCAACTGTATAGGTGACACTTCTATGATTGTTTACATTATTACATTTGTTGTAATAGTAAGATTATAGCTCCGTTTTGTAATACATAATGATATTAATAACATAATGCTTTCATTATTCAGGTTAAACTCATTATTAAAATCATCATTATTATATTTTTTTACTAATGTCATAAGGGACATAGACAAACAAACAAATATAATTACAATGAAAATAGAATTAGGTATGTAAAATGTTGTAACACCGTCGACACGACGAGAAGTCTTGAGTTAATATGATTAACAGTACGTACTAAATGGGTAAATAGTCTCATTGCTGCAATCGTCAAATCATTTTTATTTTGTGGGAAGATCTTATACACCCAAATCCACCTAAAAGATTATGTCGAGAAAAACTTCGAATCAATTGACAATGTCCTAAGAAAAAAAAAAGACGTAGGTTTGAAGACGTTTGTCTCAGAATCTGTTTTTGTCATCATGGCAATCAGGAGACTAACTGCATGCAATAAGCATGTTAGCCGCCCTCTCCATGCAAATGTTGTAATTCAAGATATTTTTTAGTGAAATAATTACAACAACAATACCATTACCACCACAAGAAGGGTGGCCAACGGACTAACTGCAAGTAATAGACATGCAGATTTTTCTCACCGGGTGGTGTGCCTCATCGCTGAATTGTAGATGTTAATTATTTTATACATGAGGTTTGACGAATACATGTTCTTTTCAAGACACTCAAAAGCTTCCAGAAGAGAATGGGAAGTCTATTTTTTGCCGGAGTCTCCACGAAAATTAATTCACGGTAGACACATCTCTGCAAAATCTCCGGAATTAAATAAGTCTCCCAATCTCTGCTATTCAATTTTCAGAGTCTTTTAAAATGTTAATAGCTATTCATAAAACATATCCTATTGACACATCTTCAATTCAACAATGTTTAGGTATGACAACTACAGTATAAATAAAGGTTTATGGCACGAAAAGGACGATCAATATATTCGCCACATACAGTTAGACCTCTCGTAACTATACTTAAAGAGATGCCGTGTAGGTGTAGAGAAAAAGACACTCCTTTCTTCAACCATACTGCACATTTTCAAATGGAATCCAAGTTCCAGAATCCAGAATAATTTCATGCATCAATCATTAGAAATAAATATGCCGATAAAGTGTTGTTTTATTTATTTATTTATTTATAGCTATTTACAAGTAGGATATACATGTACATAATATAATGTGGGTGTGTGGGTGGGTGTTTGTGTGTGTAATGCACGCACGTAAAAAAGATATATCAATAAATCGCCCCGACCCTTTCGGTAGGAACCTTAACATAAATATTATATGCCGGACTAATATATTACCAAAACCATATAGAGGAAACACTGCAATAATTAACCAGTCAGAAATTATTTATTATATAGTATTATTTAGTATGTCAAAGTGAGGAAGGTATCATATTTGGGTCACGTGCTGCGTGGAGAAAAGTACCGTCTCCTCCAACTTATATTGTAGGGCATGATAGAGGGAGGACGGGGAGTTGACAGAAAGCAGATGTCCTGGCTGCGCAACATTAGAGAGTGGACCGGAATGAGGACCTGTTCAGGGCAGCACAGGACAGGAAAGTTTTCGCCAGAGTGATCGCCAATGTCGGGGGGACCTGACATGGCATAGGAAGAAGAAGATTTTATATTGATATCTTGATGTCTAGGTACGTAATATTTACAAAGCAGGCATAGTCTGTTCTAAGTTATATTTTTAAATATTATTAAGTTATACTTTTAGTTTTAAAGAAATATGAAAACAATTTGAAGCAACATTCTTCCCAACCCAAAATATCTCGATGAGAGAACTTTATGTTGGAAAACCATAGACGCTTACGAATTGGCTCTAAGCTGGCATAAATGATCTCTTTCTAAAACCAACTCCACCTTCACGATACAGATTGGTTTGGGGGATGCATTCGGGTATAAATAATAATAAAAAAAAATCTTCATTGTACATTTTCACATGGTACAAATGGCGGGTTTATTGCCTGCAGGCAATTTCTAACAAACAACCAGTTATAATAAGCTCAGAATCGTCATCTTAAAAAACATACTTTATAAGTAAAACTTTTACCAAGGCCAATTATTGATTTGTTTTCTCAATGTTATTTTTAGGTATCTACATATATATTATAATGTACATGTGCTAACTCTACATTATGCTATGTACCTACACCAATATCATATTATATGTATATAGCAGTGGTGGAACATAACTTTTTATATTGGTAATGTTTTCATAATGAAAAAAAAATCTAAATAAGATTGGTCGACCTCTCTCTTTGGTAAAGGAATGTATGAAAATACCCAACATAACAACTCACGGGTATAAACACAATATTTTTAGGATGCGCCCTTGAAATGAATTTATTCCACAAAACGGCGCATTATATTATTATAATTATCTGCACATGTTAAACATAGTTTTTGTATTTAACAAGATTTTTTACACTTGCGCGAGTAGAGATATTAAGAAAATTAGATGTTTGCTCAACAGATGTCGAACTAATGGTTTTAAACGGGAACTGCTGGGATTGGTGAACGTATACCATGGGTAAAGTGCATATAAGCCAGCCTGAGCCGATTCGTAAGCATCGAAACACCTTTCTTGTTTCCTAATAAAAGGAGTTTACAACATCTGTTGATCAGACCAGATCCCATCTTTCTAATGTAAATTTAGGTAAAAAAAGTTTTAGTCATCTATCCAATTCTTAAATTGTTACGATTTGTGTTTATATTTTACGTTTTGCATTAATGATATTTTACTTTCGGTGCTTTTTAGCATGTATGGAAAGCACACCACTGGTGTATAGATTTATATTTTCTTGTACAAGCGCGTAAAACTGAGAAATATCACGAAGATTAAGAAAAATTATTAACTACCTCTAAACCGGAACTCTGAAAATATAAAGTAACATAAAAATGTGAAACTCATATTTTTCAGGTATCTGTTTCTTTACTCGATGAACGAATAATTCGAGTGTATTTATTTATTTATTTATCAATTCATCCATTATGACATCTCTCACAAGTAGAGTAACCAACAGCGGAAAAACTGCTTTTAAAAAAACATGCAAGTTGTCCTCTCCGTATTTAATTTTTTTTTTTTAAAAAGATGTAGATATCTGGTTTTTTGTGTCTTGTGTCGTGAAAGGGGAGTTTGTCGATACCTGCCGTTTTCTAGTGTATACATAGTAAAGGGCACACATGAATGAAACGTAAAACATAGGATAAGAGGAGGTGCAAAAGTGAAGAATAGGTGGGAAAAGGGACTGGCGAAAAATGGCGTTCCGTTCTCTCTGCCTACCCCACTTGGGATACAGCATGAGGGTGAATATTGTAAATAAATTGGTATAAGACATTAACCTCTTTAAAAAATCCTTTTGCGTAATTTTTCTATCACGAATATTATTGTCATGGAATCAGAGCACTTCCACGTAACATAGGTACATAGTAAATACAAACCCCCCAAAGAAAGTAAAGGATGCAAAGGAGGGTTTTTTGTTTACTTTTGCCAGAAATTCATAATACATTGCATTGCGAGTATATTTCCAAATGTTGGTAGGTACTTCAAAATTAAGACAGTTTTTCAATACAAAATACTAACAAAGTACTGAAAAAATTGATCCATATTTTTATAATGAAGACTGTTTCCTTTTCTCTCTTTATTGCATCGTCAAAAAACATCTCATCATCTTTTTTAATATCTCACAAACTTGTGTATTTATTCTCAAATACTTATGCAACTCTTCCTTATTGTGATACATTTTTATTCATTAATCTCATTTAAAATGTGCAAATGTCGTGCGTACAAAAACATTGCGTGCATATTATTATTATTAATGAAAATAATATATTTTCTACTTAGCTTAGTTAGATAATAAGCATGTGAAGAGGAAAGCGGAAATTTAATATTGAAATATGCATTACAGAGTTGCATATGACAGAATGATGCAACAAAAATTTGCAGAAATATGCAACAATAATAACCTAAATAAAATGACAGTAGGTAGTAACTGCATATTATATCACATCAAGTAGGTACAATGCTCATACTTTTTTCTCGATGAAAATTATCGAACAACGCTAAATATGCAAATGCATATTTTTATTATACTACTATACTACTACTACTATACCATCACGGCATATCCCACAAGTGGGGTAGCCAGCAGACCAGCTGCATGTAAGAAACATGCAAGCTGTCTTCTTCGTGCCAATATAAAATCAAGACATCCAGGATGAGTGGCAAACTTCATCGCTGAATTTATGATGTACAATGTCTTAATTTTTTCGAACACCTGCCTTTTACAGGACACTCGAAAACTTAAGGAGAAGAGTGGGAGACCAATTCTTTGCCGGGTGCTCCACGGGATTTTTATTATGATTTTTTGAATTCATCGTTGAGGTTAGCCACCCATCCTGAATATATTTTTATTGGCACGGAGAGGACAGCTTGCATGTGTGTTGCATGCACGGCATATCCCACAAGTGAGTTAGCCAGCAGACCAGCCATTGGCACACATACACTTTGTTCTCTCCATACTAAAGAAAAATTAAAATACTTGTGATGGGTGGTAAACTTCATGACTGATAAAATGACAGTAGGTAGTAACTGCATATTATATCACATCAAGTAGGTACAATGCTCATACTTTTTTCTCGATGAAAATTATCGAACAACGCTAAATATGCAAATGCATATTTTTATTATACTACTATACTACTACTACTATACCATCACGGCATATCCCACAAGTGGGGTAGCCAGCAGACCAGCTGCATGTAAGAAACATGCAAGCTGTCTTCTTCGTGCCAATATAAAATCAAGACATCCAGGATGAGTGGCAAACTTCATCGCTGAATTTATGATGTACAATGTCTTTATTTTTTCGAACGCCTGCCTTTTACATGACACTCGAAAACTTATGAAAAAGTGTGGGAGATTAATCCTTTGCGGGGTACTAACTCCACGGAAACTTTGAATAATTTAAAAAAAATGCGTTTTCAAAAAGAACATGTGCTAACTCTGCATTATGCTATGTACACCAATATCATATATGTATATAGCAGTGGTGGAACATAACTTTTTATATTGGTAATGTTTTCATAATGAAAAATAAATCTAAATAAGATTGGTCGACCTCTCTCTTTGGTAAAGGAATGTATGAAAATACCCAACTTATGTATTAGGTCACGAGTATAAACACAATATTTTTAGGATGCGCCCTTGAAGTCAATTTATTCCACAAAACAGCGCACTATAAATTGTCTAGTTATTATAATTATTTGCACATGTTAAACATAGTTTTTGTATTTAACAAGATTTTTTACACTTGCGCGAGTAGAGATATTAAGAAAATTAGATGTTTGCTCAACAGATGTCGAACTAATGGTTTTAAACGGGAACTGCTGGGATTGGTGAACGTATACCATGGGTAAAGTGCATATAAGCCAGCCTGAGCCGATTCGTAAGCATCGAAACACCTTTCTTGTTTCCTAATAAAAGGAGTTTACAACATCTGTTGATCAGACCAGATCCCATCTTTCTAATGTAAATTTAGGTAAAAAAAGTTTTAGTCATCTATCCAATTCTTAAATTGTTACGATTTGTGTTTATATTTTACGTTTTGCATTAATGATATTTTACTTTCGGTGCTTTTTAGCATGTATGGAAAGCACACCACTGGTGTATAGATTTATATTTTCTTGTACAAGCGCGTAAAACTGAGAAATATCACGAAGATTAAGAAAAATTATTAACTACCTCTAAACCGGAACTCTGAAAATATAAAGTAACATAAAAATGTGAAACTCATATTTTTCAGGTATCTGTTTCTTTACTCGATGAACGAATAATTCGAGTGTATTTATTTATTTATTTATCAATTCATCCATTATGACATCTCTCACAAGTAGAGTAACCAACAGCGGAAAAACTGCTTTTAAAAAAACATGCAAGTTGTCCTCTCCGTATTTAATTTTTTTTTTTAAAAAGATGTAGATATCTGGTTTTTTGTGTCTTGTGTCGTGAAAGGGGAGTTTGTCGATACCTGCCGTTTTCTAGTGTATACATAGTAAAGGGCACACATGAATGAAACGTAAAACATAGGATAAGAGGAGGTACAAAAGTGAAGAATAGGTGGGAAAAGGGACTGGCGAAAAATGGCGTTCCGTTCTCTCTGCCTACCCCACTTAGGATACAGCATGAGGGTGAATATTGTAAATAAATTGGTATAAGACATTAACCTCTTTAAAAAATCCTTTTGCGTAATTTTTCTATCACGAATATTATTGTCATGGAATCAGAGCACTTCCACGTAACATAGGTACATAGTAAATACAAAGCCCCCAAAGAAAGTAAAGGATGCAAAGGAGTTTTTTTTTGTTTACTTTTGCCAGAAATTCATAATACATTGCATTAGGTACCTATATATCCAAATGTTGGTAGGTACTTTAAAATTAAGACAGTTTTTCAATACAAAATACTAACAAAGTACTGAAAAAATTGATCCATATTTTTATGATGAAGGCTGTTTCCTTTTCTCTCTTTATTGCATCGTCAAGAAACATCTTCTCATCATCTTTTCACCTCACAAACTTGTGTATTTATTCTCAAATACTTATACAACTCTTCCGCATTGTGATACATTTTTATTGATTAATCTCATTTAAAATGTGCAAATGTCGTGCGTACAAAAACATTGCGTGCATATTATTATTATTAATGAAAATAATATATTTTCTACTTAGCTTAGTTAGATAATAAGCATGTGAAGAGGAAAGCGGAAATTTAATATTTTAATATGCGTTATAGCGTTGCATATGACAGAATGACAGAAATATGCAACAATAATAACCTAAATAAAATGACAGTAGTAACTGCATATTATATCACGTCAAGTACGTACAATGCTCTCACTTTTCTCTCGATGAAAATTATCGAACAACGCTTAATATGCAAATGCATATTTTTATTATGATTTTTTGAATTCATCGTTGAGGTTAGCCACCTATTTCGAATGTTTTTTTATTGGCACGGAGAGGACAGCTTGCATGTGTGTTGCATGCACGGCATATTCCACAAGTGAGTTAGCCAGCAGACCAGCCATTGGCACACATACACTTTGTTCTCTCCATACTAAAGAAAAATTAAAATACTTGTGATGGGTGTTTAACTTCATGACTGAATTTGAGATGTAAAAATGTCTTTATTTTTTCGAACGCCTGTCTTTTACAGGATACTCGAAAACTTATGAAAAAGTGTGGGAGCTTAATTCTTTGCGGGGTACTAACTCCACGGAAACTTTGAATAATTTAAAAAAAAAATGCGTTTTCAAAAAGAACAGACGTCGACGAAACATATTGATTTGGCAGAATTAAATTGATATCAGAAGATAAAGAAATATAAGATAAAAATAGCCGTGTAATTTTGTGCCAAATGCATATTTGTTATTTTTACTGTAACAGCATATATCATTGCAAAAAAAATGTATTTATGCACCAAATGCACCGATTTTAATAACAATAGAAACATCTACCCACACATGTCGTGGTATGAATGCTCGTTTAGCTATTAGATTCGCTAGCTCTAAGTTACTTATCACAATCAAAATAACAATAACGAAAATTATTATCTTTAAGACAATCAAAAATAGCAATATGGCGACATGTTCATTGTGAAAAAAATAAGTATTCGAAAGTTTATAAAAGTAACTACAATTTGACAACGCATACAGTCTAGCGCGGGAAATGTGACAGTTCGTTGACCAGAGACAATAATATTTTTCCTTTTCCAGCATGGCGGATAGGTGGTGTAGTTTGAATTTCAAAAATGGAATTCGTGTTGTGTTCCTTGTGACTTTATGTGTTCTTGATATTGTTTTTAGTGTGAATTGTATAACTATTGTGGAAAAGGGTGATAGTAAAGTTAAGAGGGAAGGAGGTGACAGGACTACTGTGGATTCTTACAGGAAAAATGAGGTGACTATCTCCATATTTACATCTTATTCTTTTATAGGATATAATCATATTAAGAATTGATGTATTTAATTTATAGGTATTAGTAAAAAAACACGATTCTTCCACTACACTGGGAGACCGATTCTTTGCCAGATGCTCCACGGATTCAAATAATACTTACGTTACATTAAAAAAAAAACTATGTTACTTTTTAACGGAACAAGAATTAATTGTGTTAAATTTTTGATTAACGGTGTGCAGTTTTGGTGATTCAATATGTAAATAAACAAACTGTGTTATATTATGCCATCTAGTTGCGTCACTACATATCGCTCGCTTGCAAAAACAGTGACATATCTCAAAAAATGTAGCTTTGAAATTAACGCGTTAAATGTTTTCAAAATAACGTTTAGTATATTTTCCATTAATATATCGATCTCTAACTTTCACAAAAGAAGTATTAATATATCTCCTTTTTAATTTAAATATTTCCGTGTTGTTAAAAAGTTAAGTAATCAATGAAATAATCATTTAAATAAAAATATATGTGCGCCCTTGCGATGATTTATCACAAAACGACACAAACCAAGTCGTCTAGAATATTATTATTATTAAAAAGGTTTGATTTTAATAAAATGGTATCTGAAATAACCTAGGCAGCTAAAGTGACGTTTTCGTTAAAAAAAAAAGCAAATATAAATTTCAGCGACTTTTTTAGATACGTCGTTATTCACAAATTTTATTTTGAACTTTGGTGATTGATAAAAGTGATCTATTCCTAAGTACTGACATTTCTCAAAATAATACCACTTAAATGCTAAATATAAATTGAGTATCTTACATTTTGCACAATAATGTGCTAAACATACATAATTCAATACCCATGCGAAGACAGCACTTTTCTTTTTGTCAACGCAAAAACCCAACTCAACATGATGCACTGTTGTCACAAGTAATAAACTCGCATATAAAGACGTAATAATAACACATGTGCTATCTCTCTTGCACCGATAGAGATATGATAATTAGGATTGGAGACAACATAGTTGTTAAAAAATACAGTATTACTGTATTTTTAACTCAAAACTCCAGGTTCAGTGGAGCACCAGGCTAAGAATGGTCTACCATTCTTTTCCGTAAGTTTTCGAGTGTCCTGTAAAAGGCGGGTGTTTGAAAAACAAAGACAATTCACATCTTAAATTCAGTGATGGGATTTGCCACCTCTCATGAATCATGTCTTATTTTTTTGTTGTTGGGAAGGAGAGGACAGCTTGTATCTATTTTGCATACTACTGGTCTGCTGGCTACTCCACTAGTAGGATATGCCGTAATAGGATAGTAGTACTAAATCAAAAGATTATTAATTTATTATCAAAAATAACTCAATAACATGATGCAAAATAAATTCATGTTTATAATAAAAAAAAATCGTACAGAATAAATCAGTGGTTCTTAACCTTTTTGGGGGTACCGAACCCCACCAGTTACATATGCATTCACCGAACCCCTCCTAATTTGAAAAATAAAATTAGATTTTTACAAATTCAAAACATGGTATATATTTATATATAAGTGTACAAAATGAAAAAAAATAATAAAAAAATATCAAAACATTAAATTTTAATGGTTAAATCAAAACATGAAACATATTAATTAATATTTACTTCAAATCAGTGTGATTTCTGCTGTTGCCTTTCAGAAACCAATTAAAAAATTCGCGCCTTTACCTTGGCAAGTGGCACTCTCATGTCATTTTCACAACAAAGTCTATTCCTCTTCTTCATTTATATATCTAACATCTTCGAAAAGGATTGCTCGCAAAGATATGCTGTAACAAACGGTATAAAAATATCCAGAGCTTTCTTAGCAATAACAGGATATGTTTCCGTTTGTTGACACCAAAACGTTGAGAGCGATGTTGTTCTGAAGAGTTGCTGTTGAACCTGGCTCTGCTGAATTTCAATGATTTCATCATTTTCCAACTCGCAAAACTATCTTGCCTTTAAAATGATTTTCACCGAACCCCTGGGGTTCGATCGAACTCAGGTTAAGAACCACTGGAATAAATAAATACTAATATGTAATTTGATGCATGCTAAGGTAAAAATCTTGTTTGTATGATCTTAATAAAAATATGTTTTCCAACAGGTCAAGTCGTTTTACCCCAATAACAAATCTTACCCATCAACTTCTGCAGAACTCCAACAATCAAAAGACAAGGGTATAAAGGACAGACTCACTATATACAACTCTAAGGTAACAAAACAAAATTACAAGCCTATATTTTTTCCATTATTTTTGTATTTTTCATTCAAAGGAAAACCCAATGAATGAAGCGACAGAAGTGTGTGAGGATTGATTTATATGCCGTTCCGATGTCTCTGCCTACCCCGATTGGAATGCGATGTAAAGGTGTAGAAGTATAGCGTAGAAAACCATAACTATTTCTCTAAGAAACTGAAACTTTCTAAAGATGATTCAGGGTTTTTGATAAATTCGTGTAAACCTCGAAAACCTTCATAATATTACAAAGCACTAGTTTATATCGTGAAAACGAAGTAAATCGAAGCAAGATGTTAACCATGTAGCTTTGAATTAAAAGCCCAAGAATTTACCACTGAACTCTTCAACCAGTATCATAACCAGATTATTTTCTTCAAGTGAGCAGTTTTTGACAGGAAAAAATTTTAATGTCATGGTGTGCAACCGAAATCTGTACAATGCAATAATATAAATGCACAAGGTATACCAAGTCCTATGTCCATATCATTAATATTTTGGTCCAGAAAAGGTGCTTAAGAATGATTAACTTTTATACATTTGTCATACTGGGTTACCTGGGATATGATACGTTGATGCACCGTCGAGATGTATATTGTGCGAGGCATTTTTTCAAACTCTCGAGTAGCTTTATAAGTAATCCAATGATATTGAGTGAGTTTTGTATCTACGTCCCAGTATCTTACAATCGTCCTCGACAGTATAATTATACTTTTTTACCCCTAATAAAAATAATACCAAACTCTCCTGTCGGCAAGGCTATAAAATTATTAAATGATTTGAATGTTCATGTCAATATTTTCAGCATTCCATACAATGACTTCAGGATAGAGACTCTCCTTTGATTCTGTTTCTATTTGATGATATCTCTTTTGTGTTTTTTTTTAATTGGCATTTCTTTTTTTTTTCATTTTTCCTCCTGAGATCGCCTTGGCCAAAAGCTGTTACGGTCTCTCAGTGCAGGGTGATATTTTTAGAATAATAAATATATTCTGATGCCATTTAAGTCACATCATTCATTTCTTCTCAATATTAGGTAGGTATAACAGAGAATCCCTGTTAATGTCAACCATAGGTACACAAAACACTCGATACTAATAAATATCTATGGTCAAAACCATAGTCAAGTCTGTTTACGTATAAATAATGATTTATGTTAATGGAATGCACTTTTGTAACCTTTGAATAATAGGCAGATACAGTACTGGAAAAATTATTATGGATTTTTTAGAATAATGCAATTGCTGTGACATTTTTACTTTACTATCCAATTTAAACTCTTGAATCGTACTTTCTTTGGTATTATTTTAGCTGGGCATTTATTGTGCATCATATTTTTCATCTGATGCACATTTTTATTTATGAATCGCAACATTTTATATTATTTTATGGAATCAACATTGATTTTTCTGTGTTGAGTCATAAGTTTGTATTTTTTGTCATTGTGCTGTGTTCTGTTTCGGCGAGTTGTTGTCATTAAAAATCACATTTTTTGATAACTTTTTCTGCATGGTTCAGTTTTGACAAGTGTTTGAACCACTTTGTTTTAAATTTCAATTATTAATAAGCATTACTTTTAACCCTTATCGATAAAAACAAGATATGGGTAAAAACAAGGATTTAAGTCCTCGAAAAATGGGACAAATAAAAGTTTTGCTAGAAAATTCGGCACTTAAACAAATTGATATTGCTAGGAAATTAAATGTATCAACTCAAGTTGTTGGTGTCATTAAAAATAAAATCGAAAAAGGCAATGATGTGAACCCCCAAAGGCTTGGAAACTGCGGGAGAAAAAAGATAACTACGCCTAGAACTGACAGAAAAATCCAAAAAATTGCTCTTTAGGATAGAAGAGCAACGTGCTTGAAGATTTCTAGCTTGCTGGGTGAAGATGGAATGTCCATGAGTAGAAGAACTGTTAATAACCGACTTTTAGAGTGTGGTTTGAGAGCATACCGTCCAAGGAAGAAGCCACGACTTACAGAAAATATGAAGAGTGCAAGGTACGCGTGGGCAAAACAGCACAAATCTTGGACTATTGATGATTGGCAAAAGGTAAATTTGTTGTTTCTTATTCACTATCCATGTCTGAAGGAAAATCAGTCGTAATCACCTTTTACTTTTACTCATTTTATGAATTTGCGTGATAATAATAACACAGTGTAACATTGTAACTCAACGTACTTGAAACAAAAACATCAAATCATAAGTTTCAACTGATACTAAACCTCTATATAACAGTAAATTTCGTTTCAGGTTGTGTTTTCTGATGAGTCCACAATCGCAATTTTGGATGACAGGATCCAAACTGTACGTCGTCGACCTGGAGAAGAGTTTTTGCCCGATTGTTTGAAGAAAACGGTTAAATTTCCTCAAAAAATTATGGTATGGGGGGCATTTTCCATTTATGGAACTAGCCGATTACATATTGTGGATGGCATGATGAACCAGGATAAGTATATACAGGTGCTAGAGACTCGACTTGTGCCTCAAATTAGAGAGTGGTTTGGATCAGACTCCTGTATTTTCCAGCAGGACTCGGCACCATGTCATAAATCAAAAAAAGTCATGACATGGTTCCGCCAAAATGCAATCCAGGTTCTTCCATGGGCAGGAAACTCACCAGATATGAACACTATAGAAAATTTATGGGATTCACTAAAAAATTAAATACACCAGGTTCCTGTAACAACAAAAACCCAGCTCATCGATCGCTTAATAGACGTGTGGTTTCACTCCGAAAAAATTAAATCTTTGTGTAAAAAATTGATTGAGAGTATGCCACGCCGTATCCAATCATTAATTTCTGCAAAAAGTGGTCAAACTAAATATTAAAATATGTATTTTTGTTTAACCAATTGAAATAAATAAACTTTGTTGAGAAATAAACATTCGAATTCTGTTTAAATGAAGCCCAAATGCTAAAATATTGTCAAATATAAAAAATCCATAATAATTTTTCCAGTACTGTATAATGTAAAGCATTCTAAAGAATATACTGCACCTACTAAGAACTAGTTGGTACATTATGCCGTAGATATCTAGAGATGTACTTTATCAGAAATCGGAGAATTACGGCTCGCGAACGACTCCTTGATCCCTTAATTTTGGTTCTTTTACAAGATAATTTCAAATATTCCCTCTTGTCTCAAACGCAAAATATTTTGAACCCAACTTTCATTTAATATGAGGTAGCCAGTGGAATTAATGCAATTGATAAACGCACAATAAAAATGAGAAATTCAGGATGGCTAGCATATATCATCGCTAATAATATTATTAGGAGGCCGAATCAAAGTGCCTGCAAAAAATACAACTACCACACAACATACGGACTACACATGTTTTGAGGTAGAATGGAACAATAATTTGAAAAAAGAATACAAATTTAGATACTATGTATGTAAGAGAAATTTGACAATTTCAAATTCAATGTGAAAAGGATATTGAAGTGAATTAGTATTGGGTATAATGTCTTCTTGTATTTTTTCTAGTTATTTTACATAGAATTTTTTTGAATACCTATATGAGATGTAAAGATGTCTTGTTTTTTTTCTATATTATTGAATGACTAAAAGCTTATTGACTTTATGGAATGTTTTATAATAATGTTCAATCGATTTTATTTAATAAAAAGTAGCCCTTTAATTATAAATTTTATTTTGAATTTTTATAATCAAATATTTTACATGATATTTCACCAATTCCTGTATTTTACAAGGCACTCAAAAACTGTGAGTGCAAGACCCATTCTTCCACAAACATATGTACCTACTTGTTGAAATCTTTTGATCGACTATTTTGCCGATCACTGAACTATTCCATTGCAAATCAAGATCGTGTACCAATGAATGATTCACATAACTTGTAGCGAGAATCCAAACCAGGTATAAATCTATAATAAGTATAATAATATACTCATACAAAAGCAAAGGTATTTATTTCTTGTCCTCAATTTCCTCATTCTCGGCGCCCTTCTAACAGATAAATGTTGAGGTAAACAAATCACAATAAAAAAATGATCCAAAAACGGATCATGACAAAGAGTCAATCATTCAATTTTAAAATAGTTGATATAGGTACGAGTATTTATTGATGCATATTATAATGGTTTAAGTTTGGTTTTGATTCTTTTCTTTTCTTCTTTTTATGTATTGTAATTTATTTTATTTTTCAGGACAGAGACAGTTCCACAGCAGGTACGGGCTACGACGAAAGAGAAAAGCAATATGGTCTTTATGCTCCTGAAGAACAGGCTTACCAAGGTAAAATTTCAGCTTATTTTTCTCTTTTATCAAACCTAACTACCAAACACTATAACCTAATTACCATAAATGGAGTATCCACTCCATATAATGGAAATCATAGATCATCCTCTTCCAGACACAAAAAAAATCCAATTTTAAAGATTTCCACGATAATTGTTTGGCCGGCCAACTTTTATGCCAACCCGCGAAGATAACTTTGGTTTGCATCTAAGATGATATTCGAGTGAGGTGTAAATCTCTTTAATGCTGACAAGAATCTATTTCAAAAATAATGACACAAACTCAATTAGCTTAAATTCTTAGAAAATGAATCTTCCGGGATTGTCTTTATTTCAGGATATGGCTATCAGGACTTTGATCAGACTCCCCACTATGGGCCTCCACAGCCAAGTGGATTCACTGGAGATAGAGGAACATTCCTCTTCACTGATGGAGGATACAAAGATCACAGAGAAGATTTCCATGGATATGGAATACATCAGTACAGACCAGATCCACATGTAAGAAATTATAACATTTTTTTCATTCAAGGCACTGTTTAATTTGCTTTAATGTCGGTTTTTTTAAGTTTCTACTAACAAATTTTACGTAAGTAATTTATGTACGCAAATTCTATCCACAACAGTCTTCTTGCATCCGCTCATTCTTCTAATATCCTCATTCCTCACTCTATCGCGTAACGTTTTACCAACCATTCTTCTCAGAGATAGCATCTCCACTGCATTATTGCACCACTTTCGTTCTTCTTCTTCTTCTAAGTCGATTCATAAGCGTCGAAACTCTGTGTTTTGCACTCCTTGAGGAAGTTCACATATCGTCGTTGTCAAGTGAAAACCTCGTAAGTCGTTTCTTGGGAATTTTTCAGGAGACATGTAAAACAATTTATTTTTTTAGTTATGCGCAACATGTTAAACGAGGTTTTAAATTTTACAGATAGATGGAGTATGAGTCGCGCTAGATTTCATTGGGTATTTCGCAGAGTTGTGAGATACGAGGTTTAACATTTAAAAAACAAAAAAAATTAGTTATGTATTTTTTTCGACTTACGAGGTTTTCACTTGACAACGACGATATGTATGTGTATCATATACAACATACCTACCTAGTACTACCTATTCAAATAGGTTGACTTTGGATGAGTGTGATCAGTTGGAATGATTAGTCTGTGGTAGTCCAAAATATGTTTCACATCCATGTTTTCCTTGCAAACATAAGTGATGGCACCGGAATGGTATTGTGCACCAACATTTTTGCCATGTTCCACACATTGTCATTTCTGACAATGGGATGAAGTGGATCGTTCACTCTTAAATCTTTCTCACACAGTAACATTTATATCGATTATTTAAAGTTTTTTTTTTGTATTTTTGACACTTATGTATACACCTTTATTATGTATATGACTTATACAACTTATGCCTTAAAATAATAAATAAATAAATAATGTTAATACTTTATTATAAATAAATAAACGAATGAATTTATTATGTTCCACTACTGGTGAAACAATATGAGCATATTCCGTTCCACTTCAAAGAAAATTCTAATACTAAATGCGTCATATGTATTAGAGAAATCAAATATTGTCTATGATGATGTATAACAATTAAATATTATTGATTGATAATAACTTGCATAATGCAACTATACAAGACTTTCCATAGACAACAATAATTAAATTAATTAAAAACACTTTCATAATATTATGATCAATATTGGTGTTGTATCTGTCAATAATTACAACAAAAGCAAAGTAAATGTTAATTAAACGTATGACGTAAACATTAAACACGATCTCTCACTGTTTTCTGGAAGTTTTCCAGCACCCTGAAATGGCAGGTGATTTGTAATAATACGTCACAAATAAAATGCTTAACACCAATCAGATATCTCAATTGAAGAAACATGTTTACACAATGTTACATTGTATAAAATCTAATCGGAAGAAGTGAGAAAGGCATCCCAACCCTTAAGAATTGGCACTAGGCTGGCTTAGTATCTTTCGGTGTAACTAGCTAGCTAACTAGTAACGGCTTAGTAACTAGCACTTTCGGTGTCAATGGACAACGTTCACCAATTCTGCCATTCTCACTGTAACTTTATATCACAAGGCCCAAATCCATTTAAATAATAACAAATATGTAAATTTACTAAGCATTTGTTGGTGACTGGTGGACTTTATGTCGAGACAGTGAGAATGGTGAAATTGGTGAACGTTGTTCGAGGACACCGTAAGTGATTACTAAAGCCAGCCTAGAGCCAATTCGTAAACGTTGGGACGCCTTTCTCACTTTTCCGATGAAATTCTGCACAATGTTACATTGTGATGATAAATTAACAAGATGTACAAGATAAATTGATAAAAGCACAATATTTATTTATATTCCAAGAGACTTTACAAACTTCCATTTCAAGATAAATTGATAAAAGCACAGTATTTAGTTATATTCCAAGAGACTTTATAAACTTCCATTTCAAGATAAATTGATAAAAGCACAGTATTTAGTTATATTCCAAGAGACTTTATAAACTTCCATTTCAAGATAAATTGATAAAAGCACAGTATTTAGTTATATTCCAAGAGACTTTATAAACTTCCATTTCAAGATAAATTGATAAAAGCACAGTATTTAGTTATGTTCCAAGTGACTTTTTAAACTTCGTTTACTAGTATTCGGAGACTCTCGACACTTTTTTCTAATCGCCTGATGATGGAGTCGAGAGTCTATAGTACCCGAAAAGAAAAATAAAGTAATCGAAGTTTATAAAGTCACTTGGAAGATAACTACATACTGTGTTTTTCTTTTCAATTCGTCTTGAAATGGACTCCAACAAGTACGTTAGATCAATAATATCGAAACTTTCTGAATGTCTTATTTTTTATGACACAGAGAGAAAAATCTGTATGTTAATTACATGCAGTTATTCCACTGACAATCCCATTAATGGTAGATACTATGATGGTATAGATAGAATATTAATAGTATTAGTTTTGGTTACGCAAGCGAAGAATAAAAGTTTAGTTGTATCCATAACACGTTGATCTAAAATTAAAACAAATTAGTTCAAATGTGTAATTAATTTCCTTCCCTATGTTCTCACTATTGTATGACTATATTACGCTTTCCGTGATCTATTTATATCTTATTCTGTACAAAAACAACATGTCCCACAATCCTCAAACATACCGCATCTATTTTAGTCAAATTATTGGATGCTTTAGTCACGTTCTGGAAACCTAGAAAGAGGATGAAGATTAATGTTTGTTGACATAGCTAGGTTCGTCAAAACAATGATATTCTATATCTATACCATTCCGCAGAGATCTATAATCTCCATGATACAGGAGAGACGATATCCTGGTTGGTTCATATTCTGGGAATGACTAATGATTGTTGGCCAAAATGAACACTGTTCTTCCGCCCGGTAGAGAGACGATGGTTCTAGTTGGATCATGTTCTGAGAATACCTAATGATAGTTGGCCAAAATGAACACTGTTCTTCCATCCGCAAGGGTCTGACGATCCTGGCGTCCCTCTTTCACAATACACCGTTCCTATAACAACGACATCGAAGCGCTGGGAATGTCGTGGGAGGAGGTGACGCAAATGACGCAGTCACTCTGAATGGAGGAGGCTGGTTTCTGCCCTGGCTCCTGAGAGGAGCGTTGAGGGCGATGATGATGATGATACCATTCCAACATCTCCCATAAGTGAAGTAACCAGTGAATTAACGGCATATTATAACAAACATCGTCCTCTCCGTGCCAATAAATATAAAACATTCGTAATAAGTGACACACCTTAACAATGCTGAGTAAAAGATGTCACAGGTCTTATTCGTGATGTTCGCAAAAGGAAGCTCGAAAACCAATGAAAAACAGTATTTTTTGGCGGAGATTCCACGGAATATGGAATACTTTAAAAATGACAACATTTGGTTCTTGTACAAAAATTTCGTTTGTAACTAATATAACACCCTTAATACAGTTGCGAAAGGAAAGATACTTGTAGTTAAACACATATAGGGCTTCCCACTACTTTCCCTTGGATGTTTTAAGATCTGAACTCCTTTATCATCCAGTCTCAACGAAACATTTTTTTAAACGGAGGCGTCAGGGTTAGCCTGAAGGGCTCCCTATGAAAAAATCCTTGCCTAAATTACAACCCTTTATGTATCTTGGAGGTGATACTCTCTACAAGGTACTATACTCTCCACTACAATAATAAAAAAATATTTGTAAATAATATATTTACTTTTTCTTTTAGGCAATAGCTTTGAAAGGAATTCTAATACCGCTGGCAGGAGTCGCTTTACTTGGAGCAGCAGCCGCTCTAGTGACCAATCCAATACTTCTACAACTTGGAGTTATCTCAGGAGGAAAGAGACGCAGAAGATCTTTATCAGATATTGCAGAAATCCAGTCTAAGAATATTGATGATAAAACCATGCAAGAGACAATCATAGCTGATATCCTTAAAAATGCAAAATTGTATAATTCAGAAAATGACAATATCGATGGGGATGGTTACGACATTTTCGAAAACCTCAAAACGAAGCATGATAATGAAGATGATGATGAATGGGAAGCAATTTTTCCAAGAGATGATAAATCCAAATTTATTGAAGAAGATAATGTCAAAAACCATCGCAGACGCAGAAGGCGAAGGTTCAAAAGAAACGTGAACTTTGAAAATGCTGACGCTACAGAATATAAAAAACGTACTATTCGAAGAAACAGAGACATTCGTGGAAAGGATACAGCCAATTTTGCACCTGTCACTGTGAATAATATTTATGATAATAATGATGTCGATCATAATGTCAGATTTGTTGAATCATTATAAAATATACATTACTTTAGTAAGTAAAATACGTATTCTGAAACAAAGTTATTTGTCTAAAATATACTATTTTTAGTAAATATTATTTTTATTTATTAATAAATTTTACGGCATGAGAGCCTAATGCATAACAATAAAATTGACAGAAAATCTGTAAAATTATACAAAAAATATTTTCATAAAAAAATAATCTTAAAAATACAAACATACATTAGAAACTGAAGAATATAGAATCACAGAATACAAAATCCTAGCAATAATTATTCCGACAAAAATGACCAACTTTATATCCATCTAAACATTTGAGTGTTAATCGTTA
Organism: Athripsodes cinereus; assembly: GCA_947579605.1. NCBI lineage: Eukaryota > Metazoa > Arthropoda > Insecta > Trichoptera > Leptoceridae > Athripsodes > Athripsodes cinereus. The sequence goes on from OX388320.1 coordinate 23,826,166, forward strand.
GGTAAATCAATCATAGAAAATCAAAACTAATCTGCAATTAACAAAATTGTAACATTCAATTTAAAATTATAAAAATTATTAATAGTTAATGAAATAAAATAATATAAAATCAAATAAGTACACATTTACAAAAATATTACAATATTAGGTTTTTTTATTAATTTGGCCAAATATCATTGCATATACATAAAACTTGGCCCTGTCAGAACCATTATCGCCTCTCTCTTATTACAATAAGATAAGATATCTTTGCAGAGTACGTCCATTCACATCCTCATCCATGATGAGTTCTTTGATACCTACCCAGGTTTCTGAATAAGCGTTTTTTTTCCCCAGCAATAGACTGTTAAGCGTTTGTGTGATAATGACTGATCATATGGAGACTAATCTGGTTTTATAATGCTGAGTGAATGGCAATTCTGCCACTGCGTTTAAAAAGTAAGAATTTAGACACGAATTAAAATTAAAAAGTAAGAGAGGGCCGAGATTTGTAAAGTTTTTCTAAAGTTGTGAGTGAAAATTGAGAACATTTTTTAAAAATAATTTGTATTTTAACGAACTAGTGTAAGTATCTATTCATTTTGTCTTAATATTACCATATTATATACCTATGTAGGTACTCCTACAGTGTTAATAAAACACAGAGTTTTACTTAAGGAAGTTGAAGATATAAAGACAACCTTCAAAATTGTTCAGCTTCGTTGCATTTAACAAGTTGTAATTATTTCGAGAATACACGATTTGCTAAGGATCTGCAAACACAGAACGCCACGAAAGTATTGCTGAGAATAATATTATACTTAATATATTCGTAAGTATTCAGATTCTTTATTGACGTAATAAAAATGTAAATAAGCCGATATGTAGGCTTTTTTTAAATTGTGGGAGCTTTTTATACTACCTTATAATCCTTATATTCTAATTATAAAGATGTAAAGTCGAGAATACAAAGGGACATTCACATTTATCACTTTGAGTGATCACTCAGGATGCGATCTGTAACTAATGTCGAAGATGTGGTGCGATGGCATAACAGGAAGCAGACCCCCGGGAAGACCACCCAAACGAAGGAGGGATAGCTGAGCATCCACCTCCCAGGAGCAGGCTCCAAGAACAACAGTAGGGTTACTCTTGGACACAATCTTAATACGATCTTAATCTAGTCTTGATCTATAATTAATTATACAACGCGCGAAGGGATTGTGGTAAAAAATATCGAGATTGGAATGCACGCATTTTTTACTAATAGTCACTTCGCGCGTCCTATGATTAAGATTAAGATCATAATTATTCAGATTTTGTCAAGAGTAATCCTATAGGATACAGGCCTAACCAAAGCAGAAGAAGAAGGAGACTCAGGATGAATCATTGAAAGTTAAAAGTGTGGACGGACGTTTCATCTTCAGCGACATTATTTGATATACGACTTACGGAGAGGACATCCTCCATGTTTATTACTTGCATTTAGTTCGCTGGCTACCCCATTTGTGGGATATGCCTTGATGGTATAGTATTAATTAGTAAAAATTTCGTAGTTTGTAGGTTGTAAAGTCTGTATATTTTTAAGGGTGGAACTAGAAATTTAAAAATAATATCGAAGTAAAAAAAACTATTGTCGAAATATAGAACAAACACGCAACAGTTCATTAATTTGTTTACGAAATAAATTTTATTTATTTATTATTGAGGTGCACAACAGATGTTTGATACATAAAATTATCAATTGAATCAGCAAAAATCATACAAATAATCAAACATCCAAACCATGCACACGATATCAATAAATACATTCATTCGATCTCGTACAGACATCTCGCAAACAAACTCTCATACCTAGATTTAACATTCACACTATAATAATTTATTCAATAAAAAATCCTTAAATATATACATCATGCATTTCGGATGAAAATTAGATCATACAGTCTTTCATTATATGCGATGCTCCTCGCATACTGGATTTGATGTTGTGTCGGCCATTATGTAAGATGGTCCTGACGAGACACATGCGCCAATGTCGAAACATAACATCTCTTCGACAAATCCAAACTGCATATTCCGGTGACGGGCCGAGCCTCGTTCCGTATGCAAAGGCATGAGCCAAGTCTCTGCCCGACTGTACGCAGTGAAATGGAGTAAAACCTTCACCTCATATATAAAACAATATATATAATATTTTTGATATTTTGAAGAAAAACGAACCTTGTGTGGGAGTCTGTTCCAGAGCCTGGCACCATGAACAGTAAAAGAATCCGTAAAAAATATTGGCTGATGATGGAATAGATAGAAGACATTTAATTTGTTTTTTTTTTAATTCATGTTGTGCTAAATTTGTATAACGTGGTATTGATGGTAAATGATAATAAACTCGGCTGGTGTGCCTCCACGAGACACTTTTTCCGGTGTAGAGCGTGTGAATCTATTGTAAAGACAAAACCTTTAATTAAAATAATCTATCTCACTATAATCCCTATTGTTCTTTATAGACAGAAGTTGACAACCATCGGATGAACAATATATTTTTATTTTTATCTACCTATCTGTACCATCACGGCAATTGCCACAAATGGTTACTAGTTGACTAACTGCATAAAATGAATATGAAGGTTGTCCTCAAAGTGCCATGAAAAAATGTATTTTTATTCACACATAATCACTAAATCACACAAATGGGGTAGCCAGCAGACCAGCTGCATGTAATAATTTTTCACTATTACTACTACTATACCAAACATGCAGGCCGTCTTCTCTGTGCCAATAAATAATTAAGACATTCAGGATGGGCGGCAAAACTCATCGCTGAATTTGAGATATAATGTAATAAGATCGTCGGTAGCCTGGAGGTAGAGTCTCGGCCTTATGAACATGAGGTCCGGGGTTCGATCCCAGGTGCCGGCAAACTCCCCTTTCACGACACAAGCTTTTAGCTTAATGTGAAAGGTGTATAAGGTTGTATTTGGGTTTATAACAAAACCCAGATATATCTTTTAAACAAAAAAAAATGTTTTCACACCCTTTACAGGACACTCGAAAACTTACGGAAAAGAGTGGGAGACCAATTTTTTACCGGGTGCTCCACGGGACAATATATTATAGATAAATAAATCTTAGAAATATAGAATTTTTTAATAACTCAATGGTAAAAAATACTGTAATTTCTGAATTGCGATACATAATAAACTTACCAAACATCAAGTATTTCTTTCAATCTTAGTTTTAAAAATAAATACAAGATTTTCACTTATTCAAATAAAGTGAACGAATTGAAATGTTCGACAATAATAATTTATAATGCATCATTTAAATATTGTCATACCTAACTGTAGGTCTAGGTCTCCTAGGTCTCAAGACCTAGACATATTCTCGAAATTGATAAAATGCCGGAAGAAAATGTTAGATAATTAAGTATACTTCAAAATGTTGAGTCCCCCTGTTTTTTATAACATTTTAATTAGCTTCTCTCATTTTGGATTGTCGTTCATTTTACTCAGCTGGTTACTAAATTAAAAGTACAAAAGTATCTACTAAATTATATCGTCGTTATTTTTAATTATTGTTCTATATAGTGTGAGTAAAGATAAAAGTAAAAATGATAATACTAATAATATGGTGATCAAGCGATAAAATCGCCTATTGTACACTGAACCTGCTTATAATAAAAACATTTTTTCTCTATTACTACTACTACTACATCAAGGCATATTCCACAAGTGGGGTAGCCAGCAGAATAACTGCATGTAATAAACATGCAAGCTGCCCTCTCAGCTAAAAAATTAAAACATTCAGGATGGGTGGCAAACCTTATCTAAAATTCACTGTGTCGTTGTTTAGTCAATCGATTGAAAATGTCCTAATCAGACGAAAGACTTCTCCCTCAATAAATAACATTAGATTTTCAGTTTCACTCATCTAAAATATTGAAATACGAGCTATAGTTTAGATTTCATATTTATTTAACCATATTCACGGCAATCGCTTTTTACATGTTAACAAATACAATATTGAAAGTAAAAACAACAAGTTACTACAAAATAATAAAAAAACAATAGATCAAAATAATAAGTAAAAAACAATCAATAATAATAATAATAAAAATGAGATGTGAAATCGTAAAAGAAATAAGTATTAGATTTTATATGCAAGTCAAAACATACACATACACTTATAAAAAGTCAAGATTACAAGTAACAAAACAAAATTTAAATAGAGAAATTTAATTAAAGTACTTTAATATTTATATACCTACGGTATTATTTTTTCTCTGTCTTGCTTAATTAAGATGTCTATAACGGACATAATTATTATCTCAACCTTGGAATATAAATAAAACGTTTACGTGAACTCTATCGCTTATTAAAAAAAATAAAAAATTACTATACTACTTAGTATACCACCACGGCACATCCCACAAGTGGGGTAGCCAGCAGACTAGCTGCATATAAAAAATGCAAGCTGTCTTCTCCGTGCCAATATAAAATCAAGACATTCAGGATGGGTGGCAAACCTCATCGCTGAATTTAAGATGTAAAATGTCTTATTTTTCGAACACCTGCCTTTTACAGGACACTCGAAAACTAATGGAGAAGAGTGGGAGACCAATTCTTTACCGGGTGCTCCACGGGATATATAACAATAACTACCTTTTTAAAAATAGTCTTCACTAAAACATTGAAATAATTACATAATATTATGATTATAACCCACCCGGAAATTGAAAACAGGATCTTTGTAGTCACATGCCTAACTCCTCATTTCCGGTTTTACAAATTAATATTAACTACCTATTATTAAAAAAAACGTGAGCCACAGTTTAAAAAATACGACATTCATAATAAGTATATTTTTGCTTTACTTTTTTATTATAACAATCTATACCATCACGATATATCTCATGAGTGGGGTAGCCTGCTCTGACTGCATGGTCATTAAATGTAGCTATACCTACTCTCCTGGTATCTTTCAAATTCTTCTTTTTTTCATTTGTTTTAGCTTCTACCGTTTTCAGCGATTTTGCTCTTTATTAAGTTAGTCTTTGACTCCTGAGATATCCGGGTGTGTGGCGGGTCCTTTCAATACTCATATCTCACAATATCTAGTGAACTAAAGCTGTTAAATTTCGTTTATTTATTTTATTCTTCTTGCACATCATCATTTATATTACAAAATTAACAAAGCAATTCATATAAAAAAAATGTGATGATATGCAGTTTAGGTAATGTCTTACGAATAGCTACTTCTTACGGTAAGATACTCGAAAACTTGCAGAAAAGAGTGGAAGACAAAGGTATTTTAATTATCAATTGAATATTCACTACAAAAATAAAAACGTAAAATTATAGATACTTCATAATATACAATTTATGAATTTAGGAATTATAATTATTTATAAAGGTATTTCACCTGGAAAATAACAGCAATAAATGCCAATAATTGTGCTGTAACACCAGACCAAACCTAACCCTGATCATTCGTAAACGAGCGGGTGGCCTTTGAAGATAGAATAGAATAGAGACCTAACCTAACCTACAAATCGTTCAAACGTACCTATGGGTTAAATAATTAATTTTCTACTACTACTATACCATCACGGCATATCCCACAAGTGGGGTGGTTACCCAGCTGCATGTAAGAAACATGCAAGCTGTCCTCTTCGTGCCAGTATTAATTTTCTGCTTGAAAAAATATCAAAAAACTTCCTTGGGGAACATTGTTCTTCAGGTAAAGTATAACACATCTAAAAAAAATTACAAAAATATGTTAAGCGATGTATTTCGTTATCTAGAATTATACCTATAATTGAAATAAATAATAAGTAATAAACAAACCTTTATAATTCCGATAAAAAAAAACACATAGCACAATAAATAAAAATAAACAAATATCCAATAAAAAACACACACACCAGATTCTAATTAGATAGTAAAACTAATAAACACGCGGTTAAAACTACGCGATTTGTGATTAAATAAAAATAAATAAATAAAACACAGGTTTATAGTAATACACAAAATAAATAAACAATGGGTCGATTCGTAGATCAATGGACACTATAATTGGTAAATGATTATATCGGAACACAATAGATCACTGTAATCACACAAAATTGTTTTTAATATTATAACATTTTAAATCAAAAACACTACAAGAATGTAAACGAATGTATTTTTGTCACTTTTTCATTCATAAAACACTAGAAAATCTTAAAAACATGATGTTTTTCAATATTATATTCGCGAAATAATTGTATGAAAAGGCGTTCACCCTACCCGGCTGTCAAAAGTATAAACAGCTGTATAATGAAGTAAACTTTTAACCAAACAAATATACGAAACATAGTCAATGATCTAACACTACACACAGAAAGCTCTAAACATTAATTGAACGCTTTCTTCCCACCCACATGTTTGATCGAACCTTTTGATGTAATGGTACACTTCAATTCATAATAGTATCGATCGTCGAATTAAATCTGGCTCTGTACATTGTGAAGTTAGATGCATTTAAACTCATTCCGGGAATGCACTTGAGATTTAATATAACAAAACTCTATGTGGGTGTAGTATGTAGGCACGACAACAAAAGATTACAATCAACTATTAGAACTGAATTAATTTTCTTACTTTTCATAAATTCTTTTTGTTCATTATTTTATTTTATACAACCTTGAAATTGAACTTACTACTAGACTTGAACGAATGGATGTCCCAAGAGCAATATTGTTTTGTTCTACAATAAAATGGCATTATTGCTTGTGAGGCAATTTATTATTGTTCATTTCTATTAGATAATAATGCCATATCATGAATAATAATATTATATTTATGTAGAAAATAATAATACTTTTGCATAGGTTTGCATTTTTAATCAAATAAAACCAGTGAATCATTGTAAGCTAATAAATTTATTATGAGTGAACATTCGTAGGATTCTATCTATCTATGTGTATACACGTTGCATTATTTTTTTTAAGATGAATCTAGGTATTTTGATACAAAATAAATACAAAAAGCACAATACAATCTTAGTGAGCAATATGCTTGTGTCGTAAAGGTAGAATAGATCGACAGAGAGAGGATTTGAACCTAGGATCACACGATTGAATTTTCGAGATCCTAAACTTCTAATACCAGGCTACCAACTACCTCAAGCACCACAGTTTATAATATTGTTTTCTATGAGTATTTCAAATGCCGCTAACCGTCCGCTTTCCCTCTTACTGATGGTCCACGTCTCGCATCCATATAGCAGAATGCTCCACACAAAGGCTTTAGTAAGATTCTTCCTCACGCTTAGATCAATATTAGGGGATTCTAATATTTTGGATTTTTTGTTAAAGGCAATTCGTGCCTGGTTTATTCTGCTCACAATTTCTGATTTGGAGCGTCCGTCCTGGTTTATTCTGCTGCCCAAGTACACGAATTCTCTTACTTGTTTGATGCTCACTCCATTTATGGCAATGTTCGCAGTCGCTTCCTCCCTTCCAACGACCATACATTTTGTTTTATCTTTATTTATTTTCATGTTGTACTTTGACAACAGTATACTTTCCATTTTTCCTAAGGCTTCGTTCAGCTCCATCTCGGAGTCTGCGAGCAGTGCTATGTCGTCAGCATATCTAATCATGTCAACCTTTTTCCCATTTATTTTTACTCCTGTCCAATTCTTCATTTCTTCTCTGAGTTCATCAATAGCTTGCTGTATATAGCAGTTAAAGAGTGCTGGCGACATTGAGCATCCCTGTCTTACACCTTGTTCTACTCTCGCTTCTGCGCAGCTCTCTCCGCTTTTAATTACAGCCATTTCATTCTTGTATAGGCTCCAGATTGCTCTTCTGTCCTTATAGCTCATTCCTATCTGGTTTAGAGTCTTAAAAAGTTGTTCCCATTCTACTTTATCGAATGCTTTTTCTAGGTCGATGAATGCTACATACGTGTTTCTATTCACTGTTATTCTCTTTTCAAGAACAAGTCTTAGACTCAGAATTGCATCTCTTGTACCTGTCTCTTTGCGGAATCCAAATTGATCTTCTGAAAGTGTTTCGTTTATTTTATTTTCCGCCCTTTTCATTATAATGTTGGTGAGTATCTTAGAAGCGTGTGATATCATGCTTAATGTTCTGTGTTGTTCGCACTTTGTCGTGCCTGTTTTCTTAGGTAGCGCTCGTATCAGACATTTGGCGAAGTCCTCAGGTATCTCTCCTGTGTTATATATTTTGCAGACAAGCTTATACAAAGTGTCAAGCATGCCGCTTCCTGCGCATTTAAGCAGCTCTGATGGAATTAGGTCAATACCTGGTGCTTTGCCGTCTTTCAATTTTGATAAGGCATTATCAAATTCACTTCTTAAGATATCATCTCCATTATTTTCTTTGTCATATTCTGTTTCCAGTGCTTTACTTTACATCAGTAAGAGGGAAAGCGGACGGTTAGCGGCATTTGAAATGTGGTGTTATAGACGCATGCTGAAGATTCATTGGTCGGAACACGTCGAAAACGAAGAAGTGTTAACCAGGGTTGGCGAAAAAAGGCAACTCCTCAAAAGAATCTGCCAACAACGAGCTAATTGGATTGGCCACAACATCAGGCACCCAGGACTGCTCATCGCAATCGCAGAGGGCAGGACCGAAGGCACAAATGGCAGAGGTCGACCGAGAGACGCCTATATGGACCAACTGAAGAGGGACATGAGCTGTGGCTCATATATGGAGTTGAAGAGACTGGCTGAGAATAGGGAGGAGTGGAGAAATAAGTCAAAACTCGTTGCAGACCAATCCAATGGATTGTAACTCATTATATATATGAGTATATAGATATTTTATAGAAAAAAAGTAGCTAGCAAACAAATTTTCGCTACCTTAATGCAGAACTAGTTAAAATTTTGGTCAAACTGAGTTAGTATTGAGAAACAAGAAATGATAATTGATAAAATTAAGGTAAGTATGAAGAAATAAGAAATGATAATAACAGATACGAGATAATTTAATGAATGAGAGTTATTAGGTTCTTAAATAAAAATACTTACATGTCAAAATTTGCTTCAGATATTTTAAATATTTTTTTATTACAAAAACAAAGCTTTAAACTGCTCCTTTAAAAATTCATCCTTAAACACTTAGGCTAGTTCTGTATTAAGGTAGCGAAATACTCTTTATGCAAACTTTTCAAAGTGTGTTTTGGATAAAAAAATATTTAATAGTAGTATTTGTAGGCATTCGCGGTCTTCGTTAACAGATGTTGATGTCCTTCCGGGTTTACCGCATCTAGTTGGTCTTCTTCCTTCGTCTTGACGTTTCGACACTGCTGATGAAGTCATTATCAACAGTTATGCTGATAGAGTCATAATCAAAAACTATGTATTTTCATAATGAGGGAGAGCATCCAGATGCAGCGAACCTCGAACAATATCAACATCAAGATTTATCATCGTTATTCATATCTTTAATTCAACAATCAGGTATGCCTAATAATAATAATAGACAATTTATAATGCGCCGTTTTGTGGAATAAATCCACTTCAAGGGCGCGTCCTGAAATATTCTGTTACTCTGTGCCTACTTCGGGTTGGCTGGAAGAAATCGCATATAAGCCCGCCTTTTGGTAGTTGATTGGAACAAAAACTTGTACACATTATATTATATTGATGCCAATAAAGCTTTATTTATTTATTTATTTACTCTGAATATCTATATTTTCATTGGCACGGAGAGGACGAGTTGCGTCTTTATTGTGTAATAAAGACGCAAGCAATCCACCGGCTATCCCACTTGTGGGATATGCCGTAATGGAAAGTAGGTACTTTCTGAAGGAAGCATGCTTTAAAACTAGTAAGCACGTAATTAAAAAAAAATCTAGTGAAACATAAATAATATATACCTACCTTACAGGTAACTCACAGCTACTGAACTAGAAAAATAATTATAAGAATAAATCTATTTATTACATTGTACGTAGGTACCTACTCATTATGCATTATATAAGTAAATTAATATTTACTGATGCATTGCGATTAGAGATGCAACAAGTAGTATATTAGACCGAATATTATGCAAGATCATGTGCCGAATAACCAAATATTCGGCAAAACAATGGTAAGATGGTCTGAGCATCCATCTCAATGGCCGCGCCCTTGAGATGGATGCTCCATTAAACGGCCCCGAATAAATCATCTAACATACATACATTCGTACATAAATGAGAGCTTTCGGTACCTACTCGCGACCGCGCATTTTCGTAGACAAATCATAGACAAAATGTACTAGATTTGCAGCACGGTACATTTTATCGATTTTTTTGTCCCAACATTAATTATAACAATAAAGTTGTTTCACTCCATATCAAATAAAATTAATCAATTCTCTAGATATTTGAAGATTAATAAAATAATGCATCTGCAGCTGACAAATGAAATAGCAACAATCTACAAGCTATTAGTTCCATCCAGTTTTACATTATAAACTATTCGGCCCAACACCGAATAATATATTTAATATTCGGTATTCGGCCGAATAGTATAAATGTTGCCGAATAGACAGAATACTGAATAGTTGCCTAATATTCGTTGCATCTCTAAATTGCGATCTATAAATGTGTAGGCATGAAAATAAGTTTTATAAAATTAAATAACAAGAAGTTTATAATTCATTAATATTTGGGTTTGTTGAAAGAAATGGCGCCTTGCGACAAACTCGCCTAAAGAATATAAAGAATATCGACTTTATTTAACAATGCATTTTTCTACAAAACTGTTTGTAAAATTGAATGTACAGAAAAAAATAATAAATAAATTATAAAAAAGTTTTTTTTCGCCATTTCCTTCTTTGTCTTAGATGTGATATTTGTTATATCACTGATTTCTTTTTTTTTTGTAATTTTACAGGGATTTTAACTACACTATATTTATTTTTAGTTTCTTCTTCTTAGATTTATTTTAATCACCGATTTTCTACTAAATATGTAAAAACTGTTTCCTCTCATACCAGTGGCTCAACTGAAGAAATTAAAAAAAAATTGTCCACTAATAATATAAATATAAATATATCCACTAGTAATAACATAATATAGTGTTATTTTTGTTTTATTAATAATTAATAAATAAAAAATAAATAATAATATACAATATGCTATTGGAGAACTGTATGGTATAAAGTATTGATCAATTATTGCAAGTGGTTTTCGGATTAAACCATAATTTGGAACATACCATACCAATTCAGACCATACCATGCCATATCATACCATCCCATTCTATGAATACCATACCTTATCACAGTGTTCCGCAAACTTTTTGTGTTCAAGGCACACCTATCAAATCAAGAAATTTTAGAGGTACACCAAAGAAAAAAACAAATGTTTTTTTAACAAAGCGCCTTGCTCATAGCTCTCAACTATTTTTAGGTGTATTATCTGCACAAAACCTTGCCCTTTTTCCGCGGCACACGCTTTGCGGAACACTGCCTTATCATACCATACCAAATAAATAAAATAAAAAATAAACAAAATACCATACCGCATCGCTTCATACCATACCATACCGAACCGTACAATACCATTCCATGCCGTACTTTTTCATACCATACCGTACAGAACCGTACTGTACCATACCGTGCCGTACCATACCGTTTCAATCCGTGGTATGCAATACTTTTCATTTCCATACCATACCACGCTATTTTATTTTATTTTCTTTCGCAAACAAAACAGTTTGATCATAATTTTATAAACAACTACTATAGAAGACCTACACCATCACGGCATATCCTACAAATATTCAAGTTAATTAATTAAAAACTAGAAAACCAGCAAAGTTTGCAAACATTATATTATGCAAGTATGATAATTATATCAACAGCAACAAAGATGTTGCATTAGCAACAAAACACGTAGTAGACACGACAAAAAGACATACACAAAGACATTATATGATATAATTTTTTTGATCGAGTTCGTTCAAAAACCCGTATCATCAGATCGTGATAGAAATGTCTAAACATATTCGTAAAATCACAACATCATGGTACACCTGTCAAAAATATCACTCTATATTTTTTTATCAATTTCGTTCTTTTGAACCCTTTCAAAAACCCTTTTTTACCCACAAAATCGCCAAATCGTGATTCAACGCAAAACAAATTCATAAATAATCACCACTTCATGGTAGACCTGTCAAAAATCTTTCTTTCTTTCTCCTCGAGGCAAGGCACCCGATACCGAGTGAATTATGCCAGACCTGTCAAAAATATAAATATAAATTTTTGATAAAATTCGTTCAAAAACCCGTATACCATCAGATCTTGATTGATAATATAAAAATATATTTATGAAACAATCAAAACACTGTTATAACAGTTTTTTGTTTATAAAATTATAATTTTCACCACATTTATTCAAACTCTAACGTTTTCGCCCACTTCAATGGGCATTCTCAAGAGTACTGAAACAATAAAAATGTCACCTACAAAAATTGAAGGTAGTCAAAGAGGGGGGAGAGAGGTGGGTGCAGGGATTGCAATAGAAGAGTGGGGAGTGGCATTGGTAGGTATAACATTAGGTGAGACAGGGTAAACTAGTAATGGGGACATAGCAGGAATTTGGATATTTACAATATTATCCTGATGCTTAAATATTTCTAAAGCTTCCATTGCGTTCAGACGTCGATCACCACATTCGGAATGTAACACCACTGTACTGTCTATATCAAATGAATGATTATGTTCAACACAATGATCGGCCATTTCCGAAAAATTAGAAAGGCCCCTGAACGCCCTGGAATGTTCCTTAAATCTAGACTTTATCGATCTTCCAGTCTCACCTATATACACACTACTACAATCTTTGCATTTAATTTTATACACTCCACTACCATCCATTCTATCAATTTTATCTTTATTGTAAAAATATCAATATAAAATTTTTGATGAAATTCGTTCTAAAACTCCGTCGGATCGTGATAGAAATGTCAAAAATATCATAAAATCACCACTTCATGGAAGACCTGTCAAAATATCAATTAAAAAAATTTGGATAAAATTTGTTCAAAAACCCGTATAATCATCAGATCTTGTTTGAAATGTCAAAACATATTCGTAAAATCATCACTTCATGGTAGACCTGCCAAATATATCAATATAAAATTTTTGATGAAATTCGTTCAAAACCCCGTATAATCATCAGATCTTGTTTGAAATGTCAAAACATATTAGTAAAATCACCACTTCATGGTAGACCTGCCAAATATATCAATATAATTTTTTTGATGAAATTCGTTCAAAAACCCGTATAATCATTAGATCGTGATTGAAATATCAGATTCGTTCAAAACAAGTACAATTGTGATTCGAATGTCAAAAAATATTCCTAAAATCATCACCTGTCAAAAATATCAAAACACAAATTTTGATCGAATTCGTTCTAAAACACCGCATAATCGTCGGATCTTGATTGAAATGTCAAAACATATTCGTAAAATCACCACATCATGGTAGACCTGCCAAAAATATCAATATAAATTTTTTGATGAAATTCGTTCAAAAACCCGTATAATCATCAGATCTTGTTTGAAATGTCAAAAAATATTCGTAAAATCACCACTTCATGGTAGACCTGTCAAATATATCAATCTAAAATTTTTGTTTAAATTCGTTCAAAAACCCGTTAAATCATCAGATCTTGATTAAAATGTCAAAACATATTCGCATAATCACCACTTCATGGTAGACCTGCCAAATATATCAATATAAAATTTTTGATGTAATTCGTTCGAAAACCCGTTAAATCATCAGAGCCCGTAGACAATTTGTACTTAGCGATCGTCTACTGGCGAACTTTTCGACAATCTACCTACACGTCAGTGGCGTAGCTAGGGTCATCTGCGCCCGGGGACATGACACAAAATCTACGCCCCTTCTCGTAGCCCCCAAGAAAATTTTGAAATTTTGCGATTTATATGGTTCATTTTCGGAGCATGAATCTAGTATTTTAATGAAATAGAATACAGACTAATAGTGATGTGAGTAGAGAAAATTCTCAAAATAAATTTCTCGGGAACGAGAAATTTCTCCGAGAATTTCTCCTCTGATGGAAGAGAAATTTCTTTCCATAATTTTCCCAAAAATATTATAACCTTTCGCCCAATATCTGAAAACCTGATTGGTCCAAAACTTCGTGGGGCTGATTCGGGCCCAAATCGGAGGTTTTGAATACTTTTTCCATGTAGGTACCTACCATTTTTTTAAATGGGCATGTAGGGTGTCAAACTTCAAGTTTTTTCCATTTGGAAGAAGATTTTACTACTTTTATTTACTTAAACGCTGACTGTATTTTTTTCAATAACACTTGTCTGTTATCTGTTTATTTCAACCCGAGCGATGCTGGGTTACAAAAACTAGTAACTAATAAGTGAACAATGAACTTTACTTAAAATTGAAAAACAAAAATTTTCCTATGTTATATTATTTGTTCCTTTTAAAAACTAGTCTTTTAAGTACATTCTTTTACACATAACCATATCCTTATTGTAAAAATGAACAATAAAAAATATATTTGCCTCAAAATACATCATAATTCTCCGAAATTCTCCAATAAATAATTTCTTGAGAATTCCCCAACACTACAAACTAATAATTCTCTATACGATTGTAAACAATTAAGCCAGATAAATTTAAAACTTTACATATTGATAAGGGTAAAGTTTTAGAATATCAGCTTTCTTATATCTAATATCTTGGATGCAGCTGGTCTGCTGGCTACCCCACTTGTGGGATATGCCACAAGTGGGGTATAGTAGTAGTAGTCGTTTAGAATATCAGGACATAGCTTCAAGTTATCAAATAAATAATCTTAGTAATAATGAAATATACAAATACTTTTTTTTACAAATACGGTTTTTCGCAACCCAAAAATTTATATCACACTGAAATCAAAATAAATTAACAAATGATTTTAAAGATAGATAAAATAAAATATTTAAATGTGATCTATCAACCAAAAATATAGTAAAAGCAATAAACGCGTTGGCTATTCCGTTATTAAAATACTCATTTGGCATCATAAAATGGTCAAAAACAAATAAATTGGAAAGATTAATAAGAACACAATTTACAAAAAATAGGTATCACCATCCCAATTCCGCGAAAAAAAAGTTGACTCTGCCTAGAAGTATAGGAGGAAGAGGAATTGTTAACATTCCCTCTTTACTTAATGTTCAAATTGAATCTCTTAAAACATTTTTTAAAAATAAACAAATTAATTTTATATTTCATAAAATTGGAAAACAGGCCGACAAAAATCATACATCATTAAATTTAAATGTCGAAATAGTAGGTAAGCGAATAAACTAATTAAACATTTTGTTAGAATCTTGGGGTACGAAAGAACTTCATGCCAGACACTTCAATGATCTCAACCAATCTCATGTTGACAAATATGCATCAAACAGATGGTTGACCATTAGGGAATTGTATGAAGAAAACGAGAGTTTTATACTGGCTATTTAAGATCAAGTACAAGTATTGTAGCATGATATTATTATTGGTGGTTTAATTTTTCTTATCAGCCACATTTCGCCTTATGGCAACACCGCAATGAGTTGTCAGAAGTCAAACGCGTTATTGTTACAAAGTCGGAGAAATAAAATACTGACCGGCAGAAAACATGTGAAGAGTTCACTTTTTAAGAGGACTCCGGGACAGTTGGAAGACATACGTCTTCAGTTAGGAAATTTTCTTTGGTGTCACCTCGTGGCGACCAAATATAAGTGAACCAATGTCTTGTAATTAGAACATCTGATCGGGAATAACCTCAAAAGAGGATGGAGATGATTACGTGTAAATAAAGGCAGTGAAAATTATATAAATTGTGGGACCCGGACACTCGTATATAACCGCAGATATCGTGGTAAGTCTCTTAAGGCTATATTTTAGATAAATCACAATATTAACTTAAATTCAATACAGATGAAAAGTGTTCTGACAGTGTAGAATAATTATGATGATAATTGCCAACAGAGGCGGTTCTAGTTCCCGGGTCGCAAATTGAGCTGGACGAGTCGCCTGCTTATCCGTATCGACATCCGTGTCTGGGGAACCTTACAGAAGGGGATCGTGAGCGCCTGGCACCCGTGACGAAAGATCGGATGGTTTGATAGTATGGACGGCCGTCGATGGAGGCTACCCCGTCCGCAATGTAATGCAACAAAGATCCAATAAAAGGAAAACGTTTGTATCTGAACATCCTGTGTATTTATCAGCCTTGTGCCCTAACCAACCAATCCACGACCTCTGAAGATACATGCAGTGAGCTAGCCGAGACAGGAGAGGAAATACGCTACATTAAATGGCGCCCAACGTGGGGCGTGCAATGACAGTATGCAACCCATGATACACTGTTAAAATTTCATTAATTTTCCCATAGTGTAAATGAGTCACTAAACCTCTCTGCTTTTGTTACAAATATTGTTGTACGGGTGACTTGATGAAGTACTTTATTTTATCGAATATAAACTTCTTTTAAAAAATCTCTTCTAGCAGCAGACACCAAGACCAGACAGAGGATGTGCAGTGCAATGCCACATTAGTACATGATACCACTAAAGATTACACAAACCGTAAGTGTTTAAACATGATATATGCATCTTTCTCTCAAGTCAGGATACCTAAAAGTTTATTTTAAAATTACGTAACGAATATATCACAAAACGCCATCTGTGCAATGTTTTATAGGGTATGGCTAATACTGCCATCTATGTGACTATAACAAAAGGTCGTACCAGTGAACTGATTGAGTTTCACTACTGTAGTTTATGGTAAAAAGTCAATAATAAAAATTCGATATTTATATCAATAAAACAGATTCCGTACATTATACGTCAAAAATAAAGCAATAATACACATATAATAACAATTAACAAATACATAAAAATTTGTCAAAAATGTCTGATATAGATATTGAAAGTGAAAATACTAAAAATTCTGAATTAAATACAGAAACAAACACAACTATGGCCTCTACATCTAAAATTACTGTCAAGGCACATACTAGAAAGAAAGCAAGTAAGAAACCACTCATTAGATCGTCGACATTAAAAAGCCCACATCAAAATAAAAATGACAATTACCACGTTAAGACATTTAACCCTCTGAAGTTGGGGATACATTACACAGGTAATTCGGATCCAATATTGTTTATTCAACGGTTGCAAGAGTTATCCGGGGTTTATGATATAAAGTTAGACTCATTGATTAAGTATATGCCAGTTCTGTTACAAGACTTCGCATTGACGTGGTTCAGAGCAAATGATTTTGTAAATTGTTGGGAGTCTTTCAAAACTAAACTAATCACACAGTTCGGGGATACAGACAGTCAGAGAACTTTAAAGTTAAAAATAATGACAGCTACACAAAGTGATGATGAAACCGCCTCACAATTCATATTGAACGTCATGGCTAAAAACAAACTATTAGAACATAAATTTAGTGAAGCAGAATTGTTAGAAATAACTATCCATGGCTTGTCAACAGACTATGCAAGCATCGTGGCTGCCACGACATTCACAAGCGTAGAAGATTTAATGCGATTATGTACAAAATTCGAGTCCTTTTCAAAGAAACCTTCATACAGCTCTAGCCATTGTAGTAAAATAGCAGAAATGTCAACACCACAGCCTTCGACGAGCACTACAAAAACACCAGTACAAAATTACAATGAGTGTAACCAAGTTTGCAATGTAGTAAAAAGAGAAACAGAAGTAAATAAAAATCATTCATACAGAAATAAACCAATTTTTAATAATCAACTTAGAAATACAAAACAAAACGGAAAATTTACATATTACAACCGTAGCAATACTAATTTCATTAAAGCAAACGACTTTTCAAACACACCGACTCACTATTCTTGTTTTTACTGTGGAAAGCCTGGACATTTCCAAAAAAATTGTTTTTTAAAAAATCGTCAAAGCCAATTTCAAAATAAAACTAATAACAATAACTCCAATGAAAAATACCGTTATAATGACAATAATATCTCACAAAATAGACAGAGACAGTTTGACACTAGCCGACAAAAAAACGAGTAGTCAGTCAACCTTCTCAAGAGACCAGAACCAGCGAATGGAATGGTTGGCTGAAATACGTAGGCCTCTTTTATAAAACATATCAGTTAGCACCACTTATATTTGCAAAACAGGGCGATAAGCGCCCATACTTGGAAGTAGAAATAGATAATGAATTGTTCTCAGGTTTACTTGACTCAGGTGCTTCAATCTCTGCGATAAGTAGAAACATGGGTGAATATTTCATCGGAAGAGGACATAAACCAAACCCAGCAAGCTACACAATTTCGGCAGCAAATGGAAATAAGCTGAATGTATTAGGTATACTAAATATTAATATATCATGTTATTCTCAATCTCATGCCATATCTCTATATATTCTAGATGGACTCCAACAGGATATAATTTTGGGGATAGATTTTTGGGATACATTTCAGATTGCACCAGAATTAATCAATCAAATACGTTATACTAATACACAAGATATAAATGAATTAGGAAAAATTTCAGGAAAACATACATTAACTCCAGAACAACAACGCCGATTAGAATTATTAGAACAGGAATTTAGAAATATTTCCTATGAGAAGAACGGATTAGGATGTACGAACTTAGTAGAACATACAATAGTTACTACAGGCCCCCCGATCAAACAAAAATATTACAATCTCAGCCCCGCAAGACAAAGCTTGGTCGAGAAGGAAGTTCGAGAGATGGTACGTCTGGGAGTCATAGAGGAATCGGACAGTTCATGGAGCTCGCCAATAGTTATCGTAGAGAAAAAAGATGGATCTCCGAGGTTTTGTTTGGACTCTAGAAAATTAAATGCTGTAACAAAATCAGACACATACCCTATGCCGAACATAAATCACATTTTATCAAATTTAAGAAATGCAAAATATATCTCATCGATCGATTTATCAAAATCATATTGGCAAATTAAATTAGATCAATCATCAAAAGAAAAAACAGCTTTTGCGGTCCCAAGCATGGGACTTTTTCACTTTTGTAGGTTACCATTTGGAGCCAAAAATTCAGGAGCAGTCCTCCAACGATTAATGGACAAACTGTTCGGCCCTCAATTCGACAAAAATGTTTTTTGTTACGTAGATGACTTAATTGTCATTAGCTCGGATTTCGATTCGCATATCAGCTTACTAAAAAAGGTAAAAGACACATTGCAAAAGGCAGGGTTGACGGTTAAGTTGTCTAAGTGTGAGTTTTGCAGAAGTCAATTAAAATATCTAGGGTATCTAATTGACAAAAACGGATTAAGACCAGACCCAAGCAAGGTGGAATCGATCGCTAACTTTCCAGCTCCAAAAAACTTGAAACAACTACGTATGTTCCTAGGGATGGTAGGTTTTTATAGAAGAAGCATTAGAAATTGTAGCGAGATCTCAGCTCCGTTAAACAAACTATTAAGAGTAAAAAGAGGTGAGAAGAAATTTATATGGAACAACTCCGCGGAAGAAGCTTTCACAAAGCTTAAAAATTCATTAATAACGGCACCGGTATTAGTATGTCCAGATTTTAATAAACCCTTTTTACTCCACACCGATGCTAGTCAGCATCAGATCGGAGCAGCCCTTCATCAGGATTTTAACGGAGAAGAAAAAGCCATTGCATTTTTCTCAAGAACCCTATCAAAAACCGAACAAAATTATTCTGTTTCAGAAAGAGAATTGCTAGCCATTTTGGAATCTATAGAATTTTTTAGACCATACATTGAAGGAATGAAATTCAAAGTAATAACAGACCATGCAGCTCTACGGTTTTTGACAAAAATATCAAATCCAACAGGTCGCCTAGCAAGATGGTCAATGCGACTTTCTCAATTTGACTTCACAGTAGAACATAGAAAGGGAAGTAGCCACAGAGTCCCTGATGCATTGTCACGTATTCCAGCAAAAATCAGTGAGATAAATATGGATTCTAATATAGTTGATCCATGGTATGACAGAGTATTTAACGGCTGTATAGAATCACCAGGTAAATTCATAAACTACAGAGTGGATGAAAACATACTGTATAGGCTAATGAAAGATGACAACCCCCTCACACAGGAATTCAGCTGGAAAGAGGTGCCTAGGCGGGATAACAGAGAATCGATTGTGGAAAATTATCATAACACAGGACATCCAGGTACGTTTAAAACTTTTAAAAACATATCAAGATACTATCACTGGCCACGATTGTTTAATGATGTCAAAAAACATGTAAAGAAATGCGAAACATGCAAATTATACAAACCTAGTAACCTCCCACCTGCAGGAATTATGAAGAACAGGAAACGTGTAGACCGTCCAGCAAAGATATTAAGCATAGACTTAATCGGACCACTAACAAAATCGTCAACCGGATTCACGTTCATTCTATCTGTCGTCGATGTGTTTTCTAAATATTGCTGGCTTTTCCCACTACGTAGAGCAACTTCACAAGAAATAATAAAACACATTGAAAATAAGATATTCCTTCAGGAGGGGGTCCCGCAGGCAATAATTACGGACAACGGTACGAGTTTAAAATCAAATGTCTTTAAGGATTTCATGACCTCTTACGGCGTACAGAAAATATTCTACACAACCTTATATTCACCTATGTGCAATAACATAGAAACTTTTAACAGAACAATAGGCTACACCTTGGCGATATTCGTAGACAATCAACAAAGAAAATGGGACACGTATCTAGATTCAGTACAGTGCACACTAAACAACACAGTAAATTTAGCCACGGGTTATACGCCAAATCTGCTAATGAAAGGTCGCGAAATAATTTTAGATGGACACATTTATGGTAAGGTCGTAGACACCGAAATAAAGTCACCACAAAATTTGCAAAAAGATAGAGAATTATATATGAAAAAGATGGAGGATTTAAGTACACTGTTTAATATCGTCTCGGAAAATCTCTCAGAAGCATACATTAAGAATGCAGATTATTATAATAAGGGTAGATCAAATAGGAATTATGTAGAGGGTGATATAGTTTATCGTAAGAACTTCATACAATCAAACAAATCTCAATATTTCTGCACTAAACTGGCACCACGATTCATAAAATCACGCATAGTAAAAAAGATAAGCGATATAACTTATGTTTTAGAAGATGTAGAAACAAAAGCTATAAATAAATACCATATTAAAGACATATGTAAAATAGAAGATTAAGGGCTGAACGAATATTTAATTTTATTGATTGTTTGTGAAAGCCGTGGAGAATCCGGTAAAGAATTGATCTCCCACTCTTTCACGCAAGTTTTCGAGTGTCCTGTAAAAGGCAGGTGTTCGAAAAAAATAAAGACATATTACATCTTAAAAATTCTGGGATGGGACGTGTCACCCATCATGAGTGTCTTGGGTTTTCATTGACACATTGAGGACGGCCTACATGCTTGGTACATGTGGCTAGTCTGCTGGCTTCCCCACCCGTGGGTAAAGCTGTCTTAGTTTAATAATATATAATTTGTAAATATAATTTTAAGATGCATGTTGTATATATGTACATAACATTAGTTAATGTCAATGGAACATCATGTAATCCCTCGGATAAAGGAGTGCGCCGTTGGTATATGGAACTTGGGAAGATCCATACCATACACGGATGATGTTTTTTTTTTGTAAAATATAAATTATTTACAATAATATATCATAAATAAAAGTATAGTTTTGTTATAAATACAAATATTAAAAAAAAAAAGAGAAGGTAAATTGAAAATTAAAACAAGCATATATTTATTTAAAAAAAAAATGAAATTATAATGACTATATGTGTTGAACAAAAATTTACAAGATTAGAAGGATTAAGGCATCTGGCATGAGGAACAAATCTATCACACATTAATTGATATGTCATAATACAAGAGGAGAAGAATGTGAGATTATAGTTGTATGGATAGTTGAAAGTAGAAGGTGGCCACATTGAATGAGGAAGAATGAATGTGAGAGAGAAAATAAAGATGAAAGTAAAAAAGGAAGATGAACAAATGAATTTGAATGAAAATATGCAAACATCACACAGTGATATGCTCACCATGCCAGATCGAACAGTCCTTTGCGTATTTGAATATTGTAGGAAAGCGATATAATTATATGTGTAAATTTCAGAAAGGAAAATAAATACAAAGAAAAACCTTCTTTGGGGTACCTCTTAATAGAGTGACCATGAATACACACATAATTTACACAGAAACTGTGGAGAGAACAGTAGTTCCTCTAATGTCAACTCTTTCCAGAGTGACTGGAAGATCGTGTATAGGCGTATAATTAGATAATTAACCGTCTTAGGGTTAAGAATAAGCTTACGTTTTTGGCGGAGAGAAGTAAATTGTTGATTACAAAAATTAACAAGAAAAATAAACCATCGTTATAATTCCTTTAATGTACTCGTAGTACATATATTGCTTTTAAAAGAACCAATTATAATATTAAGTTTTAGGTTAACACAATTACCTTTTAATTCTTCTTCTTCTTCTTCTTCCTAGCCTACTCCCGTCCACTCCTGGACGAAGGCCTCCTCCATCGCCTTCCACGCCGCTCTATCTTGGGCTCTCTGCATCCAGTTGACACCGACGTACTTGACCAGGTCATCCCTCCATCGTAGTGGTGGTCTTCCTACACTCCTGGTAGTTGTTCTTGGTTTCCAGGTTAAGACCCTCTTTGACCACTTATCTTCTGGATCTCTGGCCATGTGACCTGCCCACCGCCATTTTGAGACATGCGATACGTTGGGCAATATCTGTTACTTTTGTTCTTTGCCGTATCGTTTCGTTTCTAACTCTGTCTCTCAGGGTGATGCCCAGCATGGCTCTTTCCATGGATCTTTGGGTAACCCTTATTTTCTCGGTGCTCTGTTTGGTCAGTGTCACTGTTTCTAGGCAGTATGTTGCAACCGGTACTATGCACATCTCGTATACTTTTCGTTTAAGGTTCATTGGGATTTTGGTGTTTTTGAGTATATGACTCATTTTCCCGAAGGCTGCCCAACTTAATCCAATTCGTCTTTTGACCTCAGCAGTTTGGTTTTCTCTGCCTAGTCTTATGACGTGTCCTAGATATACATATTCTTGGATATTTTCTATTAGGTTTCCATCTACCATAATTTGGGAGCCTTCTGTGCCCATCACCTTGGTCTTTTTCAGATTCATGATAAGTCCCACTTTCTTTGATGCCTCATTTATTTCCCTTAGCATTTCCCTTACCTTTTAATTAATTAGTATTAAATGTTCAAAACTGGAAAAGGGTCTTGACTTGAGGAAGGGTGTATTGTTTTGTTACCGATGAAAATCATTTTATTTTATTCTAGGAACGTGGCATGCACTGAACATTCCTGACTGAATATGTATATGTGCATGTGTGTAATATTTTAATTATAGTGTGTAAAGATGTATTGAACATGTAAATGTAAACACATAGATTGTGTAAATCAAATATATGTATTATATAACTTATAAGTATTAACATTCCGTTGAACTGGTTATCCAACATATATAGGCCAACAAAGTAATGTTACTATGATTTTTTAACATGCATGCGAAATTCATGAAGTTAAAAGTTCTAATTAAAATGGTATAATATGAGTTACAATGTATATATAAAATGAAGATATACCTATGATAAAACATAGTACATAAATGTAGGTTATATCTAGCAATTTTTTTTGCAAAGATAAATTTTGTTTATTTATTCCCTTCGATTAGGATTAAAACAATTAAATGTATGAATTGTTATTAAGATTTTAAATTAAGCAAGCACACAGATGCATTTAAAGGAAATGTACATACAATATGTACTAAAGTTTTTTTTATTTTTTTAATATGTCACTAGGTTAGGAAAGGAAGGGATAAATTTTTCCCAGAGGAATATATTATCATACCTTGTTTGCTACCTGGGTGGAAAAATTTCTCGTAGATTTCCAACATGAGAGATAATTTTCATCCTAATATTTAACATTTGCAGTTAATAACTCCTTAATGTTTCAAATTTTTTTATTTAGACATTTTCACATGTTTAGGGTACAAACCTATGTTATTGTTCTTCTGTGTTCCCTTGGATTTAAAAAAATATATAGTTGTAAGACATTGTACAAGATATGCCTCGTTATACATCATAGAGCATTGTGAAGCATACGTGCACGTTTCACAATGGTTTATTTTTAGGGGTTTAAAATTTCCACACAAAATCGTGTTCACCCATCCAAATGAAAAAAAAAAAAAACACTAAGTGTGGTGGCGTCCATTGAGGTACTGAGAGAGACGGGTTGATGTATAACGACGCATAAAACTGAGTTTATTTAGCATAAGTATGTATATATATATGATGTGATGATGATTTTTTTTTGAATTTGTAAACAGACCATCCGATTTTCTTTTTGCGTGTCAGGCGCATAAACGTTTAGTTGTATCATAATGATAGAGAGAAAAAAAAAAAAAAGCATTCTGTTTTTTTGTTTTTTTTTGCTTAGGGGGGGAATTAATGTAGCATGATATTATTATTGGTGGTTTAATTTTTCTTATCAGCCACATTTCGCCTTATGGCAACACCGCAATGAGTTGTCAGAAGTCAAACGCGTTATTGTTACAAAGTCGGAGAAATAAAATACTGACCGGCAGAAAACATGTGAAGAGTTCACTTTTTAAGAGGACTCCGGGACAGTTGGAAGACATACGTCTTCAGTTAGGAAATTTTCTTTGGTGTCACCTCGTGGCGACCAAATATAAGTGAACCAATGTCTTGTAATTAGAACATCTGATCGGGAATAACCTCAAAAGAGGATGGAGATGATTACGTGTAAATAAAGGCAGTGAAAATTATATAAATTGTGGGACCCGGACACTCGTATATAACCGCAGATATCGTGGTAAGTCTCTTAAGGCTATATTTTAGATAAATCACAATATTAACTTAAATTCAATACAGATGAAAAGTGTTCTGTCAGTGTCTAATAATTATGATGATAATTGCCAACAGAGGCGGTTCTAGTTCCCGGGTCGCAAATTGAGCTGGACGAGTCGCCTGCTTATCCGTATCGACATCCGTGTCTGGGGAACCTTACAGAAGGGGATCGTGAGCGCCTGGCACCCGTGACGAAAGATCGGATGGTTTGATAGTATGGACGGCCGTCGATGGAGGCTACCCCGTCCGCAATGTAATGCAACAAAGATCCAATAAAAGGAAAACGTTTGTATCTGAACATCCTGTGTATTTATCAGCCTTGTGCCCTAACCAACCAATCCACGACCTCTGAAGATACATGCAGTGAGCTAGCCGAGACAGGAGAGGAAATACGCTACAGTATACAAAAAAAATACCAAAAATACATTACAAAAAATCAAAATATAACTTATAATTCATGTAGGAAATGTCTGGCCAAACCGGAAACAATACAATATATGTATAGTTTTGGGTTGTTCTACTCTCGTTCAAAATGAATATACTAATAAACATAATCATGTCGCAAAAATAATACACAAAATTTAGCAATTAAACATAATTTTATACACTCGCGAAAAATAATACCATACTATAAATACAGCCCAAAACTGGTTTTAGAAAATCAAAATTATAGGATCTATTATGATAAACAATAATTAAAAATAGACAAATACATTATAATAGACCCGATTTAGTATTATATGATAAAAAAAATAAAATTACGTATCTAATAGACATCGCTGTCCCAAATAGGCATAATATACAAACAACTGTCGCAGAAAAAATACGTAAATATACAGAACTAGCGGGAGAAATAAAACATATTTGGCATTCTAGGTCTGTTTACATAATACCATTAGTTATGTCAGCTATAGGGGTAACTCCGAAATCTTTGATAAATAATTACCAAAAATTAGATTCACCGGTAAATTTATATTTTGAAATTCAAAAATCTATTACAATAAACACTTGTAATATTGTAAGAAAATTTTTGAACACAGATTTTTCAAGCACAATGCTGGTATTTTGAACCTGCGTTTTGAGCCTAATCCTTTGATATCCTGTATAATCAGATATCTAAATATCTATCCAGATAGGTGATTTTTCCCGGCATTAGACTGTTAAGTTTTTGTATAATCATGACTGATCATATGGAGACTTATCTGGTTGTATAATACTGAGAAGTGTGGATGGCAATTTTGCCGCCACGTATTGTTAAAATTTTATAAAAAATTAAAATATACTTATAATACATGACTGGAATGGTCTTTTTAGGGAGTTAAATGAAATGTTGTTAAAAATGTGGAGTAAAAACTTTTTCAGAAATGTATGCGAAAGTTGTTAAAAAAAATAATATTAACAATTTTTACATGATAATCCAAAAACAGTGATGATGTGATGAGTAATGCAAATTTTCCAATGTTGTTTTTTCTTGCAATTAAAATAAAATATAATTAACGAAAAATTTGCTGGTTTTTTCTTTTTTTTATTTGAATTTACTTGCTACATCCCTATCTAAAGACAAATTAATCTCTTTTCAACTAATGTGAAGTATTATACTATTTTCTTTGCACTTAGGTACGTAAAATCCTATAGTCGACTCGACATTATCCAACCTGTATAATTGTTAAAACCAGATGTCACTTTCAGTTATGAAGAATAATATTTGAACCCGAACTGATCTTTGTTAAAAAAAAAACGCCATCAGTAATCCTGTATTGTGGATGTGTCATTTTGTTTATGAGTTGAATGGCGCCCCTTAATGCTCAATGGGGGCGCCAAAATCGTGTTTGCCAACTGTTTAGTAATGAAGATATATTTTGTTGAGCTCCAAAATTCAATCTGGCCAACGTATTTGGGATACATTTGTTTATATCAAAATAAAATTAAAAAAATAGTTTTAATACTCATTTTGGCGCCCCCTAATGTGGCGCCCGGGGACATATGTCCCCCCCTGCCCCCCCCTAGCTACGCCACTGCTACACGTACCGTATAATTATGCGTTATTGTTGCAGTTATTGACGAAAATTCGTTTGTAGGCGATCGCCAAGTACAAATTGTCTACGGGCTCAGATCTTGATTGAAATGTCAAAACATATTCGCATAATCACCACTTCATGGTAGACCTGCCAAATATATCAATATATTTTTTTTGATGAAATTCGTTCAAAAACCCGTATAATCATCAGATCTTGTTTTAAATGTCAAAACATATTCGTAAAATCACCACTTCATGGTAGACCTGCCAGATATATCAATCTAAAATTTTTGTTTAAATTCGTTCAAAAATCCGTTAAATCATCAGATCTTGATTGAAATGTCAAAACATATTCGCATAATCACCACTTCATGGTAGAACTGTCAAAAGTATCAATAATATTTTTTTGATGAAATTCGTTCAAGAACCCGTATAATCATCAGATCGTGATTGAAATATCAGATTCGTTCAAAACAAGTACAATTGTGATTCGAATGTCAAAAAATATTCCTAAAATCATCACCTGTCAAAAATATCAAAACACAAATTTTGATCGAATTCGTTCTAAAACACCGCATAATCGTCGGATCTTGATTGAAATGTCAAAACATATTCGTAAAATCACCACATCATGGTAGACCTGCCAAAAATATCAATATAAATTTTTTGATGAAATTCGTTCAAAAACCCGTAAAACCATCAGATCTTGATTGAAATGTCAAAATATATTCGCATAATCACCACTTCATGGTTGACCTGTCAAAATTATCAAATTAAAATTTTTGATGAAATTCGTTCAAAAACCTGTAAAATCTTCAGATCTTGATCAAAACGTTTTCGTAAAATCACCACTTCATGGTAGACCTGCCAAAAATATAAATATAAAATTTTTGATGAAATTCGTTCAAACTCCCTTCTTCTCATAGAATATCTCAATCTTTTAATGAGTTTAAATACGCCGTCAAGAAGTATTTATTGTCTTCTAACTCAGCATCCGTCCCCTAACCCCTTCCCGATCCCTTTGGAGTGTTAGGTGTGTGGATTGTAGTTTTTTCATTTTTTTTTTCAAACTAATTTGTGTGGCTATTTTTTTTAATGTTTGTGTTTTTGTTATTATTATTTCTATTTCTGTTTAGTGTTAATGTGACGTGGTTAGATGGAAGAAATCACTATATAGTGATAATCTCGCCACTGCACATCATCACACTTTTTCTTGTGTATATTGCTTTATTTTATTTGTTATATGAATGATGTGCAAGAAGAATAAAATAAATAAATAAATAAATATAATCATCAGATCTTGTTAGAAATGTCAAAACATATTCGTAAAATCATCACTTCATGGTAGACCTGCCAAATATATCAATCTAAAATTTTTGATCAAATTCGTTCAAAAATCCGTTAAATCATCAGATCTTGATTGAAATGTCAAAACATATTCGCATAATCACCACTTCATGGTTGACCTGTCAAAATTATCAATTTAAAATTTTTGATGAAATTCGTTCAAAAACCTGTAAAATCTTCAGATCTTGATTGAAATATCAAAACGTTTTCGTAAAATCACCACTTCATGGTAGACCTGCCAAAAATATAAATATAAAATTTTTCATGAAATTCGTTCAAAAACCCGTATCAGATCTTGTTTGAAATGTCAAAACATATTCGTAAAATCACCACTTCATGGTAGACCTGCCAAATATATCAATCTAAAATTTTTGTTTAAATTCGTTCAAAAATCCGTTAAATCATCAGATCTTGATTGAAATGTCAAAACATATTCGCATAATCACCACTTCATGGTTGACCTGTCAAAATTATCAATTTAAAATTTTTGATGAAATTCGTTCAAAAACCTGTAAAATCTTCAGATCTTGATTGAAATATCAAAACGTTTTCGTAAAATCACCACTTCATGGTAGACCTGCCAAAAATGTAAATATAAAATTTTTGATGAAATTCGTTCAAAAACCCGTATCAGATCTTGTTTGAAATGTCAAAACATATTCGTAAAATCACCACTTCATGGTAGACCTGCCAAATATATCAATCTAAAATTTTTGTTTAAATTCGTTCTAAAATCCGTTAAATCATCAGATCTTGATTGAAATGTCAAAACATATTCGCATAATCACCTGGTAGAACTGTCAAACATATCAATATTTTTTTTTTGATGAAATTCGTTCAAAAACCCGTATAATCATCAGATCTTGTTTGAAATGTCAAAACATATTCGTAAAATCACCACTTCATGGTAGACCTGTCAAATATATCAATCTAAAATTTTTGTTTAAATTCGTTCAAAAACCCGTATAATCATCAGATCGTGATTGAAATATCAGATTCGTTCAAAACAAGTACAATTGTAATTCGAATGTCAAAAAATATTCCTAAAATCATCACCTGTCAAAAATATCAAAACACAAATTTTGATCGAATTCGTTCTTTAGAACACGTTTAGAACATGTTTTAACACCGCATAATCGTCGGATCTTGATTGAAATGTCAAAACATATTCGCATAATCACCACTTCATTTTTTTTTTTTTTTTTTTTCTTTAAAAGGTCAAGGGACCTTACATCCCTTGTGTCACTGCGACCATAACAGATCTATTGTGACATCCTTCTATGTCATATCTCACTCTCAAGACCTAGGTCTAGACGTGAGCTACAAATAGTGAGCTACATAGCTTGGTGTGAGAAGTCTCACTTTCTCAGAGTCCAGCAGTGGACCTCCGAGGATGTGACTTCGGTTGCGAGCGAGTGCGTCACAGTTACAGAATCTAGAGATCTAAAATTTTTGTTTAAATTCGTTCAAAAACCCGTATAATCATCAGATCGTGATTGAAATATCAGATTCGTTCAAAACAAGTACAATTGTGATTCGAATGTCAAAAAATATTCCTAAAATCATCACCTGTCAAAAATATCAAAACACAAATTTTGATCGAATTCGTTCTAAAACACCGCATAATCGTCGGATCTTGATTGAAATGTCAAAACATATTCGTAAAATCACCACATCATGGTTGACCTGTCAAAATTATCAATTTAATTTTTTTTTGATGAATTTCGTTCAAAACCCGTATAAACATCATGATCTTGATTGAAATGTCAAAACATTTTTCGCAAAATCACCACTTCATGGTTGACCTGTCAAAAATATCAAATTGAAATTTTGATGAAATTCGTTCAAAAACCCGTAAAATCATCAGATCTTGATTGATATTTATTTATTTATTTACTATTCAATTCACGGCAAACATTGCCATTTACAAGATATAAACATATATAAACATACAAACATATTATTTGGTGTTAAGTTATTCATATTTATAATCCAAGTGATAACAAAAAAAAGCAACCAGATATTATTAAAACAAAAGTATAGGTACCTAGGTACTACATATATATATAGACAACCAAAATAGTAGGTATCCATATGGAACAGTCTCACAATACTGCAAATAATATTAAAAAAAATATATATAATATGTATATCTGAGCATCAGTAGGCAAGCACTTGTAACAACAACCAAGAGGAGCAAAACTGACCAATACCAATTTGGTAGGTACTTCTATAGGTATGCACCTGCAGCACAAACCCGGCTCTCACTATGTACTCGCCTACACACCGATGCATTATACTTACAATTACATATAGCATACAAATAATACAATATTATAATATGACAAACAAAATACAGTATGAACCGGCTTATGCGGTTCAGGGAATAAAAAAAAAACACTCAACTATTTACATCATAAAATATTTTAAAATTATTATACCTATCCATTACTATAAAAATGCTTTAATAGAACTTAAAGATTAAAACACTTTGAAAAATCAATGATGATATGTCAAAACATATTCGCAAAATCACCACTTCATGGTTGACCTGTCAAATTTATCAATTTAATTTTTTTTGATGAAGTTCGTATAATCATCAAATCGTGATTCATAAAATCACCATAAAATTTTTGATGAAATTCGTTCAAAAACCCGTTAAATCATCAGATCTTGATTGAAATGTCGAAACATATTTGCAAAATCACCACTTCATGGTAGAACTGTCAAAAATATCAATATAATTTTTTTTTATGAAAATCGTTCAAAAACCTGTAAAATCGTCAGATCTTGATTGAAATGTCAAAACATATTCGCAAAATCACCACTTCATGGTTGACCTGTCAAAATCAATTTAATTTTTTTTGATGAAGTTCGTTCAAAACCCGTATAAACATCATGATCTTGATTGAAATGTCAAAACATATTCGAATAATTACCACATCAATTACCATACCTGTCAAAAATATCTTTATTTTTATTTTTTTATAAATTTTGTTCAGAAATCCACAATATGAACAAATCATGATAAAACTTATAGCCAAACGCCTTTCGTGGAAGACCTGTCAAATATATCAATAATTTTTTTTTGATGAAATTCATCCAAAAACCCGTAAAATCATTACATCTTGTTTGAGTTGTCAAAATATATTCGCAAAATCATCACTTCATTGTTGAACCAGTCAAAATAATTACATATCAATTGAAAAATTTTGATGAAGTTCATTTTAAAACCCGTATCTTGATCGTATTCGTGATCTTGAAAAAATGTCAAAACATATTCATATAATCACCACATCATGGTACACCTGTCAAAAATATCTGTATATTTTTTTTATTTATTTCATCCAAAATCCACATAATCTAAACTCTAACATATATTCATAAAACCACCACTTCATAGAAGACCTGTCAAAAGTAACACTTTTTTTTATCAGATTCGTTCAAAAACAAGTACAATTGTGATTGAAATGTCAAAAAATATTCCTAAAATCATCACCTGTCAAAAATATCAAAACCAAATTTTGATCGAATTCGTTCTAAAACCCCGTGTCAATTTAAAAATTTTCATGATATTCGTTCAAAAACCCGTAAAATCATCAAATAATTTTTGACGGGTGTACTATGATGTGATGATTTTACGAATATGTTTTGACATTTCAATCACGATTTAATGATTGTACGGGTTTTTGAACGAATTT
The DNA here is from genome assembly GCA_947579605.1 of Athripsodes cinereus. NCBI lineage: Eukaryota > Metazoa > Arthropoda > Insecta > Trichoptera > Leptoceridae > Athripsodes > Athripsodes cinereus. The sequence goes on from OX388320.1 coordinate 23,858,172, forward strand.
CATCATAAATTTATATTGATATTTTTGACAAGTGTACTATGATGTGATGACTTTATGAATATGTTTTGACTTTACAATCACGATCTGATGATTATACGGGTTTTTGAACGAATTTCATCAAATATTTATATTGATATTGTTGACAGACCGGCAGGCCTCAATGAAGGGGTGATTTTACGAATATTTTTTGACATTTCAATCACGACTCGATTCGGGGATTCGGGGATTGTTACCGAACTGTATCAAAAATATTTGATTGATATTTTTGACTAATTTTTGTTTTCATCGTCATATTTATTGTTTTCATTTCATCATCATATATAGTAATATAATGGTTAATTGGTGAATTTAGGCGCCCTTTTAGCAAAAACAATAAAACATTCAATTTTCAACAAGTTTGGTATACAAACTCTCAAAACTTGTCGACTCTAAGAAAGAGATTTGATAAAATATGAAAACAAATATTAATTACCAGTATATTACTTTAACATAGTGTCTTAGAAGGATTTTGGATGTCAGATGGTATGAACATGTTACAAATGATGCTGTGCGCCGGCGCACCCAGCAGAGACCTGTAATCTCCGTAATACAAGAGAGACGATGGTCCTGGCTGGGACATGTTTTGAGAATGCCCAATGATAGTTGGCCAAAAAGAGCACTGTTCTTCCGTCCGCAGGGGTTTCGTAGGCCCGGGCGTCCCTCTTTCACAATACACCGTTCCTATGACAACGATATCAGAGCGCAAGGAATGTCGTGGGAAGAGGTGACGCAATTGGCACAGAGACGCTCTGAATGGAGGAGGCTGGTTTCTGCCCTGTGCTCCCGAGAGGAGCGTTGAGGGCGATGATGATGATGAACTTTAACATAGTGTGAAAGGTGTATAAGGTTGTATTTGGGTTTATAACAAACCCAGATATATCTTTTAAAAAAAAAAAACTTTATTTTAGCTTCATAAAAATAGTAAAGTACATATTTCGTTTATAAAAAAGCATATTTCTGAAAATCGAATTCGGGGGTGGCTAATTCCTGTTCAAAACAACCAGACCATGTTGCTATTGAGACATTGGTCTTAGATTTTTTTTATACTTTGCCTGTTAATTGCCTGATATGTTGAGACTTTCAAACAAGTATTATTTTTTTACTCTTGTAATTTTTTTTTGGCGGCTATTTTTGTAACGTGCCGTAGGTGATTTTTAATGAAAATAGATCTTTAGAAAAAATATTGTATCTTTTTTATTTATTGACATATCGAGGTCATTTAAAAAAATATGTTTTAGGTTTAAAATTTTCTAGTTTAAAAAATATTTTTGATTATCGGTATCAATCGAAAAAATTACTAAATTTTGCTTCATATTTACAATTCTAAAATTGAAAATTTCTAATTTTCGCATTTCGCAATTTCAGAACGAAAACAACAAATATCATCATTGATATTTTTTATTTACAGAGATATTTTATGTCACTATCCTCAGAAGCAATGCAGATGAATTTAAGAAAGTCCTTCTTTTTCTATAACTAGTCGAACTTTGCACTTATGTGAAAAAATGCAAATTTTGAAACCAAATATCTGAAAAGGGACTGAACGTTTTCTTTTGGAAAATATTTTAAACACTAACCGTATTCTTATTATGGCGTGGCGATAAGTGGCAGGAATTATATGAGTGATATCGGAGCGGTTTTTGGGATATGGAGTTTTTCGCGCGGGCTGTTTTTGTAAAAAGAAATCAATACAAAATCCGTAATACTTTTTTTTGTTTGTAACCGTAGCGAAATAATTTAAAAAACGTTATATTAAGTTATAATAACACTATATTTTGGTATATATTGATATTCTATTATATATTTTAATAAATCCCAAAAAATTCATCTCAGGTCATTATATGTTTTATGAAAAAAGGGGATTTTTACACCAAATTTTTAAATATAAAAAAGTAATAATCACAATTGATTTTTTTCCTGTAGTTACTTTATAGTACTATCAGATATAGAAATATGGGATGTCCCTAAGTTTACTTAATACTATTTTTTTTATAATTAAAATAATGACACCCCTTTGACCCAAAAATCCATATTTTAAGACTGTATATTTAAAAACCGGTTAATTTTTTATTCATGAAAATTTGAAAATAGCGTTCACTTATTACAGTTAATAAACCACAAAAATTATTTTTATTTAGTCCAAATGAAATTTCCATACAAAATACAAGCCCAGTATGGCTCACGTTTCCCCTATACTGCCTATTAATTTTGTATGGAAATTTCAAAACACCTTTTTTTTAAACCACTTGGACTACATATAAATATTTTTTGTGGTTTATTAACTGTAATAAGATAATGCTATTTTCAAATTTTCATGAAAAATAAGTTAACCGGTTTTTAGAGATATAGTCTTGAAATATGGATTTTTGGGTCAAAGGGGTGTCATTATTTTAATTATTTAAAAATTAGCGTTACTTTTGGACATTCCATATTTCTTAATCTGTGAGTACTATAAAGTATTTATTCAGAGAAAAATAATCAATGGTGATTCTTACTTTTTTATATTGAAAAATTTCGTGTAAAAATCACCTTTTTTCATAAAACATATAATAAAAAACATAAAACAAAACCTTTGATGAATTTTCGGTATTTATTAAAATATATAATAGAATATCAATATATGCCAAAATATAGTCTCATTATAACTATTGAGTTGTTTGATAATGTTTTTTAAATTATTTCGCTACGGTTACAAACAAAAAAAATATTTTGAATTTTGTATTGATTTCTTTTTACAAAATCAGCCCGCGCGAAAAACTCCATATCCCAAAAACCGCTCCGATATAGTGATATCGGGTGTATGCATGAGTGCATAAAATTCCTGCCACTTGTCAATAAGAATACGGTTAATGTTTAAAATATTTTTCAAAAGAAAACGTTCAGTCCCTTTTCAGATATTTGGTTTCAAAATTTGCATTTTTTCACATAAGTGCAAAGTTCGACTAGTTATAGAAAAAGAAGGACTTTCTTAAATTCATCTGCATTGTTTCTGAGGATAGTGATATAAAATATCTCTGTAAATAAAAAATATCAATGATAATATTTGTTGTTTTCGTTCAGAAATAATGATGCGAAAATCAGAAATTTTCAATTTTAGAATTGTAAATTTGAAGCAAAATTTAGTAATTTTTTCGATAGATACCGATAATCAAAAATATTTTTTAAACTAGAAAATTTTGTATTTAAAATATTTATTTTTAAATTATCTCGATATGTTAATAAATAAAATTTACAACAATTTTTCTAAAGATCTATTTTCATTAAAAATTCCCCTCGGCACCTTAGAAAAATTGCCGCCAAAAAAAAAATTTCGAGAGTAAAAAAAAATAATACTTGTTTGAAAGTCTCAACATATCAGGCAATTGACAGGCAAAGTATATTTTTTATAGTACATCAAAAACATCGAGCAACAATTTTTCCAGTTTTTGGTTGTTTTTGTTTGGAATCATACGGGTGTGTTTGGTACAAAAATGCACGAGAATCCTACAAATTTTAATTTTTTTTTTACATTACGAATATTTAAATAGTTATGGCTATACCATACCATTTTGATGTATTTCCTTGTTTTTATTATGGGTTTCATTTTTCTTTGTTTTGTTGAAATCGTTTTGAATTTTTATAATATGGTAACTTTTCTTGGGGACTTACAAAACAGAGAAAACAAATATTTTTTGTGTTTACTGTTTGATCCTTGCAAAAATAAAATTATTTTTATTTATTTATTTATTTATTTATTTATTTATTTATTTATTTATTTATTTATTTATTTATTTATTTATTTATTTATTTATTTATTTATTTATTTATTTATTTATTTATTTATTTATTTATTTATTTATTTATTTATTTATTTATTTATTTATTTATTTATTTATTTATTTATTTATTTATTTATTTATTTATTTATTTATTTATTTATTTATTTATTTATTTATTTATTTATTTATTTATTTATTTATTTATTTATTTATTTATTTATTTATTTATTTATTTATTTATTTATTTATTTATTTATTTATTTATTTATTTATTTATTTATTTATTTATTTATTTATTTTATTTATATAAACAACAAAATTACGAGAATGGCGATTTCTCGATTATAAGACATTAATTCTACTTTGGAACTGAACAATCGAAATGTTCTACAGAACAGGTAGATGACAAATTGTGCTTCCTTCAAGACACTCCAAAACTTATTCAAGACATTCTTAAACTTCGAGGTTACTTTACTGGTAAATTTACCAACAATTTGTTTGCGAAAAGTCAATATTATAGATTCGTACTAATGAATCGTTTGTACTATCTCTGGTCTGATGGTACGTACCAATGATTCGTTGTGAAATTTCGTTAGTATTTTTCTTAGTGTACTACGGGCAATTTCTGCTATAGTATCCAATAGTATCAAATTAGAAAATAAATATGTTGATGATCATAGTTGTATGGTATATGGAATAGTATCAAATTAGAAAATAAATATGTTGATGATCATGGGTTAGTTGGAAGATATCGTGCTTCTGCGATAAACTCGCCCATTGCACAAAATTTATTTTTCTAGCTTAAATTGTTTATTTTATTCTGTTGATTTTTTTGTGCAATAAAGGTTTTTTATTATTATTTATTTTAATTATCTTTCACTGTACACTGTTACAAGATATCATGGGGCACCCAGATATGATCTAGAGGTGGGGTACAGATTATACTTATAAAATTATTTAATCCTTGAATTTTCACAGTGTGAACACAAACACCCTTCAACAATTTATTTATTTATTTTATTCTTCACTGTACATTGGTTACAATATTACAAAATAAAACAATGTCATATAAATATCAGTTATACAATTCAATGTACAGAGGGCGAGTTTATCGCTAAGATGCGATGTCTTCCAACTAACCCGGAAATTATGATCATGGCATACCACACGACTGGGGTAGCTAGCAAAAATTACTAAAGTTAAAGGCTTTAAACATAATAAATCATTTTCCTTACAGATACCTCGAAAACTTGCCGCAGAGAGTACGAGATTAATTATATTTCAGGAAATGAACTTTCGAAACATTCGAAAAGGGCATTCAAAAACTTAGGATACTTATTATACATATTTGAGGAACTTATTATTATTATTGTTTCGGGAACAAATATCAATAGTGACACGATACTATTAATAAAATAATAAAATTAATGTATTACAGAACACTGTTTTACTTCCACTTCATGACATCTCATCATTAATAGTTGCATATCTCCACACCTCTCACAACATTATAATTACACGCCTTCGCATCCATCACTGTAGGCAGAGATAGCTAATTACACATAATTACATACCTGCAATATGTAATTATTAAGATGTATGTACAGGTAAATGTGTAACTACATATTGTATCACGTGTGTCTGTATAGTTTGCTGTTGCTACTAATCAGGAAGAGGAAATCATTAGAAACTAGGACACTAATCACTGTTTTTTTATTTAAGTATTATTCGACCAACAAAGCTATAGAAAGCGGTGGAGCACCCGGCAAAGAATTGGTGCACTAAATTAGAAATTCGGGGCGAAGGAGAATTTTTATAAATTGGGAATTTTCCTTGATTATCTCAGAAGCCTCGCAAAGTTGCTTTGTCTGAGGCCCCGCACAATTTAATTTGCCCGGGGCCTAGGAGTTGCTAGAACCACCTTTGTGTCTGAGGCATACCAACATTTTTGTTTCCAGTTTAAGGCCACCTATTTTTGGTGATCACACGATCAGTTCAATTGAACTTCTGGTTGATGTTTTTTTTATTTATCTACACAAAAATTTAAGTAATGCTACACTGATGATAGAGGATTGGGTCATGTACTTAAATTCACAATGTATGTTTAAACAACTTAAATTAATCATGTACCCACTCCCCAACGGCCCGCCCGTAAGGACAATTTTGGTTTGAATGTGCGGATAAGTAGGAGTCTATGACTCCTGACATATCCGGCTGTGAGGTGGGTCTCTCTACAATTATGATAGAGGAACGAAAGAGGATTGGGATGCAAGGATGCAAGAATTGACTTCTGTGACGTTCTACCCTTTTAGCTATTCACATAATATACTCGTATTATCAAAAACTCCATGATTTTTCATTAGCTATAGCTGGCATCGTTAGCTTTTGCTTACGGCAAACTTGTTTTTAATATGAAATATTAAATCATAATTTTATTTATCTTGAATACTTTCGTCAATTAAGCTTGACATTTTCAAGAGAACGTCAAGATAACTTGATGAATGTAGGTACCTACTCGAAATTAATAAAAATTAATAGTGAAAAGTTTACAGTATGTTGTTAAAAATGTCTTTTCACAAATTGAACACGTAAACCCTAGTTCATAATATGAATGTTCAATCATATTCTTGAAAAATTAATTGATACCTAATCAATTTGCTTGTTTGCTTGTATGCTTAAGCACCAAAATACAAGAAATTGTCAGGTATGTGTTGGAAAAATTTGCAGAATATGAAAACCTTAGAAGAAGAACACGTGAAAGACATTTTTTTTATTTTCGCATTACTGGCATTCTCAATAGACATCTCATCATGTCGAAATGATTGCGCAAACTAAAAAGTTAGTATAATAAGATTAGAAGAATTTATTAATAAGAAAAAAAAATATTATTATAACTTTAACGATTCACTAAGTAAGTTATTTTTTTTGAATAAAAATAATATTTGTTATTTTAAAAATATGGTGAAACCCCGTCAAAATGTTAATAAAACCAAGTTTAACAATATTTTGATATTTTAACAATATTTCAGCAGACTGTGAAAATGACATTGCATGTGTAATAGATCCACTGCATTTCAAAATTATGACATGAAAAATGTATTTCTAATACCATGGGTGGCCAACGTTTTCAGCAGCAAATTTTCAACATGGTAAAGGAATTTGAAATTCTGAAACTCCTCGGTAACAATATTTTCTCGAATTACCCTTTTTCAAAAAAGTAACGGGTACTTGTACCGACTGCTATTTAAAAAAAAAAAGTGTGCATATGCTTCGCGGGCCAAACGGACCGCGGGTTGGCCACCCTTGATATAGATCAAGGGTATAGACCCTTACGGCATCTCTCGTAAGCTACCCTTACTGAATGGCATACCTCATCTATGAAATGAAGATATTGTACGTCTTATTCCGTATTCGTGAGTTTTCACTATGAATAATAATAATAAAAAAGAAAAATAATAAGAAAGATTAGATTAGATTAGATTTACCGGTTAATTTGTATATTAAAATTCAAAAATCTATTATAATAAACACTTGTAATATTGTAAAAAAGTTTTTGAACACAGATATTTCAGGCACAATGCTGGTATTTTGATCGCGCGTTTTGAGCCTAATCCTTTGATATCCTGTATATCTGGATAGGTGAATTTTTCCCGGCATTACACTGTTAAGTTTTTGTGTGACCATGACTGATCATATGGAGACTTAGAAGTGTGGATGGCAATTCTGCCGCCGCGTAAAAATTTTATAAAAATAATAAAAAAAAAAATATTTCGTGCCGTTTAATGATCCGTGACCATCTCAAGGGCGCCATGGCTTTTCTTGAAAATCAGTGTTTTCAGCTTACTCCTGAACGTTGCAGTGGGTTGGTTCTGTCTTAAACCCGCTGGTAGTCGGTTCCAGGCAGTTGGCCCCGCAACGCTCCTCTCTGCGAATTTGGAAGTGTTTGCCCTGTTGGGTTCTACAAGTTACATGAACATCGTCCTTTTTCAGGGTACACGAATAAATAAAAAAAATAAAAAAAACTATGAATGATTTTTTTTTTTCCGAAATCTCCACTTACGGCATTGACACTTAAGTCATTTTTCTTTCGTGTTTTCGATATTAATTATACTTTTCATTACTGAAAGACGATAAGAATGATTCCTATCTAATTAATTCATCATTTGTCTTATGACAAATGCTATATATAGAAGTTATAACTTTGTTATTCTTCAGTCTCTCGCTGAAATTCGCGATTTTATCAACTAGGCAGTTTTTAACAAACTGTTTTGGTGATAAAAAATATAATTAGTAAGATATTAAAACAAAGTGTTTTTAAAACAGTTGTTTTTTTGCTTATTTTTTGTGACTCCCAAATTTGTTTATTTTTTCACCATGATTTTTCCTTTCTCTACTTTAATAAAGTTGTCTCTTTCAATTTCCGTTTGTGTCTTGTTTTTTCAAAATTGTGAAGCTGTAAGTCAAATTTTTCGATCTAAATTTCGATAAGTATTTCATATTATTTTGTGTGTGGATTTGTATGTAGGTATCTGAAAATGAGAATATATAGAGATGCAGAGTGGTTAGTCTCATTGTGGACTAGCTGTCTTAATCTTAAAGTCTTGAAACCTTGGGGGCAGGAGCTAGGGTACCCTACCCCTTGAAGTCCATGAATAAATTCGAAGACGTAAAATAGTAGGCTGTAGGTTGAGAAACAGTATCGTAGAAGACGGCTGCCCTCTTCAAGACACAGTTTACATAGATAAAACGGCATCTTGGATCAACTTACTTCAAATGAAGGAAGATGAGTCCTCCAACCAAGTATAAACTGTCCACCATCCCCTAAAAATGTTCCGAGACGCTCGTGCGTCTATTTTTAGATCCTCAAATAAAAATATTGTAGTCTTTTAGATTTGCAGTCTGACTATACCAGTCTTGATTTTTTCCAGATGACGAGGAAGCAGTTAGATGGAGCAGGGAAAATGATGAAGAACGCTTGTATGCCTAAAAATCAGGTGACACCCGGTAAGTCAAACGAAGCTTAACTTATATAAAAACCAAATTTGAAAAATATTTACATTCTTCATCTATAGTCATGTCCATCCACTGCTGGATACAGACCTCTTCATGAGCCATCACTTATTTCTCCTCTGCCAACACTCTTCTTCCTACATAGACAGTGGTCTATGTAGGAAGAAGAGTGTGTGCATTTTCTTTATATCGTCACTCCAGCACCCATATTCCTTTTCTCTGTCATCGGTCTACATACAAGCTATCAATTTATTTACGGCTCCATTTTCATCTTGTCTATGACTTATAAGTCTGGACATAGCCTTCTCGATACTTCTAATACTTCTCAATGTCTAATACATACGTCTAATACGGCTATGGTCTGGACAATTTCGATTTTAACTACAAAAACATGTTTAGTTCAGCCTGAAGAACATTATGTACCATTTCTTCCTAGAATTCGCTTGTTTTATTTGTACGTTATTTTTTAATTTATTAAAATTTAACAAAAAAATATTTCTTCTTTTTTGTTTCAGAGCAAGTTGCTAATATAAAGAATGGAGAATTTATTGATGATAAAAACGTGAAATGCTACATCGCATGCATCTATACAATGGCGCAAATTGTAAGCTAAGAATAATATTGTACTCTTCTCTTATAAACCATAATTCTTAACATAGATAATCACATTCTTCTTTACATATCATTCAAAGTAGGTATAAAGACGCAATTTCAATGAGGAAACAATATGTATCTAATTACTATCTAGTTACTACCATCTATTAGTTACTTATGTAGTCACATCTAACAAAATGTCATTGTTTTTAACCTTATTCCAACTTGCAGAATAAAAACAAAACAAGCCTTGTTAATTTGTAAGATGTTTAACTGAAGCCCGTTTTTTGTTTATAAAGTAGCAGAATACATTCTAAAATTGGATTTAAAAAACAAACATGCGGAACGAGATAATGCGACAATAAGAGTTAAATAGGTGTATTAAAAATATTTTTTGTTACTTTTTCAGATTAAAAATGGAAAATTAAACTATGAAGCTGCTAAGAAACAAATAGACATGATGTTCCCTGAAGATATGAAAGGCCCAGCAAAGGTTTCTTTGGAGGAATGCAAAGATGTTGGTAAGTCCAAAACATTACATCCATCTTAAACTGAATTAAACCTTTTCATTAATTGTGCATCAATACGCTAAGGCAATATTTCGATATTTATCCAAATGCATTTGGGCACATTGGTACCGCAAAAATACAAAAGGTATAAAACACATTTTTTCTAAGTCAGATGGAAATCTAATGACGCAGAACTTGATGATCAATAACTTAACCAAATTTGTTCAAAATACTGACAAAATCATATATGTAACTACAAAAACATCTATAGATTCATGTTCTTTACCTATACAAGAGTGAGGATCGGATACAACTCCTTGAGGCAACCCACATTTTTGCCACCGTTTTTTTCTGATTTAAACAATCATTCCAGTAATTTTACAAACGTAATTTGCTTTTTTTTTTCCTTTCAGCCACCAAAATCAAGGATGCGTGTGAAGCAGCATTTGCAGCTGCTCAATGTATGTACAACTCCAATCCAAAGAACTTTGTCTTCCCTTAAACAGCATAAGTTTAACACAAAGGCTTATCCAAGAGGAGTTTGTGCTCCTCCCCGTATAACTCAACTCTAAATAAGTATCCAGTGTAAGTACACTGGATAAATACGATCGAGGATTCAACTACCTCACACCTCATAAAAGAAACATAGGCTCTCCCCGAAAAACTGGGTATCCAAAATTACGTACATACATACCTATGTCATTTTTTTATTAGAAAACACAGAACTGATTTTGAAAAAAAAGGGACAGTTTTCTTTAAATATGTATCTATAAATTTGTAAAGTTGTGTATATTTTTAGTGTAATAAATATTTATTTAATATCATTTTCCCTACCTTTTAAACATTTTTTTTTCACAATTTAAATATGTACCTGTCTAATGACTTATTTATTACTTAATATTAATTTATTCTGTTCCTATTTTCTATTTTTTTATACCTATCTATGTTCATACCCATTTTCCTTTTTTTGTGTTTTGTTTTATATATTTTTTTTATACTATGTTTACTCATGTTTTAACTCGTCTCGATTTATTTATCACCTACTTATATAAATATTGTATAATTTATTTGACTAGAAATTTGTTTTATAATTTATTATTATTTTGTGCAATGATATTTTATTAATTTTGATTTGAGATATCTTACTTTATAATTTGTAAATATACTAAATATATGTTATTTAAATATTTTGTTTTGGATTTTTATGTTTATTTTTTTAATTAGTTGTGTTATAACGCATATAAAAATAATATTGTAGGTATGTATAATTTATAATTATCTAGCTTATTTATTTATTAATCGAAATATCTGGGAGATCAAAATTACTTTTCGTTGATTCACGTACTATGTAAACATGAAAATTGTATTTTGATAACTACCTATGTATTAAAGAAGATTTTTCAAAGTAAAAGTTTGTTTTGCCATTCGCACAATAACCCAAATCTAAACAATGGAAAAATATCGGTGAGTTCTACATATTCATATAATTATGTATGTACATTTGTGTAGTTTGTCCTATGTATGTCGGTATTCTCTTGTTTATATATATCGAATAATGACAAAAATAAACTTACATATTAATTTTCCGTTACACAATAAAAGTAGTTCATTTTACTTCTTTTTACAATAATTAACATCGATTCTATTATTACATAATTTGTATGACCCGCCCATAAATACGTTCTGCATCATAGACTACAAACAATATCGTCTATGGAAGTACTTAGTGTTGATATAACTAAAAAAAAATAGTCAAATTACTTTTTAATTTACGTTATAGCGTGTGGCATAATACCTACTAACTTTTACTTAAAAAAATATAAGAGTAGGATAGAAAATTGTCTTTTCTTGAAATTTAGTTGCATTAAATTACAAGACGTTATTAGATTAAAAACCATCATCGCCATTTACGGCTTATTTTATTTATAATCTGGCAACATATTTTTTGTGTATGACAAAGTTACGCTGTCACTTTGACATTTTCATGAGCGAGTTTTGTGGGAAGAGCTTGTGAATAGTTTTAGTAATTGGAATGTCTTTTTATTATAATATATTTAATTCGTTTAATGTAGTGCTATCGAAAGTTTATTGTTAACAACAAAGATGTCGTTGTACGAAGGCATTGCATTTATTCACGAAAAACAAGCCGTGGTTTTAGATATAGGAGCGGCTTACACAAAATTTGGTTTTACTGGAGAAGCTTCACCCAGATGTATCATTCCTTCTCAACATCAGTGTCCTAAGACAAAAGAGACCAAGAGTCTATTCCAGTTTAACTCTATTCACGAACTATACAACACACTTGTGGAATTTATCCATGTGCTTTATTTTAGGTAAGAAAACACACTTTTTAGTTTTAGAATTTACAGATGATGTGTTATATACTTATACCTAATATTGTTGTATACCCTTTCAAATAAGTGAGGGACTTTTGCTTTGATTCCTAAAGTGACAAGCTCAGTAATTTCTATCAGTTTCATGAGTTAAAACCACGTATGTGATATGAATGGTTGGTGATATGAATCGAACCACTCAATTTTTTCAAAATTCTCAAAAAATCTGCACTTTCAAAGGAGTGACAATAGTTTCTCGTATAAGATTTGAGTCAAAAAAGTAAAAAAACACTTACTGAACAACAAACTTACATTTCATTTTCAATGTGTTTTTATTATTTTAGACATGTTCTTGTGAGTCCAAAAGATAGGAAAGTAATAATTGTGGAATCACTTCTGAGTCCTACAGTATTTAGAGACACATTGGCCAAAGTACTGTTCTGCCATTTTGAGGTAAGGATTATTTTTATATTTATAACATATCACTTGCTTTAGATACAAGACAAAGACTAAAAGATTCATCAGCATATGGAGATGTTAAATTGCACAAATATAAGTTATGAACAGAATTAATATCAACAGATAAAGTAACTTGGATCATTTCTTCAAATTTGAATTTTTATAATATATTTTTTTCTAAAAAAAAGCATAACTATGAGTATTACGATAAGATACTATACTAATAAGACTATTACGATAACCAATTTTTCTAGTTGCATTCAATATCATCCATTAATACAGAACGCTCAACAATGCGTAAAAGAATAGCAATAAACTCACTATCTGTGCATCAAATGATATAACTAATTCATGTTTTTTTGATTCTACATAACAATTAATACTGTCATTAATCTCTTAATGAAAATAAATAAAATCTAAGCTTTAACCCTTAGCATAAAGCCACTTATAATTTTTTTTTAAATTGTGACAAGAATCAAACTTAAGAACATAATTATTAAAAGCATATCTTGCAAACTCTTGAGGTTCACACACTTAAGTTTAGCTGGCAACACCAGACAAGCAAAGTAGAGAGAGAACAATAGATTTCGTAAATTGTAGAGTATAAATATATACCTTGTTAAATTTTATAAAACAAATTGAATGCATAAATGAAATGTTCCCATTTCAGGTTTCATCCGTTCTCTTTGCCCCTGCCCCCGTTGTATCATTATGTACACTTGGAGTACCAACATGTCTTGTGGTAGATATTGGATATGAAGAAGCTGTTGTCATACCCGTCGTTCACGGAGTCCCAGTGTTAAAATCGTGGGCGGCACAACCTTTAGCCGCTAAACAAATACATCAGAGATTGAGAGAAATGTTAAATGAGGATAATAAAAAAGATCTCAAACTTTCTGATAAGATTATTGAAGATATTAAAGGTGAGGTTATTATAAGTATGTACATTTATTATTATTAAAAAATGAAAAAAAGGAAATGCCAATTAAAAAAACACAAAAGAGATATCATCCAAAAGAAATAGAATCAAAGGAGAATCTCTATCCTGGCGCTAAAGTCATTGTATGTTATGTTGAAAATATCGACATGAACATTCATTTGATTTCATTAAATAATTTTATAGCCTTGCCGACAGGAGAGTTTGGTATTGTGTTTGTTCTGCTATCAGGGCGGTAAAAAAGTATATACTGTTCTGGGAGCACCCAGAAAAGAATTGGTCTCTCACTGTTTTCTGTAAGTTTTCGAGTGCCTGGTTTTTACCGGGCACTCGAAAAAACAAATACATTTTACATCTTAAATTCAGCAGTGAGGTAGGTAGCCACCCATCCTGAATATCTTAATTTTATGTTAGTACAGAGAAGACAGTTTGTATGTTTGTCACATGCAACTGGCTGCTAGCTACCCCATTCCCTCTATTCTTTTATTAATTTTGAAAATAATATTAGTTGTGTTATGTTTTTAGTGAAGACATGTTTTGTGACAACTATGGAGAGATCATATCAGTACAGTGGTGATTCTCCTCCTACCCCTCCCCCTAGTGTTCGCTATCCGATACAGGGGCAGTATCACATAGAAGTGTCTGGAAAGACCAGAGAATTGGTAGCTGAAGTTATGTTCCCAAGAGATAATGACAACTTGGCTCTGGGAAATATTGTCTTAGATTCCATATTGAATGTAAGTATGCAATGAAATTGAACTGATCATAGTTACCTATTAGTATTGACTGCAATATACAGCACTTTTCAAATAGTTTGCCACAAAATAAAATGTTAATGCCAATCAGTTTTACTGGGTGATTGTCTAAAGAGACATTTACAAAGTACAAAAATCAAATATGGATGTAGTCTGGGACTGATAAAAATATTTGTAATTACTCTTAACTGCTTCTTTTTATGTGTATTTATTTAATTTCATTGTTCATTTCAGAGTCCTATAGACACAAGAGTACCTCTCGCAGAATCAATTCTTTTAACCGGAGGGACGTCCATGTTGCCTGGTATCAAATCAAGATTATGTGCGGAATTAAAATTCCTTATTAATCAACCACTTTATAAAGAGAGGTGTTTTATGAAAGAATTCAAATTCCACGCAGCTCCAGCTAAAGAGAACTACGTCTCCTGGCTTGGGGGAGCCATATTTGGAGGAACAGATCTCATCAATAGACGGTCTTTGTCTAAAGACAGTTATATTAAAGATCCAAGAGTTCCGGATTGGGCCAATCTTCTTGATAATGTCATTACTAATTATTAAAATTGTTTAACATATAAACTGTGAAGTAGGATACATACCCACATGTTTTTGGAAAACTGTGTTTTGAAAGGCAGTTAAACATAGAACTTTAAAATTATTTGAGTTGTGCATTATCAAAATATCCAAAATGGTTTTCAAAATTCCAAAAATTAAACTGTTTTGTAATAAAAAAAACTAAATAGTGAGGTTTGTCTAAAGGAAAGGTAAATACAACCTCTTTATTCGATCTGGCATCACATCTGAAATATCTTAAATTTAACAGCAATGAAATGTACAGCTTGTACTGAAGGCTGTCCTTATTTTTTTTATGGTACAGAGAGGTAGTGCTGCGTCTACGAAGCATTAAAGAAGTGACTCCACTTGTATATTGCATTATTATAATTATTTATTAAATTAGAATAATTTTATTTCAAAAACGTTAACCCTAATCACGCGCTTTGGAATAAAAAATGCAAGTTTCAATCAAGCAAGTTATTTATGTTTTTTTACTTTAATTAATATAAACTATTAAAACAGGAATGCACAACTATACTTAATAAAAAAATCTGTCTGGAGCAGATTATAATAACAAGTTATGGTGGTTTGGACACGTCAAAAGAATAAAAGAGGATGGAGTGACAAAGAAGATATACATGGCTGAGAGAAAGGGAGCTTGGGGACATGGACGTCTGAGGATTAAATTTTTATTAGTGTTACTTGAAAATTTCCGGAATTAACTTAATTTAATTACAACAAATTTCTTACATGTACAGCCAACATTTTTCTCAGCTTTACATATTTAATTAGTTTAAGAATGTACTCATCATTTTTTATAATTGCATTGAAATTGATAAATATAATTAATTTATATACATAACTTGTACCTTTTCTCATTTTTTCCTTCTTTCCATATGTTTTGTTTATCCTTCAAGTGGTGTTTAGGTATATTGTCTGTAGTATGCTGTTGTTCATGAATAAATAAATAAGAAACAAAGATTTGATAAGCAAAAAGAAAGAATCTCCAAAATGAAATAGGAATCAGATTTCTGTTAGATGTGAATGATTGTTAAACTTCATTTCAAAATCTTGTATCCAGCGATGATTCTTGCTATTGACCATAGCAAGCAATTTTACATAAAAACACAGTAGTATTAAATACAATCAATACATTTTATTTGGCTGAGAGGAATGCTTCCCAGAGACGTGGACGTACGAGGATCAAATGGCAAAATCATATAAACCAGATAATAATAATAACACTTTATTGATCAGAAAAAAATCATGAGCAATTGGCGAGCTTATTGCCTGGAGGCAATATCTTCCAGCTAACCAAAATAATGTGTGGCTCCTCAATAAAATACACCCCAAAATTACAAACCCTTTTTGTCTCACGGAAGAGATTTTAATAAAACATGAAAAACCTCACGTGTATATAAATACGTCATAAGACGAAGACATCCGCTAGTAACTTGTCTATGTAAAAATAAATGGATTTGTTATCTTCAACAGGACATCCACTCCTTGATTCAGGGAAATCCATCAGGGAAAATTGGGTCAAAGAATGAAGAATAAAAAACACATCTTTCAGTAGTAATAATAATAATACATATAGATATTTTTATTTTCTATACAACATGCTGCCTATATAAATACTACTAAAACTAAGTATGTATAGTAAAGAGTCACATACAATGTAGAATAAGTGGAAATACAATAGACAAAAAGGCAACATACAATTGAGAATATAGTACAAAACTTTTGTTACAGGCAAACCAGGAGGAATGACATAGAGTTGTGAATATCATTGTTACACTTTAAAATGGTTTACGTGAGCTTCGCAAAATATTGAGATGCTCTTAAATAATTTTTGTTTATGTATTACAATATTTAAATTGTTGCAAAAATTATTTAATTCTGTTTTAAATTATGATTTAAATATTAAATTTAATTAATTGATTTAAAAAGTAGTTCAAATAATGTTGCAGACTCTGAATTCGCATCATCAGGTGCTGATCTATACAAACCGGTTGTGCGTTTGTTACACTCAATGGTTACACTAAATGATAATAAATATTATTCATTTTGTATGTGACAATAAAATCAATGCCGATTCATCCAATCTGATGCTAAATTAAAATTTCTCTATGAAAGAAATTCTTATTTCTCAGACTTTCCTTCTTTATCTAGTCAACTGCATTTTTAATTTTAAGACAAAATTACATGAAAGCTTTTGATATTCTTAAGTGTTCTAATTACAGTATTGAATTAACGTAAATTGGGTATAGATATTTAGAATTACAGTCGCCATTTCTATTAAGCAAATTAACAATGATAGATAATTCTATTTGTTACAAGGCCACAAAGGTTTGCATATACAAACAGATTACAACAAACCATTATATATTGCAGCAAGTATGAATAAAACATAAGCAAGCACTTTGTTCTATTATATTTTGATGCTACGGTTAGGTTAGGTAAGGTTTCAATATCTGATATTTATCCTACACACAAATTAAAAAGATCAATAGTACAATCAATTGTTTTGTATGAATATTTTTCATGCCACACCTTTTTCTACAAAATGTATGTCAAAATAAATGATAACTCTAAAGTTTGTACATTCACAGAGTGAAAATTCATTGTTGATATTATACTTTAAATAACACACAGTTTTCTTTTCACAAAGATTTTAGTGAAAAGAAAACTGTGTGTTATTTAAAGTATAATATCATCAAAATAAATGGGTCAAAATGCAACACTGATCTCTTTTATCAACAAAATGTATTTGAAAAAAATTGGTGATATTGTGTCATATGGATTGCCATAGCTGTTTGTTTACATAAAAATACATTTTTTTGACTTACCCAAACTTTGATTTCGGTAATGTATAGTTATTTGTAAAGATACAAAACCCAGAATCACTCTCCTTCTGTCTTCAACAAAAAATCACATATGTTTTTTTATCTGATTAGTGGTTGATCATAAGTGAGTTAAGACTATTAGTTAAGACTAATTTGATCCACATTTATTGGTAAAGTAGCGGCAATGTTTAATTGTATCAAAATAATTAATACAAAAATGTAGTACTTTGAATCTACTGTTTTCAAGTTGAGTACCAATGTTTAATTTTACATTATTCCCTTACTATGAAATATTTAAATCATGTTTTTGAACATATTTAGCAGGTAGCCATGTTCAAAATATGTCAATTAGTATATAAAATTTTAATAAACCTATAGCAGTTATATAAATGAGATTGGCAAAAAAGATTTCATCGGAAAATGTAAAGTAATTTACAAGATAAAATATTAATACATTTTTTACAACAATGACTATTATTATTATTATGCTTGCTTTTTTTAAAGATTAGCAGATTTTAAGAGATTTATAGACTAAAATTTTAATTAGCTAAATTATGTAGGTAAATATTATATAATTTTGTACTTTATAATTGTAAGAAATGTTATTATATAAATGTAAAATAGGAAAGATTTGATCATGATAACATAAAATAAAACAAAAATTCATATAACTGTTGTGATATATAATCAATGATTAAACAAATATTTAGTATCTTATATTCAGCAATGAGGCATATCATCCATTCTCAATATCTCATTATTTGGATAAATTGAAACAAGCATTTCATTCTACAATATATTAAACAACAGGAGAGATACATCTTTTGACTTCTTAGGTCATTCATTATGAATCAATAAGAAGTGGAAAGACGTCTCTCTCGTGTTGTTTTTTTTTTTAAATCTTGTATTTTTGTATGAAAGTGACTTTTATATGACAGTTCCGCAGTCACGTGTTGCCATAACAATTTTTTTTTAAATAATGTTTATGAAATTCAACCTGGCGACGCCAGGTAGGAACATCTAGTTTTTTATATTTTTCAAATTGAAGTAAGTACAATAAAAAAAGCTTGAGAGAAGAAAATTATACTGAAATATGTAAAAAGAAAGTATAAACAATAAGTTGTCAAAATAAAATTTATACAATACATACAATTCAGCATACAAAACAAAAGTAGTAATATAAGAAATATATTTACAACAATAACTATCAAAATACCACACAAAAAATAAATATTAAAAAAATTAAATAACTTTTACCAAAATATAACACTGACAACTTTTTTAGATATAGATTTCAATCAAAATTGTTAAATGTACTATCTAAAAGTATTCAGATTGATATACATAACTCATAACTTTTTGATAAAAACTCAAAATAACTAAACAAAAATTTTGATACACCACATGTACTGTATTGCATGATCAAAGTGGACTGTGTGAAAAAATTGTCAAAATTATGTTAGACTCAATTTAAATTGCTTATTTCTATATTAAAAACTTTGTGTTGAATAGCCAAACGAGCACGGGGTGCAAAATAGAAACAAAGGTGTGTACTGTGTGTGCAGGAGCCAGGGAGTATATTTGCGCACTAATATGAAGATTTTTACATACAACAAATGCATAGCTACATCACTGGATGTAAAGAAGTATATAACATTTTTTATGTGATTTAACACTTTGTTTGAATTATTATTTTTTGCATCAAATAATTAAATTTAGTGTGTATTTAACAATATTAAACAGAAATAAATATTTTAAACAATGTTTTCAATACCACATAAACAATTTTCCTGGAACTCGTTAAAATTTTAAAAACTTCTCAGTGTCTAAATTGAAAATGCAACAATGACATTGTTATATTTTTTATTTCAAATAATGACATTTGTAACATTAATTAAAACTAATATAATACAGGGTACTAGCTTAATAATATTTTTTATATATATCAAAACACTTCAAACACTTAATTATAATAATATATTTCACAATTTCACAAAAATAATACCATAGATTAATTAAGTTTTAATTAGGCATATTGAAGGCACATAATTTCCAAAAGGTACTTTATAAAGGACGGAAGATTTTATAGAATACTGACGGATCGAATATAGTCTTAAAAATATTAATATGTTATATGTATTAATGAAACGTTTTGTGTCAAATCCCAAAATAATTCCATCATACTTGTAAGATGGACAATAGGTGTAAAATAATGAAATATAACAAGGCCAAGATATTTACATACATATTTAGAAGATTTCCTGGAAGGTTTGCTTCGATTTGCAAACTCCGGAGAGTCTGGAGGTGTTCAACGCAAAGTTAAAGACCCTATTGTTCAGGAGGTGTTATGATTCTTCAATGGGCCCTTGCGGTGGTTTTTCCACAAAACAGAGCATTTTAAAAGAATTGTCTAGCCATTATTATTAAGGTATTGGTTGACTGTTTTAGCAATAAGCCTGCCTTTTTGGCATTTTACAATTTCACATAACAATTGTTCAATACTTTGTTTATATGGCCATTTAAGATTTATTTATTTTTCCATGTGCCAAAGCAAAAAGGGGATGAGTTAACTTATCCCGTAGCTTTTATTGGCACGAAGAGGACGACTTGCATATTTATAACAAGCAGTTTGCCCGCTGATTACCCCACTAGTAAATAAATGAATGGAAGAGGTTTATTTATTATTGCCGTAATTTAATTATAATATTTATCATACTGACCACTCTGTCACTAATATTTTGTAAATAAATGAGTACGTATATAATGGCTTAGGTCACTCAAATTGAGTGAATTGTCTGCATTGGTAAAAAAGGGTTAATAAACAATAAGTTCACATTACAGGAAAAAAAAAACAATAAAAAGTAAAGTAACAAAGATATACTATTAAAAAAGGCAAGATGCACACAAAAGTCATAAATTTAATATGCATTTTGTGATGATCAGAGTTTGTCACAAAAACTGTACAAAACCCAGAGTTTGTTACAAAAACTGTATAAAATCCAGAGTTGGTCCCAAATTCCGTACAATGTTCAGAGTGGGTTGCGAAAATTTGTACAAAGTTCAGAATTTATCACAAGATACTCATAGCTATCTTAAAAAAATTAAGTTATTCAAAAATGGAATAAAGAAGGAATAAATTATAACAAAAATAAAACAATGGAATGGAATAGGTAGTGTATCGACAAGAATAAGGAATGTAACAATTTACACAAAAAATAAATAAAAAAAATATTTTGAGGAATAAAAATAATAAAAACAAAATACTTAAAATTAATACATACCAGAGAAATACCAACAAAAGCTGCAAATTGTAAGATGTAGCAGCTGAAAAAATATCTTATAGCTAGTTTTTGATCTTGTGTCTGGTCACATGGCTATTTGTTACAGATGGTATTTATATGAAAAATTCTATAGAATGTTAGCTACTTTGGACACAAGCGAAAACAATGTTCATTAAATGGAGAGTGAACTAAATGATATGAAAACATTGTGTTTATCTACAAATTGTTACCTGAGAATAAGAGGGCTCCATCTGACAAAAACAAAAATCGGAGAAAAATGGGATTGAAGTTTCGAAGACTCTTTATATATTTTATCATATTTTTTCAATGAGTTTCATTCTAGTGATTTTTGAAATGGAAATCAATGTTGGAAATACCTTAAATTTTGTTGGAATAAAAGTGTTAAAATACCTTTATTAAATAGTGTTTTTTTGACGTATTGAAAATCACATGGAACTTAATTATCTTCGTAAAATAAAAATTATGCCAGTTCATAGCGTTTTTAATGTTTAGTATTAAAGAGCAGGTTAGTTGGAACGATTTTCACGAAAAAAAAACACAAAAAGAAGATTTTGTTACTCGGAACCCTCTTATTGTCAGGTGACGAAATGTTAAAAATTTATTCAAACGTGAAGAAAATCTGAATGTACATATTATGTGATTTTACTGCTTGGTTCAGATTCACACAAAGCAAACAGACAGACAAAGTGTATAAGTAATAAGGAAAGTAATAACTAGGGATATTGGGATAAGGTTGGTTGGGATACTTTGCTTATCCTATTTAGGGACAGTCTGAAATCAGAGGATGTTTATTATCTGGAAGTTACAAACTTCAGTTTTGAGAAAGGCAATTAGAGATAGAAGAGAAAGAGAGGGTACAATATATGTTGCTATTTAAATGACTTTAAAATAAAGCTAGAATTAAATGTTTAGTAAAACAAATGACTGATGAATAACCAATTTATAAACCGCTGATTAAAGACGGAGGCTGGCCTACGGAACTATAAAGGAATTAATAATTTGTTATACATTTATGTTAAAGCATTAGAATTAAAAAAAAAAACACGAGTTGTATAAAGTATCTAAATTAACTTAAACATTAATTATTTACAAATAACGTCAATAATAATAATAATATACATTTCAATACAATATTACTTATTTTTTTATTGCTTTACAGTTGCATAAAGTCATTGAATTATGATATACATATTAAATAAAAAAATATATTTCATCCAATAAGATTTATCAACTTGGAAAACCAAACATATGTTAAAAATAGATCCATAATACTGAAAATTTCATTAAAAATAGTTTTCTTTCAAGTGCAGATAAGATACATATTTCTATTCTGCATTTTGCACAATGTTAGATTGTGTAAGCACGGTCTCCAATGGAGATGATTGATTTTGTCATCCGCACATTGTGGCCATAGCCAGTTGAATAATAAAAAGAAATTGTAAATATTGTACACAAATATGTCCGTCAGATAATTTCATCATAATATTCAAAATTAATGTGAGTCAATTCATTTTTTGTAAAGATAAGATAGAAATGTAAATAAAATTCATTTTTTGAGTAAGTCTGAGAACTTGTCATAAAGTTGTATTATATTTTATCTTAATAATAATAAAAACTTTATTGATCAAAAAAAAATAGCAATTGCCGAGTTAATTGTCTGGAGGCAATATCTTCCAACTAACCAAAGTGTTGACAATAATGATAAGTGGGTTGAACAAATTGCTACATCAAAATTGCATTTTGAATAAAAATTATTTGTTTTAATATCTATGTTTTTAACAAACCCAAAAAAACACACTTGCATAAAGCAATATGCTTGCGTCACAAAGATAGAGTAAACAATAACAAGATTCAAATCTAAAATCACGCATTAAAATTTAACACACTTTTGTGTGTTTACCATATAAGGCTTAGAAAAGACAACGTCACCTCATTTGGTAGTGCCCCGGACGGGACTTGAACCCGCACTCCCATCTTGTTGCGAGATGTGCTTTGTCCAATTAAGATACCTGGCGACATACCAGAGGTTTCGATATTCTCTCTTATAAACCCAATGACAGCTTCATGTGTAGGTATTGTTCTGGGATACCTAGTATGGTATCACGCATTTCACGCTAAAATCACGCATTTAAAAGATTGAGACATATATTAGGTTTTGACCAGGTCCATTTTACAAAATAAATACACATTAATGAAAAATTTGTACTCTGCATATATAAATGCATCAAATAATCTCAAAAAAAACAACAAAAAAAATCAGATAGAATTGTGAGTAACTCACTCACAGTAAATAAATTATTTTTGAATTTGATAAATAAATATCATATCATATTGATTGAAAATAGATTTCAGCTCAAGTCAATTAAGGCACACACAATCTATATAAAGGCACTCAAACATAATGTTACAATTAAATATTAACAATAATATTTGATTTGATAATTTTAAATAATTATCTTAA
Source organism: Athripsodes cinereus (assembly GCA_947579605.1). Classification (NCBI taxonomy): domain Eukaryota; kingdom Metazoa; phylum Arthropoda; class Insecta; order Trichoptera; family Leptoceridae; genus Athripsodes; species Athripsodes cinereus. The sequence goes on from OX388320.1 coordinate 23,881,727, forward strand.
CGAATATCTTCAAAAATACTGCTGTACACCAAAACAATTTGAGAGACAATGGGGATCATGCATGTGTGAGGAATATGAATAAATGTTATCAATTCATATTAATAAATATACGCTGATCACGAATATCCTAATAAGAAACGATAAAATAAAACTTTTCATTCATTATTTTCATTTTAAAAATCCATATTTTCTGTTATTGAATTAGTCCGGTGTGACGTCGCTAGTCGCTATTTTGTATTGCCACACATTTCACTCTCAGTACTGTTTGTAGCGCCTGATATTGTCAAACATTGCTCCGCCACGAGTGAACCTTTTTGCGGCGAAGTCCGAAAATTGCTTTTTTAAATGGTGATAAAAACCTTAAAAATGCACATTTAAAAATATAAAAAGCACCATAATTTTTCTAATTTTCTGTACTATTTTTTGGGTTGAAATTTTTTTTTTGTGAATGTTCCCCATTTCTCTGTCGTCAATAACTTACAAGTCAGCCAACACAACAACAAATTTTCTCCTTCGTATATTATTGAATATGCATTCAGTTACCTCATTTATGACAAAGTTCTATCTACGTAAGTAATTCCACATATCTCTGTGCAAAATGAAAAAGAAGATGAATCGACTCATCACCAAATCCAGTTTAATACATTTATCACTAAACATGGGTCACGCAAATGAGCCTATATTTGCACATTAGACACCATATTTCAATGTAAAACAAAACTCATATTTAGAATATATCGGCGTCGCGCAGACTTTGCTTTGTCTCTCCTGTGAAGTTGTGTTTTTTTATGGATCCTCATTTTTCTTTTGCACACGGATATGGTAGAACCTTTTCAAAATGTGAGGTAAAGAATTGAACAAAGATTTTCATAAAAATATCACCTTCATTTACTAAGGCAACATATCCATTCAAACCACATCTTAAAACAGTGAAAGATTTCAAACTCCTTAACTATCAGCTGTATTGCTTCATAGCATGTATGCACTCCGAAACGAGAAGTGCTTTGTGACCTTAAATAGCTATTCGGCAATTATCAATAGGCACTGCATCAATTCTCCGATGAATTTCTGTTCGACACTCATCATCCAACCATCCGAATCATGCCGAAAGATAGATTAAATTTGATTCTTCAAGATCACTGTATAGCTCAGTCCCTCAAAATTGAGCAGAACCCTTGCTTACAAGAATGAGGTCATCTTAGATTTAATGGGCTATTAAAATATAACAAATAAAGTTATAATGATATGAATTTGGCTCGAAGGTAATCATCTTAGAATGTCTTTTAAACTTAAACTCAAACATATTTTGTTTTTATCGCAATATTTTTATTTAGTTTACGGCGGATGCGGTCTTCTCTGTCTCATCAAAGGCACGAGGAGTGCGGGACTGCCAGCTTGTCTGAGGAATGGATGCTGTAGAAGCAACGCAGCCGGCGCTCTCTGCGCGGGTTCTCTGACCAGTGCTGCTTCGAGGAAGCTTATCAGACGGGGTGAGACGCGGTTTGCGTTGCGGAGTTTAGGCGGCGGCATCAGACGAATACGACGCATGGCCTGAAAAAGAAAATAAATAAATTTAAGATGAGAATTCATAAAACATAACAAAAGATATATTTAACCTCTTCCTTTAACGACATGGTATGCCACCCATTTACGATCTTATTTTTTTGAACAAAGAGTACAACCTATATGTTCATTACATGAGTTAGTCCAACTACTACTCTTTCTGTGGAGGATACCTTTATAGTTTACTTTGCTACTGGACTCGGGATATAACATTCGGGATATAACATTATATTTTTAAAGTACATAGACAATTTGCATTGCCAATGATTGTCGCATCACGAGAACAAAACCTATTGGATATAAAATAAATTAGAACAATTTCTTACCTGCAGTGGAGGTTCGTCGAAGAATGGCGGCTCTCCATCCACCATCTCTATAACCATAATACCAAGAGACCAGACGTCTACCTCAGGACCATAAGGCAGCCTGGAGATGACTTCTGGGGGCATCCAGTAAGGAGTGCCCACAAGGGACTTTCGTTTTGGTACCTCCTACAGAAACAAAACATAAGGGTTAGAAAAACAATAATTAATAAATTTGAAAATTCAACAATAATCATTTAGCTAGTAGATCGATGGCAAAATTTTGGACATCGATTAGAAGATATAGGTCTCAAATTCTCGTACCAATTTACTCCACCTTCAAAGCACAAAAATATTAAATTTTCTGAAGATGATAAAAGAAAGATCAGAAATTCTATTTTAATCCAAGACAGAATAAAAATAAAAAAAAAAGCATACTGAATATACAACATAATTATTATTTTCGACAAACCTGCGACACTTGAGCACAGAATCCAAAATCAGATAGTTTGACTCTACCATCTGCAGCCAGGAGAATAGAATCCGACTTGATATCTCTGTGTATGACACCTTGAGAGTGCAGGAAGGCCAGAGCTTTGAGACACTGCTTACAGACCGTGGCTATCTGCTCCTCATCCATCCTGGCATGGGTCACAATGTCTGTAAGGGCTCCACCTTCTAAGAATTCCATCACGACCCACAGTTCATCATTGACGAGATACGAAGCGTACATCTCTACGATATTTGGATGATGGTAATCTCTCATAATTACCTGAAATTAAAAAATATTAAAATAACATTTTATAATAAAAACTATCGGAATAGAACAGCTAGACTTTTAATGTCATGAAATGAGATACATTGTAATGGAAAAAACATTTCTGTTCCTTGGAATACTTTTTATAACCACCAAAAAAGATAAGAGATATTCACACCATTAAACATCCTTTATCTTTATTTTCATAGGGGTTCATGGGTAGGCGGGGATTTGGTTAAGGATAGCAACAATAACATACAAATTGTTATGATGCGTACACTTATAAATGGGGCAATGTATTGATGCCTTCTTTGACTATATTGTTTGTTATTATGTATATATGTTGTCTGTAGTGTACTGTTGATGCTTAATCCACACATAAATATTTGAGTCCGTTCGTATGTATGTATGTATGTATGTATGTATGTATGTACGTATGTCCTTAATGGACTCAGAAATTAGGAAAGACCGAAGTAAAATAATACACTCTATACAAGGTCTCATCTTCTGGGCAGGTTTAAGGCTAAAAACATTTTAAATATCTTACGTATTGATAAAGATATTTTAATTTTAACGCGACCATGTCACAAAATTAGCAACAAAATGTATGTAAAATTAATGCAAGATTTAGTAAATAGCAATATTCACAGTCAAACATTTTTCATTGTATTGAATTAATATCAAAATGGATGTAACAATAAATACAACAATTCTGAAACTAAATATTTAGGGTTTATTTTCGTAATAAAATATCGTGTTTGCTAATGAGAAAAGCTCTTGAATTACGTGAATAAAAATTGCATATTTTTAACATATTGGGCTATTTTCATAATGGAAGACATTATGAAACCATAGAAAACTATACTGTAGAATAATAATAGTTTTACCTATAAAATCCATAAACAATGTTAAATGATTTTCAATGAGTGGGAACCTATTTATTTTCACCTAATATTTTTTACATAAATTATGAAATATTTGATAGTAAAATATTCTGAAATATTGAAGGATGCAGATAATCCATTTTTAAGGTTTTTTGGGAATAAAGAGTAAATACTTATATGACAATTTATTCTTGACTTTTTTTAATTTCATAGCAAATACCCATTTATGCACTGCAAACCAAAAATACAAATTCGAATGTGGACAATTATAATATTTTAACATTTATGTGACTACAATTTTTTCACGAAAAGGGATGTTTACCCTTTTTTTCTTATAGAAATTTGGGATGACAATCTTCGAGTTTTTACATTAAGATGAGGTTTTTAGTAGTTTTTGCACGTAGGTACCCGCCTATTTTTCTAAATAAAATATGAGCTTTCGAGGTGTCGAGCTCACATATTTTTCATTTGGAAGAGGTTTTTAGCACTTTTTCCATGTAGGTACCTACCAATATGTGGAATTTCTTAACTTCAAGCTTTTTCATCGGGACGAGGTTGTTAGTACTTTTTTTTCCATGTAGGTGCCTACTTATTATTTTTTTACATAAATGTGAACATCTGAGGTGTCAAACTTCAAGATTTTTCAATGGGAAGAGGTTTTTAGCACTTTTTTCGATGTTGGCACCTACCTATTTTTTTTAACTAAATATGGGCATGTGAGGTATCAAACTTCATGATTTTTCATTGGGAAGAGTTTTTCAGCACTTTTTTCGATGTAGGTACCTACCTATTTTTTTTTACCTAAGTATGGGCATGTGAGGTATCAAACTTCATGATTTTTCATTGGGAAGAGTTTTTCAGCACTTTTTTCGATGTAGGTACCTACCTATTTTTTTTACCTAAGTATGGGCATGTGAGGTATCAAACTTCATGATTTTTCATTGGGAAGAGTTTTTCAGCACTTTTTTCGATGTAGGTACCTACCTATTTTTTTTACCTAAATATGGGCATGTGAGGTATCAAACTTCAAGATTTTTCATTTAGAGATTTGCAATGCTTTTTATGATGTAGGTACCTACCTATTTATTGTTACTAAGCTATGGGCATGTAGGGAGTCAAAAATTAAGTTTTCTCATTGGGAAGAGCTTTTTACTTCTTTTATCCACGTAAGTGCTTACTCCGTTTTTTTTTTCAATAAGATTTTGTTGTTTTAACCCATGTATTTGCAAGGTTTTCTATTTAATTAAACCCGAGCGATGCCGGGTTACATACGCTTGTAAATAAATAAACACATTTATGCCTGTAATGGAGCCTAACTTAGAATTTAAATTTTGGTTTGTTTCATATGTTGGGTCTGCTGGCACATATTTGTTCATTAAATACCTAACTAAACATTGTTAAGGTGAAGTTTGTCAGTAGCTTGGAGGTAGAGTCTCAGCCTCCTTCAATCCCGGGTGCTGGCAACTCTCCATGACACAAGCTTTTAGCTTACTGCGAAAGGTGTATAAAGTTGTATTTGGGTTCATAACTAAAACCCAGATACATCATTAAAAAAAAGTACCTACATACTCCTCGACTCAATGCTTGTATAGGAGAGTTGGGTAATCAAACTCCTCCACAGGAGCAGTAATCAGCAAACGAAAAAGAAATGACAACACAACTCACCACTTCGTTAAAGAGTAGTTCTCTCCTCTGTTGTTTCCTGAGGTTCATCTTCTTTACGGCCACCCTTCTACCAGTAGCCTTCTCCACAGCAGTGCACACTGTGCCCGTACTGCCCTCACCAATCTTCACAAAGCGGCCCAGCAAAGTGCGAGGATCTCCAGGAGACACTACCATTTGTAAAGCAGCACGGAACTGTAATAGAAAAATTTAGTTTTTTCTTTTCAACAAGCTTGTCTACTGTCGGGAATGTACAAACAAAATATAAGTGGTGTTCCAAACGCTTAATTTTGTTAAATATTCCAAACATCTTTATCATGTTTTAAATTCTACTTTATAATGTACATTGCAAATTCAATTACCTGCTCATGAGTCAACCTCTGTTCATGCTTAGACGGCAATCCGCTGTGAGTAGAAGACGCCTGCGATCCCGTCTTCCTTTCAGTCTGTCCTTGATGCGGAGGTATAGCTGGCGGATTATTATTAGAATGATGTGCTGGGATGGCGGGAGGATTACCAGTATTATTTGTATTATTATTCCCGTACGGCGTCGTCATGGCCATATTGGCAGAGTTGTTAGAATTGGGAGATATATTGGGGATATGATTGGAAGACGCAGGAGGGATGGAAAGATGTGGCGGATGATTCATTTGATGATTCTGCTGTTGAGGATGAGCATGAGACTGTTGTTGGTGCATAATATTGTGTTGAGGGTAATGTTGAGGATGGACGTTGGATCCAGGATGCATGCCCGACGAACTATTGCTGTTATTATTAGAACTGTTGTTGCTGGTGCTCGCTGGTCGCCCATGATGTGACTGCATGTTGGGATATCCTCCTCCTGGATGGTGTTGTGATGGCTGTTGTTGTCCTCCCGATGATGAAGGATGGGGTTGCTGCTGTTGCGACATGATGGGATGCTGTGATGTGGGAGCCATGCCAGTTGCCTGTTGCGGAACTCCCCCGGGTCCTCTCATGTAGGGGGATGAAGTCATGCCGCTATCCACTGCAAATGAGAAATTGGCATTAAGTTTCTCAAATAATAAACTCAAACACATTCAAAACACCCTCACAGCAAGTGATATATTTATTTAATTATTTTATTCTTGCACATCATCATTCATATAACAAAATCAACAGAGCAGTTTACATAAGAAAAAATGTGAATATATGTTTATAGTGGGTGGAGCACCCAGCAAAGAACTGGTCTCCTACTCCTATATGTAAGTTTTCGAATGCCCGAAAAAAACTGCATTTTAAATCTTAAATTTAGCTGTGAGGTATGCCAACCATCCTACAAGTCTAAGTTTTTTGTTGACATGGAGGGGCGGATCGCACGTGTTTTACATGCAGTTTGCTGGCTACCCCAGTTGTGGGATATGCTGTGATGGCAAGTATTATTAAAATTAATAAAGACAAGTATTCCAACAAAGTAATATTTTCTATAAGACAATTTCATAATCATTCATCATCCAAACAGACTGAAAACATTTCTTGTAAGAATGAATGAGTATACTAAGAATACAATGAAAGTCAGCTAGCATGAAAATCTGACAAAACAGGAAGAAACATAATCTACCAACATGATGTGTATATATACCCGTATACATATAGTAGGTAAATACATTTTATCTAACAACAATAATAACTGCATATGCCACATACATGTAGTACAGAACAATTGATACAATAATATACATGAAATCTGATAGTGTCAAACATGACTGCCTGTTATATCATAGATTCTCAAACTTTGTAAAGAAAAAGATTTTTATATTTTACATTTTTTTTGATCCCCTCAAGATTCTAGACTTCTGGGACTTGAGGGTTCGCTTTAACTGGCTGTTGCCAGAAAAGCTGAGTAAGGGGAGTATATCTTATAATTAAAAGCTGAGTAGGGGGAGTATATCTTATAGGTCACGGTGCATACTTTACCCGAACAAAAAAAACAAAAAAAAAAAAACCCAGCGCATGAATGACAGAACCAATCAGACATTTCACTTGAAGAAACGAGTTTACACAGTACAACATTGTGCGTCCCAGCGTTAACCAATATGCTCTAGAATAATTCAAGTGATCACTTTCGTTGTCCATGGACAATATTCACCATTTGAATAATGATTTATTCCTCTACATAGTTGAATTTAATGGCATAATTATGCATTTACAAATAATATTGCATTCACTGGGCGAGACACACTACCTCACCCCCATATTGCCATCTGAGCATTTCTATGATATCTTGCTACGGTATACAGTCCAAATACAACTATGATCATCAATTTATATATTTTCATAATGGGTGCTACTGTACCTATAGTAGAAATTGACCGATAAGTTTAGTTTTTTTGTAAATTGACAACCACTGGTTTACACCATGCATATTATCATATTTGTATAATAGATGTGTAATATAATAGATGTATAATAGATCATATGTGAGTATTTCTCTTCTTTCGTCCATTGTTTGCAGTTTACACTACTCTACATACCTAGTAAATATACAATAAAATAAGCTAGTTATATAAAAAAAAAGTACATAATACACAAACATTGTTATCTATAATACACACTGCTACATGCGAGGTGACAATTACTAACTCCAAAGGAATTTAATATCTAAATATTGGGCAACCATTTATTGTGAGTCATCAAGACATCGAGACAAACAACTTTGTATATATAGATACAATTGTAAATCACAAAGATTCCCCTTAAGAACGCAGGAATTCCAGAATTTCCATGAGTATTTTATTTTATCATTCCTAGATGTGTGTATGTCCTGTTATTTGTATAATAACAATAATAATATGACAATTTATATAGTGCCGTATTGTGATTACATCACTTCAAGGGGGCTTTCCAAAATCTAGAATAAATCATCCACATCCATGCTTAAAATTACCTAATAACAATTAAAATATTGTTTACATTTCAAAATAGGTCAAATGTAATATTTTTTATTGTAATTATTATACTTGAATATATCCATGATAAGAATTGTACGATAAGAAATATAACAAATAAGTCAATAGCCCAAAAAATTTCAAATAAAAATTGAGAAAATTTTAATATGTGGGTTAGGGATGTTGTAAAAAATGTGACACATTTTGAAATTCAATGGCATAGTGAAAAAATCCTAATAGAATACACTTACATGGGCTGAGTGGGTTCCCATTGAGTCCAGTAGTACTGCCATGTGTGGAATTAAGATGTCCAGACTGCGAGTGATAGCCAGAAGCGTTCTGTCCTTGTCCAGGATACATTAGGGTCTGCTGAGATCCTGCCAATCTCAATTTTCCACTTCCGTTGTCCATTTCTTGTTGACCACTGTGAACACTCGGGGAATTTCTCATCACGGAATTCTGATAATGTTGCAGTAAGGCATTATTATTGTCGGGAGGATGCTGAGTGTATGAGGTATTGTCAGAATATTGGTTAGTTTGCCATTCCGCTGGTGATTCTCTCAACTGGGAGGATCCGTATGGATCTCTTCGTAAACTAGGATACTGTGTCGTGGACGCAGTCTCTTCAGGTACTGAAGGTGGAACATTTGCCTGATTTCTAAAGTCTCTCCGTAATCCAGGAGGACTGGAACTTCTGAGTGAGTTTGATCTGGCAACGTGTGAATTCTTCGGCAAGATGAGGCCATTCTGTAGATTCTGGTTGGTCTGCGATGGTATGTTTGCATTCTGTTGTGATATTCTAGAATCATTCGTCTTGTGATCTCCTCTGACAATCGTCTTCAGATCTAGTATCTCTGTGGGTGTGATCTCCGATGGATCCACCAGTGGAAGTGGTCGGTTTGATGATTTCAGTATCTGGAAAAAATAAGTGAGTCAAAATAAATGAAAAAATATATGTTTGACATATGAAATAATGGCGTCCCACACTTTCACATAAGATTTTAAGTCTCCTATGAAAGGCATCAGCATAGCATAACAAAGCACAAATAATCACTTGACATCTTCAATTCTAGATTGGCTAGATGGTTAGTTTTAACTAACTAAAGACCTATTGAATTGTTTAACACAAAGTTTATCATTTCAAGCTTTCTTTGATCATGTAGAATGCCAAATAAAGAAACTAAATTTCAACAATCGGGCTAGCTTTGATCATTTAGAATGTTAAATATTTGGTGCATCATTTTGATTTAATGAAACGGCTAGGCATTCAAATGAATACTGACATTTTAGTAACCACCTAATCATTCATTTACTTGTTACATCTTGTTTGTTACATTTATTTGTTACATTGACAATAATATACGGATGATTTTTACAGTGCAGTTTTGTGAATAGATACAATGTATACAATTTTGTACAAAAATGGAATTAAATTAAATATATAATCAATATACAGAGGGTGAGTTTATTGCAAAAGCGCAAAACTCATTTAGTTAACCGGCTAATCTAACTATCGGGTGGAATCACATACATGTCATAAATATACTGGGTAGCCCACTTATATACGTTGGTATAGATTGAAAGACAGGCAGATTACACCTGTAAAACAATTTTTATGTTAGTCAACTGATCAATAATATTAACAATAGATAAATAAAACTTCAACCTTCAAAATTGAATAAACAATTAAGAAAATAAATAAGATTCCCTTTCAAGGTTTATAAACACTTTTTATTTATATAAATAAATGAGTTTTGGAAAGACAGGCAGATTACACCTGTAAAACAATTTTTATGTTAGTCAACTGATCAATAATATTAACAATAGATAAATAAAACTTCAACCTTCAAAATTGAATAAACAATTAAGAAAATAAATAAGATTCCCTTTCAAGGTTTATAAACACTTTTTATTTATATAAATAAATGAGTTTTGTATTTACAATTCTGTAATAAGTACTCAATATATACATAAGGACTGTGTGGTCTTTTCACACATCTAATTGCTTACGTATATTAACTCATTTATGTGGACCAAACGTACTGATTGGTTGGTTGGTTGGTACTGATACACATTGCCGAATACTGAATTAGAACACATGAGGTAGAACAATAAATAAATAAATATTAGTGCCTACAATAAAACCACTTGTTAAAATTGATAAGTTTAAGAAGATTTCCAGTTCTTTGAAAGAACCTCAAAACAAGAATTTCATATCGTCCCTCAGCTGACTAACTGTCGTTCTGACATTTTTGACGAAATTGAGTTATAATCACCAATGTGTGCCCTGCATGTTCTCACTGAAGATCACACCTGTAACTGTTACCGTTATCCTGGAATAGCTTTCTGATTTGTTGTCGTATCAACGAATTCTTCTAAATAAAATGTGTTGTCGTATCTACGAATTACTCTAAAGTTCATCACAAAAATGATTCTGAGATAGTATAAAAGAATACAAATAAAATAATGTAATATATTTACACTGTATCATATAACTAGGAGAGACGAAAATATTCGCGGCAAAACACTAAAAATGCTCTCCTGAACAATTTACATTTTAGCAGATACGACTTTTAGTCAGGAGAGGGATGACTACCATGAAAGACTCCAAATGAGCTTCTTGAATTCAAAGTCTACGCTAGAACGATCATATAAATCTTTTATACTTTACTATCTTGTAATCAAACATGAAACCATTTTTAACTCGAGGTGTAATTTTTATATTCCTTTGCTGATTTCCAAAAGTTATCCCATAACTTCTATAACTATATTTTTATCAAAGTCTTGCCTTCTTATTAACAAATGTGGATTTATTTGGAGAAACATTTAATCACTGACTGAACCATAATAAATTTATAAAATATTTGTTGTGTTGCATTTATGTCAAGATTGTTGATGTTTATTAAAATTGATGTTTTATCAACACAACAATAAATCTAGAAGATTATTCAAATTGATGTTGATAATTTTACATAAATCTATTTTTTTTTAATATCCCACAAGTGGAGTAGCCAGCGGATTAATTGCATGTAATAAACACAAGATTGTCCTTCCTGTTCCAATAAAAAATAAGACATTCAGGATGGGTGGCCTGCCTCATCGACAAATTAAAGATGTTGATTATCTTATATGTGAGGTTTTACAGACACTTGCCCTTTAAAGGACACTCGAAAACTTAAAGAATAGAGTGGGAGATTTTTTTTACTTCTCTATGCTTCAATAACAAACAACTTTCTATACAAAGTATCAGGGCAGCATAAAGCAGAAAGGGGAAATCAGTTTATAGTATGTAATTACATACATTGAGACATGATGGAATTCACAAATAACAGAGATAACATATAAAATACTGGAGGATTATTAGTATTCCAATCACACCATAGTGTATACATATCTGAATATCAGAGAAGAAATATGCTATGTAAAGAAATGAGAATTTTGAGACTGGTTGTTTACAATTATTTTCAGTATAATTACATGAGCTGTTCATATGTTTGTTTACAATTACGTTTGCCACCTATCCTGAATCTCTTTAATAATGATATCAACATGAAATTACATAGTTTTGCTTAAACAAAAATATGTAATTTTTATCCATGAATATCACAAAATATAACACATGTTTAATATTTATTAGCTTATTTTATTTTATTTCGCAGACAGTTTTAACATAATTAATAACATATAGCTAAATCAATTAAAACTAGAAAACCAGCAAATGCAGGCTGTCCTTTCAAAAAAATTAAGACATTCAGGAGGGATAGCAAACCTCATCGCTGAATTTAAAATGTATTGATTTCTTTGAATACCTGCATTTTACAGAACACTCAAAAACTCAAAGAAAATCTTTTCTTCTCTTGAGTGGGAGCCAATTCTTTGTTGGGTACACCACGGAACAAAAATGAGATTTATTGTAAAAACCAAGATATTAAATGAATGGGTTAGCTGGAAGAGATTGTACGTGTGAAATAAACTCGCCTTCTGCAATCAATAGATTGTATTTAATTTGAATGCACTTCTTTATAAAATTGTTTGTAGTCAATGTGCAGTAGTAAAGAATAAATAAATAAAAGCATAACGAGAATTACAATGTAGTTTCGATTTGGTAAAAAATCAACATAGCGTGGTTTTCCTTTGATAAAATTATATTTACATACACACATATAGACATATGTCTAGTTAAGTATATTTTGATTAGGATTAATGATATATGAGTAAAAACATTAAACAGAATAAACATCAGAATACTTGTGTACGGAGCAGCAGCATCACTCAAAGCAATGTGAGGTTGAATCAATTGGTGTAACTAACAAGAGTTATACAAAGTTATTTCTTCCAATCAAGCAAATTGCTTATTGATCAGTAATGATTAAGGAAGATTCATGTGGGAAAAAAGTTTAATTTATTTGCGCTTCTTAAGAACATCATTCATTCATTCATTCACTCATACCATCATGATGGGTGGCAAACATCGTCGCTGAATTGAACATATCAAATATGTTAAATAAATACCTGTCTTTAGAGGATATTCAAAAAATTACAAAAATGAACCTATTTATTCCTAGCCGAGAACTCTGCAGAACAAATACATTTCAAATACTCCTGACAGTAGATGATTTGAATTTGGGATCTCCCAATTGCAAGCTCACAATTCTACCATTAACCCGTTGAAAACCTAAATATTCAAATTATATTTTCTGTTGATATGAAATATTAATAAAATGTACTCAGCTTAAAGCTAGGTATTATTATAGAATGATACATACACATGTATTTACCGTATGCAGGCATTGTCTTACAAGGGATGTGACAGGAATTATAATCAGCTAGAGACTTGTACATATTTCATATTACCAACATAATCAAATGTTTAAAGGCCCTTACGAGAATCATTTAATACATCATTGTAATTCACTACAATACACTAAGAGGCAATATCCAACCTATTATTTTCTCTTTTTTTTCATACATAACAAACATTTTTTTACTGAATATACTTCTAAAATTTGAGCATATCTCATGCTTTGAGTACGACAAATACATTTAAGAATTCCAAAAGAAAGAATTTGATTTGAAATCTGTCTACAATTTACATCACCTTCACAACATAATTAAAATATAACTTTATAATATATTAGTTTTGACCATCTGCTAGAATTTTAAAAGGTTTGAAATGATGGTACGTCTCCAATCTCAATACTTAGACGTAAATAATTTATCACATGTTCAGCAAGTAGGCTTGCAATCAATTTTTTTTTATATCTTACAGTACAGGGGGCCTAAAATGGCCACATTGAGCAATTCCTCTAAAATTCATATATTCCTCTACATGAAAAGTTACCGTTAAATTGTTTTACAATTCCTAATGATTCATATAAAGTGGCCTTTTTAGCCCCCCAGAAAGGATGGTTGTTATATTTATTTTTACAACCATTTTATTTACAAACTATAAAACTAACGCTACTTGTGTGTTGATGGAAATACATTCTGTGGAATTTCTGGTAAAGATTTTGTTTTTCGTAAAAACTGTTGTTTTTTTGTTGTAAAATATATTGATTGTATCTAACTTGAATGTTTACCTTGTATGTATGTAATTGTTTGTAAACAATGTACAGTAAAGAATGAATAAATAAACAAAAATAAAGATAAGTTCTCCCACTCTTTTTTATCAGTTTTCAAGTGTCCTGTAAGAGGCAGGAATTCCTGAAATATTACGATAACATTTTCAGTTCAGCTGTGGAATATGCCACCTTTCCTGAGTGTCTCAACTTTTATTGGCCCAGAGAGGACAACATGCATGTTTATAATGTGCAGTTGCCCATGCCGGCTGCCCCACTAGTGGGAAATGCCATAATGATGTGTATATAAAATATTTATTAATTGTCAAAAAGTAAGGTTAAAACTTGTTTACTAACAGGGAAAAAAGATGAAGAACTATACAATGTTATAAAAATAACAGTATTTTGCACACAAAACATAATTAAGTAATGAGTGTACAACTTACAATAAGATTAAAATTTCTATTGTGAAGGAAAGACAAAAATATGTGGTACAAAAATCCACAGGTGGCCTATGATTCATTGATGTCAATAAGATGGTACATAAATACTTCAGATGTACTCTCAACCCTAAATTACAAAATATTGAACTAATAAAATTTTACTACTAATCCATTACTATGGAGATAGTACCTAAGACTGGAATAAATTTGGAGGCACTTGAAATATTTTCTTGTCAATAAAATCACTCATCAAACTGAATTTCTGAAAACACTTGACTTGTGATATACACTGTTTATGAAGAGCAAGAGTTTCATAACTGATATCACTGTTTTATAATATTAATATGTATAAGTTATAATAAGCTTCAGCTCACCTGATTATTTCCAACTATGGAAGCCCATTGCAAAGGAAGCCCTACATACTTTCCTTCCCTCTTGTCAAATCCAGTATGCACACGATGTTCAAAATTACTTGGTGGCGAAATCAAAGGCTTCTTTTTCTTTTTAGAAAACATTGTTTAACACAAAACGACAATAATTACACAAACCACCATTTGATACACTTCACAGATCACCTCCTCTCATGTCGCCAACACTTCATCTGTGACAATGTCATAGGTTAGACTCACTTTACCTACTTAAAATACGATTAAATATACAATAAAATATCACAAAACTGATCTGGTCGATTGTAATGCAATGAAATGTAACATCCAGACTCTGTTACACAGGATTATGAATCATATTCGTTGGAAATATAATAAACAAATCTTTGATAATTTGTGGCCATGTTGACAGATATCTAATTTCACTTCGTAATTAACACTTTTTTATAATTTGTAGAATTCAACACATTATTTAAACTTTACAACTGTGCAAAACAATAAATATTATTTAATATTTGTCAATATTTGAATGAATTAACGAGGAAATAAACAGTTATTATAAAAAATAAAACAAGACGCGACACACCATTCAATTCAAGTTGAATGTTGCCAACGTTCTAAAACGATTTTTCTCCAACCGTTAAAATTAATTCTTTTCTAAATATGGCTAAAAATTGTAAACATATTTACGCGGTTTTTGAAATACGAATTTAACCTTAAATTTTATTTACATACATAACCATGAAACGTTTTAAATAAGAAACTATATGTGAGCTCACAATTAAAATTGCATTTATTGGACAAACGGATGAGTTTTTTTAAATAGTAAGTACATGAGGTGTTCGAAAAAATTAAGACATTTTACATCTTAAATTCAGCGATGAGGTTTGCCACCCATCCTGAATGTCTTGATTTTATATTGGCACGAAGAGGACAGTTTGCATGTTTCTTACATGCAGCTGATCTGCTGGCTACCCCACTTGTGGGATATGCCGTGATGGTATAGTAGTAGTAGTAGTACAGCATCCCAACACAACACACGATTACGGTGTAATATTAGGTGGAATGCCTAAAGAATACCTAATAATCAAAAAAACTGTCAGTGTCGATTTTGTTATTATTTTGTCGTCTGACTTTCTTTTTTTTCTCTTATAGCATAACATCCTACAAGGATGATTTGCGCAATCTGACTGTTTGCCCCCCAAGCAAAAGCAAATCCATAGACAAGACCACGTGACCTTTAATGGTCTATTATTTTGTTCAATTTCTCGAAGATGCAAATAAAAAATTTTGTCATATTTGATAAAATTTATACAGACATGGTAGCACTGCCAACACATCATATTATCTATGAGCACGCACTCTCGTGGGAAAATCATGCACCTGTAAAGGTATGCGGGACAAGTTCAAATAAAATAACATTATACAGTAATATGAGAGGGAGGTACGCGGTGTACGTATACATCGCAGGCATGCCATCAGCTATAAAGCCTAGCTAAACTCGTAACATTGCGATACAGAGTCGCAAAATATTTACGTTTCCACTGCTTAAATAATATTATTATATTTACAATCATGCCGATTGTGTATGGATACCTACAAGAAAAAAGTTTATAAATACCTAGACAGTAATTAAAATTGTTTTAGCTTTCTCTTGCTAAGTATTATTACTATTATTTAATATGTTCTGTGTGTATTATTGATCAAACGTGTTGCTATACATTTCCTGGGAAACTAGTTAATTAATTGCTTGCTATATTACTTGTTTTATTATATTGAAAATGTTAATTATTTGTATGTTTTATTAGAATGGAATGGGCAATGTTATGCACACACCCAATATAATTCTGAATAAGATTATTTTAAGGTCATATTACTACAGGTAGCTGAACTTATAAATTATTCATGTTTTATTAAAATCACAAAATGATTCACACAGTGTATCTGTACACTATTGACCTGCATAAAATTCAAAATAATAATACGTTTTGTTTCTTGTGACAAACCTAAGCAGGTAGGTTAAATATCTATAAGTATGTATTTTTAAGAGGAAAAAAGTGAATCCAAATTTAAAACAATTATTGGTAAATATTTATAATAAGTAAGTACATCATGATCAAATAGGATCTATGAATTTTGTTATTAATATTTATGTGATCTATATTCTATCTATTTCCTCACGCCGTATCCCAAGTGGGGGTAGACAGAGAGAACAGAATGCTATATAGATCTGTACTTACATACTTCTTTTATGATCCTACAATTTCTCACGCACGCACGTCGGTTTCTCTTACTCAAAACACAGCGATCCTTAAGAATTTGATCTACATGATCAAGCCATGTAGTTCTCGGACGCCCGCACTTCCTTACACCCTCCTTTCAGACATGTATAAATCCTCTTTGTCATTCTTTCCTCTTCCATTCGTTCCACATGACCAAACCATCTATATAGTAATTCACCTGGGAAATCCCCCGAAATTTTGCTGTGATGACTGTTAAATACAACCGTGGAGCCCCCAGTAAAGAATAAGTCTCCTCTCTGTAAGCTCTCAATTAGCATCTACAAATCTTCGCTGAATTCAGCGAAGAGGCATACAATGACTATCAGTGTTTATTACTTGCAGTTGGTTCACTGGCGACCCCACTTGTGGGACATGTCGTGATGGTATAGTAGTACATGACTGTTTGATCCCTTAATCATTGTAAAAATAAAAGATGCAGAGATTTTTTTTTCATTTAATTAAACCCGAAGGGTAGACCAATAAAAGATGCCTCGTGTAGGTTTGGTTGTGAAGTATTCTATAATTTGATATGAAGGATCTGGAACCAGTAACAATGGACCCTCGGCCCAACTACGACAAGGGAAAGATGTGTGTGTATGTATGCAAAATATAATAAAAAATATTAAATCTAATTAAAAAATATTTATTGCAATTTCTACAGAGGTTGGTATGAGGTATTTTTTTTATATTATGAAGAAGGTTTAGGATCAAACTGCTTCCAAATTTCTTCAAACGCAAGAACTTTCTTTCTTTGCATTTCAAAGTTCTCTCTCTGCGGTTTCCTCCACAAGCTGTGGTCCAAATCCAACACACCACCAACAATTTCCTGAATAAATAAAAAAATGTTATACAGTTTTTTTGTTTGAAAAACTTGAAATTTAAATTTAAGATTAAAAGATCAATGACAATATGCCAACTCAGCTAGAAATAAAAGGTTTAGTTTATTGTAGAGGTTCCCAAACTATTTTCGTTGACCGCCCACTCTGTGAGATGACTAAAACTGTAGTGTTTCCCTCAGGGCGTATCTTCTAGATCTAATAAGTCGCAGTGCATATTATACCCCAAACAATAAAATAAATAAAATAGCCGGCAGACTAGCTGCATGTAATAAATATGCAAGCTGTCCTCTCCTTGCCAACAAAAATTTAAGACATTCAGGATGGGTGCCTGCCTTTCTTTTAAATGACCTACTTGTAAATGATGTATCTATTTATATACCTATGTGTTATGTATAACAAAAATGTTTCTCACAATAACATGAAATGCATTTTTTTGTAATATAATTAATTTCTTGATTTAAATTATTCTCACCTGAGCAAAATTACTTGGGAAGAGGTTCTGATCTTCAATGACATGAGCAAAACCAGGATCCATACCAAAATCAACCCAAAAATAGGGTAACCTTTGAGGTACACCTCTCCGAACGTCTTTCCCTTTTAAATCAATCACCTTCTTATTGTTAGACCACTCTGTTTCACATTCCATGATGGCCTTCTTGAAATAGATCGGGGCAGAATCTCCTACGTCTCTCGGCAAAGGTACACAGTTGATGACTAGATGAGGATATTTGTGGAAGTGTACGGCGGTCTCAAAGAAAACCACATCTTCGTCACGAGAATTGAAGAGGTTGGTGAGAGCACGACGATATGTCTAAAAGAAAAAGAAATAAATATTACTTTCTAGGTCAGTATCAAACACGTGTCTCAAAAGACTTGGTTTAGAGTAGTCAGAGGTCTTAGAAGCAGCAGTAATGGACATTGGGGTGTAATGAACAACCATAATAAATAAAATTTTGAGGATTGGCTGCATATCTCATCAAAGCTAAATTAAAGATATGTATATTAAAGACCTTATAAATCAGAGGTGGCCAACACTTCGATCGTGATCACCGAGCTATTCTTAGTCGATCGTTGATTTACAGTCTTGACCTAGGTTTAACGAGTCTTGGGCTTCACCTACTAAATATATAGGTACGCAAAAAAAAGTCGATCTCAGGCATAATTCCGTAAAAAAAGTAGCTCCCGACAAAAGTTTGGCCACCCCTGTTACACATGATGTTGTACAATTGCCTTTTACAGCAGAATACTCAAAGAATTACAAAAAAATTAAGAGATCTATTCCGGGGACTTTGCAGGCAAATTGTATACATGCGAGTTCGTCGGTAGCCTGGAGGTAGAGTCTCGACCTTCAGAACAAGGGGTCCGTGGTTCGATCCCAGGTGCCGGCAAACTCCCCTTTCACGGCACAAGCTTTTAGCTTAGTGTGAAGGTGTATAAGGTTGTATTTGGGTTTATAACAAACCAAGATATATCTTTTTTTAAAAAAAAAGAAAAAAAAATATATATATATACATCTAGGTACATTACATTATTATTAAAAATACTAACCATTATTTCAGCCCAAACATCTTCATCCGCCATTGTAGAACAAGTAACATGTCCCACAGTTGCAATATAGCAATGTCCCTCTGTAAGAGACTTCCTAGCGGGCAAAGCAACGTATGCCTTGCTACCCAAACTCACAATCATATGTTTCAACATTTTATCAGAATCGATGCAATAATCACAGTTCTCCAATGATTTCTGGACAGTCTTGTGTTGAGATATTGCCTTTTTTTTGTTTTGTTCATCAATCTTTGCGTCTGATTTTGTTTTGGTTATCTTTTCAGCAAATATATCTTCCAAATCGTCGTTGGGATTTCTATGACGTGATATTGCATCGGCAAACTCTTTTTCGCTTTCGTGCGTGTTGCCAAACTTCTCCTTTTCAAACTGAAACAAAAATAAAAACAGTCAGTGTTTTAATTTATCGAATTTTTCAACAAGTTCAAGTTTATGATTAAGTTCAAGTTTGACTGGTTGATGATTAATTCAAAGGCAATATATATATATATATATATATATATATATATATATATATATATATGATTTTATTTTTAATTTTCGTATTTACCTGGACTTGGTACCTACGTTCGTTATGATAAATGATATCTTTCAACAGACATCTGCGATCACTTTAGATCTTAATACACATCCCTTAAAGGGTATCCCTTAAACTCTCTCTCTACCCTTTAAGGGATGTGTATTAAGATCTAAAGTGATCGCAGATGTCTGTTGAAAGATATCATATATATATATATATATATATATATATAACAAGACTGTGCACTTTCTTGATAAAAATTGACACTTGAGACAGTAATTGTTAGAGAGCTGTCTCTTTTTAACAGATGATTGTACTATTTAATATATACCAATGTATGTCAAATGATTTATTCGGTGCCGCTTAATGGAGCATCCATCATCAAATTTACTATAATTTTATTTTATTGTGTACTGGTAATATGTTAGAAAGGGACACCACTCTTAACAATTGTTATCTCACATAATACATTTTATTTTTTCATAGAAATATATATCTTACTACAATGGAGTAAAGCATATTTTTGTTTGAATTTGGTCTAAAAATGCAGTCTTATAATATATAACGTTTCTGGATTAATTATAGAAAACATTGAACAAATGCATGCCTATTTAAGGTATATACAAAAAACCAAACGGTGAATTGTTGCTTTACTTCAACTCTCTACATAGGAATTTCCACATATGATGGAATAAAGTAAATAATAACGCACTACTTTAAACACTTACCATTTGTGTAAGGGAATATTTATCATCGTCTTCAAAGAATCTTGTCCTCTCTCCTGTGACAGCGTGTGTTGTGATCTTCTTCTTCCCCCCTTTACTTCTCGGATCTCCTACTTGTTGTGACTTGGTCAAAGGTCTCACATTTCCTTTCTCATCCATGAGAGTTAACATGACTCCTTCATCCTTCTTCTTGCCGGCGTCAGGATTGGCTTTCTTGTATTCTCTCGCCGCATTAAGTTTTGCTGTCAGTTCGGCGATTAATTTTGTGTTGCCAATTATTTCCGCTTTTACTATCTTAGCACCAATGGCGTTCATTTGCTGATCGGTTAAATAGGGAGTTTTGTCTTCAGATGTCTGTAGAGTTTCTTGTTGACTACTTGAACCAGGACGAGAATCTGAATAGGATGATGAAGTTTGGCTGTCTTTGTAATCAGGAGAGGAATTATCCCTGCGTCTTGGACTTATGTCTTTTCTAGGACTGTCCTTCTTTCTAGGACTCTCTCTGCGATTAGGACTATATCTTCGTTTTGGACTATCATGTCTATTTCTACGCTCTGGACTATCGCGCTGTCTTCTATGCTCTGGACTATCATACCGACTTCTACGTTCCGAACTATCCTTTCTTTTCCGCCAACTTGATGATTTATATCCGCTATAACTTCCTCTATTACCATCATCATTGTTGTCTCCATAACTTGGTCTCTTAAAACCACCAGCTCTTCTATCATCATCTCCATGATCTGGTTTTTTGAATGCAGTTCTTCTATTAGAATCTCTTGAATATTCTGTTTTACTAGACTGCTGGTGGTAATTATATTCTTTTGTCGGTTCCTTTGATTTGTTTTCACTTGGTAAACCAGTTCCTCCATCTCTCCAATAAGGATTCAATTCTCTAACACTTTTAGCAGGATCGTAGTCATCTATATTCTTCTTTTTACTATCCCGTTTGGGTCTGATATCATCCCGAGTGAATGTTGCAAACATACTGGTCATAGTCATCCAATCATCACGTTTCAATGTGTCTGCTTTTTCTGGTTGTTTTTCTTCTGGTGACTTTGGTCTCGGTTCATCATTGGATTTTTTAGTTGGTGCCTCTACCCAAGCATCACTATCCTCAGAACTGCTGGATGACTAGAAAACAATAACTAAATAAAAATGATTGTATTCTATTTGAAACAACTTTGTGAAAGTTCATTGTAATGAATTTAAGATAAAAAAGACACCAGGGATGTTGCGAATATTCGCATCCGCAAATGCGGAGCTTCCGCATGTATTTGGACATCTGCATCCGCAATAATCGATGCGGATGTTATTGCGGATGTAAGACAATTTGCGACAAGAAAGAAATGGGGCGGGGCCGGCGAAAGGCGCGTGCCGTTTGCACTTGACATTAACCAATGGGAACGAAAATAATGGTGACAAGATCGGACGCGATTTTATTTTTGCCGGTTTTATTTTATTTTAGCAAATAACAAAGAAGAAAAAAAAATTCGCCAAAAAATCCATATTATTGTAGCAAAAATTTCGTCACATATTCGACAGTGGGGCGTACCAACTAAGATAGTTCCTACTTTTTTCTACAACATCTTAAACATCCGCATCCGCATTCGCATCCGCGGATGTGAGCCTTCAAAAATCCGCATCCGCATTCACATCCGCGGATGTGTAAAAATCGACATCCGCAACATCCCTGCTAGACACAGAGGTCTTTAGGGTAGACACCCAGAAACTAATAAAGACTCACTGATGATAAAAATAAACTTACTATCAATTTAACTAACAAAACAAATGAGAGTGTTAAAGCTACATAATATTATGTAATTATGGGAAATTAAATGATATTTAATTTACTTTTCATCTCTAGGTATGCAATACGGCGTTCTATATTAAATACATCCACCAAAAGTGTTGTTTCCCTACCCACACAGCTCCTGAAAACCTCAATCTCAAACCTTCATAGAAAGGCTAAAAGATTATTGTTTAAGTTGTTGCAAAGTTGTGATCAGAGGTAACTAAATCGGCACAAAGTCACTCTGAACAAAGGTTGATTCCCTCCTTGGTGTTCCCAAATGATTTAAAGGAAAAAATCTAATGCTTCTTGAATTAAATTCTGTAAAAAACAATTTACCTCTGAACTAGAGCGAGACCTCTTTTTAGATTTCTTTTTCTTTTTGGCTTTCTTTTCCTTCTTCTTTTTCTTGTGTTTTCTTTCACTATCTCCTTCATCTGCTTTCTTTGAAGACTTTCGAATAACATAATCATCCTAAAAACAGATTACGATCGTCAGAATTATAATTTATAACGAAAAAGAGCTGAATTTCTTAAATAATACACAATATTTACATCGTCAAGTAACCTCCTCTTAGCCGCTAAAAGCGCATCAGAAGAAAGCTGGGACATATTTTGGTATAACTAGTGAGAAAACAATCGTTAATTTAAGACAAAATTCATAATCTTTTTGTTAACTTTGCAAACAAAAAATATACTTAAATATACAAAACAAACGCCAATTCAACTATCCACTATAACTTATTAACTTGTACTTGACGTTTGAGAAATATCATAGAAATAATATATTCACTTGCGCTAAGCGCTATGGTCATGCTACTTTGTAAAAGATAAATTTATATATAATTTTTTTTAAAAGTACAATTATTCATCATAATAAAGAATATAAACTATAATTTATTATATTTTATACATATTTTTCAATAATCAATTTTAAATAATAGATTGATTATGAATAAAAAAGTACAAATTGAATTTCAACCATAGAGAACACCCTCATATCATAGAGTCATAGACATTTTCTGTAAAAGCAATCTTTATCTTTGTATAAAAGTGTCAAAACAAAAGTTAATTTCGAGGTTAGATTTGATGTTTCAAGCATTTTCCAGGTTTTACTACATTGCTATTTAGCTTTTATTGTGGAATTCTCATTGTAGAACAGGATAAAAATCAAATTAAGAGGTAATTACATCATTCATAAAAGTATATCGTTTTGTATATTCCGGTGTACTTGATGTATTATTTATTGTTTCAGGAATGGCTTTCTTTCCACATTTATCACATATTCCCAAAATTATCCCCGCTATTACCAAAACATCTTCCTTTCATACGACTTCTGTATGCAATGAAATTCGGCTGCTATCTCGTTTGAGAGTGGTGGATAATTCAGAACTTGGCAAAATGGCAATGGCTGAAGGAAAACCTCCTAAATGCATACATGTTTACAATCAAACAGGTTAGTTTAGGTTTGGATATTTAATTTGTTTAGATCCATGGATTTCTTACCTCAGATTATATTGATACATCTAATTTTACCCCTAATAATAAACTCATGCTGCCTTTCTGGCTAATAATAAAATAAAATGTAAAAACTGATGACAATTCTTGTCTTCATATTTGAGGTAATAATTCAAATATCTACATAATCTTAATTTTTTTATAGCTGTTGGTCGCATCGGTGACAGAGTATTATTAGCTATTAAAGGACAGAAGAAACGAGGAATACTTGTTGGATTAAAACAAATACAACCGTTTAAAGTTCCAAAATTTGACAGCAATAATGTCGTTCTTATTGATGATAATGGATCTCCTCTTGGCACAAGAATCCACGTCCCAATTCCTCACATTTTAAGAACGCTCATGAAAGAAAAGACACATTACAAAGGAGCCGATTACACAAAGATTTTATCAATAGCAACCAGATTCGTATAAGATATAATATTACACAATGTGCAAGCTTAATTTTATAGTTTTTGTTTATGAATAAAACCTAGATGATATTGAAATGTTTTTTTTCTTCTGTTTTTCGTTACTCTTCAAAGCAATAGATTCCTCTAATAGCTTTTTATGTTGATTCTACACAAATAAATAAATCCTCCATTTGTCCTTATCAGGTCAGAAAAACATTGCAGTTAAATAGTTCTTGCAGAAACTCCTGACTTTATCGCTACTCCTATAACTTTTGGCTTTTCTAAAATATAGTACATGTATTTCAAACTATTTATTTATGTATTGTTTTGTGGGTAATATGCAGACGTTAACTTATGTTGGTAAAATATTGATTTAATATTAGCAAAGTTCCTGCAGGAATTACATTATGGAGATGTCAAAGGTCTCAAGATAAATATTTCTAAATAAAATGAGGGGATGCGAGAAGAGTGTTGTGGGTAGAATGCGTGTAAATAAATTGATATGGTTTGGTTATGTGGAAAGAATGACAAAGAGGATATACTTGTCTGAAAGAAGGGGTGTGAGGAAGGGCATACGTCTGAGAACTACATGGCTTGATCACGTAGATCAAATTGTCAAAAATGGGCGTGTGTTGAGTAAGAGAAATCGACGTGCATGCATGAGAGGTTGCATGAATGGAGAGGAGGCGAAAGAAGTGTATGTAGAGACAGATCTACATGGTGTTCCGTTGGGACGCGGCGTGAGGAAATATTATAGTAAGAATATTTTTTTCTCATACAATTTTGATAGCTACACTAAAATTTAATTAACAAGATGAAAGAAAGTTTTGGACATGTGAAGCGACAGGATGAGGAAGAGGATATATTTATCTGAAAAAGGTAATGCGAGAAAGTGCAGATGTCCATGAACTACGTGGTTTGACCACAAATTCTCAATGACAGCTGTATGTTAAGTAAGAGGTATTAGTGTGCATATATGAGAAACTGGATGAATGTGGAGGAAGCAAAGAAGTAGGTAAGGATCTATCCTAATATGGATCTATCTATATATTAATATGGCGTTTCTTTCTCTCTGCCTACCCCACCTGATGAAAGAAAGTAGAAGACTTATGTCATGAATAACTAAAGTATGAATATAAGAGATAAAATCATAATAATAAAATTTGGTTTGGTAAAAACAGTTTGTCAGCATTAAATAAAGTGATATTAGTAAAGGGGACTACCAGATGAGAGGAAACAAAAACTGAACCGATAATTAAATCATAAAATGACTCATCATAATACAAATATTGGTGATGAACCACCAATATAAATATAAAGCAACATCAAATTGTCAAAGTCAGTCACCCCAAGCCATGTTTATATGATTTGATACTGGGCAAACTCATACACAATATCAAATATCTTGTGTGTGTCCTCAATCTACGTTTATGTGACAAATCCAATAGGGAACTTGCACATATTTTTTTTATTCTTTAGAATCATAAATAAAGTAATCAGTAACACATATCAGTAATTTTTTTTTCGATACGTTGCTTAATTTCTGTTTTATAGCATTTTGAAATTTCGATTTTTGAATTTCCGCGAAAACACCACATCCGAAAGCGCCATTTTGATGACGTCATACGTCCCTTCGATCTCTCTGTCTACAAATGCTTAGTACATTTCGTAGTATATATCTATTAGTTTGACGAGGTTATTTACTGTTGTGGTTTGGGTTTGAACGCTTTTTTTGCCAAAAACTTCAAGATGATTAAATTTTTACGTATAAACATACATCAGTTCCTATTTTTTAATTTAGTTATAATGACGGAAAACGATTTTCTCAAGGGGCGATCGGATATTTATCATGCATATAATAATATGCCCGCCGGTAGGCGCTATAGCTTTGTCTTATAATGTTATTACTAATTTGTAAATGCAAAACAACATTGTGTTATAATTACATAATTATATTCAATGGCAATTATTATCAATTTTCCATCATTCTTAGGTCTGATTAGTGATTACAGGTTCAAAATACGCCATTACTTTTCTGTACTGGGTGCATGGTCGGAGTGAAGATCCTGCTAAAAAATCTGTCCAATGTTATTGGAAAAAATCAAAGTTAGCTGAAGTTAGCACAGAAGTTAAATTTATAACTTGTGCTGAATTGAGTCATCGATCATCAACAAATATATCCACACCGAGTGAGTTTCTGACAGCCATTGTATCAAAACCAAAAGATTTTTATTGTAAATCAGATAGTATTTTAAGGATATCGTAACAAATGTCGACACCATAAGCATCCACTACTTAATAGATGTGTTCATTACCTAATAACGATATTTATACTGCGAATAATTTTGTTTGTTTTGTCATTGGACGATAGATATGGAAAGCTGCAAAGAAGTCGCTGAACTTACAGTACAGTATCCAGCTAACAATATCGGCATGCGTAGAAATAATTTATTCGGTGTTGTCGTGTAGCGACGTAGAGATGATAAAACTAATTAACTTGACGGGAGAATTTTGTACTATCTTTCGTTTCTATACTTGGTCATTTGAAATAATAATAATAATTTTGGCCGTTCCGAAATTCCCCATCAAATCACGGGACCAAATGTCCTTGCGACGCGACTCGTATGTTTCTGTCGCTGTGTTCTGATTGGACGATGCAAAGATCATACGATTTTGTCCTGGTAAAATAACGGTTGAGAAAGATGCGATTCGGCCACGAGGGCTTGCTATTCGCGCGTTCATTCGTCAGTTGCATTCTGAGAGTCGCGAAATAAACATTCTTCGCTGGCCTCGCCAGGGCTCTCAGCCCTTTTGGGCTGAGTACTTCAAATGGACTCTCATAAATAATATTCCTTAGTGTACTTCATATAATTAATATAATCATAATAGTATTTGTTCCATAGTTCATTCAGTTGTTTTGTAAAAAAGTGAACATGTCGTGAAATGTATACTCACCAACCAATGTCAGTACGTGATGATAGCATAAAACCGTTACAATGACGCTATAAACGCATCGCCATTTTGAGAGCAGTTCGTTTTCCAATCTGAAGCAGAAAGCATCTCCCGAGGACCGCGTGTTTTTATTTCTTTACGCGCCTCTGGTGTAACAAAGTTAAAGTCTAGAAAGTTTTGTTTAAAGTCCCTGTAATGGATTTAAACTCTCCGAAACCATAAATGAAATTCTGAATAGTATTTTGGTGAATCGCCGTTAACATATCTCTTAAAGTCTCATTCAGTTATTAATAATCAAGCCGGTGTTATATGCAATAAGAGTTCGTGGACCAGTGTTATTCTAATGTAAAATTATCTAGTTTACAACGCTTTAAACCCGACTGAAAGGCATAACCGTTGTCGTAAGAACCTTACGAACTGTAAAGACGTCCTGAGCATTTGTCATCTCGCCTCCATTCTGTGCGTGAACTATTAGTAGAAACCTTCTACTGGAAGACCCCAGATCTTCGGAGCCTTCGCCACCGTCGCTTAAAGGTTTCGTCCCTAGGCTTTGTGGTGGAAAGACTCCGAAATTCACCTCAAGGAGTGGATATTTCTCAGCCGATTCCAAAAACCAGTAAGATCTTTCCTTTACTCAACAGTGTTCCCCGCCTCGAAAATAGATTCAAATTACAATTCTTACTATTTTGATATTCATAATACTGTAATACTTGTAAGTCATTGAGTATGCTTGTTGTGTGAAAGAGTATCATTTGGATAATATTACTTACCATATATATTGATAATCTCTCATTGTTCGTTCTGCTTATGTGATCTGAATAAATCCAACATATTATATACCTAACAATTTGTTTTTCCTTCCGCCCTAGTGTGAACTTACCCCTGGATAAACTTGCCAAAGGCTCAATTGTGAGCAATAAGATTTAAAGTAAATTAGTAACAGCCGAGTAAGTATTTTGTAACTTCCTTTTTATTTTTATATATTCCAATCACGCTGCTATGTAACCTAGCCTCGGGGTGGCCGTTTTCTCCTCCCGGGTGTCGGGGAATGTAGGGGCGTGATAGTGTCGTATAAGTTATATTTGTACACCCTGGACTACGCAATATTTGTACGATCTTTTTGGAAACATTTTGTATCAATCCAAGATACATTTACCTACTTCGAAAATGTTAAAAACCGGACTCAAATACCAAGCGATTGTTAATCCCATACAGTACGATAAACAACAAAACATCACTCAGGACATGTGACGTCACAAATGCAATAATCAGCAATATGGCGTTCAAACAGCGGGCGAAAAAGTGTGATTTTATTTATTAAAATAATAAATGAAAAATAATTATTTTTGAGTTTTAATCAAAATATAATCGATACATAACCTTTTTTCTACCTAATTAATGCATTTCACAAAATATTCCTCTCGAGTGCAAGTTCCCTATTGTAAAGTGTAGTCCAAAAACTAACTAGATTTTGATTAATTTCTTTACTTACCATTGGTTAAACAAAAATATTTTGGATTTACCTATTTTTGATTCCAAATTTCACATTTATTGTGGAATAGGCAAAAAGAAGTGAATAACAAGATGTTAGGCATTCGATTCTGATGTATATAATTTTTCGAGGGTGTATCCGGGGTAAGGGAGAGTGCGCAGTATCTCCCCTCGTAGTTGAAAAATAGCGTTAAAGTAGGCAAAAATAGTACCAAAGTACCATTGAAAAAAGTGTCGAAATAAGCATCTAGGTAGGAACCCTCTAAATAAAATCCTATGTGCACTTTCGAGGAAGTTTTCACTCTGCCCTTCCTAATGAAGAACTACTTTCTACTACTATACCATCACAGAATTTATCACAAGAGAGGTAGCCATCAGACCATCTGCGTGAAATAAATATGTAAGCCGTCCTCTCCGTATCAACAATAAGTTTCGATAGGTGCCAAACCTCGTCGTTGAATTTAAGATGTACCTAAAATGTCTTTATTTATCGAATATTTGCCTTTTACAGGACACTTGAAAACTTAAAGAAAAGAGTGGGAGATCAATTCTTTGCCGTATTCTCCATGGAAAGAAGAATGTCGAAGGGGGGAAAAAATATGAAGAACAATTTGATGACTAATGTATTTAAAAAATGCAATATGAATAATACCTATCATTTCAGAATTTCCTAATTCATCACGCAAATAGTACGGTAATTTACAACTTCTGTATTTACTGTGGCAATCTATACTGCAGTTTATAAATAGGTATGGACCAGGATTTCCCAACCTTTTTGTCGCGTGGGCACAATTAAGAGTAGGTATAGAATACAATGGCAGAAGTCTAATAAAATATAATGAAAAGTGTGAAAAAAGTGGATCTTTTTTGGGTCTCAGTTTTTGGTGATTTAAGTTGCACTCAAAATTTCATCTCCCCCTTCCCCGTGTTAGAATTTCAATTGAGATACCTATAGGAATTTGGAATATTCATGATTTGCCGGTTATGTTTAAGAACATTTTCTCAGTATCCCAAATTTGGTGTTAGAAGACTTAGAAGTCGATTTCATTTTTTCAAAAGATGAGCTTTTCGGTAGCCTGGACGTAGAGTCATAGTCTCAGCTAGTGATGTAACGAATGTATGATTTTGGATATTCGCGAATGCGAATATTTGTTGCCGACATTCGCGAACGCGAATGCAAATAGCGAATATTGACGTGCTTAGATTTCGACAATAATAATAAGCTTTATTGTACAAAATATTTAAACAAAAAGAATGAGATTACAACATGGTATAAACAAATATTTTGCACAATGGGCGAGTTTATCGCATATTGCTCAATCATTAAAATTTCTACCCCCCCGTCGCCGAATTTTCAAAATGGTATAGGAATTTTAAATATTTCAAAACTCCTCGGTTTTCTTAAAGAACATTTTCTTGCAGTACCTTTTTCTGCAATGTACCGGGTAGTATCCGGTTCTTTCCCGAACATCCTATAAGTACTTTATTACCGAAATAATATTCGCAAAACATTCGCATATATTTTTGCGAATACGAATGCGAATGCGAATATTTTGAAATATGCGAATATTCGCGAATGCGAATACGAATATTCGTTACATCACTAGTCTCAGCACAAGAGGTGCTCAGTTCGATCCCAGGTGCTGTATCACTCCGCTTTTATGACACAAGCTTTCAGCTTACTGTGAAAGGCGTATAAGGTTGTATTTGGGCTTTTAACAAAAACCCAGATACAAATTTTAAACTAAAAACTTCACGATTGACTGAATTCCATTTTTTTTTAGGCGCACACAAATTGGTCCGCGGGCACAGGAATGGATTGGAAAACCCTGGTAGGTATAGACAACAGAATAATTATGACTAGGTACAGAAAACAGCTGATAATATAAATCGGTTAGACGAGCGTGTTTTACTTTTAATCGTAATAACAATCATACAATATAATATAATATTAATTCCCCTCTGGTCTGGCGATTCTCGCAAACGCACCGGGAATTCCCGCAAGTCTGTCGGTAAAGGCAAAACCAATTAAATATCTCATAATACATCGTGGTGTGCATGTGTGTTGCATACTGCTATTGTAGATAATCCGACTGTCCAACTCCATAACTCAACAAATCGAAAATCGAAAATTTTGATCTTTTTGGTAATACACACTATCAACGTCACTCTTTCAATTCCACAAACAAATAACTATAAAAAATGCAGCCACTTGCAGTCGTGGGGGATTTTAATAAAAATGATCGAATTCAGTAAATTTGAGGTCGGAAAACACAAATATGTCAGTAAATTTTTTTTAAATATCTAAATTATGAAGAATTTCCAAAAATAAAACCCAAAATTTTTGACGTTTGTCAAAACACTCTAAACAGCTGATGACGTCACGGAGTCCCGTGAATCATAGTAACTTTCGCAACCACAGATTATAATCTCATACAAACATGGGACTCCGTGACGTCACAGCGCCGCCATATCGTTTTTGATCATTCCGAGAAATTTTTAAAAGCTAATAACTAAGAAAATAGTGCAAGAAAAAATAAAATAAATTGGGGTTGAGTTTCTTTTATACTAATTTACAATTTTATGTAATAAAAAAAAATTCTGCAAGTGGCAGTACATAGATACTTATTATTTATTGATTTGGCGGTAACGTTGTGGTACTTTCTAAACATTATTTCGAATGTTTGGAGTCAAAAAACTTTACTAATACCTTTTAAAAAAAATATACTAATCAAGGTTTCAACAGGATTTGTAATTATATAAAATATTTATTTATGGAAAACATAAATAATTTACCTAGCTATTCTCAATTCCAAAAATAAATACTTCGAATTGTTTTACTGTTGAACGGAACAAAGACAACATAATGTCTTTAACAGTAGTGCGATTATTATTTAGTACTTATATTTCACTTCCTGTCGTGTTTTCAAGCATAATTTATTTAAACATTTCTTTTTTTTTTTTGATTTCTCGAATATAATAAATTTCTACTTGTTGAGTTATGGATCTGGACAGTCGAATAACATGCACTTGTTATCAACGAAAAAATGCCCAGTAGGTACCTTTGTGCACGCGAAAATAATAACAGTATTCATTTGTTTTATTGTAACTAATTAGGTACCTAATTACCTACATATTAAGGTAGGAACCTACTTGTAAATTATACTTTTTGTATGTAACATGACAGTAAGGACGTGTGAAATTTTTGTTGTAAACCATTGTCCTATATAGTGATGTAAGAAGAGAAAATTTCTCCTCTGATGGAAGAGAAATTTCTCTCCATAATTTTTCTTAGTGGTATTATGACCTTTCGCCCAGTATACACTTCGCAGCCAACCTGATTGATTCAAAAATTAGTGGGGCTGATTAAGGCCTAAATCAGAGGTTATTAACACTTTTTTCCATGTACGTAGGTACCTGCATTTTTTTTTAACTTAAATATGGGCATGTGGGGTGTCAAATATCAAGATTTTTCATCAGTTTTAGCAGTTTTTTCTATGTAAGTATCTAACATTTAATTGTAGCCATATTGGTGATAAATTGTCTCAACATTTGTACATTTTTATTGATTGATTGAATAAAGTATTTATTATTTTTATACTGTTAAATACAAAATTAAAAAAAATTCTCGGTAAATTCTCTACTTCGAGAAATTTCTCGGTAAATTTCTTGAGAATTCCACAACACTAGTCCTATATGGTAACTAGAAGGTAATATTTTGCTCAGAAAACATGTTCGAAGATTAATAATAATAATAAACTTTATTGCACAATACATTATTACAAAGTTATAAAATAATGTGATACAAATACATTATATTGTGCAATGGGCGAGTTTATCGCAGAAGCTTAATTAGTTAAGATTAATCAAAATATTATTATTATTCCGTTTAAATTCATAACATTAAGATATGCCAATGACTTCTTTTTAACTAATACATAAGAAATTTTTAAAATTTGAGAAGAATGGTTGGTAAAACGCTGGGTGATAGAGTGAAGAATGAGGATATTAGAAGAATGAGCGGATGCAAGAAGAGTGTTGTGGACAGAATGCGCGTGAATAAACTACGGTGGTTTGGGCACGTTGAACGAATGAACGAGGTAAGAGTGACAAAGAGGATATACTTGTCTGAAAGAAAGGGTGTTAGGAAACGCGGGCGTCCGAGAACCACGTGGCTTGATCACGTGGATCAAATTCTCAAAGATGGCCGCGTGTTGAGTAAGAGGAACCGACGTGCGTGTATATGAGAAACTGTATGAATGTGGAGGAAGTGTGTAAAGATAGATCTGTTCGGCGTTTCGTTCTCTCTGCCTACCCCACTTGGGACACGGCGTGAGGGTATAGTATAGTATATACCTATAGTTATTCCCCAATTGACTTTATTTATTATTGCGAACCGGCTTTCAAGAGCTTCCGCTCTTATCGTCATACAAAAGTAAAGCCGGCTCGCAACAATAAAAATAAAGTCAATAGTGGAATAACTATATATCGTGTTTCATTTTAAAAATTATTAACATGAACTTCCACCAAGAACCATCAGTCGATAAACTAAACTCTATAAGTAATGCACATTCTATATATCTAAGAAAACCATAAGACCCCTACAATAAAAAAAAAACGATGCCTTACTACATCAATCTCGCGCTACCAAAATTCCCTTTCCATTAATTTCTAATCCGATCCTACCTACATACAGGCTGATGCACGACGTTCTTTTAGTAAAAGTTGTCGATCTATCCCACCTTCACGATAAAAGTTAAATTCATTTATACCATCAAGGCATTTCCCACAAGTGGTTTAGCCAGCGGATTAACCGAATGTAAAAAAACATGTTTGTCGTCCTCTCCGTGCCAATAAAATCCACGGAACAAGCAGAGTTTGGGGACGTATCTGAATTTTAGTTTTTATTTTGTACCACCCATAAAATTTTAGACGGTTTTCAACACAGCTGGCTTACATATAGGATGACTAGAGAGAGTATAAATTGATTTATTTATATATTTATTCTTTACTGTACATTGATTACAAACAATATTACATAAAAGGTAAACATTCAAGTTAGATACAATCAATATACAGAGGGCGAGTTTATCGCAAAGGCGCGATCTCTTCCTACTAACCCAAAATTTAATTAAATTTACCAAAACCTTACTAACCCAATATTACATTTACCTGCATGAATAAAGACGTGGAAGACTTAGAATTATTATGTGTTTTTTCCTCGTATATTAAATTCTAAATAACGTCCGTGTATTTTGTAAGAGAAATCAGTGTGTGGGTGCTAGAAAAATTGTGTGAATATGGAGGAAGCGAAAAAACCGTGTAAGAATAGAACAATTTGGCAATCTGTCTTCTGTGCCTAACCCGCAAATAAATGCAGTATTTTTCAAACACTCACACATTGATATAATATAGAAATACCTTCAACACTTCGTAGAGTTGAAATTGCATATCATTATAATTATAAAATGGCTTAGGTAGATTCATATTATCATTTTAAACTGCATAACTAATTGTGTACTTATCGTACAAAAGAAAAAACGCGGTCATTCACCTGTGCAATGCAAATTATACACAACGGTATTAATATACAATTAAAAAACTACAAGTAGTGTATAAATAATATGTCTATGGATTTTTTTAATGCCTATACATTCTACAAGTGAGAATTCACGCATAGGAAGGTACTATGCAATGCATACCTCGAGGTAATCCCTATAAAATAATTATTATGACAATGAATCAACTGTGACATTGGCAATGCAAATGACTAAAGTATGTTGACACTAACTTAGGCTATATTTTTATTGAATAAATATTGATTTATGCAATGATTACAATAGCTATCAATGGGTAATTAGATAAACCTATAATTGAACGAACGAACGAACGGCTGAACGAAGCCTTAGGGAAAATGGAAAGTATACTGTTGTCAAAGTACAACATGAAAATAAATAAAGATAAAACAAAATGTATGGTCGTTGGAAGGGAGGAAGCGACTGCGAACATTGCCATAAATGGAGTGAGCATCAAACAAGTAAGAGAATTCGTGTACTTGGGCAGCAGAATAAACCAGGACGGACGCTCCAAATCAGAAATTGTGAGCAGAATAAACCAGGCACGAATTGCCTTTAACAAAAAATCCAAAATATTAGAATCCCCTAATATTGATCTAAGCGTGAGGAAGAATCTCACTAAAGCCTTTGTGTGGAGCATTTTGTTATATGGGTGCGAGACGTGGACCATCAGCAAGAGGGAAAGCGGACGGTTAGCGGCATTTGAAATGTGGTGCTATAGACGCATGCTGAAGATTCATTGGTCGGAACACGTCGAAAACGAAGAAGTGTTAACCAGGGTTGGCGAAAAAAGGCAACTCCTCAAAAGAATCTGCCAACAACGAGCTAATTGGATTGGCCCCAACATCAGGCACCCAGGACTGCTCATCGCAATCGCAGAGGGCAGGACCGAAGGCACAAATGGCAGAGGTCGACCGAGAGACGCCTATATGGACCAACTGAAGAGGGACATGAGCTGTGGCTCATATATGGAGTTGAAGAGACTAGCTGAGAATAGGGAGGAGCGGAGAAATAAGTCAAAACTCGTTGCAGACCAATCCAATGGATTGTAACTCATTATATATAATTATACATTGTATAAGATTTAAGACGGGTCGGTCGTGTCCGGTGTGCGGTAACGGAAACATTTAGTTTTTCGGTGGTTCTTAAATAAGTTAACACACAAATTACATTTTATACAATTCAAGTTAATATTCTAAAACTTTCGGCATAGTATTTATAAGTGATTAGTGTGTGAAATCATTGTTTTATTATAAAATTCATAAAATTCATTACATTCATACAAAAATCTAAGTGAGTACTTACTCCGTGCATTCCGATACACGCCAAGCTTGGAGTTTATAAGTCACACGTGTGCATAGTTTGTTATTATTGTGATTGGGACAATCCAGGATCGCACTGTAACAGCTAATATACGCAATTAATAATAGAACCTAATTTACATCAAACTTGTAAACTTAAAATGGATCTAAACCTCATGGATTTGGTAACAAAGGTAAAAAACTTGATAAATGATGTCCAAGGAACATTACTGGATAACACTAACAAATTCAACAAAGACCAAATCGGGAAGATCCTGCCTAAAACGACCGAACTATTGGGTACAATATCTCAGATAGCGGTGTTATCCGGTAATAATGAAGGAGAACTCCTTGCATATAGGAAAGTTGTTAATGAAAAATTGGACAACATTCCCCAACCACAACATATTCCAGATGTCTCTGAGACAATCTCAGAAATAGTTGGAAGAGAGGAAAGGAGAAAAAACATCATCATATACAACGTACCTGAAGGCGAAGATAACCAACCAACAAATCTAGAGGCTGATTACGATAAAGTATTAAACATAATTAAAAAAGTCAATGGTGGAAATGAAACGAAAATCAAACGGACTTACAGATTGGGTACAAAAAAGGTTGATAAAATTAGACCAATGAAAGTTGAATTTGAGGATCATTCTGCCGCTAGAGATTTTCTTTTAAATAAGCGAAAGCTACCTGTTGAAATTAAGGCTGCTGAAGATCGAACCTTTTTACAGAGGAAGAAATTCAAGGAGCTGCTCAATATACTAGAGGATAGAAAAAAGAAGGGCGAACTAAACCTGACCATCAAGTATATAAACTCAGAACCGAAAATCGTAAAACAACATCAAAAAAACTAAAAACATCAACACTTTCCATGTATTACCAAAATGTGCGTGGCCTCAAAACAAAACTCAATGAGTTACGAGGTATTGCACCGGTAATAACATCAGAAGTGTTGATATTAACAGAGACATGGCTAAGTAGTGATATTAAAACAGCTGAAACAGGACTCAATGATAAGTATAATATATATAGAATGGATAGGTGCGCGTCCACTAGCACTAAATCAAGGGGAGGTGGAGTACTGATTGCAGTAAATAAAACACTGACATCCCACAGAATCAAAACAACTCATCTAGACGTTGAACATCTATTCATAATGATAAATACCAGACCAAGAAAATCTATAATAGGCTGTGTGTACATTCCTCCAAACTCCAGAAGTGATCTTTATACAAAGCATACCAGAGAAGTGGAACAACTGAGGATTTTATATCCTAAAGCTAGAATTCTCCTATGTGGAGATTACAATCTTCCAACAAATTTCATTTATAATAACACTGAGGAAGAACAAATGCTTAGAAATGTAGAGCTAGGCACTGATCCAAGGACAATAGAGGTTCAAGAAATGGCATCTTTTTTGAACATGTCGCAAATGAACAAAGTAGAGAATAAAAATGGTCGAATTCTTGACCTTGCTTTTGATACTGACAACGCTGCTCATATAAGTTATTCCTGTGATATCCTGATGCCATTAGATGAACACCACCCACCACTCGATATTATTATAAATAATAAAATCGACAATAGCTTAACCAGCCAAGTTACTTTCAGAGATTTTTCCAAATGTGATTATGAAAAGATTGCGAACGAAATAATAAATGTAGATTGGACTATACTTCATAGTATCACAGATGTAAACGATCAAGTTTCTTATTTTTACACAGAAATATACCGCATAATAGAGTTTCATGTGAAAGAGATTCATATAAAGCAAAATTATTTTCCTAAATGGGTTAATGTCGAATTAAGGAAACTAATTTCACAAAAAAAGGAAGCACATAAAATATACAAATTAACTCGGAATCCGAAAGATTATTCTAAATTCTCAATCTTACGTCAACAGTGCAAAAGCGTGGCAAAGTCTTGTCTAAATAATTATACCGATCAAGTAGAAAAATCCATCAATAAAGACTCTAAGGCGTTTTGGAATTTTTACAGATCTATTAATAATGATGGCAATGGCTACCCAGGAACAATGCACCACGAGAATAAATTCGGACAAAGTGTTAATGAAATAGTTGAATTATTTGCTTGCTGTTTTAAAAAAGTGTATAATGTAAGTAGCAATAGTAAAAGTGTTTCCGAAGATACTAATGATTACATGAAGGTCCAAGAATCTTCTCAAATATGTATTTCAGATTGTTACATTGCACCTAACAAAATAGAGAAAAAAATAAAATCCCTAGATCCAAACAAAGGAGCCGGTCCTGATAAAATTCCAACCAAATTTCTCAAAAACTGCTCAAATGCATTAATTTATCCTCTCACAATTATTTTCAATGCATCTTTATCCTCAGGTATTTTTCCTGAAGTGTGGAAGGAGGGATACCTTACTCCTATATTTAAATCAGGTGATAAAAATAACATATCCAACTACAGACCGATATGTATCCAATCTGCGCTACCAAAAATGTTTGAGTCCCTTGTGTTGGATAACATTATCGGTAAAATCAGACCAACCATTTCTCCGGAGCAGCATGGATT
The DNA here is from genome assembly GCA_947579605.1 of Athripsodes cinereus. Taxonomy (NCBI): domain Eukaryota; kingdom Metazoa; phylum Arthropoda; class Insecta; order Trichoptera; family Leptoceridae; genus Athripsodes; species Athripsodes cinereus. The sequence continues at coordinate 23,919,685 of OX388320.1, forward strand.
TTTATCTGGTCGATCAACTGAAACTAATTTAGCAGTATACACAAACGACATTGCCGAATGTCTTGCTGAAAAAAGTCAAATTGATGCAATCTATACAGATTTCAGCAAGGCATTTGACAAAGTCTCACATAAAGTGCTGTTAGATAAGTTAAAACTGATAGGAGTAGAAGGAAAGATGTTAACGTGGATAGAGTCATATCTTATAAATAGAAGATTGAGAGTGAAAATTGAATCATCAGTTTCCGAAGCATTTTTGGCTTCAAGTGGAGTACCGCAAGGTTCACACTTGGGTCCCTTACTGTTTACCATATTTATAAATGATATAGCAACAACATTCATGGATGTTAAGGTATTGTTATTTGCTGATGACCTCAAACTTTACAGGGTTATAAAGAATGTAACAGATTGTGATGTACTGCAAAATAATGTCAACCTGCTGCAATCGTGGTGTGAGGTAAATGAACTACATTTAAATATTGAAAAATGTAAAGTCATTAGATATTTTAGGACTAAAAATCCAATAAAACATCAATATTCTCTAAACGGAAAAAATCTTGAATCTGTGAGTCAGATCCGAGATCTCGGAGTAATATTTGATGAAAAATTGAGTTTCATTCCCCACATTACCATGATTGCAGATAAGGCCTTGAAGATGTTGGGGTTCATAAGCAGAATATGCAAAGATTTTAAATCTATCAACTGTCTGGTAACCTTGTATTGTGCATTGGTCCGAAGCCAACTGGAATATGTAACGCCGATATGGTCTCCACATTACGCAGTACATGTGAAAACCATAGAACGTGTTCAACACAAATTCTTGAGGCTGATTAATTACAAACTAGGTATACCGATAGAAGATATTAATTATAATTATTTATTACCATTGTTGAACATGTTAACGCTCGCTGATAGAAGAAACATCAATGACATATTGTTGCTACATAAAATAATAAATAATTTAATAGACAGTACGGCCCTGGTTGAAAATATAAAATATCATGTTCAAAGTAGACCCTTAAGACAATCCACACTATTCTCTATTCCTAGAACTAAAACCAACCACTTCCAACATAGCATCATCCCCCGTCTCCATAGTACAGCGAATACATATGGTCACATTGTAGATATTTTTTATGACACTCAAACTGCTGTCAAACGGTCAATTACAACCCATCTTTTGTCTCTCTATAATGATACAATATAACGTAACTACATAATAATATACATAATCCATGTACTATATATACACTTGTGTGTATTGGCTGAGAATTGCGTGAATGCTATCTGAAATATGCTTGCATATATGCACTATTGTTTTATGTTGAGTTGTCCACTTTTATCCTAAAATATTTCTACTTTTATGTATGTTATTATATGTAGTAAAGGTAATGTTATTAATTTTACGTACCTATATCTGACCTATATCTATTTTTTTGAAATGTATACCATGTTAAGAATATGTTGAAATGTTTACCAATATTATATAATTACTTACTGGTTTTTTATATTTACCATTATTGTCAGAGAAATATATATTATTTGTCTATGATTATTGTATTTTTCTCATTCATTGTATATTTATAAGGATTCCCAATATATAGGTATACTTAAATATACATATATATTAACATCTTCCAAAATTTTAAATGTATCTAGATTGTTGTTTATGTTTGAATATGTGTATGAACTTTTATGTATATTTTAAAGTTTTATTACTGATTGGATTAATGTTTTATTATTGTTGAAATTTGTATCTTTGTTCATAATATTATGCAAGTGTAAGGGCTAACGCCGTAAATGAAATAAATAAATAAATAAATAAATTATAGGTAGGTATTATTACCTAATAGATGCTATGTGTACGATAAAATATTTTGCAAAAATAACTTATCGCAAAATATAATTATAGGTAATAATAAACGGAGAGTAGGTATTTAGATCGCCATCTTTGTGTCATAGCACCTCGAGGACGCTGTACATAATATCACCTAGGCACTATATAGGCACTATAAAGTAGGAAAATAGGCAAAATTAGTAGTGAAACATTGGAATAGTATGGAAAATTGGCATCGAAATGGAATGCTGCCCTCCCCTTAAAAGTTAGTCGAGTAAATATATGGTATTAAACAAAATCGTAGAAGATCATGGGATTAATTCAAATTCCTATATCTACCAATTTGCTAAGCTGCCCCTCCTCCCTACTAGAGAAAATGTCAGGTTTACCCATGCCCACTTGATCTATAGTTTTCTCAATCACAGTTTTAGTAAAACACGCAAAGAATGTTACAAAAAATAATACAGCACAAAATATTATGTCATAGGTATGTATATGTACATATGTGCTAAAGATCAAAGACAATATAATACATAATTTTTTATAATTATTATTATTATAGTACCAGAGTACCTACGTATAGAGCTTCCGTACTCTAAAGACACGATGACGTATGTTCGATTTGCCTACGTCTTGTGAATAACCAAAGCTGGTACAACAGTGAATTGTACCCATATTATACATTATAATATTATTATATGAATCAATGAAACACAGAATATACAACATGACGCATACGTAAGCTGTAGCGTAATTTGCGGTACAAATACTTGGTTTTAGTAGGTAACTATTCAACTTTATACAACGTAGTCGAATATGTGTACATAAGTCAAAAGCCCATTTTCTTGATTTCTTTTATTGCTTTTTCTGTCCACTAATTAACATATTAGCCTCCCCTATATTTCTCCAGTCAGAGTGTTCTGCAACTAACAATTCTAATAAAGCCATTAGACCATTGCGTAAAAGATATTCCTCTACTTCTTATGTTTTAATGAATTTTTCACTCCTCTTTCTGTTATGGCTATGACGACACATCAACTGTATTACTCTTTTGACGTCAGAAATTCCCAATCTCCTACGTATCTCTGGGTTTCTTATCCAACAGGATAGATCTGTTGCATTCAGTTCTTTCATCTATTCATTGTGTTGTGATATGTGTGTCTATATTCTACCTTTATAATAATAATATATCATTATTTTGGTATGTGCTTCGTTGAACCCCGGTGACACAAACAAAAATAGGTTTCGAGTCTACCCTACGAATGCTTGTAAAGCAAACTGATAAGCAATCGATCGATATATTATTATAAATCAATTCAAGTATATAACCAATCTTTTGATTGTATTTAGTCCAATAAAATGTGTAAATTAACTTCAAATAAGACATTCTTGTTGGCAGATTAGTTTCCGAATTAAAAACAGCATTTATTTAAAAGGTAAGTTAAGTAATATAGAATAATATTTTAAATAGGATCTTTTTAAAAAACAATAATATAATAAAAATGTAATTTAAAGTAGATTATAGGTGTTTGCTGTTTGGAAGAGAATAATGGCCATGATCATTTAGTAGAATAAGATCTACCTATTTCTTTTGAGCTCAGGGGAAATCCCCTAGTGAAAGGCATAAATATTACGAACATAATTATATGGGCACACATACTGTTCGAGTAAGTATAACAATATGTAATGTACGAATTTGTAGTTTGTATTCTCAAGAACAATATGCTCGAGGTCAAAATAAATGTTAAAAATTACGATATTACTTGTGAACATTTACAACACATTTTTTAAGTACATAATAACTTATGTCTTAGCACTTCTCTGAATCCTTTCAGGAGTACAGTGGAGAAACCATTAGCCTCCTCTATTCAAAGCATCTACGCATTAATTGAGTCACCTCTTTCAACGGCATTCCTAGCGCTCTGATTTCATTGTCATAGGAACGGTGTACTGTGAAAGAGGCACGTCTGGGCCGTCGGAATCCTTGTAAACGGAAGGACAGTGCATTTCAAAAAATAGGACCCAACCGGGACCATCTATTCTCTTGTATTACAGAGACCATAGATCTTTGGCATGCATAATATTATTACAATTTGTGAAATGTTCATACCACCTAACATTCAAAATTCTTCTATGACACTTATTTACGAAAATTAGTATCTTCCGCTCTTATGCCTTCATAAGATGTCAAGACTCAGAGCCATGTAGAAGGATCAGGATAATACAGGCATTGAACAGGCAGCTTCTCGTTCTAATAAATAACACCTTTGAAATAAGAAAATTTGACGCACAAGGTTATATTGACAATCAAGATAAATAATTGTAGGTACATAAAATGATGAAGAACCTCATGACTAGACATAGAATCTTAAAATCTACCCATTGATAATAAATTAGGGAAGTTGTCTGCCTTCTATGTGACTCTCAATACTTATGTAAATATTGGAAGCTCCTTGATTTTCTACTACAGAACTTGAGGGGAAGTCCCTAATGAATCTCTTTGAAATATTATTTTGTTTGTGATGAATTGATTGCTATAAAATATGTAGATTATTGAGATACAACTTATAATGACTGTTGCACAATAAAATAAATTAGTGGGTACATATTTGGGAAGCCCACACGCCGGAAGCTAAATTTAGACATTGCGAGGGACTGGCGTAATCTTGTCTGTTCTTGAATTATTAACATTTATGAAAAAAAAAGCTTTGCATTATTACAAATATATTAAGTACATCAATTTAACGTAAGATATGTGTTCCCTTAAAAATCACGCAATTTTATTTAATTAATAAGTTTTGACATGAAAAATACAATAAAATAATTGAGACAGAGAAAAAAATACGTATTACATAATAATAATAATAATCGACAATTTAGAATGCGCCGTTTTGTGGAATAAATCCACTTCAAGGTCGCATAAACACTGTCAAATAATCAACAATATATCAATAAAACAAAATACATAGTTATTCCACTGTTGACTTTATTAATTTTGCGAGCCGGTTTTCAAGAGATTCAAGAACTTTAAAACTTTATACTTATTACTTTTGCCTGACGATGAGAGCGGAAGCTCTTGAAAGCCGGCTCGCAAAACTAATAAAGTCAACAGTGGAATAACTATATATTTTGTTTTATTAATAAATTATCAATACTGTATGAACTTCCATTGACTTGACTTAAATTTAATATAATTTATGCTGAAACAACATAATTATTATTAATAAGATAGTATAACATCGAATACCTACACATGTACAAAAATAAACACATTAATTTATTTTATTATAATATACCATACACCAAAGCTTTTATTAGGAAAATTTGCAAACTTATTACATCAGACAAAGCTAGAATCAAAAAAGCTTGTTTGTTCATATAAATTATTGTACTTAAATCGTGCTTACGTTTACGATGCCATCAAATCCTGAAAAAAAGTCATTGATACAGTCTGAAATTCTCTATACCAATTATGTGTAGGTATTGCACTAACAGTCATACTTTTCAGATTAATTAATATCATTTGAAATATGTAGTTATATATTAATATTTTTACAGTACATGACCAGGGAAACACCATTTTAACAAGATAAGAAAACAATGACACATTAAAATACCAATGATCCTTCCATTCACCATCGTGTTCCACTATATTTACCAAAGTATTTTGTACATTACATACCTAATGTTTAAAATAATAATATACAAAATTTGCGGTTTGGTATTATGATACACGTGTTTGTGAGCGGTCATTGATGGTCGTTTGGGTACAAAATGGCGCTGGGATTTTCGGGGAAGTATCTCATGATACAGCTACCTATTGTACACAGTGACAGAGGTTTAGAAACAGAGGCCCGCTGGCAAAATTTACACATAGTTAAGTTGAGAAAAGAAGAAGTATGTACATACTCGTAAATATATTTATTTATTTTATTCTTCATGCACATCATCATTCACATAACAAAATCAACAGATCAATTTACATAAGACAAATTGTGATGATATGCAGTGGCGAGATTATCACTTTATAGTGATTTCTTCCATCTAACCACGTCACATTAACACTAAACACAAACTAAAATAATAATAAAAACACAAACAACAACAAAAATATCTACATAAATCAAAATGAGAAAAAAAATCTACAATCCGCACACCTAACACTCCAAAGGGACCGGGAACTATAGGAAGGGGTTAGGGGACGGATGTTAGAAGTTAGGAGTTAGAAGACAATAAATATGGCATCTGTCTCCTAAAATATTTCTCCTTATACGTATGCAGCTGCAGTACTAAGATTTTCTACTCTCATGTAAATTTCTTCATGTATTGTAGGTATGTGTATGTCTATAGTTATTGTAAATATTTTTTAATGTATATAATTTTCAGTGAACCGGGTTAGTTGGAAGATACCGCAATCTAGCGACCAACTCGTCCTCTGTGTATTGAATTGTATGTTTTGTTTTGAATTGGAATGTTTCAAATATTTCTCGATAGTAGTGCTTTACCATTTTCATACCTAATTCAATGAATGTATAAATAAATAATAAAATACTGGACCATTTTCTTGGGAAATGTATGTAAGAAATATTGCATGCTAGTGGGTACGAGAAAGTTTTCTTGCATTTTATGGTGAATAATGTATGAAGCAAAATATACCTATTAAGGTAAGTGTTATGAGTAATGCAATTGCACAAAGTCTAATATTGAAGTATTGATTTTCTTTCAGTTTTGGGAATTGACAGGAGGGTTATTTTCCAATTTGTTTGATTTGCTATATCGTTGTAAATTCATTCATTTTTACCATCACGACGTCTTTCAGCAGTGAGGTAGTCAGCGGGCAAACAAATTGCACGTAATAAACATGCAGATTGTCCACTCCATGCCAATTTAAGTAGGTAACTCTTGCCCTGAAGATACCGCAAGGCAAAAGCGCTCGACAATCAGTATTAGCTCGTATTTAATCATTATTGATTGATTCAATACTTATATAGTTATAAGTGAAAATTTACAGTGTTTTTAATATTACCTTTGAACTTTTTACATTAAAATAGTAGACATTATACCATCTTCAATTTAGCAGGGATGAGATGATTAGATAAGATGATAAATGTCTTTATTTCTTCAACTCCTGCCTTTTACAGGACACTCGAGAACTTTAAGAAAGAGTGAAGAGTGACAGACCTATTTTCTGCCAAATAGTAATTTTAACTGACTATAAGGCACGAGCTCTGCTTGATTTTTGTGGGAATCAATTATGTTTTACCTACTGTATATATATAATGAGTTACAATCCACTGGATTGGTCTGCAACGAGTTTGGTTTTTCTTCTCCATTCGTCTCTATTCTCAGCCATTCTTTTTAGTCCTACATTTATAGAGAAAATTATTATTATTGTAAAAAATATATTATGTATGAAAAAACGAAATTAAATATTATTGTTATAATTTTCCTACGGGAAATTCTTTCCAATATGTCGTTGGAGTCCAAGGTTTGAATCATCTGACATCATTTTTTATTTAAACATAAGATTCAAGGCGAAACAACTTCAGTAGTGTGACGATTTGGATGTGCGTTGGTCGTGTGCCGGTCGCAATACACATCTATTTTTATAATTGACTTGTAAATTGAATTCAGCACATAGCATCAATACATAACAATAATAAATATATATTTATTATCTTTGTTGCATTTCAATTTTGCTGACATAATCAACGTAATTTATTTTAATTCATTAATATATTCCGCAGAATTCAATGTTATTTTGTGTTAACTTATTTTAAAAACTTCGATAATACTGCTTTGGTGTGATAAGTTTTGTGTTTAGAAAAGTTTGTGTTGTTTTTGACTTTCATTGTTGGAAAATTTCATTTAGACTTTATAGGTGAGTGTTTAATTATATATCTAATGGTTTGGGTTTGATTTAAAAAGCTTGCAATTTTCTATAAGAAATTTTAAGCTCATAAACCTTTTTATTTTGTCGAAGGACGTATTTCGGCATTTTAATCAAAGAAGTTATAAGTCAAACCGAGATCTTTGTATAGTAATGTGATGCTGTACATCGAATTCATCGCGACAAAAAATGTAAATTTCTTCATCAATGAATGGTCTCGGAATTCAGTCTTGGGATCCTGTGCTCGAATGCCGCTGCATATTTACCCCACCTTCTTATTTATTACTTACCCTAATGTTGTCAGAAGGTGTTTTTGAGTTTATATTTATGATTGAAGACATCTTGATAACATTAAAAATGTTTTGCATACATATCTAGATCAATTCACATTTGATTTATTTATTTACATATCCACGGAGTGTGCCTTTTACATGTTTAAAAATACACAAAAAAAAATTATTCAAATCAAATTTCTCATTCACAACACATTTGGAGCAAATTAATATTAGATCTCTATGCATCATGATATCTTCCACAATTAGGGTAGCCAGCAGACTAACTACATGAAGTGAACATGCAGGCTGCCCTCTACGTGCCAGTGTTATAAAAAAATAAAACATTCATAATAGGCGGCATACTTATTGCTGGACTAATAATGTTAAATATTTTGTTTGTGAAATATGTTTTACATAGCACCTACCTTTTATAAGATACTCGAAAACTTACAGAAAGAAGTGGGCACTGTTTGATACTTACACAGAAAGAAAAAATATATTGGGTCAAGAGGATTTGCTTTGAGTTAAGAAACTAAAATTTTATATATAACGAAAAAATTATTTTCTCAATCAAAGAAGATTTTCATCTTCGTGCAAAAATTGTAATTCTTAAAACAAGTATTTTTTTCTTAATTCAAGAGGATATATCGTTATAGAAGAGTTAAAATTCTCAAAAATTAGGAAACAAATCTTCGTTCAAGAAATTAAAATTCTCAAAACGAGTAAACATCATATTCTCAACCCAAGAAGACATTTTTTTTAGTGGAAGAAATGAAATTTCTCAAAACAAGCTACTATTTTTTCAATATAAAGAATACATTATCTTCATGAAAGAATTTTAACTCTCAGAACAAGTAACTATTTTCTTTAACTAAGAATCCTTTTACTTCATAAAATATTTAGAATTCTCAGAACAATAAAATATTTTCTCAATCGAAGAATTAAGTTTCTCAGAATGAAATTTCAATATGCTTATAATGAGATAGCCATATCTCAAGTCAATATGTTATCGTCTTTATAAAAAACTTTAAGTTTCTTGGTAATAATAAATATTTTTTTGATGTAAGAATATTTTTATTTCACTTATAAAGTTGGCTACATACTATCATGCAAAGTTGTCATTTTTTTTATTTACAATCTACATAATAAAATATTGTGAATATTTAAAGATTGTAATTAAAAAAATTGACAACTTTGCACGATAATAATATGTAGCCACCTTTATAAATGAAAAATAAATATTCTTACATTAAAAAAAATATTCATTTTTACCAAGAAACTTAAAGTTTTTTATCAAGACCCTAAGGAGTCTGATAAAAAAAAGAAACAATTAAGTTTTCAATTTATTAAAATCAAACATTGTTTAGTTTACCTCCAACATACAGTTATTCATAAATCTAGTTTCTAATTTGAGATAATAACAGGTAGGTACCTAAATTGTAAGTAATTGTTTTTTATCAATGTACAGTAATGAATGAATAAATAAAATAAATAAATAAATAAATAGAATCACTATGTTTGTATGAAAATATGACTTTGGTCAGATATAAATTTACTTCCTGGGAAAATGATAAATAGCAACATCCCAGTTGTAATAAAATGTAAATATTTGCTGATTCTATAACGTAAGTCCTTAAATGTCACAACAAATGTATATACAAGGTGTATCTACAAAACTATTAATAATTTTAAAAGTATATGGATGTGATTCTCTGTATTTATACAAGAGTAGGTATGTGATTTACTTCTGGGCCACTGACGTAAACATGTTGCCACTCTTTTGTCAGTTTATTATGTTCTTCCAAGTGAAATTTTTAAACCGTCTTCATCGTCATGCAAATCTGAAAAATTAAACAAAAGAAATACATAAAACTTATAATAATAGTAAGACAATCAAATTTAATTAAACTCTTAGGAGATTCTATAATTGTGTTTATTGTGGTAAAGTTTATTACTAAACAATATCCTTCCAGGCTTACTATATTTCTAACTAGGGCTATTATTATACTATGTGATGATTTTATACAAAGATCTATAAACCTATAGATTATCTAGATATTTATATATATGAATCTTCAAAGGCATCATCATTCTCCTATTTGTTTCAATTCTTTTCGATTACACTCACATCAACTTATCTGCGTTTGTTTTAGTTTATATCTATTATTTATATTTACATTCTTTAAGCATTTTACAAAAACCCTATCATAATGTTTATGGGTTGTCTTGAAAGATGTTGCATAGCAACAAGTCCGCCCTTAAGTCAGATCTGCTATCTGTGTAGCCTCTCATTATGTTTATATACTTATTGTCGGATCAATAAAGATTTATTTAAATTTATTTTATTTTAATGTATGTCAGAAAGTTACTTAAAGCAAATGCAAAATATATAATGGCGAGGTTACTGCTGGAGCAATTTCCCCGTCAAACCATTAGAAGGAGTCTTTTTCATCATTTGAATAAACTGGAATTTATTATTAATTATTAAATTAGCAAAAGTATTGTCTAAATAATTACTAACCATTGATTTCTTCAATAGAGACCATATTTATTTCTTAATTTATTTTCCTCTGATTAACTTTTTAATCGATCTTGTGAAGTACTCGTATGTTCCGACTGTTCTTTTTTCAAATAGTTGAAGTGACGATTGTATATTCCTCATTTTTGTTATACGGCTGAAACAATAAAATAATACTTTAGATTTTATAATATATTTATGAGATAAAAGTAATACATAAAAAATATAAAATAAAACAATGAACATTTAAGTATATCTACATAAAAAAAGTTCTTAATGACACATCATTATTACGTATATTGAATATTTTTCATTACTTACCCGAGCTTCTGAAATTCCTTAATAGTTTTTTAATCCTATTTGTTCTCGAATTACTGAGCATAATATTAAAAATAATTCAAATATTATAACACTTCACAAAACAATAACAAAACAATCGCCAAACTCACAAACAGTAACGAACTAATGTGGTGTTCTCATTTTGGCGAATATCGCCAGGCACCAAAATATCGCCAGCCATTTGAACCGTGTGAACAAAATGACAGCTAGTCTGAAACGATAAAAACCAGTAGAAACGATATCGTCTCGAGTTGACCACCTTCCAACATTTTCGGACGATTGAACGATTCGCGCATGCGCAGATGTGCGCGGCGTTCATATCTATGGTAAAAACTTCATAACCTATAAATTTTATAAATGTTTTCCGCTTCGTGACAGCTGTTATCTATGTTGTTGGTTTGTGGCGTTTGTTTCCTTAATTAAAAGGCGCCTCATAACCTCTACTATAACATTTTCGACTAAAAATAAACACTTCGCGATCTCCATCTCGACGCCATTTTGAAAACAGTGTCAAAATCAAAACGCATCTGACAGATCGTTTCTATATCGGTGGACTTGTGTGAACAGGTGTGACGATCAATGGGCGTACGGCGAATTTTGTTTTTTCGCCTGGCGTTATATTTTGAAATTCGGCTGGCGATATTCGCCAAATGTGAACACCCCATTTCGTCACGATGAATGCCGAACTGATCTTTAAAAGCCGAACATTCAACAGATAGGGATCGTTAATTTCCGTAAGATTTCGCAAAACACAAAAAGGAAATCCCAATTTTTAGGAATTAATGCACTAATTCAATTTACGGATTACTTCATTTGAGAATAGAATTTCATGAATCAATATAACGATTTCTTCAACCAAAGTTTTGTGTGTTTTCTCAATCCAAAATATTCGTATTACTCAGTACAAGAACAAATCTCTTGGACCAAGGAAACAATATTTATTAAAATGAGAAAAATATTTTTTTCATTGAAGAGAACTGGTTTACTTAATTCGAGGAAATATTCTTAACTCAAGACAATAATCTCTTGAATTGTTTGAGACAGTTCAAATGCTTGGATTGAGATTATAAAATCCACTTGTTTTTTCAGTGTACACTTAAATATATATCTCGTGAACATATCATAACATTCAAAGACAATTCACACAGATCGAGAAAGTCCTAAACTAAGATAATATGAAACTTGTACTATGGGTACTAACGCGATGATACACATATATGTAAAATTGTTTACAATGTAAAATTGAAAAAAACGCAATATGTAGTTAACTTCCAAATGACTTCTATTAACTTCGTGTACTAGTATTCGGAGACTCTCGACTCCATCACCAGGCGATTAGTAAAAAGTGAAATAAGATACAGAGACAAACAGTATTTATAGGATTTGAACAAAAGAATGTTGGGAGAAATGCACCAAATGCATTAATGCACTAAATACATATAGATGTAACCCCCAGACCCAGGACAATTCGAAAAAGGTCTTTCTTCAATCTGCCCTGTCCTGGAATCGATCTGAAACGAATCAAACATATGCATATAATGGGGTGTTCTCATTTGGCGAATATCGCTAGGCGAATTTCAAAATATGTCGCCAGGCGAAAAAACAAAATTCGCCGGACATCCATTGATCGTCACACCTGTTCACACAGTCCACCGATATAGAAACGATCTGTCAGATGCGCTTTGATTTTGACACTGTTTTCAAAATGGCAGACGTCGAGATGGAGATCGCGAAGTGGTTATTTTTAGTCGATAATGTTATAGTAGAGGTTATAAGGCGTCTTTTAATTAAGGAAACAAACGCCACAAACCAACAACAAAGATAACAGCTGTCACGAAGCGGGAAACATTATAAAATTTATAGGTTATAAAGTTTTTACCATAGATACGAACGCCGCGCACATCTGCGCATGCGCAAATCGTTCAATCGGCCGAAAAAGTTGGAAGGTGGTCAACTCGAGACGATATCGTTTCTACTGGTTTTTATCGTTTCAGACTAGCTGTCATTTTGTTCACACGGTTCACGGTTCACCATATTTTGGTGCCCTGACGATATTCGCCAAAGTGAGAACACCACATAACTATTACAAAAAGGTAAAAATACGTAATGTTGGATTCTTTATTCATTTATTTATATTTATTCAAACGCAAAGTGCAAACTAACAGAATGATAATATTAATTATGCAGTTAGTATCTATATAATATTGTAATATATTTTATGTCTGGTTACTTGTAAGTATAGTATTATGGAACAGCATCTTGATTCGTAAGTGGTATTTTTCTTCGTGAATAGCAGATTGTATCTGCATTATGTGATATTCATACAACATTATTTATTTTTATGGAATAAGGAGTGCTTTATGAGTAATGAACAAGGCCATACCACAGCTGCGGGGTATACTGTTATCGTCTGTCATATCCAAAAGCATTATAGATATATACCTACACAACTTTATATTAGATAAAAAAGCTGCTCGATTGATCAAGTTCTGATTTTTTCATAACTTCCTGCTAAGTTAAATAATACCTACCTACATAACGTATTATTAATAAATACTTATCTCGTTTATCAATAAATATTAATATTAGGCGATTATTTTTAATGCAATTATGAATCTGTTTCTGGTGGTGGATAAATACAAAAAAAGTATTCAGAAATAAATCAAAGTAAAACCTCCCAAGAGTTTTATCAAACTTTTTTCATCAAATAAATGTATGACAAAATAGATTTTAAGTCATAAAGCTTAGAATAAAGTGAGAAAGTAATACTTTTGAAGTAGCTCGTCTGTTAGTTACCTCATTATTATTATTCTAAAAACATCACCCTGCACTGAGACCACAACAGCTTTTGGCCAAGGCGGCCTCAGCAGGAAAAATGAAAAAAGAAAAGAAAAAAAAACAAAGAAATGCCAAGTCAAAAAAAAAGATAGGTATCAAAAAGAGATAGAATCAAAGGAGAATCTCTATCCTGGCGATAAAATCATTGTATGTTATGTTGAAAATATCGACATGAACATTCAAATCATTAAACAATTTTATAGCCTTTCCGACAGGAGAGTTTGGTAATATGTTTGTTCTGCTACCAGGGGGGTAAAAAAGTAAATGCTGTCGATACTGGGACGTAGATACAAAATTCACTCAAAATCATTGGATTACTTATAAAGCCACTCAAGAGTTTGAAAAAATGCCTCGCACAATATACAATATTATATATGAAAACATTTATAGATACCCATCTACTACTACCACTACTATACCATCACGGCATATCCCACAAGTGGGGTAGCCAGCAGACCAACTGCATGTAATAAACATGCAAGCTGTCCTCTCCGTGCCAATAGATACCCATCTCTCTACAATATTTCAAAATTTCGACATCTATGTAAAGAGGTGAAAACCATATCAGTGGAAATATTTAGCCCCAATACAGGTGCATTGTACCTAGTGGGGCAGCAACACCAACGCATTGCTTATTGTTACATAAATAATGTAGTATTATTGATATAGTGAAATGGTGTTTGAAAGAGAGATTGAAAGAACGGTTTGTGAAATAAAGGTTGACGTTGAATGTTTAGAGCAAGTGAATGAGTATGTCTATTTGGGAAGTCTGTTTGCGAGGGATGGAAGATTTGATAAGGACATTGAAAGAAGAAAAGTCGCCGGTGCTAGAGTGAATGGTGCACTTCGATCCATTGTTAGCAATAGCAGTGTGTCGAACATGGCAAAAATGCTAGTGCACAATACCATTCTGGTACCGACACTTAACTTGGACGTGGTTGAAAAAGGATGAGAGTGGAATAAATGCTGTGGAGATGCGTTCACTGAGAAGAATGGTTGGTAAAACGTTGCGAGATAGAGTGAAGAATGAGGATATCAGGAGAATGAGCGGATGTGAGAGGAGTGTTGTGGACAGAATGCGTGTAAACAAGTTGAGATGGTTTGGACATGTTGAGCGAATGCAAGATGAAAGGATGACGAAGAGGATGTATTTATCTGAAAGAAGGGGTGTGAGGAAGCGCGGACGTCCAAGAACCACGTGGCTTGATCACGTGGACCAAATTCTGAAGGACGGACGCGTGCTGAGTAAGAGAAATCGGCGTGCATGTATGAGAAACTGGATGAATGTAGAGGAAGCGAAAGAAGTATGTAAGGATAGATCTATATGGCGTTCCGTTCTCTCTGCCTACCCCTCCTGGGACATGGCGTGAGGGTATAGTATAGTATAGTAGTATTATTGATATAAATGTGATGTAAATATTTTATGAATAAAGAAATTTGAATTTGAATTGAATTTAATTCACATCACCACGGAGTTGCCCACAAGTGGGGTAGTCAGTGGACGATCTATTAGTAATAAACATATACAATATTTCTTTCCGCGCCGGTAAAAGTTAAGATGTTCAAGACCTTTACAATTTTACATGACACTCGAAAGCTCACAATGAAAAATGGGGAGCTACTCATCATCACCGTATAAATGCGACCGCTACGAGTACAGAGCCATAACATCGAATCTAAGTTGTATTGCTCTTGGAGTCACTAAATGGATATCTTTTTTATCCCCGGTAAATTTACTTTGGAAGCAGTCTTCCACGGCATCTGCTTATTGTTTCAATCTAACCACACGCGAATTGCGGATGGTTTGTTCACTCAATGGAGAAGAAAGACAAAACTCGTTGCAGACCAATCCAATGGATTGTAACTCATTATATATATAAAAGGGTGAAAAACAATTCACGTGTTCCGAAACCAAATACAGAACGAATCCCAGTCGATGATATTATGGTATTATTTTATGGATATTAATAATAATGTCACACATGCGGTATATCGTGACATTGTTGTGAGCAGATTGACTGGAAGGAAATGGGTAACTACTGTTATGCACAATTGTATTGTATATAATTATATAGTACCTTTACTTAAATGATAATTATCATTTGTTATGATGAATTGTCACGGTATAATGATCAAGGTAATGATTAGGTATACATATTATAATTATTATGATAGTAGTAGTTGTCCCAATGTGATGTCGTAAACTACCGACCGAGAGAATAAAATGCATTGTACAGCTACTCTGAATCTCATATTATAGAATAGTACTACCCACGTCATTGTGAGAGTAGGAAATCATAAACATTACTTTTATTGTTAAAATCTATATATATAAATATGTATCTGCCTGTGTCTGTCTAATTTTATCTATGACGTTCTGAATGGAGAAGGCTGGATTCTTCCCTGTGCTCCCGGGGGGAACGTTGGAGAGTGATTAGATCGTATTTATCTATACCATCATTGCATCTCCCACAAGTAGGGTAGCCAGCAGACTAGCTTCATGTAATAAAAATGTAAGCTGTCGTCTATGTGAAACAATATTGTCTGAAAAAATAAAAAGTGTGTACCTAAAAAGTTAAAAAAAGTTTAAAGTTGTCATAAAATAATAATAGGTATGTTTCGGGAATTCCACAAACGAAATTTTCTCGTATGATTACCTAATAATAAATTTTCTATGAGAATTCAAAGAACTATGATTGTATGTGATAAAATGTAAACAAAACAAAGGAGGTAATAATATTATTTTGCCGGTGTTCTGGCACTAGACATTGCGTATTTGATTGAGCGGTGAATCAGGCAAAAAATGCCGCACATTACGAGTATGTATGTGGGAAAACCAGTTCTTCTACAGATCAGATAGTCAACATTATAAAATGTATTATACATAATCTTAAGGTGCGTTCACATTTATTCACTATTTATTTAGTGATCACTCTGGATGATCCTCCAAAAGGTTGAAAAAGTATGAACAGGCGTTTCATCAATAGTGATCACTAGCGATGACGGAGGGAACCGATTACTACCCGACATAATTGATGAAATATAATAAACATATTTCACTGAAACGACCATAAACAAGTTTTATCATATTATTAAATTTGTCTTATTCTCTATAAATTTGTATTGAAAGTTAGAATCATTTACAAAATTATCATGCTGTCGAGAATTATATTAATTGTTTTAATTTTTAATAAGTATAATTTTTATTTTTTTATTTAATTATTTTTTTAGTATAATACGTCAAACTACATACAACATGACCGTGAGTGTTGGCATGATACTGAAAGCATATGATGAACAAGTGTGAACAAACGTGTTCACTTTCGATGAACAGGTTTGACCCTCACACTCTGGATGATTATCCAAAGTGAAGCAATGTGAATGCTACTTTATACATAATAGTTATATACTATTATTAATTGTATCTGTATTTTATAAAGTTTTATATCATAAAACGTTGAATGGAGTATTATTTACCGTCGCTCATAAATGACTCCAACTTCCAAGGAAACGTGTAACAGATTTCGTCTGAAATTTTAAACATTTAAATGTATGCCTGCATATTCTTAGTATTTTTTTATTTTTATTAAGGTAAAATTGTGTGCTGTGGCTCATATATGGAGTTGAAGAGACTAGCTGAGAATAGGGAGGAGTGGAGAAATAAGTCAAAACTCGTTGCAGACCAATCCAATGGATTTTAACTCATTATATATATAAAATTGTGTTACTGAGTCAACTCACGAAATAAAATGTTAAAACCTTATCCACAATCTCAAGAAATGTTTGTTCAATCGTCTTTTGTACATCTCATACTTCATATTATTTTTATAGTGCAACAAAAACATAAAATAAATTCTGTACCAAAGCAATAAGGTGATTTTACATATTTTTTGCATTGAAAATTATTTCATCAAATTAAGAAAAATTTATCGTGTTGCAGGATTATTTTAATATGTTATAGGGCATGGGTGGCCAACCTTTTCAGCAGCCGGGCCAAATTTCAGAATGAGATTTCTTACCGAGCCACACAACAATTTACTCCATATATGGAACATTTGATAATTTTACTTCACCTTAAAATTTCTCCCCCCCCCCCCCCGTCGTGCAAATTTTCAAAATGGTATAGGAATTTTAAATGTTTCAAAACACCTCGGTTTTCTTCAAGAATATTTTCTCAAAATATTTTTTTTCAAACAAGTAACGCACGTAGACATCCAACGGGCCGCTGATCGGTCTCCGTCGTTATAGGGTGGATGTGCAGAAACTACGTACCTACTTACAAAATGTTTAATTCTCGTCCTACTTCTATTTCATCAATTCTTCGTATTCCTAAAGAAATCAGTACTTCAGTTCTGGTAAAATATAATGTGTGTATTTTACCTAATTGTTTGGATTGAGTATTGTTTGATGTTTGTTTCCTCGTAGAATAATAATTGAATTTTCGTGTTTTGATGGTCGCATATTTACATAACTACTTGTCGAAAGAGTATTTACTTCGTTTTGTGGTTATAATTACTTTGCTAAGATTTAAGTAAGTTTTAGATATTATGCATATACCCTTCCACAAAACGGTTTTTTTTGACAAAGCGACACATTTTCAAAGCAAATTTTCTAGATTATTATTGTTATCTACTGTATGCATACATGTTTTTCATCATTAAAATTTCTGTAGGTACATATTAATAAAAATATTGAGAGAGGTGTTATAATGAGATGCAGGATACTGAGCCTTGAGATACTTTTTAAATCTTACTACTATACTATACTATACCCTCACGCCGTATCCCAAGTGGGGTAGGCAGAGAGAACGGAACGCCACACAGATCTATCTTTACACACTTCCTTCGCTTCCTCCACATTCATACAGTTTCTCATACACGCACGTCGATTCCTCTTACTCAACACACGGCCATCCTTGAGAATTTGATCCACGTGATCAAGCCACGTGGTTCTCGGACGTCCGCGCTTCCTCACACCTTTTCTTTCAGACAAGTATATCCTCTTTGTCATTCTTACTTCGTTCATTCGTTCAACGTGTCCAAACCACCGTAGTTTATTCACGCGCATTCTGTCCACAACACTCTTCTTGCATCCGCTCATTCTTCTAATATCCTCATTCTTCACTCTATCACGCAGCGTTTTACCAACCATTCTTCTTAACGATCGCATCTCCACTGCATTTATTCCACTTTCGTCCTTCTTCAGCCACGTCCATTTTTAAATCTTTATTTATTTATTTATTTATTTCACATCAACAGTACACTATAGGCAATATATGTATATGCATAAAAACAAACAATGCAGACAGAAAATGATATCAATATATCGCCCTATTTATAAGTGCACAAAAATTAAAAATTCATATTAATTTTGAAGCCCATAAGGTTGTCAAATTTAAATAAAAGAATAGTAAAATGATAAAAAAAGCTACCACATTAGACAATAAAAAAAACAATATAAAGAAGAATAACAGTTATCTGTTCTTACTATAGGAATAATTAGTCAGTATATTTTTATAAACAATCCAGATTAACTGTCATTCACTACATTAACCTAACCTACCTACCTGTCCAACACACAGAAAAAAAGAATATAAATTAGTGTCACAAACATAAGGGAGTAACGGGAAAAATATCTCCCACAAATGGGTAGCCAGCAAACCAGCTGCATGTAATGAATATGAAAGCTATGCTCTCCGTACCAACAAACAAATATTAGACTAACTGCATGCAATGCAATCTATCCACACTGTGTCAATAAAAAATAAGACACGCACAAGTCTAATATAACTAAAAACGGTAATTTACTATTAAGCTTGATAATATGTAGGTTAGGTATTCATGCAAGAGTATTACATTACATAACACAGGCAAGTCTGACGAATTAATTAATCAAACATTTAACTGATTAAAAGAATGATTAAAACATTAATTAGAAATGACTCTGAGAAACTGTAATGTCCCCTAGTGTCGCCTGCAAATAATTGTCAATTAAAATTAATGTTGGATTGCTATTAGTAGGTAATAATTATCATTAAAACCTTGCTATAACGATAATTATACTAGATTCCCTAGATGTATGCTGTAATCTATTGTGATGACATAATGTCTATAAATTAGGTGTACCTAAGGTAAACTACTATTTTAATGTTTAGGTAGATATATTATTTAATTTAACACTTGTAGCTTTCACAATATAAATTATACATTTTGCAGAGGCCTTTCCAAACTAGTCTATCATCCATTACATAACATGTGTGAATCTACTGTATCTGTATCTCCAAAGTGTATTTTTTTATGAACATTGCATGAAAATTATCCCTATTTTATCGCTGAAAAATGACGAAATTAGCGAGCTTAACCTTTTGTTAAAAGTTTATCACAGCTTTAACGGAATCTCGTTAATCGCTAATGTTTGCACCTTGCACGTGTCGTAAAAGCAGAATAGGTTGGTGGTAGAATTCAAACCACAGAGTTTCCTCTAGCAAATCCTAAATTTACCTACCGTTTCTGATTAATACCTAATATTCTAAAAAAATCTAAAATATTTTTTTCACTTAATAGTTATGTTAAACCACGAGTACGGATATCCTTGAAAAACGGGAAAACAGAGAGGAAAATAATCATATTACGACAAATGAATTCTAGAATATAGAGATAATGTATAGTGTTTACATAATACGTACGGTATGGCGGCTGGTGTGGCACGAAGACAAAGCTCTTGCCTTTGACTCACGAGGTGCCGGGTTCGATTCCCGCCTAGGACCTAAATAAAAATGAGCTTTTTCAAATTGTCTTAGGTCTGAGTGTTACATGTATAGGTGTTTAGTGAATTCTATATATGTGTATCGTTGCGTCAGTACCCATAATCCAAGATTTGTAATATATATTAGTTTGGGACTAGCTCTATCTGTAAGAATTATCTATGGATGTTTGTTATGTTAATTAAGAACATATACCTACCTATAATTAAAGATCATTCACGAGTAGATTGTAAACTTTTCAATCTGTGATAATTTAATACATAGTCGCAAACTTTATTGTAATCTAAGAAGCCTTTAAGATGGATGCACCGTTAAACCATCCAACCGAATAAATCATCCAACATTATATGTAAATGAAGAGATTAAAAAACTCATGGCTCGCCGAGACAGGGCTCGTGTCAAACATAAAATTTCCCCCTGTGACAAAAACTGGTTTGCATACAAGACTCTTCGTAACTTATGTACAAAAAAATGTAGAAATGCCAAAATTGCATACACTCACGATCTATTTAATAACTGTACACAATCTCAAGCATGGAAGCGTCTTGGCTCGCTTGGACTACCTCAAAATAGTAAGATGCACGATGCCATAGATCTAGATCCCAATTTGTTAAACTCTCAATTTGCCACTCCCCCGCTTGTTCTGGATAGCGCCGCTAAGTCTAGATCACTAGTCTCAATACATGCTCAGCCCAAACCCCCCTGTGATATGTTTAATTTCACTGAAGTTACGGATGCCGATGTCCAACAGTCTGTAAAGTCCATAAAATCCAAGGCCACTGGATGTGATGATGTTTGTTTTTCCTTCATTTTGCCTTTTTTTCATTTAATCTTACCTCATATAACACATATTATAAATTTTTCATTCTCACACAATGTTTTTCCGAGAGAATGGAAGAAGGCATACGTTGTACCACTTCCAAAGAAAGCAGCATCATCATGTCCAGCCGATTTTCGTCCAATCTCGATCCTCCCCTTTTTTTCCAAGGTCATAGAAAGACTTGCCTATAATCAGCTAAATATTTTTATTTCCCAAAATAATCTCCATAATAACTTCCAGTCAGGTTTTCGTGAGGGTCATAGCACCACAACTGCTCTAATTAAAATTTCAGACGATATCAGACTTGCAATGGACAATCGGCAGTTGACGTTACTGACGTTACTTGATTTTAGCACAGCATTTAATACTGTGGACTTTGACTTGTTGATTGCGACACTGGAAAGCCTTAATATTTCACACTCATGCTCCCTTTGGTTTGAATCCTATCTAAAGGGACGTTTCCAGTGTGTTCGACTGCCTGGTGGCGCTGTCTCTGAATGGGCGGAACTCAGATCAGGTGTACCTCAGGGCGGAATACTTTCTCCTCTCCTCTTCTCAATTTTTATAAGCCCTGTGTCACGCTTTATTAACACTTGTCATTATCACTTATATGCAGATGACCTTCAGATTTACACTCATTTTAATATAGAAAATACTTCTGCCGCTGTTGAAAATATATCCGAATGTCTGCAAAAAATTTCAGTTTGGGCAACGAATCATGGACTTATCATAAATCCTACAAAATCTCAATCAATTTTCCTCGGCAGTCATTATCACATTTCAAAACTCAAATCCATGACCGTGCCCAATACAACAATGAACTCAGATATAATCCCTTATTCAGCAACAGTGAAGAACCTTGGTGTGATTATGGACCAAAAACTAACCTGGCAGCAGCATATGAATACAATCCGACGAAAATTTTTCTATTCACTGCATTCTCTTAAAAGATATCAAATGTTCCTTCCAACTAAAAGCAAAACCTTACTTGTTCAATCTCTGCTGCTGCCTCTCATAGATTATGCTAATGCAGTATATCTCGATATCAACCAAGACCTGTCAAATAAACTTGAGAG
The DNA here is from genome assembly GCA_947579605.1 of Athripsodes cinereus. Classification (NCBI taxonomy): domain Eukaryota; kingdom Metazoa; phylum Arthropoda; class Insecta; order Trichoptera; family Leptoceridae; genus Athripsodes; species Athripsodes cinereus. The sequence continues at coordinate 23,942,038 of OX388320.1, forward strand.
ACTTCAGAATTATGGTATCCGATTTATTTTCAATCTCAAGAGGTCTGATCATATCTCCCAGTATCGAGTCAATCTTAAGTGGCTAACTGTGCATCAAAGACGTGAACTTCATATTCTATCACTTGTTTACAAAATACTCTATTCCACGTCTTCTCCCTATTATTTAAAAGAAAATTTCGAGTATTTAGCGAGCCATGGCCTACCATTGCGATCCAATAACGAGCGTCTTCTGGCAATTCCTACACACAGTACCAATTATTTCTCGAAATCATTCTCAGTTTATGGTGCTCGTTGTTGGAATAATCTTCCTTCTTCGCATAGAGTTTCACAATCGTTCAATGTCTTTAAATCTTATGTTAAGGAAAAAATGCTATCTTCTAACTCAGTATCCGTTCCCTAGCCCCCCCCCCTCCTCTGATCCATAATCCCTACCACATGCTGGGTGTGTGTCAAATATATTATTTTAAATTTTGTTTTTTTTTCTTTTGTTGTGTTTTGATATTTTGTATGTTTTTTTTGTAAGTAAATTTGTTTTTACTAGTTTCATGTCAATGTGTCGTGGTTAGATGGAAGAAATCACTTTATAGTGATAATCTCGCCACTGCACATCGTCCTAGTTTCTAAAATTTTATATTATTTTGTTAACACTGTTATGTAATGATGATGTGCAAAAAGAATAAATAAATAAATCATGACAGTTTTAGATGTTTTGCCTTGAGTACAACAACATTTATTTATTTTTTATTCATTCTATAATGTACATATTTATAATTATATTAATTGTGTCGGTGCACACGTAGTAGAATTCCATAACTATGTAATTTAAACAAGTGTTTCTTTCTACTATAGATTATTGATTCCGAAAGAGACGTCTTTCGACTTATCAGGTCATTATCAATCTCTTGTTTTTTTGACAGATTGATAATTGACCTGATAAGTGGAAAGACGTCTCTCTCGGAATCAATAATCTATAGTAGAAAGAAACACTTGTTTCAAATTACATTACAAAAAATTACATAAAAGGTATAGGTATACATTCAAGTTAGATACAATCAATATACAAAGGGTGAGTTTATCGCAAAGGCGCGATCTCTTCCAACTAACTTACTAACTAATATTACAAACGAATACAATGCAATTGAAGTAGGTACCTCGTTTAAATATCAAGACATTTTTTATCTTACCAAAGTGATAAGAAATTTACATAACAAAATACGTACAATTATTTCCTTATCTATCATATTTAAAACAGAATAAGTTACTGTGGGTAATATGAACTTTATTTAAATCTAACGATTCTACCATATGATTACATATGATTATTTATTATAATATTTCTGTTTTCTTGTGTGGTTTTCCTGTCTTTATATAAAATACTTATTATGTATAGTCGTGTCAACCACGATTATTTAAATTAAATACAATAAATTGTTATGATAAAATAAACTTTAAATACCGTCACGTCACCTTTATGTTTGAAATAAAATCTAAACTTTGTAAAATAAATTGTTAAACTTTTAAATTGTTTTTTAAATGATTAACATTATTGATTGTGTTGTATCACCAATGTTGTTGGGCCGGTTACGTGGAATCGCCTACCGGTGCCATTGAGAGAAAATCAGACTGTTACCAGCTTCAGAGGCAAATTGAAGACCTTGGCAGAAAAACAACAAATGTCACATTCAGTAAATTTTACAGGAGAGCATTAAAACGTCCTAACTTCTAATAAAATACGATTTTCTTTGCTGTTATTGCTGTAAAATGTAGGTGATGTAATGAATAGCTAAAGCATGTTTCATTTTTGTTAATTCCTTTGTTAAAATTGAAAATATAACAGAAAATAATGATGTGACATTTGCTGTTTTTCCAAAAAATTGTGCACATTTGTCGTTTTTCCACCAAATTATAAGATAAAAACCATAAAATAAATTTACATATTTTGACTTCTCTCCATTGCTTGATAAAAAACCTTTTCAAAACTTTTACATTAGTTTTTATTATGAGCAGCTCATCACCGTTGGCTTCCCAACACCTAGACAATGTAGTTGGTCCATCTCTTTTGAGAACTTCCGCCTTTTGCGTGATTTGAAGGACATATGTTGTTTTCCTATGTTTATAAATTAAACCACCAGTAGAGGATATGCACTAGATCATATTAATGCAATTCAACGATTTCATAAAATTTTGGACAATTGTTGTTTTTCCGCCAAGGTCTTCAATTGAAAACTACACTCTTCACCGGCGCCCTTGAGATGGTCTAGGGACTGTTAAACGGCGTCAAAACAAAATCATCCAGAATCATCATCATCATCAATGAGATGTTGTCCTATATAGTTGAATTCTAAACATATCCTGGAAGGACTGCATCTCAATTTTAATCGAATCGAAGGAGGAAAGCGCCTGCTCTAGACCATCTCAGAAGGACGTATGTTAATATGCCAAATCGAATAAAATAAAAACTCATTAATCCATTACAGGTTAAATTCTCAGCTTTGCAATCGTCTTTTTTTTTAACCTTGTTTGATTTCTGACGTAAATATTTGAGTTGATATTTTGATGGAATACACAGCTAGTTAGTTTCAACAACAAATCGAGGAAAACATCTCCAGAGTTTTTCATGCAACAAACTTATTAATTCTTTAACAGTATTAACCAACCATTTTCTATAAATAAACTCACATTGATTCTAGGAACATCATTGTGGAAGATACCTACTTCAAATTCCTCTTAAGAAGTAGATCACAGTAGAACTCGATGTAATATAAATTTGCTTCATATAAAATATGACTATATATTATTTAAAGTTTTCCGATAAAACTATTTTTCTACTTAGTTCTAACTAGATAATTTTCTCTTTTCCTTGTGCAATTTTACTTGCCATTTGTTTATTCGACGGATGGACACATCTCCAAGCATTATTCCTCTCAACCATGTTTATTATTTTTCTGTTAATTTTTTTTTTGAGTATCCTTATTTTACTAATAACTACTACTATATACCATATACATGTGGGGTAGCCAGCGGATTAACTACACGCAATAAACATGCAGTTGTCCTTTCTGTACCAAGGAAAATAAAACATTCAGGATGTGTGGTATTCTTAAGCACTGAATTGTAGATGTTAATTGTCTTACACCTGAGGTTTTAAAAATACTCATAACTTTTACAGGACACTCAAAAACTTACAGAAAGGAGTGGAAGTCCTATTCTTTTCCGGGAACTTCCAAATTGAGTTTATACATCTTTACTATTTTTTGGAAGACCATTCACTTAATTGTTTTTTCAATATCTTTTCAGACTTTTATTTCTGTGAAATTTTTCGTGAATATCTATTCGTTCTCAGAAAATAATCTCAATTTAATGTACTTATGTATTCACAAATGCAGTAAAAAAATATATGAACACACACACACACACACACTATTCTAATGCAAGTGTGTACTATTATGAATTATTTCAGTAAATTGCTGCCCAAATAGATTTGTATGTATGTATTTTTACCCGGAAAAACATATTGCGATCGCTAATAAACGATTCCCTTTAAAATTGTAAATGATTTGTTGACTTATGTTATTTGCGACGTCTTTGTTGAGTTTTCATTGGAAATATTGAAGGTCGCGAAGAAAATTATATTAGGGAGGTGTAAGGCTCGCGAAGAAAATTATATTAGGAGGAGGCTTCATCGAAATTAAATTCTATTGCCATATCGAAATATTTTATTCTTTGAAAATTCAAATTCAATGTTTTCAATTCTTTGAAAATTCAAACACCTAATGCTGTCACGAGAACTCCAAGATGTACGAAAACTTTCAATAATCTCAGGGTTAGTTGGAAGACATCGCATTTTAGCGATAAACTCGCCCTCTGTACATTGAATTTATAATTGTTATTTTTATGACACTATTTCACTATGTAATATTGTAACCAATGTACAGTGAAGAATAAAATAAAAATAAATAAAATAATAATTTCTGCAAAAGTCGTGGTTAGATGGAAGAAATCACTTTATAGTGATAATCTCGCCACTGCACATCGTCCTAGTTTTTTTAAAATTTTATTTTGTTTTGTTAACACTGTTATATAATGATGATGTGCAAAAAGAATAAATAAAGTTTTCGAGTATCTTGTAGAAGTGTAGAAGACAGGTGATTGTTAATCAGTATTTTTATACCTGCATGAAGTTAAAGAATAATATCATCTTGACAATTCATGAAGCTATTTTATTTAAATTCATGAAGCTAGAAATTCAAAGAAAATTGGTAGTGCGACCAAACACATTGGTGTAGGTACCTACACATTTGGGTTAGTTGGAAGAAATCGAGCCTCCGCTATAAACTCGCCATCTGTATATTGATTGTGTGATTGTATTAGATTTAAACGTATTTTATGTAAATGTGTTCGTAACCAGAGTATGATAAAAAATAAATGAATAAAAATAAATGAATTATGTGTTCAGCACTACTTGGCAAAGAATTGGTCTCTCACTCTTTTCTGTAAGTTTTCGAGTGCCCTGTAAAAGGCAGGTGTTTGAAAAAATGAAGACTTAAATTTTACATCTTAAATTCAGCGATGAGGTTTGCCACCCATCCTGAATGTCTTTATTTTTGTTAGCACAGAGAGGATAGCTTGCAAGTGGCTACCCCCCCCCACCTATGGAATATGTGCAAGCTAGACTAAACATATGTACATAATTATGTTAAGTGTACACATACCTATAAATTGACAAATGCTACAAAGTAAATATTTCCCTTAATATGTTGGTATACCTCCCGAATATAAAAATTTACCACCACATTAATAACTCAAGAATGTTAGTTTTATTGTTTTTTACGTCCCACATCTTGTAGACTGAATGAATGAAGTAATTTTATTGTTTTTTATTCAGATTCTGAACTACAGGATAATAAATTATAAACATGTCAGTTCTGCAAGCTGTCATTAGAATCATCTATGATAATTATATTAAATGTAGGTTTGTCTGTTTGTCTACTAAGTACACTTTGGTACTAGGCAAATTATAGATTAATGTAGTCACTAGTACTTAATCCCACAGATTTGCCCCTTTTCTGGTGAAGAATAAAAGGCCCATTTTTTTGTGCTAGTTTTCCAGTGTCTTGGGAAAGGCAGCTAGCTTACAAAACATCACATTTTAAGACATTTAACATCTTCAGTTCAGTGACTCATCCTGAATGTCTCAACTTTTATTGGCGTTAAAGACGACTTGAATGTTTGTTGTTTTATGTATTTATTTGTATGTGTTGTCTGAAGTGTGCAACTAGCTATGAATAAATAAATGCTGTGATGGGATGGATGGATGGATGGCTATGACTAAAAGATTAAATAAAAGTGAAATACTTTTTTAATTTTCTGTGTTTCTCAAAATACTACACCAACTATTATAAGTACTATCACGGCATATCCCACAACTGGGGTAGCCAGTGGAACAACTGCTTATAATAGACGCTTTTTCCCATCTGATAAAAAATGAGACATACTTGCACATCATCTGTAATATCTTTGTATATTAATATAAAACAGTCTACCTTGGTACGGGCTCATGCCCAGTTAGGTAGATATTTGTGACTTATCTTTTAAAAACTGTTTTGTAAATAAAATAAATAAATAAATAAGTAAATAAATACCTATAATATTATTATCCCAGAATATGCTTATTGGTTGCATGTCTACATAGAGGGTATTGGATTCCCTGTTACTTGCTCGTTAGATAGATGCATTTGTACTTCGTATACAAACATACTTAAATATTGTCAGACAAAAATATTTATCGGAGTATTTTCATGAACTGTATAGTACTGGTAAATCTGTCCTGAGAATTAGTACTTGTCTTGGCACAACTCCAATAAATCGTTAATGTTTCTTATTACAAGTTGTCAGCTAGCATTGGTGTACCCAGGAAGGGCGAAAAAGGGGGCTAAATTAGTATAAAAGTAGGATAATAGTATGGGCAGAGAAGCATTCTCCATAGTGATCGCCAACGTCGGGGGGATCTGATACGGCACTGATAGAAGAATAATAGTATGAAAAATTGCCAAACAATTCAAAGTATGTAGTGGTTCTATAATATTAGTTAGCAAAAACGGAGAAATTGTATAAATCATATCAAATTTTCACACCAATTTGCTTAGCCGCTGCCCTCTCTCCTCCTCTAGAAAAACGCTGGGTATGCCCATGTCTATTTGTCTGTCTACTTAACAATTACATACACTGTTTGATGATGGATATATTTATTAAAGTATATTGTATTTGTTTACAATCTATTTCGCTTAACCGATTTAAAGAATTCAATCCACATGGTCAGAGCGTTTAGTTTTCAGAATCTCCAAAAAAGAAAACAATAATAATAACGGAGAGTATTTATAGCGCCATCTTCGTGCCATAGCACCTCGAGGACGCTGTACATGATAATGTTCTATCTTCAACAATGTTGTCTGTGTCAAGAGTTCAAATTTAAATACAAAATCCTTATAATACATAATCTCAGATACATAATAATATGTATCCGCGTCAGAAATAAAAATAAAATAATGCAATATACGCAACAGTCACAGTTCATAAAAAAGTTTGAAAAAGTAGGTCTTGAGGTCCCTCTTAAAAGCCTGGAAGTCAGCAGCACATCTGAGCCCCAGAGGCAGTCTGTTCCACAGATTAGGGGCAGAAACAGAAAAAGCGCGGTCACCGTAACCTGTTAAACGTGCCCTCTGTGGAACCTCCAGCTCATGCGCCGCACTCTGCGCCGACCTCAGGGCACGCCGCCTCTCTCCCAAACTTCTCAAAGTGCACAAATCACTAATGTATGTGGGGGCCATGTCATTTAGAGCCTTACATATATACAAAAGCACACACTTTATACTGAATTCTGGCTTCTATAGGCAGCCAGTGCAGTTCTTTTAAAAGAGGTGTGATGCTATCATACCTATCTGCTCCATATACAACACGGGCTGAGGATTTTAAAACTGAATGTAGCCTATTTGTCTGCACCTTTGGTAAACCACTAAACACAACATTGCAATAGTCAAGCCTGGATAACACCAACGCAGATATTAGTGTCTTAATGGCATCACGGGTAAGAGATCTTCTGACCAACCTGATCTGCCTGAGGCAATAGTAGCAGGAGCTGACAACACTACCAATGTGACGTTCCATGGACAAGCTGCTGTCAATGGTGATCCCCAGAAGCCTGACGGATGTTGTCGGCGTTATAGTACTTCCTAAGATCACAATGTTATCCTTCGGCAGCAGATGCTGTCTCCCTCTAGATGCCAGCCACAGGAATTCCGTTTTTTCAGCATTTAGACAAAGTTTATTTGTCGACAGCCAACAGAAAACTGCCTCTATGCATTGCAGAAAAGTTTGTTTCAGACTTTCAATTTTTGTCATTTCCTCCGCAGCATAAATCTGCACATCATCAGCATATGCGCTGAGCCTCAAGCCGAAGGATTCAACAATAGTCTGGATTCCAGCCGAATATAGAATGAAGAGGAGAGGCCCCAATATTGAACCTTGCGGAATTCCGGTTGACAATGGCCTCTCTGCTGCCTGGACATCATTGAAGTACACCGTTTGCTTTCTTCCCGAGAGATATGAAGTGAACCAGTCTAGTGCAGCCCCACACACACCAAAGTCAGCATTTAATTTCTGCACAATGTGTTTACATGTAGATAATATTTCCAAATAATAAAGATATGTTTTAGTAATTAATTATCTTTGTAAACACATTAATTAATACTAAAATAAGATAGCCAGCTGCAGTGCATTTATAATCAAAATAATAAAATAAATTTCTCCATGATATAAAATAATAAAACCAATTAGAAACTTTGATTGGAGAAACATGTTCACACAATGTAACACTGTGTAAAATCTAGTCGGAAGAAGTGGCTATAGGCTGGCTTAAGTGATCACTTTCGATCTCTATGGAAAACGTTCACCAATTCTGCCATTTTCACTGTCATGATATAAGGTTCACCAATCGAGAAAAGTTGATGCAAACCATTGAAGCAACCATTTTTTGGTATCTAATATTTCAGATCACAAATGGATCAAGATCTAAATCGTGGTTAGATGGAAGAAATCACTTTATAGTGATAATATCGCCACTGCACATCGTCCTAGTTTTTTTAAAATTTTATTTTGTTTTGTTAACACTGTTATGTAATTATGATGTGCAAAAAGAATAAATAAATAAATGGTGCAGTAATTAAAAAATTAGTAATATGTATTAAGAAAAAAAAACATTTAGGATTGATTTCAAATTTAGTCGATGTTTTATTATTTTCTCTTTGCTGCTAATGTAATAATGTTCATTATTTTATATCATTTAGTTATTATGAATATCCAATTCCCTTTTTACATTACACCCAAAAGCTTATAGAAAAGAATGAAACTAAATATAAGTACTCATCAGTTATTAATTTAAAATATGAATTAACTTTATATTAACTTATTTAAAATATTTTCTTTCAGTTGCTGAGGAATTGAGTTCAAAGGCAATACAATAAAGTGTTCATAATGCCACACAGAGGCCACACAACCATTGAAATGTCTCCTCATTCAGGGAGGACGGAGAGACACGCTCCTCATGAGAATCCTCGCGTTCATGAAACACCTATCATCATTCCACTCAGAAGCAGCAGAACACCATCTCCAAGTAATCACAACAGAAGGCATCATGATACAAATCATCACAATACAGCCAGTCATGATAATAATCACTTGAGTGTCAGCAATGCTCATCATCCAATAGGATCCAATAATGGACATTCCGGCAGAGAGCTTCATGATAGATCATCAACCTCACCAGCATCTCATGGAAACAGCCATGCACCAAGACATAGTCATGAAACACTTGCCCCAAATGATCATGTAAGTTTATCCAATTTAATTAATCAAACTCGATTGTCTTTACTTAGAAAACACTTTTGATGACCGAATATAAGTTAAGCCACCTAAATAATGAATATTTAATACTTTTGATCATGCATTATAAATTGTTAGTCGAAAACTAACATTTAGTACCTTTAGGTTTTATCTGAGCCATAATTGGTGAAGGTTGTCCATGAATACCGAAAGTAATCATTTAAACCAGCCTAGAGCCAATTCGTAAATTCGGGACACTTTTCTCAATTTTTCCAATTAGATTTTGTACCTTCGTATAGTTTTATTTGAATTATGGCTCATGTTAAATTGAGATTTTTTATATTATATTGTTGCTATCCTATTGTATCCCATAAAGATAACTCCTTGCATTTGAAATTACCTGGTATGTTATCAAATTTACAATATACCTAATTATAAATGTAATAAATTCTCAAGTTCATTTTCAATGACAAAATTAATTATTTAATGGATAAACTATCTTCGTTTAGTGATAAAACTGCAATGAAAAAACAAAATTTATACTTATGAAAATAATATCTTATTATTTATAAATATCTGTAATAATAAATTCATAACAAGAAACTAATGAGATAAATAATACCTACTAAGGTTATGTGTGTTATTTAAAGTAAACAAGTTAGAAATCATTTCTTTATCAAATGGAAATATAATTGTCATTATAAATTATATTATTACTTGATAATTCAATTCGTTCTGGTTCCGTCTTCACATGGCTGGGGAATATTTGATGGGAACATATGCTGTTCTTAGCGAATGGCTTTGGGAGGTAAATTAAGTTTTGATTACTACCACTAATCTGTATTACTAATTACATAAATTGAATAGTTTCCTGTATTCAATATGTTCTTTTTTACTGATTAAACCGTGTTGTAATATTATAAATAAAATTTACATGCGTAAAACAGAGTTAATACTCGTATATTTATATTAGATAACTCGTAATGTATTTTTGAAGAGTCTACATTGTTTTTCTTAGATATGATTTGTTATATTTCACCAGACACATTGCTATCATGTTCATGTTTATTTTTAGATTGATTTACAAACTTTGATAATGTATTATACATCTAAGGATGAACATTTCGTAGATAGCTGTTTATTAACCTAATGCATGATTCTTTTAAAGTATGCGGAGTTTTTACTTTATATATATTGTTCCAACCTCTTGATATATAATAATTAATTATTTATTTTCAATATATATTTTGTTTCTTCCTTTTATAATAAAATTACTGGCAGTTGTTTAATTTAATTTTGATAATGGCAATACTGTATTATTTAGGGATATGTTTTCTTTTAAAATGCAAATGAAATAATTTAAAAAATATATATTCTAATTAATAATCCATGTTTTTTTCAGCACGCACCAGAAGATTCAACACCTTTACTACACCGTACAAGAAGAGAAGCAGTAGAACCTTCAGACTCTGCACATAGCAATGCGGAAACAGCTGTCAACTTAGCACCAGACATGGCAAGATCAAAACCAGATTTAAGGATTGATATTGATACTGCAAACGACAAAAATCAGCCATTGAGAGAACCCGATGCGACCAGTCCAAAACCACCAATTGCAGGTATGTACAGTGGTGCCTCACACAACGAACTTAATTCGTTCCAGGAGCAAGTTCGTTATGCGAAAAGTTCGTTATGTGAAACGCGTTTTCCCATAACAATACATGTTAAAGAAAATAATTCGTTCTGTAGCATAAAATATGGTAAGATGACATAAAAAAAAGATAAATTTTTTGTTATTATTTTTATTTAGATACATACATCTAAAAACATAATGAAAAAAACACACATTTTTTAATTTTAAGAAATAATCGAATCTTGCACATCTTCATCCATTTTCCGCTTTTTGGCCGATGGTGCAGTGAAAAACCTGTCCAAAGTCGTTTGTTTCTCTCTTTTCTTCAACATCTGCCGGAAATAACGGACAAGAGTATCGGAGTACAGGTCGTTGATCCTGTTTGCTTCAGCGGAATCCGGATAGTGGGCATTGGTAAACTCCTGAACTGCTTTCCATTTGACCAGGATGTTCTTGATGTCAGCAGTTGGAATTGGTTGATTGTTTGATTGTTGCTCCTCGTTATCAGATGACGCGTACTACGCAGTGACTAACGAGTCTAACGACTGCCTGCGCGGGAGGATGCAATTAATCGGCAGTGATCGTAGAAGATCGGGCGACTTCGTTGTAATGATGAACGATTGCTGCGACACGTGCGTAAGTTAAGCGTACTGAGGCCTGAGTCAACAACACACTATCGCGTCACGTTCCCGCTCCGCTAGCGTTCGGGTGCAGACGATGGTGCGCCAAAGTGTTAATTTTCGTAACTATTGTGTATCTTAGCAACGAAATTGACACTTGCTTGCAACATCGTCTGCACCCGAACGCTTAACGGAGCGGGAACGTGAGACGAAAGTGTGTTGTTGACTCAGGCCTCTGCTCAGTGACTAACGACTGCCTGCGCGGAAGGATGCAATAAATCGGCAGTGATCGTGTGAAGTGGGCGACTTCGTTGTGTGAAGCGAAGTTCGTTGTGTGAAGCGAAGTTCGTTGTATGAATCGTGAAATGAACGAAAAGGAAGTTCGTTGTGTGCAGCGTTCGCTGTGCGAGGCGTTCGTTATGCGAGGCACCACTGTATGTATTGAAAATTATTATTCTTCACACTTGGGTAAACTCATTGACATAAGAATTCTATGGATGCCCTATCACCAAAATTGGTTGAGGCAAAACTGGCAAATAACATGCCAAAACAAAAGAACATCAATTACTAGAACATAGAGCTTATTCTGCTTCATTTGTTATTGTTGAGAGAGACATATTTTGTATCATAAACAAGTGAATGGTATTAGAACACAGAATAGAATAATATGGTTGATGTAAGGAAGGTGATTTTTTAAACACAAATTGACATCATGAAAATAAATCTAACATTTTCAGGGCCTGAGATTGACGATTTAGATGAAGAATCTGACATTCCAAACACAGCCGAAGCTCATCCAGGAGTTGATGATGGATTCTTTCCAACCGGAGATCATTCAGATCCTAACGATAGAGGAGAAACTGATAATGAAGGTAAAACTAAATTACGAGATGAAAATTAATCATTTACAATATCGTGTGACTAACAAACATTATATTGTATTATATGAAATATATAATTTGTAAATAAAACTCATTGTGTATTAAATTTCTATTTTATTTATTATGTAACCCGTATTATTTATTTATTCTAATTAATCTAAAAAATAACCTTGATACTTAATCCCAAATCTTTCTGCTTTATATTAATTTTTAATAAACAATTATGTATTATATTAATATCCTTTTTTATTAATTTATTTTTCAAGAAGCTTACTTATAAATGAATTTGCTTATTAAAAAGATTGTCTTTTACAAAGATTTTAGCACCAGCTTTAGTTAGCAGGCTTATTGATCTTGAGCAAGTGCTTTTAGTTTTCTAGTTTTGTCACTAAGGCTACATAAATGGTGCATCTAACATCCTAGAGCACTAAAGAGCTAGCAAAAATCATGTTAGGAGGAGATTTGTGGCTTTCATCAACAAATTTGTAGCGATTTTGTAAATGACAGCCACATGTCCAGTATCTCAATATGAACTATTTACTTGTTTTGGAATCTGACGAGAGCTTACTGAAATGTTTTGAACTTCATTCAACAATATTATGTTTTAATTTTACCCATCATACATACTGTATATATTCTAATCCTTTAACGAGAATGTGGTATAGAGTTTTTTCTCTCTTCATCTGTATGATTATACACATATGGAAGTGTTATCAATTAAAAACAAAAATATTCGTACACAACTCTAAATAGTAAGACATTGCTTCATTAGAAACAGCTGATTTTGAGTTAATATATTCTTTAAAACAAGGGTGTCTCTGTGCGGCCCGCGAAGCTAATGCACACTTTTTTTTTAAATAATAGTCGGTACAAGTACCCGTTACTTTTTTGAAGGAGGTATTTCAAGAAAATATTCTTAAAGAAAACCGAGGAGTTGTGTAACATTTCAAATTCCTATACCATTTTGAAAATTTGGCGACGGGGGGGGGGGGGTAGAAATTTAAAGATGAAGTATAATTATGAAATGTTCCATATATGGAAGTAAGTATATTGTTGTGCGGCCCGGTAGGAAATCTCATTCTGAAATTTGGCCCGGCTGCTGAAAAGGTTGGCCACCCATGCTTTAAAATATAGTATAATGAATTTTATTAGTACATACTAACAATTTACTAATGCATTTATCACATTATTTTTGATAATTACGGCACCATCTCTACTCATCATTTTCATATTTTAATCTCAAATGAAACATCATAAACTTTCACATGATTCATTGTATTTCGTGATAATTATGTATGGATGTAAAGACAACTTAAACCACTTTGTCACATGATAATTAATATTGACATAATAACTAGCTGTGTTTAACATGAAAATTGACTCATTCCTAACTTTTAAACAATGGTTTTAATAACTCTGGACTTTTATCACTTTTAACATACTAAAAGATTATCAAATTTTTACTTTTAATTTCAAAAAAATCATATGCAGTTTGGTAATTTCATTTTTGGATGAAACCTATTTTTAAAAAGATCATACTTAATTTCAATTTAAAGATATTTCAATAAAACTATATTTTTTTGATTCTCCCAGTACTTCAAATGTACTTTTCAACTACTTAAATATATCTCTGGGTATGAGATACCCAATAGATTCACTTAGTTATTAAACAAATCTTTTTTCCCCCTTGCAAAGAAGCATTTAGAATGGTTGATACACCTTTTTTATCATAGAGAATTTAGATACTCCTAAAATATTGTCATATTTTCATTTATTATTTAAAACTTGGGGAACATTAAAGTATTGTTTACGTGCCAAAGTACCTCAAGGATACTATAAAATCTATTAATTCTATGACTATTTTGTCATGTACAAAGTTTTGACATAGGTACTGATGTTCCTTGCATGTTTACAATATATTTCCTTATATATATTTGCATGTTTCTATTGCGCAATCCTACACCACATTTATATCAATCTATTGCATCATTCATGGCATAGGTCACCCCCAACATAATCCTGAGGATCCATTCTTTACAATATGGGGCGAAAAGAAGGGACATGGAGACGGAGTAGATGGAGAGGCACAGGATGAAGGTGATGGACTTATGCCAGGAGGTATGTTTGCATTGGAGGAGGAGGAATATCGGTCAAATAGTTCATCTTCATGATATGAAAAATTATACAATTTTTTTATTGAAATGATGAGTATTGATCGTCTATTCATATAATTTTTTAATCTTTATTATATGTTTTTTTTATGTATTGCAATTCATTTCCCATAATGCAAATAGTAATTATATTATATTTATCGCCCAGTTCCGTAAGCCAATAATTTGAAATTATTAATTATAATATGTAAAAACTGTATATTGTTGTAATAAAAAAATTAAGTACACATACAATAGGTGTGCTTATCGTCTGGAGAAAATCTCTTTAAACAAAGTGTAATGCACATTGTTTTAAAAAAACAGAGTTTCAGATATACAACTAATTATGAAGTTCCTACATATTTGTCAATTACGAAAGGATATCTATATATACATGAAACATAATTTAAATTATGTCCACGCTTAACATGCATCCACAATGATGCATTATTTTTTGGAATTTTATTTTATTTTCAATAAAATGTGACAGAGCTTCAATTTCTTATATCTGTGAAAAGATTGATTCAAACTTTAGCAGTAGGACATTGAAAGAAGATATATGGAAATTTGTCAATTTGAATGAGAAATTCTAACATTTCAAGAAGTCGAATTTTTGAGAGCTTCTACAGTCGCTCAAAATGTGCGCTTGTAATATAACAAAAAAATAATAAGATAAACACTTCGTGTGTATAATCAAAAAAATGTCATTTCTACGTATGATAAGCCAAAAATATAATTTTTGAACAATTTCAAATTATTTGCCAATGGAACTAGACGATTAATTATTTATCTAAACTCTTATTTATTTTATTTTCTTTATCTTATTATATCTATTATATTTCTATATACAAAAATAAGTAAAATAATTTTTTTATAATGACGCAACTTTCTTTATTTAAATATTTAGTCAAGAATAAAACACTGAATATGGCAGAAGGATATGGGAAAAGATCTTTATTTATTTATTTTTTGTTAAAATATATTAGTAGTAGTTCGTCGGTAGCCTGGAGGTAGAGTCTCGGCCTCGTGAACATGGGGTCCGTGGTTCGATACCAGGTGCCGGCAAACTCCCCTTTCACGACACAAGCTTTTAGTAGCTTACTGTGAAAGGTGTATAAGGTTGTATTTGGGTTTATAACAAAAACCCAGATATATCTTTAAAAAAAAAAAAAAATATGAGTTGAAGTGACAGAAGTTTATTTATTTATTAATTTTTCCTTTTAGATCCCAGACTAACTCCAAGATTTGGCTCAGAGACACCATTCCCATATGCACCTGAATTTGCTCCAGGAGCAGTAGTAAGTACCTTTTTTGTATTTTAAATTGTAAACTTTTATTCTTCTTTTATTTATCACGTGTTATCACAGATAAACATAATTTTAATTTTGTACGTGCTTTCTTTACATTTATAACTTTTAAATAAAATTATGCTTGTCTTCCAAAACACTTAAGATATTTTTACAAAAGATGGTGATGATGTAAAATTTCTATATTTCTTCGCAATATTTATTTATTTATTCTTTACTGTACATTGATTACAAACAATTACATAAAAGGTAAACATTCAAGTTAGATACAATCAATATACAGAGGGCGAGTTTATCACAAAGGCTATATATTTTTAATATCTGAATAAAAAATGAGATACATGCAGTTTTATTATCCAGAAACAAGTTTGGTGGAGACAGATATCGTCACATTTCTTAGAATTAGTTCTACTATGATATTCAAATAACCATTGTATAAGATTACATAAATTCTCTTTGCATATCGCTTTAGCCGAAAGCTGTAATGATGCGCAAAGTTTTTATTTTATTTTATTTTATAAATATAGAAGCACAAAACAGACAATAACTACATAATTAAAGTTAAAATAAAGGTTAATCTTTCAGAGATCAGCTATCATCCAATACCATGCGCCACAATTAAAGTTAGTTTAAAGAGATTAATAGTAATTAGCGATGTAACAAATGTGTGATTTTGGATATTCGCGAATGCGAATGAGAATATTTTTTGCTGACATTCACGAATGCGAATAGCGAATATTGACATGCTTGAATTTCTACAATATTGCTTTAACATTAAAATTTCTACCCCCCTCGTCGCCGAATTTTCAAAATGGTATAAGTAGGATTTCAAAATATTTCAAAAGTCCTCGGTTTTCTTAAAGAATATTTTTTGCAGTACCTTTTTCTACAATGTACCGGGTAAGTATCCGGTACTTTTACCGAATATCCGATACATTATTACCAAAATAATATTCGCAAAACATTTGCATATTTTTTTGCAAACAGGAATGCGAATACTTTGAAATCTGTGAATATTCGCGAATGGGAATGCAAATACGAATATTCGTTACATCACTAATAGTAATATGCAAATTTAAGACATGAAATTATCATAGAGGGTTGGAAAAGACAATGTCACCTTAATATTGTCACCTCAAGCGGGACTTGAACCCGCAACCCATCATTTTCTCATCAAGTGCTCAAACAACTGTCCCCATTAACGAATAGATGAAAATATTTATGTGAGAATTTTCTTTATTATTCTAGCCTCCCCTCATAACTCCTGATGTGAACGTTTACCAGCAAAAGAAGAACTTAGCTCAAGGCATGATGGACTTGGCTCTCCTCTCTGCTAATGCTAATCAGTTGAGATATGTCCTGGAAGCAGGAGACTATCATCCCTATTACTACGCTAGTCTTATATTTATCTCCTTCAGTCTTATATTACAAGTAAGTCTAATTTCCATAATTTGTATCACAAGAAATTTCATCCTCAGGGCTACCATTATATCGATTAAAAATGCATGTGCACAAAAAATTCATTATATTAAATTTAAATATTTAAATTATTTGTATCGCAAGAAATTTCATTCTCAAGGCTACTATTATATTGATTAAAAATGCATGTGTACAAAAAATTCATTATTTTAAATTTAAATATTTAAATTATTTGTATCGCAAGAAATTTCATTCTCAGGGGTACCATTATATTGATTAAAAATGCATGTGCACAAAAAAATCATTATTTTAAATTCAAATATTTAAATTATTTTTATCGCAAGAAATTTCATCCTCAGGGCTACCATTATATTGATTAAAAATGCATGTGCACAAAAAATTCATTATTTTTAATTTAAATATTTAAATTATTTGTATCGCAAGAAATTTCATTCTCAGGGCTACCATTATATTGATTAAAAATGCATGTGCACAAAAAAATCATTATTTTAAATTCAAATATTTAAATTATTTTTATCGCAAGAAATTTCAGCCTCAGGGCTACCATTATATTGATTAAAAATGCATGTGCACAAAAAATTCATTAATTTAAATTTAAATATTTAAATTATTTGTATTGCAAGAAATTTCATCCTCAGGGCTACCATTATATTGATTAAAAATGCATATGCACATAAAAAATAATTTTGTAGATTTAAATAATAATAAGCACTAAATTTTAATTAAATTACTTAGGCATGCCATTATGTAAGATATTCTTTTTGACATGTGGCAATAATTAGTGTTCAAATTAGTTTTGTTATAATTTTGTTTTTAGATTGGTGTGGGAGTCGGTTTATTACTAAACAGTAAATATGATGTGAAAAATGAGGATGACATGCACAAAGCTGACAATATCAACAATTACACAGTCATTGGAGTTTTTATGATAACTGTTGTGAATATAGTGCTAAGTGCATTCGTAGTCAGGACATAACGAAAGGATTATTTAGACAAGCTTAGTTAAATTGAATCGAAGGAATAATTAAAATCAGTTGTGAAATTGTTTATTCACTAAATTGTTTCAATATTTTAAACTTGTTGCCTTTTTACAAAAGAAAGATTCTTCTACTTTACATTTGTACAAATAAGTATTAAATTAATTGATTTTGAAAACAAAAATAGCTCGTACAAACATTTATAAATTCAGCGGTATTAAGCTCCTAATCAAATAATACAACAAAGTTAAAAAATATTTTTTTCTTTATAATAATAATACTTATGAATATTAAGTCAATTTTATTTTTGTTTAAATTACCCAAGGCATGCATTTAAAGTTGGTATTTCTATTTTATATTTTAAGGATACATTAGTGTTACCAGCGATAAAATTATTATCTACAATAAGAAAAATATTTTTGTATTATAAATAAGCCTTCTTCATTTTTTATTTGTGCAAAAACGTTTCTAAAATCTCTTTTGTTTTTGTGTGTGCAAGTGTTTCAAAATTATATTCATTTGTTTTTTAACACTCACCTACTTCCACATTGTTATTGACATTGTGATGGTTTTTGTTGTTTTGATTGGATTGTTGAATTTGTTTTGTGACTGATGATGGTATGTTGTCTTCTTTCCAGATTGGTGTCGGTGTCGGACTCATAGTTAATAGTACATACAATATAAAGGATCGCTATGACATTTGCAAGGCAGACAGAATAAACAATTTCACAGTGATTGGTATATTCCTTATAACAGTTGTCAATGTGTTTATAGCATCTTTTGGCGTCGCGCAATTACCTCAGCCACCGCCAAACTCAGTAGGACCAAACATATAAATATATTTTACAATATTAATTTTCAGTACCTAATACTCATTTTCATTTTAATTGAAAGTGTATGTAGATAAGATTAATATTTTGATTTGGGCATTAACTCATTAATCTGTTAATCATAAGTTAACAAAGACAAAAAAAAATTAACTAAGTAATTGTTTATGTTAACTTCTGTCAATCTGTCGAGCCAGTAATCAGACCAGTGAACTCATAAATTTAACTGTTACAGATTACTGTAACTTGCATTATGTTATCAAAATTGTAAGAATAAAAATAATGAATTAACAAATTTATTTTTTTCTTAACAGATTAGTGAATAATGATGTTAAACTATTGAAATACTCTGCCCAGCTTTGTAAATATCCAAATATTATATTAGTTATTAAGAATTATTATTGAGTAAGGTGGTGGCCAGATAGGAAAATGTCAAATTTCCAAACAGGAATTCAAAGACTTATTGCCAACTTCATGACATATAAACATTTATTATTGCAACACACTGCCCAAGGGTGCCTTATATATGTGGTATTTACACATTAATTTATAAAAACAAGAAATGAAGAAAATTAATTGTTATAAATTAATATTACTATACAATTATTATCTATATTTAGCGTTATGACTTTTTTTTATTTAGTTTACTATACAAAATTATAATATTTCTGAATATTTTATTTTTTGTATTCGACTTATCACAATTCATATTTGAGATTTCAATCTTATTTGAGTATGAAGAAAATGATTTTTTATCTGAACATTGTTATTAACGAAAAAAAATATAAATAGATTTTATGATAAGTGTATTAACTTTTCTCAATTTATTTTTAGTAGCTTTTTTGCTAAATAAATATCAAGTGAATATAATCTCTTTCGACATACAACCATTATAAGATTTAATTGTAAAAATATGTTAATGTTTTGTAAATATATTTTTTTATTTAATTAATTTTAAATTGACAAATCATGATATTTTAGTAATCTTATGAAGTTTGTAATTTAGTTTATATGTTCTCTACACTTTATTTGTTAATTTTATTTATTTATAATCATTATTAATTATTGTTATAAGTTTATATACCTAGGTGTATATATACTAGAGAAAGTTTGTAGATATTTTCTCGATATTTTTTATGGTGCTTTGTGATTTAAAATTACTTAAAATATAAAACAAATGTTACACGATATGAAATTATCAATATAGTTGTTAAAACAACGAAAAAAATTACAAATATTTATAAGAATCAAACCATTTTTTGTCAGAACCTCATCATTAGACAATATGTCAATATTGTATCTACTTAATTCAAGTATTTTTTTTTCAGTGTGCTTTTAAGTCTTATAAGTTTACAAAACTTTAAAATAATATTTCTATAAGTTTTATAAAACTACTTATATTAATATGATATATATTAGGAATGATTATGAAAAAATCATTGTGCAATTAGCTTGCCTATTGGCACATACATTAATTGATATTAATGAGTAAGAATCTTTATAAAGTAATATTTATTTTTATATTTATTTAAATATTGCATAATATACTTTTTATTTTGAATGAGTTTTATGAATGCTATAAATATGCCATGTGGAATGGATAAATCATAAATATATTTTTATTTAAGAAATTCAGTAATAGCCGAACAAATAGAATTTAAGATTAAAAATCGCACACAAACAAATTATTGCATAGTGATAAAAACGCTTTTTTAGGATAGAGAATGTAATATAATTATTTTAATCATTTATTTATTATTGTTTACAAACTGTGTTTTAAATTCAGATATTCAGAAAATATTGTTAAATATTTATAATAAATAAATTAGATTATCATAAAAGCCTCTACATCAAAAGTAAATGATAAATTTGTCTTTTATTTTGCAAATTATTTTATTTTTTTGTATTTAAAAAAATTAACTTAAAAAATAATTAGTAAGTGACAAAAACAAAGAAAAATATAAATACTCACATATTGATCTGATTTTATTGATATTCATAATATCATGATATTTAATGGACTAATTTTATAAATATATTTTAGAAATAGATTGCAAGTCTGTACTGCTTAAAATTACATTCTAAATTTCAAAACTTTTCATAGAAAAATACTACAGGGTAATTCCATACCTACCGGTCCAGAAATAAATAAAATGGTTGCTCGACCATCTCAGAAAAAAATGATTTTTTTTGTGCTATCACCCCAACATGTTGGTAGTTCAAAATGATAATTATTTTAATTTTATTGGTTTTGGTTTTTGTGTGGTGGCCATATTTGTTTTACAAGGCGGAGACATTTTCGCAGTTTAAAGGGTTTGCGAAAACTTGAATATCTCAGGTCCTATTTATTTTATCAACATAAAAATAAAAGTAATTTGTTTATAAGAATATAAGCTTTAAGGTTGTAATAAAACATTTTCACCTAAATATAATTCTAAGGGATGAAATTTCAGTCTACATTCTTAACTCTTTTTTGCAAAAACTCCCATTTTCACGGAAAGATTTTGGACGAAGGGAAAGAGTCCACTCATCAAAACTTTTTTGACAAACAACTAGTTACTAGTTGTGTTGATAAACTAAATTTCAAGTCTCAGACTTGACCCCCCTTTTCACAAAAAAATTTCAAAATTTGGAAATTCTCAAAATTTTCCATTTTCCGAGCTCAATATCTCTGGTGGGGGACTAGGTAAAAATTTGAAATGTCACCCCATAATAGACCTGTACCATAGTATTATGTGGCAAAAATTTGGAGTTTGAGATTTTACTACGAGCAGAGATATGGCAATCACAAAATGTCCAAAAATTAGTACTTCAACGGGCATACCGCATCGGCATATATAGAATATAAAATTGTTTACTAATAGTAAATCAATGTATATTAGATAATATTTACAAAATAGAAATCTAATGAGTGCTACAGACGCATGCTGAAGATTCATTGGTCGGAACACGTCGAAAACGTAGATTTGTTAACCAGGGTAGGTGAAAAAAGGCAACTCCTTAAGAATCAGCCAACAACGAGCTAACTGGCCACAACATCAGGCACCCAGGACTGCTCATCGCTATCGTGGAAGGTAGGACCGAAGGCACAAATGGCAGAGGCCGACCGAGAGACGCGTATATAGGCCAACTGAAGAGGGGCATGAACTGTTGCTCGTACGTAGAGCTGAAAAAACTGGCTGAGAATAGGGAGGAATAGAGAAGAAAATCCAAACTCGTTGCAGACCAATCCAATGGATTGTAACTCATTATATGGAAATCTAAGTAGTATAATACCATGTTATATAATTAAATATCTTTATTTTGTGTGGGGGCGGGGTACTAAAACTCAGGGAGAACTAGCAGTCTGAATCATATTTTAACCTGTTGGATCTTGTTTGAGCAGGCACAGTCATTTATTAGCATGAACGCTGTGTACTCTCCCAGCCTAGGTTAGTTTTCTGTTAGCAGCCAAAGACGAAGGTTGTCTTTGTACTCTTTGTGTCATAGTTTTGAAACATGGAATGTGAAGAAGGCAGAAATCTTTTGAGTTATAAACAGTGCTATTGTTATCATCTGCAAGTACCATGAAGTCAAGTATTTTGTTAAGTACAACCATCTGTTTGAAAATTCTTGTTGTGACCCACTAAAGATCCATAAAAAACTATAATTAAAGGTCTCAGAGAAATCAAAATTTAACATTTACCTAAGGAAAAAAATCACTTAATTAATCTTATTCCTCGAAAATCTTTATGTGCTACCTGCTATAATCGACTTTTTGTAATAAGAGATAATGGCATCAATAATGACTTGAGGCAAGTACATATGTGATTTTATTCCTCTGACGACTGTGATGACATACTTGTGTCAAAAACTGCCTCATTATACCTCCAGAAAGAAGACATAGTTGCATGCATATATGAAGAGCAATGGTACCTTGGAGTTATTGAGGAAATAAGCATCGAAAACAATGACCTGAAAGTTTACTTTTATGAGCTAGCTAGGCCACGAACCTCGTTCAAAGTTTCAAGAGGTGACAAGACCTGGGTACCTATGAATAACATTCTGAGAAAGCTCGCACCAATGGAATTTACAACTGTGACTGGCCGCTTTCACACTATCACCCCTCAATTGTGCGAGGCGATCTCTAAGCTCTTTGTTGTACACCAAAATTGTATTAGCTAGCAGAAAGAAGTTTGCTTTTAAATTAATGTGTGTATAATAGTAAGCCTTGAGACTTCAAGTTATTTTGTGTAAAATGTCTTTTTTGCCAAGAACCATGTCACATATTAATCGACTTAAATACGTTATATTCACCCACTGAATTGTGCATTATTTTGATTCAGGCTGCCAGTTCTCCCAGAATTTTAACCCCCCCACCCCCACAAACAATCAAGATATTTAATTATATAACATGGTATTTTACTATTTGGAATTGTATTTTGTAAATATTATCTAATATACATCGATTTACTATTAGTAAACAATTTTATATTCTATATATGCCGATGCGGTATGCCCGTTGAAGTACTAATTTTTGGACATTTTGTGATTGCCATATCTCTGCTCGTAGTAAAATCTCAAACTCCAAATTTTTGCCACATAATACTATGGTACAGGTCTATTATGGGGTGACATTTCAAATTTTTACCTAGTCCCCCACCAGAGATATTGAGCTTGGAAAATGGAAAATTTTGAGAATTTCCAAATTTTGAAATTTTTTTGTCAAAAGGGGGGTCAAGTCTGAGACTTGAAATTTTGTTTGTCAACACAACTAGTACCTAGTTGTTTGTCAAAAAAGTTTTGATGAGTGGACTCTTTCCCTTCGTCCAAAATCTTTCCGTGAAAATGGGAGTTTTTGCAAAAAAGAGTTAAGAATGTAGACTGAAATTTCATCCCTTAGAATTATATTTAGGTGAAAATGTTTTATTACAACCCTTAAGCTTATATTCTTATTAACAAATTACTTTTATTTTTATGTTGATAAAATAAATAGAACCTGAGATATTCAAGTTTTCGCAAACCCTTTAAACTGCGAAAATGTCTCCGCCTTGTAAAACAAATATGGCCGCCACACAAAAACTAAAACCAATAAAATTAAAATAATTATCATTTTGAACTACCAACATGTTGGGGTGATAGCACAAAAAAAATCAATTTTTTCTGAGATGGTCGAGCAACCAGTGCTGGACCAGGTGATTTGGACTTACCCTACAGTCCCATGACTTTCATTGGAATAAAGATTCCATATTCAAAATATATTAGGTACAAATTAAGATTCCAATTGCAATACATATTATTCCAAAGATCATAAATTAATATGTAATACCTTTTACTTGAAAGGAAATTCTAATTTCAAAACATAAATTCATAGTAATAGTAGTTCATAAATTCATAATAATTCTAAATTCATTATGTAACTTTAAACAATATTCCAATTTCAAAACATTTCATAGAAAAATGTAAGAATTATATAATTTTTTTTGAAATAAGATTCCAAATTCAAAATATATTACAGAATAAGGTTCTAAATTTGTTACATTTTGTAAAGTAACAGTCGAAATACAAAAAACAAATAGAAGAATGAAATCACTCACATTACCTACTAATAATCTTTATTGATATTAACATTTTCTCATAATCAGTAAGAATATTAATCATTTCCCTTGTAATTATTAATACACTTTAAGGCTGACGAAATATATTTTAATATATGATTTTCTTTTTTATTGTGTTAAATAATAGTGGTTGGTATTTGAACATAGAATAGAATAGAAAGTTTTGATATTTGTGTATTTTTAAGTAAAATTATTATTTTTGTATGAAGTAAATAAGCATATAAATTCTAGTCTTAAAAAATTGTAGTAAGCCTGTATTTGTCATATCTTAAGATGACAATTAAATATGAAAATATGTTATTCTGTATCCGTTTGTATAAGTGATCAAAAGTTTGAATGAATGTATTAAATTTATGGAATATATTTTTCTATCACGCCAAGGTATGTAAATATAATTCAAAATTAATGTAAAAGATTTATGCAGCGTCTTGTTACTTTTTCAACCATACAAAGAATACAGAATGTAAAAACAAATATTGTCACGCCCATAATGTAACGCCAGATCTGCAAATTTGTCATTTTACAGGACAGCCAAATATAGGGGAATAGAATATGTTTGATTTTTCTTTACATTATAATATATAATATGAAGAATGAAATGATGTTATTATGAAAAAAGTGATATTTTAAAACGTTATGACTAAATATGTTATTTAATGATTTTATTAAAATCTGTAGATCTGACATTTTATTTTGGGTATGACGAATTATATTAAGTTATGTTTAAAAAATATATTTACTAATATTCTGTAAATGAACAACCTGTAACAAGAATTTGAAACATTTTTGTATCAATTTTTAATAAAAAAATTGCTTCCAACTATTATTTTTTTTTTAAAAGATATATCTGGGTTTTGTTACAAACCCAAATACAACTTTATACACCTTCCACAGTAAGCTAAAAGCTTGTGTCGTGAAAGGGGAGATTGCCGGCACCTGGGATCGAACCGCTGTAATTGTTTGCTGTAAATTGAAAACTTCCAAATCTTCCTTATGCCAATTTTATCTTACACCAATATCCTTATATTTTTTAGGGAAACTCATAAAATTTGATAAACTTTTATTAAATAGGGGCACCTAATTTCAGCTTGACAAAGAACTTATAAACAGACATCCAGAGTCCTAAAACAGATGTCATGACATCATAAAAGAGGAATAGATGAGTATTACAAGAGATGGTTTGATAAGTATTATCCTTGTCGCCAGTAGGAAAAATGTATGAAAATATTCACAAAATAATTTATTTTATTGTGAATCTGAAATGAAATTAAAATAAAATTAGGTACTTCTTCACTACAACAACGACAACAATATATACAAAAATAATCCTTGTATAAATTGAAACAAGCATTTAGTTCTATTATAGATTAAACAGACACGAGAGAAACGTCTTTCCAAGTCTTATGAGATGATTATCAATCTCAGAGACTTCTCTCTTGTATTGTTTAAGCTGTAGTACAATAAAATGTTTATTTCAATTCATCCAATTATGAAATTCTACTACTTGTAAACTAATACTATGAATAAAAATAATTCTAATTAGTTTTCTAGAAGTGAAGAAATTACAATGTCTCACTAGATAATAATTTATTCTAAGACTACTCCATATTAAACCGAAAATACAATTTTATTATCAGTAGGTATGTTTATTGATCCATTATGTAATTATTTTATTTTTCAATAGTCAGTTTTTGTTCTGTGGTCAGAATGCATCCAAAAAATTGACATAATAAGGAACATCTAATTTTAGTTAGGGAGAAAGTTGGAACAATACTAATTTCTCTTTGTAAGTGAGATGTCACTTGGTAGAGTTTAATAGTTAGAATAACAATTATTCCTTTTTTGTTATTATTGTTTATTATTATTGTTATTATTGTTAATAGTTTGTATTGAAATTTGAATTTTAGGAATAATACTGTGCAGGTAAAAAAATACAATTTTGATTTAACCGGGAATAACTAATTATTATGTGTACAAGGTTTAATAATCATTTGATCAAGTTTAACATTTGACATTTCTACTAAATATTAAGTCTTAATAATAACCATTTACTTTGTGACTTTATTTAATTATATGGCTGATGGTTCATTAAGTAAGTAATTAAATAAAATTTAATATTATTAATACTGTCGTTTTATCCTATATGAGTAGTGGTAACTGCCTGAATTTGAAATCACTGGTTATGCTATCAAATTTATAATAAAATTATAAATGAATTTAATTTACATGTTTATATGAAATAACAATGTAAATAAACTACATAATACTGTCCCTCTTCTGACTAACAGTCGTATCTGCCTAAATGTAAATTGTTCAGGAGAGCATTTTTATGTGTTTTGCCGTGCATATTTTAGTCTCTCCTAGTTATATGATACAGTGTAAATATATTACATTATTTTACTTGTACCTATTCTTATATATCTCAGAATCATTTTTGTGATGAAATTTTGAGGAATTAGTAGATATAACACATTTTATTTAGAATAATTTGTAAAAACGACAACAAATCAGAAAGCTATTCCAGGATAACGGTAACAGTTACAGGTGTGATCTTCAGTGAGAACATGCAGGGCACATATAAATACACATTGGTGATCATAGCTCGATTTTGCCAAAAATGTCAGATACGACAGTTAGTCAGAAGAGGGACGATATGTCATTTGTGTGACAAAATTGCAAAAAAATTGATGTATTATAATTATTATCATAGACTAGAAAGTCTAGAAACACAATACTTGGAGGGCAGGCAATCAAATGGTGCGGTCAAATTAATTTCATATCAGGTTTAAAAAGGGTTGTGAAATAGTACCTTTATTGTTATGAATAGGGGGGGTATGATTAACGACAAGTAGAAGTAAAATAGAAATGGTACATTAATATTGTGGACTAAAACAACAAATGTCGATTCTGTTCACAATAATTTTGGAACATAGAACTAATGGGAAAAATAGTACCCTGGTTATGTATTTTATTTAAAACATGCAAGTTATAAATTATTTCTTTATCAATTAATCACAATGTGATTGTTAAATTATTATTATCTACTTGTGCATGCTGTAGCCACTCTTAATTGGGTACTGGCCAGATCTTACTTGTGGAAAAATTTATGTAAAACTGTAGGTACTTGAAGTTTCAACACCTTCTTACACTGTACAAGTTTTGGTTAACTGGGAGATATTGCCTCCAATTATGCATGTATTTTATGTGTCCAATGTAGTTTCATTATTATTATTTTTCCAAGAAACATTAGAACCTTCAGACTCTGCACATTGCAGCACGGAAACAGCTGCCAACTTAGAACCAGACATGACAAAACCAAAACCAGATCAGATAATTGATGTTGATACTGCAAACGACAAAAAACAGCCATTGAAAGAAACCGATGTGACTAGTCCAAAGCCACCAATTTCAGGTATGAAACTAAGGAATATATACCACTGAATTATTTACCACTGGATTGATGTTAAAAATGTTGCAAAAAAACTTGTCAAAAGAATTATTCAAAATAACACCTTATTTGACAAATAATACGTGGCCTTAATATTGTACAAATGCAATGTTTTATTTCTTAATAAAGTGGAATGTGGATTTTTAATAAAACCAAAAATACCCTGAACCCTCACATTAAGCAATAATAGCTTGCATCAAGAAGTTAGAGTAGATCACTTGTGGAATTCAAACACAAGATCTCCCGATTCTTAGTCTAGAACTCCCTCATCGTAATCTTTTATTTCAATTTGTTTTTAAAATGTATTTACATTGAAAATGTGCAAAATTATGGTAAATTTAGCCATTACAAAATCACCCATCGTTCATATTATTTTAGGATCTGAAAAATCTGGCATTCCAAACACATCAGAAGTTCAACCAAGTGTTGATAATGGATTTTTTCCACATGCAAATCATCCGAATTCTAACGATAGACGAGAAACTGATGATGAAGGTAAAACTATTGAATGAATATATATAATGAATTACAATCCATTGGATTGGTCTGCAACGAGTTTTGACTTATTTCTCCACTCCTCCCTATTCTCAGCCAGTCTCTTCAACTCCATATATGAGCCACAGCTCATGTCCCTCTTCAGTTGGTCCATATAGGCGTCTCTCGGTCGACCTCTGCCATTTGTGCCTTCGGTCCTGCCCTCTGCGATTGCGATGAATGAATAATTGATTTGATAAAGCGATTTAACTTTTTTTTTTAAAAGGTATGATACAGTTTGAATTTCTTATATCTGTGGAAAGATTGTTTCAAACTTTAGGAGCATTGATGTTGAAAAAGTTGTAAAGAAATTTGTTGAGTGAGTAGCAGATTCGATAAGATAAATTCCAATAATACGAGATATGGCGCTTCAAAAGTTTTAAAAACCACAGACAAGTAATTATAATAATAAAAATCTTTATTGCGCAAAAAAACAATATTAGAAAAAAAACTTGACAACATTATTACAGAATAAATAAATTTGTGCAATGGATGAATTTATCGCAGAAGCGCGATATCTTCCAACTAACCCATATGTGTGCTTGTAAATGATAATTATGAAGAATATTAATAAGGAATATGGCTTTGTACTATGTATGATAAGCCAAGTTAATGGCCTGGATGATGGATGTATTATCTAAGTTTATATTTGAATTCTGTTTTTTTTTTCTGAACAAAACTATTAAGCGTAAAATCATTTATATGTGGCAGAAGGAAATGGGAATAGGGGATATTTTTTGTAGTGACAGAACTTTATTTATATATTTTTATTTTTCTTTTTAGATCACAGACTAATTCCAAGCTGTGGTTCAGTAACACCAGTCCCAAATGGATCTGAGTTTGGACCAGAAGCAGAGGTGAGACATCAATTTGTATTTAAAATTGCGTACTCCTTTTTTTCTCATGATTATACTTTGTTTAACATTTTTATGAAAAACAGACTTAACTACTATCTTAATTTTATTCCTATTAAATCAATTCATTTTTTGATGAATTGTCTATTAAAACTTCTAAATAGAACCTTGAAAAAAGCTTACTTTTTTATATCAGATGGCGGTGATATAACATTTATAGATATTATGTACATTCAATTCAAACATATTTTGAACCACTCCAGATTAATCATTCCAACTGATCACACTCATCCATAGTCAACCTATTTGAATAGGTATTAACTAAGTAGGCATGTTGTATATGATACACATACATATGTGAACTTCCTTAAGGAGTGCACAACACAGAGTTTGTGTTGTGCACTCCCACCACCCACTCCACAACGCTTATGAATCGACTTAAGGCTTGGTTAAGAGTGCTCTTTAAACCTAGGTAACATTCCCAATTCCTCTGTGTCATGCTTATCACATGGCTTAAAATTTTTGAAGTTGTATGTATAGTTCAACTTTGTTAAACTTCCACATTAAGGGTTGCACCCTCCCTCACCCATGGATGATGCAGGAATGTCAATTCCCATGTCATCCATACTCTTCATGCAAATTCTTCTCAAGGAAGGGCTCAAGGTTCGCCTGAAGGGCTATCCCCGATAAAATCCTCCCCAAAATTAAATACAACCGTTAATGTCCACTGACTCCATTGTTTTACAAAAGAACTTAAAATTAACTTACAGTTACGTATTTACTACGTACTAGTTGTTTGCCTAAATTAATACAAAATATCTTAAGACTAGATTGAAGTTCTTATAACTAGTTGCATTTCATAGCCACAATCAATTACACAAGCAGTTTCTTCTAAGCGTAGTGTATAATATGTTTAGTATCTCTGTACCTAATCATAAAAGAAATTGGTCATTACATGCACAACACACACAACAAATGAAAGTGGTAAGAAAATCACAAGTTAGGATCCAGTCATTCTTTCTTTCTGTGTTTGGAAGCCGGTTGCATTAAGCGATTGATCCTGAAAAAAAGGAATACCTCCCTTTATTGGAGGAAAGGACGTTAACTGTTAAACTTCCACTTTGAAATCAGTCTTTCATGTGGAGATTTTCTTTCTTTATCAATCCAGACTACTGCAATAACTCCAGATGTGAATGTTTACCAGCAGAAGAAGACTTTGGCTCAGGGTATGATGGACTTGGCTCTTCTCTCTGCTAATGCCAATCAGTTGAGATATATCCTGGAAGCAGGATATGACCATCCTTATTTCTACTCTAGTCTTACATTAATCATATCCAGTCTTATACTACAAGTAAGTTTGATTTTCACTAGCCATATCAATCACTAAGTACCATATGCCAATAATTCAGCAGGGCTACTCTTGAAACAATCTAAATACGATCTTAATCTAGTCTTGATCTTAATCATACGACGCGCGAAGGGGCTATGGTCAAAAATACCGCGCTACCGATACTGAGAGTTTGGTATCCAGATATTTTTGACTAATAGTCACTTTGTGCATCGTATGATTAAGATTAAGATCGTATTTAGATTTTATCAAGAGTAACCCTACAGAATTCCAATATTCAGTGATATAATAACAATATTTTGAGATATAGATATTCTGTATACAAATATTGCGAAGTATAAATTGATAATCTTTTTTTTTAAATTTATTTATTCCAAAATAGTACATACAAACAAACATAAAGAACAACATTATGGAATATATTGCCCCACTAGACTAAAATCTGTTCTGGGGCAATGCTAAGAAAAAATACAAACACAATTTAAAAATATAACAAAAGAATACAACTCCTTCATGTACAATTGAATACTATGAATCAAAACAATTAAAAATAATAAAAATAGCACGTCATACTCATACGTCAAGTCATTTAGTATGTGCAAGTTGGATTAACGTAAGAGTTAGTCAGTTATTGTATTATGTAAGTCAGATCTCTCTCAGACTTCCTTCTGAGAGATAAATCTGCTCCTTGGTTGAAAAAGGGCCAGTGCCCATATTGTTAATTGTTGGAAAATCAATGGTTTGCAAATTAAGTGACACAGTGCTATACACTTTGGCCAACATTTTTTTTTAATTTGCTCCGTAATTATAAGTCCTAGGACATTGGTCTTCGTATATATTTTATTTCTTGCTCCTAACATTCGAAAAGTAGTCCTATCTCAAACCAGTAATTTTTGGACATTTTCCCTTTTTCTACCAAGGTGCAAGAATATTTTGAAATATGAAATTTCCTACCGGGTCGCACAACCATGCATGGAACATTTGATAATTTTACTTCACCTTAAAATTTCTACCCCCCTCCCCCCGTCGCTAATTTTCAAAATGGTATAGGAATTTGAAATGTTTTAAAATTCCTCGGTTTTCTTTAAGAATATTTTTGAAAAATACCTCTGACAAAAAAGTAACGGGTACTTGTACCGACTATTATTAAAAAAAGTGTGCATATGCTTCGCGGGCCGCACATAGACACCCAACTGGCCGCATGCGGCCCGCGGGCTGCGGGTTGGCCACCTCTGTTCTAAGATATACGGGAAACAGTGTGAGGGTGCAGTACTCCGCAACCGGTGTGCCGTGAGCCGAATACAGGTGTGCCTCGGTCAAATATAATTTATTTGAAATTTTACAATGAATCATTATGTACCTAATACACAATGACAAATTATTTTTGAAAATATTGTATAGAATAATATTATACTAAAAAAATATTATTATTAAATAATTATTGTATAAAAAGTTATTTTAAAATTTGTGCATCAATTTAATACCTATATATTTGAGCTTGGTGTGCCGCGGATTTCTAGCAAGAATTTTGGTGTGCCGTGGAGTTCTAGGAAGAATTTTAGTGTGCCGTAAATGAGAAAAGGTTGCGGAGCCGGTATAAAGTACATTTTGCAATAATTAGTTTTGTTATAATTTTGTTTGTAGGTTGGTGTGGGAATCGGTTTAATTCTAAATGGCAAATACGATGTGAAAAAAGATGAACACATGCACAAAGCTAACAATGTCAACAATTACACAGTCATTGGAATATTTATGGTAACTGTTTTGAATGTAGTGCTAAGTGCATTCGTAGTCACAAAATGAAAGGGCTATTTATTCAAATTTAGCTAAATTAAATAAATAAATTTCATTAATTGTATCGGCATTTACTTTGTAACACTTCATTTTAAATTATCAAATATTATATAATAATTTTAAATAATTAAACACCAATGTGAAAGTATTTATTCACCAAATTATTTTAATTTTAATGTCTAAACTGTCTTTTTTAACATTACAAATATTCATTTACTTTTACTCTACATTTGTAGGTAAAAATTAATTGATTTTGAATGAACATTTTATTTAAAAGTATAAAAATATAAAAATCTGTTTTATATTAGTACTTTTCGAAGGTTTTATAATCTCTTTGTATCCTCGTCAATTTTATTGTCTGGAAAAAAGGTAAAAAAAATCTACAAACCCCACTCCCCCCATCCCAATAGACCATTAAAGGATGACGTCACAGAAAAATCATTGAGGGGCATCAGGCATCCCAACACAACAGACGATTACGGTGTAATATTAGGTGGAACGCCTAAAGAATAGATTATAATAAAAAAAACTGTCAGTGTCGATTTTGTTATTATTTTGTCGTCTGACTTTCTTTTTTTCTCTTATGGCATAACATCTTACAAGGATGATTTGCGCAATCTGACTGTTTGCCCCCCAAGCAAAAGCAAATCCATAGACAAGACCACGTGACCTTTAATGGTCTATATCCTGGGTATGGCCATGATGAAAAATTTATAAAAATAGAAAGGTGCCTAATGAAATTTAAATATTAAATTGAATTGTAATAAATTAATTATTGGTTTGTGTTTTGAATAAGATGTATTTGTTTTATTTATTTTTTTAAATATTTATTTCTGAATATTTTAATTTTTATATTTATGAAAATTTTATTTTACATTATCTTTGTATTCCTCAATCGCTTTAAGATAGATAATTATCTTTATAATATTACAATTAATATACATCGCGTCATATATCACACCATACTTTATTATTTTAAGATTACATTGTAGATTTTAATCTTATTGAAAGTAACTATAAATATTTTTTATAACATTCAAATTAAAATATATACCTACAGTTAATATTTTATTTTTACTCTGAGTAATAATAAATTAATAGTGAAAAGTAAAACAGTGTTTTATTGATATCAAATATGTTTAAAATGTCTTTTCACAATGTGAACACACAAACTCTAGATCATTTGAATATTTTATTTGTTAATTCATACATACATTAAATATAAAAATTTTAAATAATTTTTTTTTGAACCAGTAGCATCACAATAAATATCTACATATATAATTTTCTTTTGATATAAGTTAATTAAATTCTTTTGCTCAAATAATGTAGATTATTTATGATGAAGCATAAATTATGAACTTTTTATTTACCTATATTTGTAGTTATATTTTTTTGTTTTTTTTTTATATTTATCATATTTTTCTGAACACTAATACAATTGTTTTTTTTTGTTGATACTGAGATATTTTAATATTTTATACCAAAGAGCAACTAAGCTGGTATATTATCACTATAGTGTATTAATTTATTTATTTATTTATTCTTTACTGTATATTAATTACAAACAATTTTATAGAGAAATACATTCAAATTAATTACAATCAAAATATTAGAATATAATAATCACTTCCTCTAAGTTGTATAGGTACACTGTTTATTTAAGAAATTCAACATCGTTTATTTTAACAGTGATAAAATAAATGTTTTTTTAGGATAAAGAATAGAATTTAATTATTTTTATCTCGAATTAAATAA
Source organism: Athripsodes cinereus (assembly GCA_947579605.1). Lineage (NCBI taxonomy): Eukaryota > Metazoa > Arthropoda > Insecta > Trichoptera > Leptoceridae > Athripsodes > Athripsodes cinereus. Next base: position 23,976,083 of record OX388320.1, read on the forward strand.
ATGAGATTATAACAAAAGCCCTTATATCAAAAGTTTATGACGAATTAACCTTTTGACTATTTAATCCCACAATATTTTATAGAAAAAATATGTATTAGCAAATATTAAAAAAATAGACAAATAAAATTATAAATACACATGCATCTGATTTTTTTTAATATATTCACGATATTTGATGAAACTAGAATTTTAAATCATAATATTTAATGGAATGAGGTTCCAAATCCGTAATAGTGCATAGATCAAGTTTCTAAATTTAAAATATTATATATAATGGAAAAAGATTATAAATCGATAGTAGGTATAACATGGAATACCATTCCATATTCAAAATATGTTAGGTACAAATTAAGATTCCAAATATGCATTATATATTATACCAAAGATTATTAGAAGATTCTAATTTCAAAACATTCCATAGAAAAATATTTTAATTCTAATACTTTTCTTAGAATAAGATTCCAAATTCGAAATTTAATACAGAATAAAGATTTTTTTAATCATTTGTGAAATAGCAGTCAAACACATAAAAAAATATTTAATTGCTCAAAATATAAAAAATATAAAAAAGTAGTAAGTATTTAATTGCTCAAATTGCTAAAATAAGTATTTAATTGCTCATTTTATATGTACGAGTAGGTACCTATTAACTTGTGTTCAAATATATATATATATATTGATATTAACATTGTAACGTATTAAGTAATTAAGAATATTAATAATTTTCCTTGTAATTTAAGGCTGATGGAATAGATTTAAATATAAATGAATTTCTTCCTTGATAATGTTTTGATAATTGTGTATTTTTAAGTAAAATTATTATTTTGAATTAAGTGAATAAGAATATTATTAATTCTTGACTGAAAAAATGCAGCAAAGATTCAAATAAGTAGTATTTTTTTCTTTTTAGGCTTCAACAAACAAATGTGAATAATTATCCCGTCATATTATTTAAAAAAAAAGATATATCTGGGTTTTGTTACAAACCCACATACAACCTTATACACCTTTTCTCAAGTAAACTAAAAGCTTGTGTCGTAAAAGGGGAGTTTGAGAAAATATAATTATTATATTCGTTTGTATAATCCGTTTGAAATTTCGATTGAATGTAACAGTCCTTATACACAATCATGAAATTTACAAGAAGATACAAATTCTTGAATATGTAGACAGTTTCTACTTACTTCTTACATTATTGTCTTAGGTACATCATGCGTTTTTGTGTACATTGCATGTTGCATTGGTTTTCTAGACACATCAAAAAGATACATACAATCATTTCATTTGCTCACTACATCTACCTGTCTTGTTTCTGCTCTCGAATGCCCCCCCCCCCCAATTTTTATCTACTACAGTGAATCTGTAGATGTACTATAATAGATTTATGTAATGTGATCTCTACTTTCTCTATCACACCAAGGTATAGAAATATAATTACATCAAGTTATGTCTAACAATATTATTATTTTATAATTATCTGTAAAAAGAATAAATGTTATATAAAATCTAAAGAAATCATTGTAAAAATTTTGAATAAAAAAACTAACTTTCGACAATTTGTTTCGTAAACTGAAATTTTCCTATCTTCCATTTTGACTCATGCCAATATCCTTGTATTTTGATTTTAGCTAGTTCATAAAATCTGTTAATTTTTCTGTAAAAATGGCGCACCTAACTGGGGCACCTAAACTAGGCAAAGATATTATAAATAAATGGACACTCAGAGCCCTGCTTAGACAGATGTCATGAGATCACAAAAGAGGAAAAGTTGAGCATAACGAGAGATGGTCTAATAATATTATCGCTAGTAGGAAGTGAGAAAGAATTGCCCCAAAACAATGTAAATGAAAAGAATGTGGAAAAGTCTTTTAATCAACAGTGTAAGGATAGCTGAAGAAGGAACTCTTTTAGAAATGAGTCCATATATTTCTATCTATATGTACCATCACGACATCTTCAGCAAATGGGGAAACCAGTGACTAACTGCATATAATCAAGATACAAGTCATCCTCTTCATGCTAATAGAAAATAAGACATTAAGAATTGGTAGCACACACATTTCGAAAAAATAAAGACAGTATACATCTTAAATTCAGTGATGAGATTTTCCAGGCATCCTGAATGCCATAATTTTTGTTGGCATGGATGTTTACGACAGCTTGCATGTTTATTACATGCAGCTGATCTGCTGGCTACCCTACGAGTGGGATATGCTGTGATGGTTTAGATAGCACATCTTATCATACCTGCCTTTTACAGGAGGCTAGGTATAACTGGAAAGGGTGGGAGATTTATTTTTATGCACGAAATAAAAAAAAATCTTTTTGAATCATTATATCGTCCCTCTTTTAACTAACAGTCGTATCTGCTAAAATGTAAATTGTTCAGGAGAGCGTTTTTAGTGTTTTGCCGCGCATATTTTCGTCTCTCCTAGTAGTCCTAGTTATGTATATGATACAGTGTAAATATATGTAGGTATTACATTATTTTATTTGTAGTATTCTTATATATCTCAGAATCATTTTTGTGATGAAATTTTGGGGAACTTGAAGATACGACAACACATTTTATTTAGAGTACCTAATTCGTAAATACGACAAAAAATCAGAAAGCTGTTCCAGCAGTGTTACTCTGGATACTCGATCCCAATCACAAAATCGTAAAATTTCAAAATGGTACTCTTGAAATTCGACGCTAGCGCCGGATCGCATTGGAATCGAGTGTTGATTTGAAGAAGATGTGAAATCGTGTAAAATTTGAAAATTGGTACTCTTGACGTCGTTTTGACAGTAACTCGATTTCGTGGGATTGTGTTGAAATCGACTAACTGTCATTACATACTCGATCGCAAGAAAGTAACTTTTTTGGAATCGAGAAGAAGTAATTTATTAAATTACTTTAAAAAATGGCTCGTTTGGCATTATTTTTTTATAAATTTGGAAAACCGGCATCAAGTTAATAGTCGTCAGCGAAAGAATTTGCGTAGAATAGCAAGATATTCGCAAAATGTGTCTAGCATGAGTGGTGGGGAATTTGTAGTAAATCATAGAATATCAAAAGAAATGTTTCAGGAGTTGTGTTTCAGAATATCAAAAAATATGTTTCAAGAGTAAATTATTTAGAATTCTTTGTAAGTTGTTTATGCAGCTCATGACTTACATAGGTATACAAGCCAGACATGCATTAGCTGTGGAATTCACATCATAGACGAATTGAAAGTACACGTTTCATGTATTTACATATATATCATCATCATCGCCCTCAACGCTCCTCTCGGGAGAACAGGGCAGAAACCAGCCTCATCTATTCAGAGCGTCTCTTTGCCAATCACGTCACCTCTTCCCACGAAATTCCCTGCGCTCAGATGTCGTTGTCACAGGAACAGTGTATTGTGAAAGAGGGACGCTCGGGCCGACGGAAGAACAGTGCTTATTTTGGCCAACTATCATTGGGCATTCTCAGAGCATGACCCAGCCAGGACCATCGTCTCTCCTGTATCACAGCATCATTTGTGACATGTTCATACCATTTTACACCCAAAATCCTCCTAAGACATTAGTTTACAAAACTTAGTAGGTATCTATAAATTATATGTATATACTATCTATGTATATATTATAGAATATGTAAACTCTCAAGGTTTGTAAAAATAACAAAATTGTAATTGTGTAATTAATACATAATAATTTTATTGACTATTATACTTGATAATGAAATTATTTAAAAAAAATACTATGTACAAAATAAAAACCATTAAGACATCATGCTTAATAAACAAGTATTTTTCTATTCTAAAACTATTTTCTACTGCATATTGTCTTTGCAATCTTCCTCAAGGCTGATGATACTTGAACAGACTCTGTACGAATGGCAGCACTCCTTTCATTTAAAGATTCGGCACACTGCCCCAATTTTTCAGCAGCTATTTTAAACGCAATCACCGCTAAGCACTCTGCTTTCACCCGTTTTTCTTCGATTAATACGAGTTGCTCTCGTTGTTCCAACCCCTGTGTTCTGGCGAGATGAGAATGTCTTGTTTGGTTGCGGAGACTTCTAACAGCTTGTACCTACAAGTGGGCTCCTACCGGCTTGTAGATGTGGGCTCTGCCTGCTTTGAATGCGTGGACTCCGTCCAGGCGTTGAGGGAAAGAAAAAATAAATATAACACTAGTTTTTTTTATCAAAAACAACATTTTGAATTTAAAAAAGGACGCTTGGAGATTAATTGCTACAATTAAGATTAGTTAAAATATTAGTGTAACATGCAGTTGACTTGTTTTTTAATTTCAACACTAGTTCTACCTTTATTAAATCACCCTCGTGGAGTTCACATATAACTTTGTTTATAAGTTAACAAATTAAAAAAATATACATATAGATTCATTTTGATATTAAAATTAATCAGCAACTAAAATAATATTTACGTTTTTGATAATTATAACCAAATATATTCAAACAAACAACGCAACACTGAAATGCATAAACGTCAGAATTGATATTTGAAATGAGTGTTCCATTTACAGAAAAAAAATAATCCTAAAATATTATCGCTACGTCAAATTATTATATTTATTAAGTAGGACAATTATTAGTAAATGTGTTTGACTTTTTTATGTTTCAAAAATAAATACATATACCACTCTCGGATCTCAAGTTTACTTCCTTACAGTTTCTTGTAGTCTACATACAAACGCGACATATAAACAATTATTTATTCCTTATTTGCAGCGAAAATATTTTTAAAATTGCAATAACAAACTCGATACGAACACGATCCCGCGCTTTGGAACGCGAGATTTTAAAATGTAAAAAAACGGATTGTACTCCGGGTTCAAAAATTGGACACTCACGGCGTTAGTAGTCCGTTCCTTTGTCGTTTCGCACGCTAAGTTGTCAAACAACCATCGATTGCTAAATAGTAAATACCGACTTTACTGCGCTGTTCCTTCATGCCGCATCCCAAGTGGAGCAGGCAGAGAGAATGGAACGCCATATAAATTTTTCACTACATACTTCTTTCGCCTCCTGTACATTCGTTCGTCGATCTCTTTTACTCAACACACGGCCGTCCTTGAGAATTTGATTTTCGTGATCAAGCCACGTAGTTCTCGGGCGCCTTCTCACAGACAATTAGTATATCCTCTTACTGACGACATTGAAATTTAATATAATAATTTAGTGTGATTGCATGTGTCATGAATTCCCTCCTGCATGGGAGAATTCTAATCCTTCTTTATCTATTGCAGTTTGAAATATCTTTATTTCTCGGATATTTCAGGAGTCCAAGGATTCCTATTTATCCGTTTAGGTGAAAAAATTTAATGTTTAGACTCTCTCTAGTCTAATGCAACTATGCCAGTGTTGGCATCTCTGATCCTACCACGTCAGTGGGCGGGGGACCCGGCTGACATAGCAGATCCCATCTTGAGACCCACACATCCACGAATGTCTTTAAGTGTGAAGCGTTTGTGGCATTTAAAAACACTTCCCCAAACCAGATGGGTCGAGGAGTGTCAACAGTCATACCCAGAATCATTTCCTCTCTTGCATCCATCATCAAAGGACATTCCCAAAGGATATGTTCCCCATATTGAGCTCCTGTCCCACATGAGCACCATGGATTTTCGGTCAATGCTAGCTCAAAAAGTTTACCTCGTAACTGGCCATGTCCAGTGATAAGCTGTACAAGAAAAATCTGGACATCTGGAAAGAGCTTGTAAACAAGTCTACCCGTTCCTACAGTTCTCCATCTGTCTTGCCAAACACTCATTGTTCTCTCACGAATCCTGCCGATTGCCCTAGATATATCCCGGTTCCTGTTTCAACAGGTATACCAAGATGTTCCACATATCTTCCAGCCCTGACACCCCGGCGAGCTACATAATCTTAAATTTCGAGATCTGCCGGTAAAACACCAGCAATAACTAGAAGGCCATCACTTGCAGCCGTTCGGTAGGCACCCATTACCGCGAGCAGGGGAAGCCTCTGACCTCTAAGCACAGCAAGGGACACGGTACCCACAGACAACCTGTGTGACCAAACCCGAGCAGCGTATGTAATTTGAGGCACATACGTTCCCCTGTATATAGTCTTCACAGCCCAGTTTAAAATGCCAGATTTGTTTTCCCGCAACAATGTTGTATATCAGTTAATTTATATATTATGTAACCGGTGGGCTTATTACAAACATCTTACAGCCAACCCACAAAACAATTTGAAAATAATAAAACAAATATTTGCAACATAATATACTTTGTATATTTTAATATTTATTTTTATACATCTTACATTACACATATTTAATAAGATACATTGTATTGAACTACAAAATGTACAAGTAATAGTTATTTAATTTCACTTATTTTATTCTCACTGAATGACTAAAACTCCATTATTAAATTAAAAAAATTATAAGTAAAAAATACTTGAGAGTTTTAAATTTGTTTAATCGACAGTTACACGTGTTTCGACTTACAGGCCCATATTCATACATATGGGCCTGTAACCCGAAACACGTGTAACTGTCGATTAAACAAATTTAAAACTCTTAAAGTATTTTTTACTTATAATTTTTTTAAATTATTTAATTAATTAGTGAATTACAAGAGTACATGAAATAGGAGAACCTGAAAAATAACTTAACTAAACACTGAAGATAGAACTGAAATTAACATTTAGAAAATTAATTCAGGTTTACAAATTTGAATTGAAATCATAGATAATAATTATTATAAAAATATTGATAAAATCTATATATGCTAAGTGATTTTTGTTTTTCGTATAATTGGATTTTCTCACCTACAGTGTTTGTATGATATATATTACGATATATACACACATAAAAGAAAGTCGGGTTAATTACACCATTTATAACTCAAGAATGGCTGTACCGATTTGAATGATCTCTGATTTGTTAGATTCTTTTCCGCCGGTTAGCTATTAAAATATCTTGCAAACTCATGAGAAGAAAAATTACGAAGAAAATTATTTACGTTATACATTTAAAATTTCAATAAAAAAAAAAACAATATGGAGAATTATACAAAAATCAAACACCTGTGGTTCTAAAATTTCAATTTTGAAAAAATCAATAAGAATTTTTATTAATTTAAAATGAATAGGTAGATATATACCTAAAAAAAAATTGTACCTACAAATCTGAGTTAAGTATAATTGTTCAACATAAATGAATTTTATTTTTTACACTATACAATGACACACTTGGACAAATACGGGAGTTTGTAAAGAGATTAAAAATATTAAACATTATTTATACCTTCATAGAGAGTAAATGTTCACTTTCTTTTATCTATATTTATTGACATTCATTGATTGTTAGGAGGTAGGAAGTTTACTGGGTCAGCCAGTGTTAAATGAAACTGTTACTACATTTAGAGATAGTGATCCTACTTACAGCCCATCAATTCGAAACTTAAAATATTTTATAAGGCTATTAAAACAATTAGAATGTTGAATTGAATTATACATACATATGTACAAAGCAATAATGTAACAATATTAAAAGAAATTCATTTAATCATACAGAGTTATGACTACATCTACATTATCACTATAACTACACTACACTATTACAACAAAATTATAATTATTTATATGAACAAACACAAAACAGTAATAACAATGATGACTCTTTCATCCATTTCTAATTAAAATTTAACAAGGGCAATTTAACCCTTCTGAAAAAATAAAAACTATGAAAAAATATCAAATTGGAAACAAAAAAAAATCTGGAAAACGCACACTAGCTCAAACAAAACCTGCTGGATCGGGAGTCATCAAATGCATGGTTTGCTTACAGTAATATTAAACTGAGGGATTCATAGTAGCAATTCAAGATCAAATTATCAAAACGAGAAATCATTTAAAAATTTCAAACAAAAGATAAGATTGAAAACGATAACTAGATTATTTAGCCAAACAAATGAAGTACCTAATAGCACATTATTGGAGGCTACTCAGGTTTAACAAGTAGAAACTACATTTGACAACATGACAATGTACTAAAACAAATTCATGCTCACCTTGCGTTACAATAACAAAAACTAATATTAAAAATAATACAACACATAGTTTCGGGCTGTTCTACTCAAGCTCAAAATACTAATAGACATAATCATGTCGCAAAAATAAAACATCAAAATTTAGCAACTAAACAATCTTTTAAACTCGCAAAATATAATACCTTATTATAAAAACAACCCAGAACCGGTTTAAGAAAATCAAAATTACAGGTTCAATTATGATAAAACAATAATAACAGATAGACAATTACATCATAATAGACATAGCTGTCCCAAATACACTTAATATACAAACAACCGTCGCAGAAAAAATACATAAATATACAGGATTAGCAGGAGAAATAAAAAATATTTGGCATTCTAGGTCCGTTTATATAATACCTTTAGTCATGTCAGCTACAGAGGTAACTCCGAAATCTTGTATAAATAAATAAAAAAATAGATTCACCGGTTAATTGGTACATAAAAATTCAAAAATCTATTATAATAAACACTTAATATTGTTAAAAAGTTTCTGAACTTGGATATTTCAAGGACAATGCTGGTATTTTGAAACCTTTGATATCCTATATATTTGGATAAGTGATTTTTTACCGGCATTAGACTGTTAAGTTTTTGTGTGACCATGACTAATTATATGAAGACTTATCTGGTTGTAGAAAGGATATCATGATTAAGGAGAGTCTCGGTGCTTACGAATCGACACAAGGCTGGTTAAGAGTATTCTTTAAGCCCGGGTAATGTTCCCTTCTAGTATTGTGTTTCAACTGAACTTCGATAGAGTGACGAATGTTGGTAAATAAGGTTACATGTGTAAATATTTTACATCTTAAATTCAGCGATGAGGTTCGCCACCCATCCTGAATGTCTTGATTTTGTATTGGCACGAAGAGGACAGCTTGTATGTTTCTTACATGCAGCTGGTCTGCTGGCTACCCCACTTGTAGGATATGCTGTGATGGTATAGTAGTAGTGTTTGGAAAATTATAGTAGGTATATATACAACTTTCAAAAAATACCGAAACATGTGACAAGTATGATATAGAGGAATTGGATTACCCGGTTTCAAAGAGTACTCTTAACCAGCCTTGTGTCGATTCATAAGCATCAAGACTGTATCATGCTATCCTTAAGAAAGTTCACATTGATGTGTCTACCACATACATATGGTATATATTGTACACCTAATCAATTAGGTTGGATCAGTGGTTAACACATTCGCCTTGCAAGCGAGGGGTCATAGGTTCGATTCTCAGTGTGCAAAATAGTAATGTTCATTTTTCTGAGCTAATTCAAGGGTACGAATCATCTATAGTGGTTTAAACTTGATATGAGAGGAGCTATCCCTATGTACATTCTGGAACATTTCATTGGAATTAAATTATAGTATAGGTACTTAAAAAATGAACGCACTGTGGAGGGTCCTGCAATACTTATATTGAAAAAAGGTTTCTCAGGAGGGCAGTCTTACATGGCAAGATCGTGTGACTATAATGACAGTGCCCCAAGACCCACCCAGCAGATAGCAGGAATAAGCAATCCAACCAGACGGAATGATCCTGGCCTTACTTGCACAGATAGCTTAAAAGAGCACCATTTTTCCACGCACGTGAGCCCTAGCAGACTATACACTGTTTCTAAAACATGAAAGAAGAAAAATGGACTCCTATAATGTCCACCTAAATTAAAAGGCTCTCATTCAATCATTTCGACACATTCCTTGTGTAGAGCCTCGGTAATTTTTATGTATTGTTACTTTACTCTATGTAACCAACAAATTAAGATTAGAACAGATGAAATGATTAAAACCATATGAAAAGTATAATAATCTGCATAGAGTGCAACCTGTGCATATTATGATCTTAACACTCATAACAAGTATTTTTCACAGTATTTTTTATTATAATCTTTTCTCATGACAGCTAACTTGCAAACACATATTTGACAGTTCGTCGCCTCAGAACAACAAGGTTCTATCTACATAGGGAATAACATATAAGATAGAACCTTGTTGTGACGGATTGTCACCGTCAACCAATCACAGTCCAATATCTTTGGCACATGCGTACTTAAAACCCTCCTGTCGGATGTTCTATACGCCAGTGATATGATAGAACTACTAACGCCGTCGGCCGTGAGTGTCCAATTTTTGAACCCGGAGTACAATCCGTTTTTTTACATTTTAAAATCTCGCCTTTGGAACGCCAATCTCAATACGATTTCAATCGCGCGGGATTGGGTTCAAGAGTACGGTTTTGAAGTTGAAATTGAGATTGAGATTGGAATCGTGTTGGCATTGGATTAGGATCGAATCGAGTGTCAAGAGTAGCACTGCAGGATAACGGTAACAGTTAGAGGTGTGATCTTCAGTGAGAACATGGAGGGCGCATATAAATATACACATTGGTGGTCATAACTCGGTTTCGACAAAAATGTCAGATACGACAGTTAGTCAGCAGAGAAGCGATATGTGTTTTCAGTTTCCATGCAACGACAAAAATAGTTTTTGTTCTCCTATCACTATAAATAATGACTTGTAATTTTTATTATACGATCGCAAGTGGCATGATCGCTGTTTTAACATTATCATGTTGATTCTATGAAACAGATTGGACTTTGCATTAAACAGCAATCATTATTAATAAAATTAATTTAGTTATGATTCTCATGTGGATAATAGTTAAAATATCAATTGAATCGGTCATTTGAGAAACAACGTAAGTCAATCCGCCAGTGAGAACAACCTTGGGACAGCGCTCGGCAAGGTATCTTGCCCCGAGGCTCTACAACTCTGTTCCCGAGCAAATAAAGTTGCTCGGTGGGTGGAGATGCTTCAGCCGTTGGCTAAAGGTTTGGTTGCTTGACACGGGTAGAGAGGAAGCAAAAAAAGAGACTATTTTTACATGTTGTGTAATTTTTTTTTGTGCGATTTCAAGGTGAATTGGTAGATGCGGTACTTTCTTGATGTTTTGTAGCGGCTTGCCTCGATACAGGCATTCGCCTAGTGAGGTTGCTGCAGGTTATGACTGCATAGTCCTGATTGACTTGCTTGTTCCGGCGCGCACGCTCAGTCAGTCACATATCTCTTTTGGCTGCCTGTTATGCATATTGGATTGGTGTCTTGTTGTTTTTTCTTTTTTTAATTTTTTGTATAACTTTTGTAATAAATGACAAACTTGTGGGCTTGGTATTATATAGCAAGGGGTTGGATGATGAGTGCGGGTTGAGTAGGATAATGCATTGTCTTTGATTTGTGATTGTGTGTATTATTTCTGTCCATGTTTTCTAACGTTTTGTAATAGTGATAAATAAATAAAAATAAATAAACAATACAAACTTTTCAGAAATCACAAAAAACTGTTTGATATTAAATGTTGATATCTTACTCAAATCAAAATGTTACTTACAGTGAATTCTTTTATTATAAACCTTTATTTTATGTCAAAATATTTTATTTGTATATTAATTTGTAAATTTAAAACCTATTACTTATGTTGTTTCTCAAATGAACACCATTTCAGGAAATAAAAATCAACATTTTTATCCCAGATTATTTATTAAACAACCAAAAATCACTATTTTTCATCATTTTCACCCACGTTAGTGGTTGGCGTTAAGTGTCGGCTGTGAATCGACACGAAAAAATTTAGTGTACTAACAACATAAGTCACTGACTTTTTCTATTGACTGGCCAATTTAATCAGCTCAATTTGTATCAAATAGGTAAAAATTACGTGGTTTCTAAATTAAATAATGTGCGTTTCAAGAAAAAGGACCCAAATCACAAAAAAAATCATTTTCGCCAAAAACCTGACTTATGTTTTTTCTCAAATAACTGATTCAATTACAAGAATATTGCTAATGTAACCAACCAATAATAGGTAATATTCTACTACAAGTTGTACAGAGAAATTTTATTATTCTAAGATTCACGATCAACTTACAATGTTTTATTATTATTGCATTTTTGTAATATTGCGCCGTTTCCGTAATTAAAATAACTTCAAGGGCGCATTTACATTATTACTTCGCATCATAATTTATTTTAATACGTACCCTATGTACTGTTTATCAAAATTTTCGATTAAACTCAATTTGTATATTCCTATTTTTACAATTCAAAACTTAATTTAAAAAAAACAAACTCTAAACCAGCCCATGCCCATTCTTAAGCATCGGAACACCTTTCCTGTTGAACATATGAGACATCTGTTGAGAGTTAATATTCTAAACTGACAGCCGGTTCCATAAAGATACAGTCTCTTAACGATAATGTCTCAGGTGTCAAAACTCCATTAGTTTCTTTGAGTTAGATGATTATTACTATGATTATTAATAAATACCTACTAGAAGTTATTATTCGTAAATTTAAAAAACATTATTTTTTATGAAACCAGCCGTAAATACAGTAATATCGAACAAATCACCCAGTGTTTTAGTCAAAAAAGTAAAAATAAAATTGACTATTATTATAAATTTTATTATTTATAAAGCAATCAATCATAATTCACTCGATTTCGGGTGCATTGCCGTGAAATAAAGCAAGAAGGAGAACAATATTATTTAATAACTCAATTGCTTATGTTATATTATGTTGTGCAATAATGTTTATTATTATTAAATGTATTTATTTATTTATTTTATTTATTCATTCTTTACTGTACATTGATAAAAAACAATTACATAAAAGGTATACATTTAAATCAAATACAATCAATATACAGAGGGCGAGTTTATCGCAAAGGCGCGATCTCTTCCAACTAACCCAAAATGCAAAATCCCTTTTTCTAAAAAATGCTATAAAAATGCTGACCGCCACTGGCCTACACTCTTTAATAATAGGGGTGTCTACATTGCGTACAAAATTATGTATGTGCATCTTTAAGCTAGTTATGTAGCTGCAAGCTGCAAGTGTGTTTGTTTGTCTGCCTGTACAAGCGTACTAATTTTACGAGTCTGTGATTATAAATAACTATAGTCTATGCATAGTATTGTTATAATTTAACCAATTCTAAAATCAAGGCTATCAAGTTTTCCATTGTTGCAAATAATATTATTATTTACACTTATAATATATTTACAAATAACTCCTCTATCATAATATTTAAGTATTATGTATACCTACACCGACTGAGTACATTATAATGTGTAGTCTCATATATAATATTTATGATATAAGTACAAATATACCTACGTGATATGTTTTTTTAAGTAAGAACCGCTTATAAACAAAAATGAAACACGTGAATGATTGGCTTGGGATCGAAATTGGAGATAACCATTTATAGTGAAATGTCAGTTGAGCCCAAAAATGGCAAAAATTATCTGTTTTCTAAAGAAAATTCGATTTTTTCAAACACGATGAGCAGTCCTACCCCATCCTATCCACTCTATATCTGTGTCGAGTCGCGTATCTGGTGTTTGTATAAATATGTATTTGAGTACATAGTTAATATTTATTGAATTATTTATTGTACAAAAAAAAACAATGAACAGCATTAGAGTAAAAGAAAACCTTTTCGCTATCATTGTACGTAAACAGTAAACAATCAAGACAATAATAAAATATAACACAAAAATACAGACACATGGACATTCTATGACACAAATATACAAGAAAAAGGAATATTGATCACGTCCAATATGTATGTGTAATAATTATTTTGGCATTTAATTTATTTATTATCATTATTTTATTAAAAGCGGACGGTTAGCGGCATTTGAAATGTGGTGCTATAGACGCATGCTGAAAATTCATTGGTTGGAACACGTCGAAAACGAAGAAGTGTTAACCAGGGTTGGCGAAAAAAGGTAACTCCTCAAAAGAATCTGCCAACAACGATCTGACTGGATTGGCCACAACATCAGGCACCCAGGACTGCTCATCGCAATCGCAGAGGGTAGGACCGAAGGCACAAATGGCAGAGGCCGACCGACAGACGCCTGTATGGACCAACTGAAGAGGGACATGAGCTGTGGCTCATACATGGAGTTGAAGAGACTGGCTGAGAATAAAGAGGAGTGGAGAAGAAAGTCCAAACTCGTTGCAGACCAATCCAATGGATTGTAACTCATTATATATATATTTTTGTTTTTGTTTAATGGGTTAGTTGGAAGATATTGCGCTTCGGCGATAAACTCGCCCATTGCACAAAATTATGTATTCAGCCATCCTTTTACAAAATTCCGCGCTATCGCTACGCATCAAGATATTAGGTGTGTTCGTATTTTTGTCTCGTCTAATCAGCAAAATTCACACAAATAATCAAACATCCAAATCATGCACACGACATCAATAGATACATGCATTCAATCTCGAACAAACATTTTGGGTACCTACTCTACGTACAGTAGTCTTGAAAGACTTGAGTTGGTCTTGAGAAAGACCGTTTTGGCTTCTGCCCGACATCAGCTGGGGCGTTGATGGGAGTTGGCAGGGTTCAGCGGCGCGGGTGTCGTGAAGACAGCAGATGTCGATGAGCTCAATAAATTGTTGTTTTAATACAGATGAATTAAATATCTATCGGATTGATTGTAAGCTGTGAAAATCTGCTAACAGTAAAAAAAATATTCTCGTATTTTCTCATCAATAATAATAATACAACATAATTCTCACACAAGAAAAGTAGAAAAATAATAAATTCTCTTTCTTTGTATACCTACTCGTATAAACAGTGTGTATCTACTAAATCTATTTTCCATATAATAAAACGGAAACATGTTGTACTTATATCACTGCAAATAAGGAAATTGAGAGAAAAACAATGCAAGTAACATGATTGTTTGTAGTAATTTAATCTTTCTCTGTATAAACATGAGAAAATATGTATTTTTCACCTTATATATTGTGCTTGTCCATTTTTTTTAGATGAATCCGTATCGTGGAGCACCTGGCAAAGAATAGATCTGCCACTCTTTTCCGTAAGTTTTCGAGTGTCCTGTAAAAGAAAGCGTTCTGGAAAACAGATCTATTTTGCATTTTAAAAACAGCGATGAGGGTCTTAATGCAATATTTTTTGATCATACAAAGGGGACAGCTTGAATTTTTAAAACATGCGACTGATATGCTGGCTACCTCACTTGTGGGATATACCATGATGATATAGTAGTAGTACCTAATTGATTTGGGTTTTATATCGAATAAGCGCAAATACATCCGTAAAAATTTGCGTGTAAGATATTTTGTCAATTTTTTTCGTGAGGTAGAGACCTAAAAAGTACGTAGATCTTAAGGTCTCCCGAATGAATATAGACGAGATGGGGGGGGGGGGGGCGGCGAATGTCACAATTTAAATCCCTCGGGACCCCATACCCTCCATTCATATAATATATGGATACTGCTACGCATTAAATAATCGCTGCGGAAAAGTTCATACTGGCTAATGTTCCTACATTCATTTGTTGTCCACGGGGTCACTCGTAATAATAATTGGACGTTATGAATATCATATCCTTAACACGTGTTTCTCTAACCTTGTACGCCAAACGTATGATTTTGTCGATGCGCCAAAAACGACGGTTGAAGAAAACGGACGACACAACGAGAGGTCCTCGCGTCGCTTGCAAGCAAATTCAGTTACCCCCTAACCATGGACTAGGCCGGACGTAGAGGTGGGCCGAGTCCCTTCCCGCCTTAGTCGCGAACAGCGATGTGCGTAACTCCGACACAATAATAATAATAACGATAATTATTCAATAGTACTTAACTTCATAATGTGATAAACAAGTGTGTTGCCCTCTGTTGTACGTAAAACTATTCTTATTGTGTGTCGTTAATAATGTACTGTAAAAATCTGTGTTAGTTTTACGTGCGCGACCAATCTTACCGCCAATATCAAGGAACAATAATAATAATTAATAATCAACAGTAATCAATAAACAGAATAATGCTATAGACAAGCTTATATTCTATTCGAGATATATATAGACTACGATTCTAATGATGATAATGATATATTTGGAAGTTTTGAGTATAATAATATATGTTGGTTTTGGGCGTGGATTTTGCTGTTGCCGCCATTATTCATAACCGTGTGAAATTAGATAATCCATTGTTTCTGAACAAATATTCTATGTTAGGACTCATGAACAATCACATAAAC
The DNA here is from genome assembly GCA_947579605.1 of Athripsodes cinereus. Lineage (NCBI taxonomy): Eukaryota > Metazoa > Arthropoda > Insecta > Trichoptera > Leptoceridae > Athripsodes > Athripsodes cinereus. The sequence goes on from OX388320.1 coordinate 23,992,228, forward strand.
TGTTCTTCCTACTTTCTCAGAATTGTGAATTTGATTGAAATTGAGAATGTGTTTCTAAATCTTCAGCGTGTACAGCTTCACCTCGGATATTCAGTATATCGCGTAGCGGTGATTTACCGATAAACTCGCATTACAATGTGAACTGGGTAATCCTCTAGTAACTTCTCCGGTCCATACCCTTGTAAAAAGAGTGATTAAATGACTAGCTGAGTATTTCTGAAAGGACTATTGAAATAGTGACGCCTTCTGCCTTTTACACTGAGGATATTGTAAGAACGTATAAGATATCCCATGTCTCTTGAGAAGTAGTGATCTCTTCCGTCTGGAGGACAGGATCTATCAGATTCTGACACCACCACACCCCTGTACGTCTTTGGATATAACCAGCGACCGCCATAGTAGCATCAGAGTATGTTTCTTTCACGATCCTGCCTTCTACCGTCTATGTGTGCAAAATACGTCATCATTAACATAATCGTCTTTGTGTTATTCAACTCCTGCTCGCCTGTCTATCTGTAAGTGACTATATTACTACTGTATATGGTATATATAATGATAATTTTTTCATAACTGAGTTCATATTATCATTGAACTATCTATATATTAATTTTCCGTTGTGTAATAATTTAAGATTTTGAGTTTGAATGAAGAATGAATGATTCCAATTAAATATTTATAAATCACTTGATAAACCAGGTATTGATTTATATTGTAATGCCAAGGATGGTGTATTTGATAATTGCCATTGTTTGTTTTATTGTCTCAGTCCGAATATGGTATAACTTTCATAACTTTGTATATTGGACGGAATGTTATTCCCTACAAATTTACTTTGAAAATAACTGTCTTGTTATGTAATATATGTTTGCACAATAAACGTGAATCACTTACCATACGTTATCTTTCTGTTGAAATCCATTATATGTGTACCCACCAGTGGATTCAATACTTTTATTAATACTAAAGTACATCTCTCCGCCTCCTTGTATATAATCTTCCAATAACCTAGTTATACTTGGAGTAGTTATGTCACAAAGGTTCAATTCCTTGATCAACCAATGGATGAAAGACCCTATTATTTTACTATGAAAGCAACAAAGAGTTAAAGGAATGGCTCCACTGATGGAAATGATATATCCACTTCTTGGAAAGGTCTGATGTACTTATGATAATCTTTGTTCCACTTGATATAAATTTTGATCGTTTACTTGGAAATATTTATCTATAATTCTACTCAAGGAAAGATATAAGTAGACTCTTTACAATATAAAGTATGCTAACAGAAGAAACATTATTGCATAAATTACCTAAGTATTCTATAATGATATGATGACCATAAGAAAATGATGAAACCGAAGGATAAAGAATTCTCTGAACTTTACGTAAGTATAATATGTATAATTGAAGTATGTACCTGTCACCCACACACAATGCATTCCTCTTGCACAGACTAAGTAGAATCATACCCTAGACGAACTTGAGCCAATAAATAAATCTGTTTTACTTGCAAATAAATATAACTGTAACTTTCATTATATACTTTCTCTATATAATATAATTTCTATTCTATGTGTCCTCTATGTGCTTTGTACATAGAAGACTGGGGGTTACGAGCCAATTTATATACTTTCCTTATGTACAATTCATGTAAATTCATTTCTTTAAATATTTGATAATTTCTCTTTTGATAATTTTATGTAATGAAGTGATGCGATCGTCCTAGTGGGACGAAATCGTATTAATACCTTTATGTATCCGAGATTCTCATTTAATCTATTTATTTATCTATATTTATAATATGACGTGGATGTAATGTCCTAAAACTGATGAATTGTGCTGTGTCCTTGAGGTGCTTTGGCACGTAAACGACACTTTAATGTTGTCCAATAATAATAATAATAATAATCCACATGTCCAGAGATCCAGCAGCCTAAGACGGCACTGTTTACAGGCAGTGTACATTATGAAATATAGTATTGGGCGTTGTACTCTGTTATCATACAAACTTACATTCAAAATATATAAAAATACACAACACTATCGCGTAATTCATTTATATTTTCATTGTCATTCGTGCCAGACTAAATGTGAAAATCGGCTGTTATGTCGAAAAGCGACTATTTATTGAAGGAAAATGATTTTAATAGGTACTAACTCCACATATTTTTTTAAGAAAATCTATCTAATGATCTTAAAAATGTAATTAAATATTTTTTTAAACACTGCATAATTTCCGAATTAAATTTATTTACCTCAAACGTTTTCACTACATATTATGAACTTTAACTAATTAGTCCTCCTGATGATGCCACGCATAAGCCTTGGCGAAAACGTTTGAGGTAATTAAATGTAATTTGGAAATTATACAGTGTTTTCAAATTTAAATTATTACTTATATGTTAATAATGAATTTTCAAAGTGTTAATACAAAAACATTGGATTTATTAATCTTGAATATCCTTGCTTGTGAAGGTCTGTCGATTAAAAAAGAACTTTACCAACAATAAATCGTTTTCATCAGTTTTATTTACTTATTTAGGTATTTTATTCTTTACTCTGTGCAATGGTTAAAACATCAATAAGAACAAAGTAGGTACCTACCTAAAATAAATTTATCGGTTATACAATTCAATGTACAGAAGGCGAGTTTATCATTTATTTACAATGTCTTTTAACCAATTCGGCATTAGGATTATTATTTCTGAAAAGAAATGAACATGCAGCTAACTTCGTATTTTTTAAATTATTTGACGGGTGTGACAATTTTTTTAAACATAATTAACATTGGCAACATATTAAAGCACAATACCTTTTTCTTGTCAAAAAATTTCAACACCGGAGCGAAGTGAAATTAAAATTGTAAAACGTGGTTTATTCGGGGAATTCTATTCTATTCTATTCTTCTCAAGGCCATCCAATCGTTTGCGAGTGATTAAGACCAATATGGAACAACAAGTTTTTATTAATGATTTATGTAAATAGGTACCTATTAAAAAAGAATAATGAGGTGTTTCGCAACAAAATGAACCTTAATATATCTAAAGACGGGGTAGTACATTCGGGGAATCCCCCCAATATGTATCCCAATATTGAGTTCGTCGGTAGCCTGAAGGTAGAGTCTCGGCCTCATGAACAAGGGGTCCGCGGTTCGATCTCAGGTGCCGTCAAACTCCCCTTTCACGACACAAGCTTTTAGCTTACTGTGAAAGGTGTATAAGGTTGTATTTGGGCTTATTACAAAACCCAGATACATCTTTTAAAAAAAATGTATAGACAGACATTGCAACTTGTTACTTGCCAAAATCAGGAGTAGTCCCTCTTTCAAATTCATTTTCAGAAACGTGCAAATTGCAATCGCATGTCTTCTATTAATAGATGTGGATACCTTGTAAAATTATTACAAATTCTACACGTACCTAACTTGTTTTTGAAGAAATGTCTGACTATCACAATCAGCCTACAACTTACATAACTATACATACCTTGTATACCTACTTATCATAATAAAATATGTACTCACGATATACAAAACAACATACTGTTTTATGTACATACACTACATACATACATATTACACATACCATAGCACAGCACACAAAACACAGAGCAAACTTTATTATAACTGGAATAGTAACGACGCGACCGGCGACAAGCATAAACGATCGTATGATATGTAATTTTTTCACTCCGCCAAGCGTCTTGTAGGAGTAAATACGAGTCCGTAATAAAATTAATTGTCATTCAACAACAAGTATTCAGTGCAAGAGGATTAGTTTATTAATGGAATGACTTGTCATTTTATTTAAACCAGTTACATATTCAAAATAAATAATTATTATCTATTTACTGATAAAAATAATAAATGGTGATACTCTTGTTGTTTATTAAAAACATTACCTACTATAGACTCATTCTGCCGGCATAGCGACAAGAATAAAGTATAGACAATAATTAAATAAAAAACAAACACAACTTTTGATAAGAAACATCTTGTTTTATAAATTAATAATCATAGAAAAAGCAACATTTTTTTTTAAATAAAATTGTTTTCAATTTGCATTACTTAAACCGAGTTAAACTTGTTTTGTACAAATGCCGGCTTTAATCTAGTTTTGCGCAAAAAGATGTGTACGTGAGTTCTTTGCATTTTATTATTGAAATTATTTATGAGTGAGTTTAAAGTTCATTTTACGCAGGTTTTAACTGAGTTTTTTATGTTTTTTTTTATAGTAAAGAGTGCAATGTGTCTGTGAGTTGACCATCTTACGAATACATAAATTTACTTTATTAATATTATTTAATTCGTATTTATTCCAATCATTATTCTGGATTTGGTGTGACTATTCTGGATTAGGTAAAAGTTTACGTATTAATATTTTATTTTTCTTTGATAAAAAAAAAAGTTTAGTATTATGTCAATATTATTATTTTCATCGTTTTAGTATCATTTAATATTGTTCTTTTAAAGGCGAAACAACCGATATAAAGTGAAAATGAATGCCAATTTAATAGGTTAATTTCAAAAAATAAAATTAAAAAATCAAAAATATTTCACAGCAACGCTGCAAGTGGCCAAATTAATATCAAATTACCTACTAGCCGGAAAATGGTTACGTTCTAAACATAATTTATTATTAATTTGTTTTTTTTTGGAATTTCAGAAAATACTTACCCAACAATTCAAATTTCTATCCCACCTTCACATTTTCACGATTTATTTATTTTGGTACCTACAGGAATTTTGAAAAAAAATGGTGAAAATATTATACTTAATAAAATTTACTTTCCAACTTTTAAAATTCGATATCCTCAACGTATTACGCGGGCCCCAAAAAGGGTAAAGACCACAACTTTTCAATTGCTGTCTATTATTTATAAAATAAAACAATCAACTATTAGGTACATTTGTAAGTATGTAAATGAGGTTGGAGGGAAATTATATCATCTCTAAATTTAAATCGTTAATATTGTCAAGGCCGTACAATCACACGTCCTCAACTTCTCGATGTGCACCTCACAAAAATATTCATGGACTTCACAATAATTTACTTGTTGCTAAATATTAAAAGGGTCATTATCACCCGATAATAAATTATTGTATTATTATACTAACCTATTTAATAATTAATAAATTGAGGGAAATATTTAAATGAGCGACCGAAAAAAACAAAAATGGTCGACTGACAATGAACTGACTCTTATTTTTGTGACAAAAAACCAAGTTGGCGACTAATATTTTGCGATAAAAAATACAAAAAATAAGCTACTATATTTATATCGAATGATTGACAGAAAATACAAAAAAAGTTTCACGTAAATTAATTTTTTAGTCTTAAATTGCGTGTATTTATACGTTCTTTTTAATTGTTCTTTCGAGATTACTTAATTGCTTTTAATCATACAATTAAATATATCCTCCATAAAACTATATGCTTGTACTGCGAAGGCGGAGTAAGTCGGCAGTGGGGTTTGAAACGGTAATCTCCTGATCGAAAACACTATCCGGCTGTCGACCACCTTTATTTTCACAATTTGTATTTTTAGTTTTATATGCACATCATCTTAACACGCAACACAAAGTTTAACTTAACGAAATGCAGTCAAAACGAATGTATTACACAAAACTCATGGGTTAGTTGGAAGATATCGCTTCTGCGATAAACTCGCCCATTGTACAATATCATTTATTTGTATCACATTATTTTATACGAGGGGAGTTCAAAGTATTCTCGGTATGGCAGCTTTTTTGTTAGTAACGAGGGTATTTTTTGTTTAGGGTTTTCAGACATTATCCAAGGTGATGATAAGAAAAAAATTTCGTTGATTTATCACCATTACTTTTTCCTTAATATCCATACCTACCGAGAATACTTTGAACTCCCCTCATAACTTTATAAACATGTGTTGTGCAATAAAGTTTTTTATTATTATTACCATGCATACATACGTTTAAAAGCATTCATTAGCTCTTGTTTATGTGTTTGTAATTTTAAAATTGGTTAAATATATCCTTAAAAAAACAGGTACCAAAACGAGTTTTTTTCTATGTTTTTCAATAATTTATATCAAGTGTTGAAAGATACTTAATTAGAATGTTATTTTCATATTTCTATCTGCTGTATAATTATGCGGAATGGATATGGATAATTTTTATTTATTATGTTGAACTGTGGACGCAGCAGTGAATGATTTATGTAGGTATCCCTTGCGTTGACGCAACATTGGGAATTTCCCAGTTAGCGTTACTCGTGCGACGACGTGCAGTGCTGTTGCAAACAAGACTTTTAATATAGTACAGATTTTTTTAGCCAGGCATAAAGTTGAAACAATATGAATTTTTGTGAGTAAGATGTCACTTAGTTAGGTCTAACATTTGGAATAACTTATGCCTTATTGTACTCTGACCAATTAAGCCTCTGGACGACATACCAAAGGCTTTGAAATTTACTCTAATTCTGTTCTTCTCAAAACTATTCTCTCATCGTCTTTCGCGAGTAATTTTGATTATCTCTTATGAACCCAAATTATAGTTTTATCCGTGGGTATTGGGTTCAAATCCTTTACCAAATTACCGTTTGCCGGGATCTCCACAGAAAATTAAATAAATATAAAACTGTAGACAAACGGCAGATAATTAAATAAATAGCATTGAACAAACTGTGTTCCATCCAACCTTTGAACTATATAATGGAGATTAGTTTGTTCCATAAAATTGACAAGGTCTTCATTAGCTGGAAAGGAGGCGAAGAGGGAAACAGATAGAGTTGACAGCAATAAACAAAATAATAATCCATTTCCTCTACATATATACTTACCCTTGTATGCTCAGAGGGTTGTCTGAGCACCCGGTAAAGAATTGGTCTCCCACTCTTTTCTGTAAATTTTCGAGTGTCCTGTAAAAGGCAGGTGTTCGAAAAAATACAAACATATTACATCTCAAATTCAGAGGTTTGCCACCCATCTTGAATGTCTTAATATTTTATTGGCACAAAGAAGACAGCCTACATGTTTATTACGTGCAGTGTTGGGACGCCTTTCTCACTTATTTTCATAAGATTTTGCACAATATTACATTGTGTAAACATGGTTCTCCAATTTAGACGTCTGATTGGTTTGGACATCTGAACATTGTACCCAAATGTTTAAAAACTGTTTCCTCTCATACTAGTGGCTCAACTACTGACTGCGGAAATTAAAAAAAAATATCATTGCACTATAATATTATAATATTTGTCCACAATATAATAATATATATTGTTATTTTTGTTTAATTATTGAATGTACAGTAGAAGTCCATTAGTCCAGGAATGCCCGATAGTCCGGCACTGCTCCGGAAAACTTGTAAAAATTTTGTTTTTTTCCAAAAGTATGTCTTTAAAGCAAATAAAAACGCTCGAGAGCTATTCGGAAGTTTTCGGAATAGTTCGGGATCATCTTGACTCAGATGCTGAAACGAAAGAAAAGGAAAAAATCAGCTAAGCAGAAGCTGCAGAATCACTAAATAAGTTTATCTCTTTTGCTGAGGCTAGTACTAGCTACAGTGCTTCAGAAATTATTGATTTCCATATTATTAGAAATAAATTGTATACTAAACACCAAAAGTCAAGAAAACAAAAAACCATATGTGACTTTTTCAAATCTAAGTGAAATATGTTTTACAGTACGTGTACATATATGAAATGTAAAATATACTTTGTTGTATGTATTTGCACACTTTGTTTGTAGTTTAATTATTACCCTAATTGTTCTTGTAATTTCCGCCCAATAAACCGGAATTTTTGATAATCCGGCATCGAGCCGGTCCCTAATGTGCCAGATTATCGGACTTCTACTGTACTTCCAATTGTTTGTAAAATGAATTTTGTTTGTTACCGTGAATTTTGACTGTTTTTCCTGGGAATTCTTTATTGTTAATTTTAACGTTTGAATAATTATTTTATTATTGATTTTAACGTTTGACTCAAATTGTGAATTTCTTCATTTATTGATTGTTGGCAGTTATCTTACATTCTATATATTTCAATTGCTTTGTTTACTTTTTTAAATAGTGTTTATAACATTTTATATATTTTAATTTTTTTGATAACTTTTTTATGTAGTATGAATCGTTGAGTATTCAATTGCAAGTTATTTTTATTGGTTTATTGTATTCATGCTTATTTTTTATTTAATACTGTGTTGATACTTTCTTACATATTAAGTAGGTATATATACTTTTAATTACTTTTTTAATTTTTGATACCATGTTATTGATTTTTTATTCTTATAAAAGCTTTAAGCTATAAATAAATAAATGATAAATAAAAAAAAATGCGATCAAACAATAAAAATTAGTAAATACTCTAAACAAAGTCAAGTTAATTTATAGAACTGTATCTTAAAGGTATGAATAAATTTACAATAATAATATATCATCATTTCTGTCGGTCCCTCAATCCTGAGGATCGTGACCATCATGCCTCGTTCTGTAGACCATCTGTCTCCATGTTGAGCGATCCTCTGCCATGTGTAAGGCCCCGTGAAGTGAGAATAATATATAATAATAATAATAATATCATATTATGCAAACTCAAAGTTCATGATAATTATATGACATAAGTAAAGAGATACAGTAATATATTATATAATCACCTGTTATCTGTTGCAGTTCAGTGAAAACAGCTGATATTTATTGTATAATAATATTAACATATAACCATAAACAAACTAAAATGATAATAATAGGGGAGTTTTACCTACCAATAAAACTCTTATTATGTTGTCTTCCTTATCCAGAATATTTATTGTGAGAGAGACTTCAACTATCTTGTCTTAATGTCGTACTTCCCGCCATTTTCTTATTCCTTTGTTTTGAATATATACACTCCTTTTTAGTTACTACCCCTGTCACATGGTGGTGAGGCGCTTTGCAATATTTTGTCAATTGATTTCTCACAAAGCAGGCGTTAAGTATATTCTGGATAAGGAAGACAACATAATAAGAGTTTTATTGGTAGGTAAAACTCCCCTATTATGTATGGTCTGTCCTTATCCAGAATATTTATTGTGAGAAGTGTTTGTTATCGCCTTTGTGACAGGGTATATGGGGTTGATGTCAATTGTGATGGATGTTAATTGTTATTTACTGGTTGAAAATGTTTAAGAATAGATCTTTCTTGTGATACAATTACTTCTTTTCTATAAAATCTCTTAAAGGTGTTCTCGCTTCTCCAATTCCCTCTTTGAAGTATTTCTTCAATTGGTTGATTTTCTAGCCAACCTAGAGAAGCCACTGCTGAACGTGTGCTACCTGCAGTTGCTTCGATTCCGGCATCCCGAAGTACAGATTTCACCCAACCTCCGATTACAGTTCTAGAAGCTGCTTTTACTTTGCCAACCGTTGATATAAACAAATTTGTAATATCATCATGGCCTTGTTTTCTATATTCTGATAAAGCAGAAACTTTTCTAAGCCAAAACACAGGATCCCAACCTTTTTCTGAGGCAGCATAAAATTTCCAACCTGCTTGGCGAAATTTGTCTGAATCCGTTTTTGATCCAAACTTAGGCCACAATATAATATGATCTCCATTGTCTACAAAACCAGATGGAGATAAATGTAACAAAGTAAGATCATGTACTCTTCTTCCTGAAGCAAGCAGTAGTATTGTAGCACAACGTCTAGATGCCTCAAATAATGTATGTGATGTTGGTGGGTTACACTTCAACCAATTACATACATTTCTAGGATCCCAAATTGGTGGTCTAACTTTTTTGTCTGCTGAGTTGCTTATTCCCTTTATGATTCTCTTCACCAGAGGGTGGTTACTGAGACTTGATTCTTGATTAGGATCAGCCATTGTCGCTACCACAGATTTATGTAACATAATAGTGCTTGGAGACAACTTCTCAACACTACTCAAGTGTGCCAAATATTTTGATAACTTCAATGCAGATGGTTGACGGGCATCCGCATTACTATTCAAGCACCATCTTTCCCATTTTTTCCACGCTTGTTTGTAAATAGTCATCGTCGATGGTCTCCAACTTGCATTCAATAGAGCTTTTTCTTGATCTGTCCAATCTTTTGTTATTTCTTCCCACCCCCAATTTTCCACACTTCTAGATGAAGTTTCTGGATTTGTGGAGGGTGGAGTCCTGTGCTTGTGTCGATCAGATTCATTTCTAAGTGCTCTATTTTCATTGGTGGAGCTAGAGCACGATTCTTTAGATCTGGCATCCAGAAGACTTTGTTCCATCTGGGGACTACTAGAAGGTAGGTCCCTACTGCCTCGTTTAAGTGAGCAAGGACTCGTGGGATTAGACAGGGTGGAGGAAATACCCATGCCAGGTGAAACCTCCATGACTTGCTGAATGCATTGTGAAATATTGCCTTCTTGTCTCTGGGATCTATCGAGACATACTGACTCACAACATGTGCCGTCTTTGATGCAAATAGATCCACTTCTGGTGTACCCCATTTGTAAAATATCTTCTGCAATGCTGGAGTCAGGAGATGCCACTCTGGAGGTAGATTCTTTGTCCGAGACAAACTGTCTGCTAGTTCGTTGTACCTCCCCGGTAGATAATAGGTCTCTAAGTGTATATTGAGAGCATCCACTAATCTGAAGATTTGGTGAGTCATGTAAAGTAGGCTCATCGATTTCGTGCCACCTTCGTTTCTGAGGTATGCTAGCACTGTCCGATTGTCTGATTGTACAAGACAAGAAGAATTCTTCAAAATCTCTTTCTGCGACTTGATGGCGCCCCAAATAGCAAACATTTCCTTTAGATTGCTGTGCCAATGGTTTTGCTGTTGGGTCCATTTTCCTCTTACCAGCACATCGTTCACTTGAGCTCCCCACCCTTGGTTCGCTGCATCCGTCGTCAGAAAATGAGAGACCCCTTGTCTGAACAATTGTTTTTCGCCTTCCAGATTTCTCAACCACCATTTTAGTTCCTTTCTTACTACAATTTGTAATGGTAATAGCTTTCTGGGCTTTTTTGCTGGGAGATTTCGAGCTGTCACCTGTATTTGACGGCAATGTAATCGACCTCGTGGTATCACAAATGTAGCAAAATTTAGCTTTCCTAGAATGCTTTGAGCGCTTTTTAAACACCATTTTTTCTCTGTGAGCAGTTTTTCTAATGACTTTCTCAATGATAGTTTTTTGGAGTTTGTCAGTCGCATTTTGCACATTCTCATGTCCCATTCTATCCCCAGATACTCTATAACCTTCACTGGATTCACTACACATTTTTGTATATTGATCGTCCACCCAAGGTGTTGTAAATATTCCAGTGCTTGACGTGTCTGGTCTTTCAGAATGGACTTGTGTTGGTGAACTAGGAGGAAATCGTCCAGGTAAACAACTACTCGAATTCCCTGTTTCCGGAGTGTCTCTGCTACCCAGTTTGTTATCAAGGCAAAAATCCTTGGAGAGCTGCACAGACCTTGGGGGAGGCACGTCATTTGTAGTACTTGATCTTTGTAGATCGTTCTCAGAAATCTGCGGTGACTCTTGGCTACTGGTATGTGGAAATATGCCTGTGACAGATCTATCTTCGTCATAAAATCCCCGGGCTGCAGAAAATTTGGAATCTGAAAATGTGAAATCAGAGAAAATCTCTTCGCTTGGCAAAATCTGTTCAGTCCTTTTAGATTGAGTATTGGCCGTTGTGTTCCATCTGACTTCTTGACCAAGAACATTTGTGAGAGAAATCCTGGATTTCTCGGGGCTATTTCTAATATTTTTTCCCCCATCATCTTTTTGATAGCTTGATCTAAGTCTAGGGTACATGGCCGATGAAACTTTTTGCATAGGGTGGGTTTCAGAAGGATTAGTGGAGGTTTCTGAATGAATGGAATTCTGTAGCCTTCTATTATTTTCAGAATTATATTTGGGGCTTTCGCCCTCTGCCATTCTTTCAAAAAATCTTTTAATTGTCCTCCTCGAAACCCTTGTATAGAGTCATTTTTGTTTACCGCCCCTACGAAAGACTTGCCTTCCGCGGGTCGATTTCTTCTCTTCACCTTTTCTGCTGGAGCTTGGCTGCCAGTTGGAAGTTGGCTGCCAGTTGGAGGTAGTCTGCCAACTGGTTGAGGGTCTGGAGGTTGAAGCATCGAGGTCTGCCCGTCGATGCCGAAATGGCTTGGTATTTGAAGTATTGGACTTGCTCTGCCTTGGAGCATTTTGTCCAAATACTTTATTAACACCTCCCAGCTTTTGGATCTGGGAGGACAACATCTCTTCATTGAAGAGATGACTTTTTGTCGGTGGAATTCGCTTTATAGCACTTTTGTTGTGTGCGGAACAATTATTCAAGAGCTTATCCCTTCTGTACTCTATCATCTCAGCCCTCTTCCCACAACATATTTGTAACATATCATCTGATATTTTATTATAACCTCCTTCACTGGAGAACTTTTCCTGTAGCTTTTCTTGCAGAGTGTGAGGACTGAGGCTATCTTTCTCATTATGACTCCATTCAATCACCTCCCTTAAAGAGGTTTGTAGAGCCTCTCTTTGAAGTAGAACTGCATGAGAGAGAGCTGCAAAAGCTTTTTCCATGAGAGGGAAAAGCTGAGAGGTTTCACTGCATTGACAAAGGATGTCTGTATTAACTTCCAGTTCTTTAAAACCTGGATCAGCAATATATTCTTTCAGTGCTTTATTATACCTCACACTGTTCCACTCTCTTGAATTAAAATGCTGAAGACGCTCAATCATCTCCAGCATTTTTTCTTTTGGAGCCATTACAGGTGGCTCCTTAAGAGCGACTGCCGGTTCAGGTATTAAAAACGCAGCACTAGTTGTCGGAGTCATATGGACCGAGGTCTGCCCGCCGGCCGATATTGTCTCACCAGTGGACACCGGAGTCTGCCTGCCGGTATGCACTGAAATGTCCTCTATTAGACGATCAGAATAAGCTGGGGTCTGCCCGCCAGCAATTTCTGATGCGTCATCCAAATCAGAGATGTTCTGCACATCCCTATTATATACATATTCTTGCAGTTGTCTCATCTGCTTTGACAATTTTTTAATCATCCTCCGCGATGATTTTCTTCCGCGTTTTGTTTCTGAGGCAGAAGAAGATGAAGACGACGTAGATGATCTTCTAGGTCTTTTACTTTTAAGGGATGCTTTGTTAACATCCGCCATTTTGCTTCAAATTTTCAACAAATGCAATAAAAATAATGTTTTTCACCACCAACTAATATTAATACACAACAAGGCGTCCTTTCGCAAAGTAATCACATCACATCACAAACAACAATAACACGCAACAGGTGATTGAAAAACAAAAGGGCGTCTCCCGCGATTTCAAACAAAGAACAAAGCGTCTTTTCGGATTAATTTCTAACAAAATGTATCACAAGCACTTGTTAAGTACTTTTAGCAATCGAAAATGGTTTTTAAAAGTTAATTGCGAAGTATTTTTCTTTGTTTCAATTGATATTGAAAATGTGAACTTCGCAAACACGCACGACACACGACAAAAGTTGATGTCAATTGACAAAATATTGCAAAGCGCCTCACCACCATGTGACAGGGGTAGTAACTAAAAAGGAGTGTATATATTCAAAACAAAGGAATAAGAAAATGGCGGGAAGTACGACATTAAGACAAGATAGTTGAAGTCTCTCTCACAATAAATATTCTGGATAAGGACAGACCATACATAATATTAATTACCTACCACTGGCAATAAAATTATTATATACCTACAAGTGTTTAGTCAATACTAGGTATTGCTTATAATTATTATTTATTTTATTTGAATATTTCCTTGCAATATTAAAAGTCAATACAAAGTATCATTAAATTATCAATAGTTTTCCACGTGTATATGTTTGATGCATTGTATATTTGCATATGCAAGTGAGATGTGGACATGGTTAAAGAAGGATAAGGCTATGAGAGTGGCATAAATGCAGTAGAAATGAGATCGTTGAGAAGGATGTGTGGTAAAAGTACAGAGATTGTGTGCGTAACAGTGATATACGAAAGGAATGTGGAATGAAAGTTGGTGTAATTACAAGGATGAATGTAAATAAGTTAAGCTGGTTTGGGCACGTGGAAAGAATGTATGAAGACAAAATGATCAAGAAGATATATTTGGCTGAGAGGAATGGTGCTCGAAGACGTGGATGTCCGAGGATTAAATGGCAAGATCATTTAAATCAAATCCTACAGGACTGTCACATGTTGAGCACATTGAACAGGAGAGCATGCATGAGGAATTGTATGACAGTGGTGGAAGTGGAAGATGTATGCAAGGATAGAAGGAAGTGGTGCTCGATCCTTTCTGCCTACCCTTTGGAATATTATGATATGATAGTAGTAGTAGTAATAGTATAATAATTTATATATTTTTCTATAAAAGGTTAGAAATTTATCAAAAAGCCCTCTTGAATCCAATCACTATATAGTACAATGATAATAAAAGATTACAGGCAATCAGTTGAATTACATGTTTGTTTATTACATTGACCCACGGTATTATAGACTATTAATGAAGTACTAATTTTCTCAAAGAACTTATTCCAAAATTAATAATAATAGTATGAAAGTAAGGGAGTATGCAAATTTGGGAAGTTTGTTTGCGAGAGATGGAAGATGCTATAGAGACATTGAAAGAAGGAAAGTGGCCAGTGCCTGAGTGAATAGTGTGCTTCAACCCATTGTCAGCAATGACAATGTGTCGAACATGACAAAAATGCTGGTGCACAATACTATTCTGATACCAACAATATGTATGCTAGCAAAACATGGACGTAGTTGAAGAAGGAAGAAAGTGGAATAAGTGCTGTGGATATGCGATCATCAGAACAAAGAGAAGAGGAAAAGATGACGAAGAGGATGCACCTATCTGAAGGAGGGAGTGTGAGGAGGCGTGGGCGTTCAGACTACATGACTTGTCATGTGGATCAAATTCTCAAGGACGGTCTCTTTCCTCCATATACTCAAGTATTGCATACCCTAAATACCTGCCAAAGCCATAAAAGGACCCCATACAATAAATAAAAATCAATGTCTGTCAAACCTTGCAACAACAAAGTGTTTTTTTGGTCACATAATTTGATTGGTCTCTTGCCAATTTTTCTTTGAAATTTCTGGTCTATGGAATATAAGTTGATAGTTTATCTTGATCAAAGGTTTATCAAATAGTTAATTATCTACTCTAATATATTATAAGTGGGTACTTATTTAAATAACAATACTCGTCATGATATAAATAGACAGTAATGCTCCAATCTAGATAGATAAGGGTCATAAATATCATAGATAAGGGGTCATAGACTAAAATATGCCCCCTCTCGCTTTATTAATAATACTCACAAATTAGTTATATTAAATATGGGAGTAAATGAGAGCGAAACTACACCATGTCAAATTTTGATTCAATCTATAATCATTGTGATCTATTTTAAACATACATACATTGTTATGTCTTCAATCTATATTTGCATTACACGTCATGCCTGCATCAATTTCAATGTGTGAATGTTTTGATTTGATATTTGACCTCCTGTAACAAAAAACTTATTGAGGATTTCCAGTTTGTATGATGTATTCAATGTAATAAATTTTATATTGTATGTAAATTAGGTGCGTCAAGAGAATAATGATAATAATAACACATAAACATATTAATTATTTATATCACAGTTTTTATGGAAACAATATTTTCGATGTTTTTGGCATTAACTATGTGATAATTACGCGACATGATTAGATAATGAGTTTAATTCACGATGTATTTAAATTATCACTTGATTTTATATATAGGTCTGCGACCGGTTTCGATACGCTAGTATCATTCACGAGCAGAATATAAACTGAGTGCAAAAACAAAAGAAGGGTTTGTTAGAGAGTTATGTGTGGCTAGGGGGTAGTGGGGTGGGGTTTTATGGAAACACTGACGACAGGTGTGGCGCAGAGGCTAACGCACTTGCCTTTGAGTCACGAGGTCCCAGGTTCAATTCCCAGCCAGGGCAAAATGAAGAATGACCTTTTTCAAATTGTCCTGGGTCTGGGTGTTACATGTATATGTGTTTGGTGCATTGTATATATGTGTATCGTCGTGTTAGTACCCATAATACAAAACTCATATCTTAGTCTGGGACTAACTCGATCTGTGTGAATTGTCTATACATGTTATGTTACAAAAAAACTTCTTATCATGAGGAAAGTATAACTGGTATTTGTATAATCAATGTTCTGAGTTCAAAGTTTACAGTAAAAAAATAGCATGCAAAATTCGGTGATACTTTGTCTCAATAGATCTTATTCTGTACAGGTTGTCTGTGAGAAATTTTGATGTAAAATGACATCACCAGCGATGTTGGCATTAAATGTGTGTATATAGAAAAGTATTTTTAGAAAATGACAATGAGAAGGGAAGCGTACAAAAGCTGATTTACATAATATGTTATAAAGTCAAGTTAAATTACTAAATATTGTCCTTCATTTTAACTTAAAATAAGTAATCTAGGTTGATAATTGTATACCACCTTCAGTCATCAATTAAACATCATAATTATTGTTTATTACAGACAGTAGGATAATCAATTCAGTCAAAAATGCTGCAACCTATTGTCAGAAGTCTCGGGTCTGTAAGTCGAGCGGTGTGTGTCCGGCAATGTACAGTACAATGTAAGAGGAATGCTTCCGAGATGATGGTCCATTGGAAAAGGGGTAGTAGAGTCATTGCTACTTCGTCCAGAAGACAATATCATCACAAGACTGAACCTAATGTCATAACTTCAACACGCGATGACTTTGCGATACAACAGTGTACTATAAGTGAATATGTTTGGAGGAGAATGGATGACTGGCCGGATAAAACAGCTGTGGTGAGTTGATTAGTTGAGAATAAAAAAAAAATCTTGAGGCTATTCATTCTTATTACCATTTAATTTTCGCCAAAAGGGAATCCTTACTAACCCCATTGTGATTCTCAGTTTTGACATGTCAACTTATTGTGATACTCAGTTTTGGCATGTCAAGTTACTGCGATACTCAGTTTTGACATGTCAAGTTATTGCGATATTCAGTTTTGACATGTCAAGTTATTGTGATTCTCAGTTTTGACATGTCAACTTATTGTGATACTCAGTTTTGACATGTCAAGTTATTGCAATACTCAGTTTTGACATGTCAAGTTATTGTGATACTCAGTTTTGGCATGTCAACTTATTGCGATACTCAGTTTTGACATGTCAAGTTGTTATCAGATTCAGTTTTGATATGTTAAACAATTGTGGAATTCAGTTTTGACACACAAACTTTTTATCAAGTTAAATTTTGACATGTTTTTGTTCTTATCTGTTCTACACAATTATTGTTTTAAAATTTACCTGCATAGAATTGAATAATTACAAAAGCAAATAATAGTTTAATACCTACACTTTCTTCTTAGGTGTGTGGCATAACAGGTAAAGGCTACACATACGCCCAGGCTTACAAGATGTCAAACGCTCTGGCAGCATGTCTGAGGAATAAGTTAGGTATGACAGATGGCGATGTTATTGCTGTCATGTTGCCCAACAGCCCAGAGTTTCCTCTATCTCTACTCGGAGGAATACAAGCTGGATGTATTGTTACGACTGTCAATCCCATTTACACAAAAGGTAAAGATTGTATAGTATATTTTAGTAAAGACTTTAAATGATTGATAAAACATTGCGTGGTTGAGAAGAGAAATGAGAATATTAGGGGAAGAAGGAGTTTGTGAATAGCATACATGTGAAAAATTTAAATGATTTGAAATGCAGGCTGGAATAAACAATGAAAAATGACAAAGAAAGCCTTTTACCGCTAACGCGCGATTGGTTTGCGTGTATTTTTGGCCAATAGTCACTTCGTGCGTCGTATGATCAAGATCAAGACTAGATTAAGATCGTGTTTAGTTTTGTCAAGAGTAGCCCTGCAGGTACTACTATTTTAGATAGATCCAACTGTTGTATTGTTCTCTCTGCCTACCTCACCCGTGATACAGCCTGAGGGTATATAAAGTATAGTAAATAAATACATTTTTTTTAAAAAAAAACAGAAATTTATATACCTACCTAATTATTTTCAGAGGAAGTTCAAAAACAAATTGAGGACGCAGAACCCAAAGTAATGATAACAACTGCACAGTGTTATCCAAGAGTAAAAGAAGCATTAAAATCATTAAAGAAGACCATACCAATCATCATAGCCGACTGTGATACAACGGATCCCGTGCCAGAAGGAACAATTAAATTTGCAGAGTTTGCTGAGAATTTCTCCGAGTCTACAGACTGTTTGAAGAGTGTGAAAAGGACGGGAGAGGATGTGGCTTTGTTACCATATTCCAGTGGAACAACGGGTCTTCCAAAAGGGGTACAATTGACTCATAACAATATTACTTCCAACTGTATGCAAGCTCGCTTGACAAAAATACAAGTTGTAAGTCCTACCACAGGTTAGTGATATTATATTATCATCTTATCTCAAATTATATTTGTACATTTTACTATTTGTGCCTTCCATCACGAAAGTTCATAGAATTTACAATATAAATTGGATCACTCAATCTTTCCTGTACGTCTACTAAAATCCCGTATAAGAGAATGGTGCATCTAAAATAACATGTAAAAGACATTTGTTATTTTCAATTCAACGATAGGAAACATCTAAAATTTCATGTTCATCATCTTAATTACATTTAGTTTATTTATGTAAACAAACAGACTGTTTTAAGTTTTACTGTATTTAGTAATAATAGTGACCTGGTTTCGACTTATAAAGTCACTCAGGATTTACAAACTACTAGTGGAAGATGTCGTAATGATATAGATAAATAGGTGGACTATCAGCGAAGCAAATACTAATAGCAAATAAAAATCCCATGCATTCATACAATAACCAAAGCAAGTCAGCTAATCGCAGAGAAAGCATCTTCTTTTTACTGTGACAAATAATGTTTAGTTTTATTAGTTCATTATTTTATTAGTATTTTAATTTATTCTCCCTCTGTGCAATAAATAGTCAAATAGGAAAAACATCAAACTGCTTTCAATGATAGAAGTCTACCTTCCCAAAAAAAGTAAAAAATTAACCAAACCTACATAGATTATGTTCTGTTTTTTCCAGATTCATTCCAGGAAGTAGTACCTTGTGTGTTACCTTTCTTCCATATCTATGGTCTGACAGGCACCATGCTTAGTCTTTTGGGAGAAGGGGTTAAATTAGTCACGCAACCTAAATTTGTACCCGATAAGTTTATTAATGTCTTGGAGAAATACAAACCTACGTTAGGATTTTTGGTACCACCAATAGGTAAGAAAATTTATAATTGTAATATTTTTTTCAAATGGAATGCTTAGACAAAATTAAGCAGGTCAATAATCAGAGAAAATTTGTTAGTATGTTACACCCAGACCCAGGACAATTTGAAAAAGGTCATATTTCATTTTACCCTAGCAGAAAATCAAACTCGAGACTACACGACCCACAGGCAGGCAGGACGTCCAAGTACAAGTAGTTTGTCCATAAATTGTTTATATGCAGGAGTTGGTTCATCAATGGAATGGTCCTGCTGGTGTGTTTTTACTCTAAATGGGAGGACATTTTATACATGAGGGGTTCACCTACAAATCCTCATTGATCCAAGAAAATTGAAACTGAGAAAACAGCTCAACATTTTTCTTTAAATATTTATTATCTAAATTAAAAAAGCTCATCTCTATTTCTTTCTTTAATTTTAAAGGCATTTAAAGGGGTCCGTGGTTCGATACCAGCTACCGGCAAACTCCCCTTTCACGACACAAGCTTTTAGTAGCTTACTGTGAAAGGTGTATAAGGTTGTATTTGGGTTTATAACAAACAAAACCCAGATATATCTTTTATAAAAAAAAAAATGTTTCTGTACTAATATTTATTTATATTATTGTAATAATCGATTGCTTAATTGATAACATAACATACATAGACAATTCATACAGATCGAGCTAGTCCCAAACTAAGATGAATCTTGTTTTATGGGTACTAACGCGACGATACACACATATATGTACAATGCACTACACACATATACAATACATGTAACACCCAGACCCAGGACAACTTGAAAAAGGTCATTCTTCACTTTGCCCTGGCCGGGAATCGAACCCGGGACCTCGTGACTCAAAGGCAAGAGTGTTACCTCCGCGCCACACCGGCCGATAAACCAAGTATTTTAAAAAATACAAATAAATTTTGGATTGAAGAGTTTTTACATCTCAGTAGTGTGGAATGAAGTGAGTTTGCATACAAACGAGAGCTTTTTCAGATCAGATTGAATTGCTGACTAATTGATATGTAGGAGGAGTTTATTGATAAACAGGACATGTCAAAAATAAAATATAATTTCTTACCTATTTTTTCTGAACACTTGTTTTAGTACTCTTCATGGGTTTATCACCTGATGTGAAACCTCATCACATGGAGACAATGAGGACTGTATTCTCAGGAGCAGCTCCATTGGCAGCAGCCGATGTCGAAAGATATCTATTAAAATCAAAGGTATTTTGGATATTCATCATCAATAATAAATTTTTTTTTTTTTGTTATTTAAATTAATTAATTTAAAATTATTTTATTGTAGTTTATGTATTATAATTGTTTTTTTGTATGAAGGTATTTTTTTTATTAAGTTTTTATATTCGCTTATGTTTTTATATTTATATCAGGGTTGAATGATAATGTTGTATTACATCAAGTCCACCCTTTGACTACACATTGTTGATGCATTGTTTTATTCTCTTTTTTTTATCTTAGATACTATTTGTAATTTACTAACCGTTGTACTGTATTAATTGTGTGGTCAATAAAGATTTTTTTTATTTTGCTAGACTAACATTAATTTGGTTTCATACCTCATCTGGAGCCGCTCCTCAGATGAGGTTTTCAATTAAAAAAAATTATACTTATACATATATTATTATGTTTACATTTTCAGGGAGATATAGCCTTCCAGCAGGGTTATGGCTTGACTGAGACCTCTCCAATAGTACTTATTCAGGAAAGGGGTTCCACAAACTATGGTTCAGTAGGGGAGCCTGCGTCTAACACAGATCTCATGATAGTCAGTCTAAAAGACAACACTCCGTTGGGACCGAATGAGGTAATAGAAAATATTACAATTTAAAAACTCATTTTCAAAATAAAACATCCATCTATTTTATTCTGTTTGAAGATGAGAATGAATGTTTAATGATACCAAATCATTCCATCTTATACATACAAGCATTTTGCATAAAATAATGTTGTGGAAAATCTGCAGATTTTCTAAAATTTGCAGTTTAATACACAGTATTAAATAGTTCTTTATCAGCCCACGTTCATCCACTTCTAGATAAGAACTTACATTTATAAACCACTCATTTCTATTTTCCACCAAAAAAAAATATATTACAGACGACTTGCTTACCTCCAATAACCGAACAGCCCTTGTAGAACCTTAACCTTGGAAACAGTGGATCTCCAAGCTTTTCAATTCTGAGCAGTGAGTTGCCAACCGTCTTTAACACTTACCGCATGCAGATCTCAATTGATATTGTCTAAAAACCTTTGGATGTTAATTAATGTAAATTATAATTAATATTAGTGGTATTAACAGTGTGATGCTCTCGCAACATGATTTAAAGAAACGACTTTTCATAATTTGTTTTAATTACCGCTATTAATTTTTATTTGTTGGTAAGATAACTAGTTTCAATAAATCATAATAATGTAAATTAATTTATTTTAGCAAGGTGAGCTCTGGGTGAGAGGTCCACAAGTGATGAAAGGCTATTTCAAGAACCAGGAAGCTACAGATGATGTGTTCAGACCTGGCGGCTGGATGAGAACAGGAGACATGTCTTACTATGATGAAAATCACAACTTTTACATTACTGATCGACTTAAAGAGCTTATAAAGGTATTCATAATATATAAATTTAACATTTCCTTATTTAAGTATTCTTTAACCGAGGAGATCGTGAAGTATCTCAAATTCCTAAGCGATGGGAGGGGGGGTAGAAATTTGGAGAGCAATTAATATCATCAAATTCTGAAAATTGAGACCTAAAAAAGCCAGCTTTTCATTGTAAAAAATTGGTCATCATAGTAATTTTTTATTATTTTTCAATCAGACTTGTTCCCGCCATTATTTTCTACATTCTTAATTGCGTCCTCAGGACAAAAAGGTTGGGAACCCCTGGTCTAGATACAAAGATTGATAGACAGTAGCAGCATTTTTTTAATACTTTTTTTTAATAAAATGAAAAAGTGTGTATTAAATAGTGAAATTTTTTAATTCATCCTAAAATATTTTCTTTATTAGGTCAAAGGATACCAAGTAGCCCCCGCAGAGTTGGAAGGAATCCTCAGATCTCATCCAGATTTAGAAGAAGCTGCCGTTATAGGAGTCTCACATCCAATATTCGGTGAAATACCACAAGCATATGTCGTCAAAAAGAAGAATAGTTCACCAGTAGCTGAAGAAATTATGAAGTTTCTCTCGGATCAAGTTGCCAGCTATAAAAAACTTGGAGGATTAGAATTTGTTGAGACAATACCAAAGAATCCTTCTGGAAAGATATTAAGAAGACAAGTTAAGGAGATGTACGCATAACGTAATCTCAAATGTTACAATTGTTTAATATTTATCATTCCAAATTTAAAGACTATAAATTCTATGTCAATGATGAAAACATTATTTAACTAACTTAACATTGTTATAAGGTATATGAAGAGAATTAGTTAGCATTACAGACTCGTCCAGACTCAGTTGAATAACAATAGATACGGGAAATACCATAGTTGGTATGCATAGACAATTTAGAACAGTACACTCTATGGTTGTATATTGATGTTTACAGAGTATTTTATTCTTACAACTTTTGAGGTAGATTTTGTAGTCAATAAAAAGATTTAGACTAAAAACCAATTATAAGGGTCATGTGGTTTTTTCCACAGAGCTGTTATTTTGAAGAGGGGGGGAGGGGCAATCAATTACTTAACATGTGTTTGTTTGTTTGTTTTGACAGTTGACAGAAAGTGGTTAGTCTTTTTTTAGCAATTATAATTTGTCATACACATTGTATATAACAAGGCTGTGTAATTGTTGAAAAAATATGCCACGTGAGAGGGAAAGTGTTAGGAAACTGTCCCTTTCCAACACATTTTTAGTAGTAGGTAGTGTTATAAAGGGACATCACTGTAACACTTTCACTCTCATGTGGTATGCTTGATTTTTTTATACGAATAAAGGCCTTATAAGCTTCGATGGAAAGCATATTTTTGCTCGATTTTAGTCTTTGGAGGGTTGAGTAACAAATTATGGTCAAGTTTGTAAAATTTATATTTTTTTGGTTATGTTGGTAGTCCATGCTCTTCCTATTATTATATCCATTATTGGTCTATGAAGTATTGCAATTTAAGCCTTAGCTAGCAATTTTTGTTTACAATATGTCACCACGTACTTAATATAAGGACAAGTTTTATTGTTTGAAAAACAAAAAGAAGTCAATTTTATAAATTTTATAAAATATATTTTTATATCTACTTACGTTTTATTGTTTGAAAAACAAAAAGAAGTCAATTTTATAAATATATTTTTATATGTAATATTAATTGTTAAGTTTAACTTTTGTAATAATTCATATTTTATTAAAAAAAAAACATTTTTATAACAATTTTTTTTATTTTAAAATAATAAAAAATATATTTTAATCTACCGAAAAAACAACAACAGCAACACAAAAAAAAATATATTATCATACACTAGAACAGAATAAGGTATTGAAATAGATTTCAATAATGTTTTAGGTATGCGGAAAGAATGAATGAGGATAGAATGACAGAACCACACAGCTGAAAGCAAAAGTGTAAAAGGTGATGTGATCTCCCATGGATCATATACATCACTTCCTAAACGTGGATACAAAAACTATAGTGTATTTGCTACTTTTTTGTTTCACTAGGTTTGAGCACAAAGTGCAGATGACATGACTAACCAGATGAACTCAATTGGAGAACCATGTATACACAATGCAATAAAATTGCACAAAATCTAATCGGGAGAATTGCGAGAGACTCCACAATGTTTACGAAACAGCTCTATAGACAACATTTAGCGATTCTATCACTCTCACAAGACGACCAATGATAAATATTATTAGTCAATTTGATTCATCAAAAAACTATCAAAGATGGTTAAAAACATACGCCAAATACATCATTTAAATAGTTTTATATAAATAAACTCTTATATACAGTAAAATTATAACAAAAATCATTACATTTTGTTCATCTTAAAAATAAGATAAATGTATATCATTTTTATCATGATTCTTGTTCTTCTTCTTCTTGGAATGCCTGATGTCTAATCAATTCTTTAAAAACACCATTCGGAATGGAAAGAAGCTCGCGATAGGACCCTTTCTCCACAATGACTCCGTTCTGTAAGACAGCTATTGTATCTGCGGCTTGAATGGTGCTGAGACGATGCGCTATGGTTAGGACAGTTCTGTTTTTAGATACAGTCTTCAGAGCCTCTCTAACGAGATGTTCTGATTGTGGATCCAGTGCACTAGTGGCCTCGTCTAGAATTATGATGCTGGGATTCTGAAAAATTAAAGTTAACCGTTTGATTATTTTTATTACCTGTAATTAGTTAGCACTATCTCTTGCGGGAAATGTCATCACGTTAAAAAACTTTTGACTCTGGATCAAATCAGGTAATAAATATCAGAGATGGAAGATTCAATTCTTTCAGAACCTTGTCAACATGGTATGAAAATTTAGAAAGAATAACACAAAAAATATATGTAAAACTAAGAAAAGGCTGCAAGGGGTCCTAAAATCATACAATAGATCAACAATATTGTTCAATGATGAATATTTTCAAATATTGTATTGAAAAAAAATACAGACCTTTATAATAGCCCTAGCTATAGCAACCCTTTGCCTTTGTCCACCACTGAGTGCCACTCCCCTCTCGCCGACCTGAGTGTCATAGCCTTGTGGTAATGTCCCTACAAACTGATCCACTCGAGCCAAGCGACAAGCCTCTAATACAGCCTCTTCTTCATTCTCAGGTGGAGTGTCCAGACCATATAGAATGTTCTCACGGATACTGCCAGAAAACAGAACGGGCTCCTGAACATGCAAAACAAATTTTACAAATTATTATTATATTCATTCATTCATTCATTCATTCATACCATCACAGCATTTCCTGAATTTGGGGTAGCCAGCAGACCAGCTGCATATAATCAACAAGCAAGTTGTCCTCTCTGTGGCAGAGTAGGTAAGAAGCAGAATTCGAACACTGGAACTACCCAATCTGTAGTGTTCTAAGGTTATCTGAATACATAACAAAAAAAAACAATAGATTCCCAACCTGACTGACAGTTCCGATATTATTTCTCAACCACATAGGATCATATTCTCGAATATCTCTTCCATCTAACTTGACACATCCACTACTGGGATCGTATAGCCTCAGAAGCAGTAAAGCCAGAGTTGTCTTTCCAGATCCTGAGCCCCCTACGATGGCCATGACTTTTCCAGGTTCCAAGAGGAGGTTCATGTTGTCCAGAATAGATTTAGTGGGACGAGTTGGGTATGAGAATGTGATATTTTCAAAAGATATTTCTCCTTTGGGTGGTTCTGATGGCCATAATCCACCTAAAATAAGATTGTGTAAAATTATGCAATTTGTTTTATAATATATTTAAAAAAAAAAAACAATAAAAAACGGGACAACTTACTTTACATAAGTTAAATTATAAATTTATTAATAAGCAACTATTCAACAAAGTATCTTTTCTATCATTTCCAATTTTTTTCTAGTTTCATAAACTATTAAGAAAGTAATCATTTAAATAAATAGACAAAGGTATATTTCGGACATTGGTATATTTATATTATAATTGTCTAAGACTGATTTTTTGAGTTTGATTCTCAAGCAAATGTCATTTAGAAATTTAAATTCTTTTTTCTAGCTGTTTATCACCTTTATCTGTTTTCCGTTCAATTATGAGAAATTTGGTATATGTAAATTGTATATTTGTAGAAACATGATAATTTTGTACAAATGGCATTATCCAACAATGTTTCAAGACACACTAACCCCAAACTTAGATGAATTTAAATATTGAGTTAATGGTTATGAATTAACAAATAATAAAGATATAGAGGATTGGTTAAGCTACTAAGCTACTCAATAGTTTTAGCAAAGTAAAAATATAATATTTAATGTTTAATCAATTTCATGGGTTTATTTTGTATTCCAGTCCAATTATAATAATTTAACCATTTCAATGATGACAATGTCTGATTAATTTGATTTATTGCTCTTGCCTGTAATAGGAAGTGCTGGTTTCCTGTCCATAATTTCCCAAAGTCTCTCAGCTGCTCCAATGCCCTTGTTGAGCTCCGAGTAGAACCCACTAAGTCCTCCAATAGATATACCAATGTAAGCAGCGTACAGCAGGAATGATGTAAGGTTTCCGACTGATATAGTTTGCTGAGATACCATAGAGCCTCCGTAGTAGAGAACTGATATTATGATTACATTGCCAGTGAGACCTGTCTGAGATATTTAAAAGAACAAAAATATAAATTCATCATTTATTACATGCAGCTTATCTCCTGGCTTTCCTACTCATGAGAGATGAGATAATGTGATAGTATTAATTTATTTTCAAAAAAAATATATCTGAGTTTTTGTTATAAGCCCAAATACAACTTTACAGGCCTTTCACAGTATGTTAAAAGCTATCAAATCCGTAATTGAAAAATAAAAATTAAAAAATAAAATTGTTATCATAATTATTTCTTTTAAGTAAAATATATGAACTATACTAAATAAAATTATCAGTGAAAGTTGTAGCTTATTTCAAAATTTTAATGACTTAATTTTAATTTGTATTAGGAAATTTATACGAAACAGCTATATAGTGGAACTATAATATTAGTCACTCCGGAATTGTAACAAGAATGCATCATGTTTCCATCAAATGACACAAGTTTTTAACATCTATAAAAACTACAGATGTTTTGAAATTTTCTTTGTAAAAATTCAATTTTGAACTTTATTGAAACAATAAGACCTATGTGAAATATGAATAGAGTTTACCATTCCATAAAAGATCCCTTGAGCTAATGACTCCTTATAAGCTAAGGTGAGTACTTTTTGTATCTTGGCTCCATATCTCTCCACCTCCACCAGTTCTCTACTGAATGTCTTTACAGTTCTCATGTTAGAGATCTTCTCCTCAGCAACCTGCAAAGAACAATATGATGAAATCAGCAAAAATCTAAACAAAAACATCTTTTATTTCTGGTACTTTTGAATAGGTAATCCAGTGTAATCTCTGAATAATAAATAACCTCCTGAAAACCCAAGTATTTTTGTTTTCCATGATTAAACTTGGGTCTGACAGATTACAATATAATAAAATACTACAAAAGAGCGTTAAACCTGTTAACAGTTAAGGAACATTCTTTTGGTTTAGAAACTAAAATAGTCTTTTTAGCCAATTTTTACGGGAAATATCAAAAACAAGTCAGAATACAGAATACGGGGTCTAGTATGCTATATCGCTGGTTTGAGGAGGTTAAAAGGTGTATTAATTTACTTTGCTACAATATCTTCTATTTTTGAAGGATTAACTATGTAACAGTTTCGAGACATTTTGAATGTTTTTAAACGAGTATTCCACAATGCACTTTTGTTACTTGATTATATACGAGTATAGATCGCGATCGATTTCAGTAAATCATTGCCATTGACGAGTGAAATAATACACTTTGCTACAATTTGGCCATGTAAATAATTAACACTTTAATTTATCATGATTAATTTTATTTCTAGTAGATCACAAATTATCACATATTTTGTCACATATGAAAAACAAAATCCAGAAATTTCTATGGTTTTAAAAAACATATGAGTCATTTATGGTAGACATTTAAGGAATCCTTTGAATTATCAAAATTTTCTCAATGCACCAGATATTATGTTCATTGACTAAACGAGGTTATATTACATTTATTATTCAATTCACACTAACTATTGCTCGACAATGAGTATTTTAAAGATAAAACAATGCATTACTTGAGTTGCAGATGCCAAACTGTCTTGTACTTGCGCCGTAATATTCCTGACAAATCTACCGTACATAATGGCTAGTCCTGCCACTGCTGGAACAATTGAAAGACCAACCACAGCCAATTCCCATGACATATAGAACTGAAAATGCATTTTAATATAATCAATTACATGCAGCTAATTTCTGAAAGAACAAAACCTTTGTTTTGCAGAAACAAGAATACTATAGAGTTACTTTATTGGTACAGTATTTTTTGAAATTAATTATTTATTTGTATAGTGTACTGGATTGATATTAATTTTGTGTAAATTGATCCGGTTATTCCATACAGAGATCCGGTTGACAAGAGCTTAAAGTATATTATAAAATGAATTATATTTTTTATTGTGGAGTAGGGGAACATGGGTCACAGTGGATCATGTTACACAGTGGATCAATTGAATTATTTTTTTTCCCACTAGTCACACACCTCTCTGTATTTGTTTGTGTTGAGTTGGTATCATTATCCCTCAAATTGATCAGTGAAAGATGAGCTGTTGTTAAATATACATGTGTTTTTCAGCCGAACATAAAATTAATAGAGTATAATTTTTTATCACTTTGATTGAATTTATGATATTTTCTTAAGAAACACCAACATTTGGACTAATTGTGTATGTCATAGGACTCTTTGTATCCATATACAAGATAGTAATTGGTAAAAAATTTAAGCTATTATTGTATATTATTCACAGTTTTGATTTGTATTATATGTGTCAGGGTGGGTCACAGTGGATCATTTACAAATAGAAAACAGTGGATTACGATCCACTGTTATCCATAATTATTTTTAATGATAAATCATTAAAATATGCTCTTATATATTTTTTTAGGTCAACATGCTCCAAAATTGATACACGCAAGACAACAATTGGATTACATAGTCATGAATTAAAGCAAAGTGCCAAAGACCAAGTATGTATTGAGAAAAAAAGTATCAGAACTAAATCCAAGTTGAAAAAAGCATTAATGAGTGATGAAATTGATTTTATTAAGCAAAAAATACTAAGATCCACTGTAACCTATTGTAATCCAATGTAATCCGATGAGTGATCCACTGTGACCCACATGTGGGGTACAGTGGATCAGTTGCCGTTTGAGAAAAAAACGTACACAATTGTTAAACTACCTGGAATATTGAGAAAAATGTCTCATTATATCCTGAGTAAATAGTGTCACTAAGTAATAGAATAAAAATCCATAAGTTATATAGACTATATTTAAAGTTATAGTTTGTGAAAGAAATACTGATCCACTGTGACCCATGCTCCCCTACATTAATTACATATTAAAAAAAAAAACATTTTATGAAATAATTTAAATAGAAGTTTCACAAATTTAATGCCGATACAATCAAAGATCGTGACGTCTTTAGGGACTCGCAATGTTTGTGTCAAGGGTAATTATGGTAATGATTGGGCCATGTTTTGAGAATTTCCAATGATAGGCTAGTCAAAAATTTGAGAAAATTATTTAAAAACTGGCAACACCACAATTCACATACTTTTGACAGTTCTGTACCCGTGTTCCATCATGCTTATCAACAGTATATTTAATTTTCATACAAATCTGATAACTAATATCTCAGTCAATAAATAAGATATTTTTTTAGCCTTAAGCCTGTCCAGAGAATGAGACTTCATACAGTATACATTATTTTGCCTCTATCTTTCCTAATCACGGAATCCATAGAGGACATATTATATACATATATACGAATGGGCTAAAATAATTATAATGTTGATTGTAAATACACTGAAACTCCTTCAATGTCACTCCAGCTGAGAGAAGTAAACACAAATATACTGCCTATTTGATCAAAAGACTTTTCTAATATCTCAGTGAATATTTTGTATAATATTATACATTTAATAACAAATTTTATTAAAATATTTACCATCATACCAGCTCCAGCAGTGACCATAAACAATGATCTAAGTCCATCGGAGATGTTGGAGCTGAGAGTTGAGCCAACGAGTTGTGCATCCGAAGACAACCTGTTCACCAACTGTCCTGTAGACATCTTGTCAAACCATCCCGCTTCCTGCTTCATGATGGCTGAGAAAACACTCTTCCTTAAATTCTGTGTCATATGTTGACCTCAAAATTAAAACAAACAAACAAAGTTATTGATTAATAGTATGGAAAGACTTACTTTTGAGTACAACATTCATAAGACAATGATATCAGGGACATCGTAGGAGGATGTGACTTATGGCACAGAATCGAGCCAAATATAGGAGACTAATTTCTGTCAAAAGCTCTTGAGAAGAGCCTATGCTCAATAAATTTAAATTATTATTATTGTATTTTACTTATTTACATATCCATAGTGAAAACTGTTTGTATAATTGAGGTACATAAAACAAAATCAAAATTTTCCACAATTCAAAATTAATTTTAAACATAATAGATTTATCTATTTCAATATGACAATTTGTCTAATAGGTATTTTTAGGATCAAATAAGAAATTAAAAAATATATGATTGAGAAATATAAAACGCTCAAGCCTACCAGCTATAGACATGAGGTAAATTCTTCCGAAATTACATGCTCCTCCGAGGATAAAAATTCCACACAATATCATACAGACTTTATTGAGTTTCTCCCTGGCTGACGGTAGATCAGAGACACTACTGTATATAATGTCCAGCACCTTGCCTATGGAGAAGGGTACTGCCATACTTACTGATGAAGAAACTATCAGAAAACCAATTGCCGCTGGAAAAGAAACCAATTGATATGTAGAATAACAAAATTAATATAAAATAATTAAAAATGTAAAGGGGCATTCAGACTTTCAGTGATGTTTCTGGGTGATCTTCCAAATTGAAAAAGTGTGAGTAGAAGTTTAATCTTCAGTTATCATTGGCGATGATGGATGCACGTGATTTAACATCCGACATAATTTTGATGAAAGATCTTTTCACTTAAACGACCATAAACAAGTTTTTTTTCTAATTATTTGTTCTATTCTCTTTGAATTAGTATCAAATGGCAGAATCATAAGCAAAAATAACAAACTGTTGTGTACCTACGGGGATTTCATTAATTTATTTAAATATTAAATAACTGCTTTAGTAGTTAAGTGTTATAGATCTCGTGCTTCAGTATTGTTAAGTTTTGGTTGTTCCATTATTTGGTACAGCTTCTATCGTTGGAAAAGGATTTTAAAAATATATTTTGAAAAAAAAATAGTTGTAAACGCAAAAATACTACTTACCGAGAATTTTCCATTTCTCTGGCTTTGCTAATGTAAGTAACCTCTTTATGTGTGATTTATTTAGTCCTATTTTTGGCTTTATCGTTGAATCTTTGTGTATAGATCCTTTA
This sequence comes from Athripsodes cinereus, assembly GCA_947579605.1. Classification (NCBI taxonomy): domain Eukaryota; kingdom Metazoa; phylum Arthropoda; class Insecta; order Trichoptera; family Leptoceridae; genus Athripsodes; species Athripsodes cinereus. The sequence goes on from OX388320.1 coordinate 24,023,700, forward strand.
GCATTATTATTACTACTCGAAAATCTTTTCAATATCGGTAAATTTAATGTTATCTTCTTATTCTGAGTTCTAAGAGGTGCAAAAATATAATATCTATTGCACACAACCTGTTTATAGTTACATCTTTGACATAACTTTACTCCTAAAATATGACTGTTAAATATACTCAATCGGCTGCCGAAAAATAAAGGACTGCTTACTTTATATAAGGTTGAAAGAGTCATTTTCGTATTAAATAAATTAACACATTATTCAAATAAATTTAGGAAACTGAAAGTCATAATTACGAAATTAACCAAACCAAACGTCAGATTTTACAACAGCTGTCAAACAAATGTCAAATCTTGTATCCATAAACAATCATGATTTCAATTTTGCATAACAATATTAATCTCAAAATAATTCAAAATTATCAAGTATTTAAATGCGTTCACGCCAGATACATAAATTCCGAAAAATAAAATAAGTTTTATTTTTAAACTAAAAAAGTTACATTTTACGAGTTCAATTTTTTTATAAATCGTCGATTTTATTTTGAAAAACGGGCAGGTATATAATGTTCCCACTAGGAATACAACTTCCAATAAGACCATCAGTCGACAATATTTACCAAATTTAAATTTTCTCTACAATCTTTTTGGATTAATGTATTTGGATTAATGGATTTATAAAATGTTCAAAAGACATTGTTTTGGGATGAATTTCAGATTAAACTTATTCTTAGAATAAACACAATTTTATTATAAACAAAAAGGTAATCAAACTCATAATGTTTATCTTGTCAGAAGTATTTTATTAATATACCTATATTTTATTTTTACTGTTGTCATAACTTTTACAAATCAATGCACAGATGACGAATTTATCACCAGATTATCAGGTTGGGATATTTTTTTAATAATCCCGGTTTTTAATTAATATTTTGGACATGCCGATTTTAGAATGCATTTGCCAGCATTGTTGAGGACATATCCTTTTTTACAGGCACAACCGTATTTGACACACATAGCTGTACAGGGAGGTGGTGTTTTATAGTTTTTACAAGTCAAAGGACAAGGAGATGGACACGATACCACTTCTGCATTGGGATCTGGACATTCTGAAATGCAAAGTTACTGATTAATACATGTGAATCAATGGCATACCATTGTGGTAATAATGGCGTACCTATGTATAGTTCTAAAAGTCCCACACTAGTAAAATAGTTATGTAAAATAGTATCGAAAACAGCTGACTCCCATCCCCCTCCCATTCTCTAGAAATAAATAAGATCCAGCCTACCTACACTGGATAAAACGATATTTCGAAAATAACTGGAGGGGGCTACAATGCAAGAGAAATTCTTAACTATATCCTCCTCCATAGTAATAATCTTGGATGCACGCCCTTGATTGTTTTAGCAAGAAACCACAAATGGTTTTGGCTCAGCTGTTATCACTAATGGTACAATGTAAACGATACATATCGCAAAAATAATTTGTTATTGTTCTAATTTCTTACTGCATTGTGTCGGGCGAACACATTTATTGTTTTTATCCCTGACATAATCTTGAATACAATCACATCCTCCAGGACATGGGAAAGGAGGCATGCACTGGATCTCGGGACCTTCACTGACCAACATCTCACAGGTCCTTGGGCATGGATTCGAGCAGGATACCCATACTTCGTTCAATTTGCATGTTTTTTTTGTTACTGGTGGAGCTGAAATTCAATATAGGTATATATTTTTAATTCGTATTTTGTTTTTCGCCTCGTCACCAACGAATATTTTGTCATGTTATCATATTTTCGATTTAGCATAGGAATTTGAATAGTTTCATAATCTTCTTGGTTTTGTTAAAGAATATTAATTACTAAGAATCCCGTTTCAAAAATTCAAATTGATAGTTCTCAATGGGTATTGGGCATATTATAACTTGAAGACTATATTCCAAGATAGATGGAAGACAGATACTTGGCTTAAAAAATATGGAGAAGTAAAGATCCTTACTGATTAATATATTAAAATAAATTTAGTACCTGTTGGTGCATACGCCGCAGAAATTAAAACTGTAAAAACTAATAAAATCAACTTCATTTTGAAATACGTTTTCAATCAATGAAACGTTGGTATAAGTGTTTTAAAGTCACGTAACAAAAAGTTATTAAAAGTTAATAAGTATTCACAAGCATGTCACAAGCAATAAATAACGTCAAATATGGATCAATAAAATATTAATATCTTTATGTTTATACATATATAGGTAGGTACATATTGTCATGAAATGAATATATACAAGACGGTATATATTATTTTTATATACCTAGATCGAATATTTGTAGTAGGTAATTAATATAGGAATGAAACTTAGTTTGATTTCAAGTGGTTGTTGAACACAACTAGCTATGTAGGAGACAGAGACAGGTATATTTCGGTGTGTGTCAGGAAGAGATGGATGTAGTTTTTTTTTGTTGCTTTGGGTCGACATTTTCAGGGTCTGAAGACAGAGTACTTATTACTCTGGGCAGTTTAGTTTTGAGCCTGGGAGAGGTGGGACTCAATCATATTAATCTCAGTGTTTGAATTCGATATATTTTAATATTTATTTACCCACCTTCGTAGTAGTTAGTACATTATTTTTTAGTGATATTTCCACAATTGGGAATATATAAAGATCATCCTAAATTACTTTTAATTAGCATTTAAAATCCGTGATGCTGCCAGCTGTCTAAGATAAGATTTTCTTTTAATATTATTAATTTATTATTTATATCTAGGTGTTAGGATACTCTCAGGATGTCTGTTGTCTACAAGGCAATATTTGTACTCAAGGATTTATTATTTTACGGATTTTGAAAACGAAGGAATTATGTGTTATATGTACATTTATTTTCAGTATTATTGTATGTATGTATGTACCTGTGGCTGATTTTATATAGCGCGGTCCGACACATCTAGAACTAGACTAATAACAGTGGCGCACCGCTCTACCCAATATTATACTTTTATTTAATTTACTTTACCATAACGATGGAGTATACAGTTTGAAGAGGAGTTATATGTTGAGAAGGATATTATTTGATTATTAATTTAATTACATATTTTATCATCGAATGTCATTTGTATTCTACGAACTTACTGGATTTTTCTACTAATTCAACATGCTGTAGTTGCTGCGATATCATGAAAGGAACAAATTTGACATTTTGCATGACACTAATCATAAGAAATATTTATGTATTTATTGGTCTTAATATATTTTATTTGACTTACATGATTCCTAAATTCTCCTCACCATAAATATGTAGTCTTTTATAGCTAAATCTTGTCGAGATTACCTTATGGATATGGATCCTTTCTGCCTATCGACGCTAGACTAGCTACCTTGTGTCTATAGTGTGGGACTGATCTATTCGTAACCACATATTCATCATTATTATTATACAATTATGCACGAGACGTATTATGTGCTTTGTAGAATTATATATTATATACTAACAATTTCAGTCCTAACCCTGCTTCGAAATGTAGGTGTACCGTTAGCAAGCCCTGCTCCCATCTCTTCGATTCAGCTTTCGAGACAAGGGTCAATGCGGGTCTTGCCCCGTTTCCCACCAGGGTCCTAGACAAAGCTTCTTAACATATATTTATAATTATTCTTATTATATATAGCTGCATGTTCAAATGAGTATACATATTATATATTATTTTATATATTCGGGGTGTAGATTAGTGCACTCGGGCTCAAAGTACGGCATGGCGAGTTTTGAGACGTGAGGGAGCGAAGGTGGCGCTCCTTTAGCATGGACACAGCATGCTTTCCATGCACTAACATGGTAGTTAGTCTCTGAAAATGATGTCATAGCAATTGTGTTGAAATTTAATTAATATTCAAAAGTAATAAAGTTATGTTTTTGGGTGCGCCACTGTCCTTTACGACGCAACGAATTAGTAGGTATGTTGTAGAACATATGTACATACATCGGCTATAGAAACTATGAAATGGTTATCTTATGTAGGGACATAGATCGGCAACCAGTTACCATACAACATTCTCGAAATGATATAGAATAATATTATTTGAATTTTATGTTATGATGATTGTTATGTTATATTTCGTTATGTTTTATTGTGCACTATTTTTATTATGTTATTTTACAGTATCTCAAGGTAAGTGATCTGACGTCAAAGTTGACCTCAGAGTTAATATGTATCAAAATTCATGTTTAAATTGTTTTATTGATTTTGTGATTTTGTTGTTCTTTTTGATTATTGAAATGTATATTTCAGGTGACTTATTTTGCGTTTTAAAAAAAATACACAACGTAGGTAAAATTATCGTCAAAACACAACGTACTGGGTCCAAATCTATGAAAATAGTTAATAGATAAATCGAGACGATCACGAAAGGCCAAAATTTGTTAATTAATTCAATTAGGAATGCGATATTTCGTACGTATATTTGCAACAATGCGAAAATTCATACAATTCTTAGCTAGCTGAATAGGGTTGTCACTTCTAGTTTGGGAATCAATTATTACAGTAGGTATAGTTTAGAAGCTAGGATGTTGCAAATTCGGAGCTTAGAATGGTTTGAGTTAGGTAGGATCATCACAAATGGTGCCTTGGACCAGAATATTATGTCTGTCATTGCAGACATAAACTGGGTTTTTACGGAGTAGAAGTGGGTTTTGGGTTTGCGATGATAAATAACTAAAATCATGAATATTGGAGGGGGGGAGAGCATAAATGGGTTTTGAGGAGTAGAACTGGGTTATGGACAGAGGAATGTGTTTGGTTTTTGAGGGGGGGATAAAATCTATACTTGGTATATGTAGTGAGAAAATTGGTTGATGATTTTTACTTCGAGAACCGCGGGTTGGTTACCCATGGATTATAGTGTTAGGCAAATTCGGCAACATATTATATTTATGTTTGGCTATCTATAGGTATATACCTAACATTATACATAAGAATGGTGAACCCTTGAGAGTTCATTCGGAATTATGTCCTTATGAATAGTTCTTTATTTTATTCAATAATGTATATAGGTACCAAAAATATGTACTTTCATAAGTAGATTTGGTGTTAGAAAAAGGGAATAATATTATACATATTCCCAAGTAGACGTGTTAACATGAATATTAGGTATGTGGAGTTTATTTTATGTATATGGGTATATGACTAGAGTTTTTAGGATTTTTAGATATTATAGTATTTGGGTAAAATGGATAAATAATAGGTATATAGTTTGATGTTAGTTATATGTATCAAGTAGATGTTTGTTAGGGACTAGAATAGGTAGGTACAGTATTATTATTTCTTGAGGAATATGGTCTTAACATTTTACAGTATTTGTAAGTTAAGTGTTTGTTTTTAAACTTTTAGAATTCTGTCAAGTTAATTATTTGGGGTGTGAAATAAATTTATGATCGAGGTATGAATGGTGAATATATTATTGAGTTTGAAATAATATTAGACCAGATTGTATGAGTATCTGATAACATACATAATACAATATATGAATGAAGCGGATAAGTATATAGGTAATAATCGAATGATGGGTTTTGATAAAATCACAATTTAGGTGATTATTTTTACAGTTATATGTTAAACGGTTAGCTGGAAGAAATAGTGAATATTCATTCTTACAGGCTAAGTGGGGAATGATCGGCTTAGAGGGAAGACAGTCTACACGGAAAGCAAACTCTTTTAAACCAGGAGGGGCATTCCAGGATCTTGAGTTTTAGGAAACGTTGGAACTCTTTGTATACCCTGAAAGGTGGTATCTATCATTTCAAAATTGAGGACAAGAGAATACTCATTTATGGAAATGTTCTAAGGAGAAAAGAGGTTGATGTTTGCCGATATAATACATCGTCTTCCAAAAAGAAAAATAAGATGTACCTACAACCTATGAATCCTAGGATATAATAATGATTAAAACGTTATATTATTCTAAACCAAGAACGAGATAGGAAATAATATTATTACTGGAATGACAAAAAAACTATAGTTTTAAATAAAGATGCAAGCAGAAAGGTATATGGTATATTATAGTACCTAACGGGATGTATGCAATCAGGGGTTGAACTATAGGACTGATTTGATGATATTGTATGAATGGAACAAGGAAATCTGAGACATAAAGTATACGAGGTTATATAGGAAATATTTGAGTTGAATATCTGTTGGTAGGATACCAACATGATTTACTTGCAAGAAACTTGGTGAAAAGTTTGGACAGCGATGATAGTAGTTTTATTGAAGGCCAGAAGGGTGATGTGATGAGATTATGTAGCATTGGATCCTCTCTGTTAACCCAAAAGAGAGTGGTGTACAATAACATAAATCGCTGAAGAGAAGTAATTTGATAAGAAAGTACAACGCTATGGTGTAACAGTTTGAGAATCGATTGTGAATCTATCGATGTCACTAATGGAATATTATTTAATGTGTTATAATTTTAAAATTGTGGTGTCAAATATTATAATAATATTATTCAATAGTGTTAAGACTTTAAGAGTGAAAAGTGCTTAGTTATTAATATTATTTTACAAGTGGAACGAATGTTATGATATGTACCTTTGTGGTTATAATTGTGTGTAAATATATAATATTTAGTTGTGTGTGTGTGTGATAGTTTGAAATAGTTAAGTGTTTTTTTTCAGGACTTTTGAAGTGAATGTGGACGATTCATTTATATATATACCTATTATGTGGTGTATACATTAGGTGACTGTTATATTGGAGACGAGGGTAATTCTATATACCTATTATAGAATAACATATTGGGATGTATTATGTAGATATTGTCAATGCAACTCGTTTAAATATTGTGTTATGTATCTTATATGCGTGAACGTGCGTAAACACATTGAGGGAGGGGTTCCCACCACTTACCCCTGGATGTTCAAGAACATAGTACGTTATCTTCCTTTTAATTATTTGCGGTATTATTATAGGTGATTTTAGGTACGTAATTATAGGTATTTTGAGTTAGCTGTTCGCGTTTGATGTTATTTAGGCACATTGTCAACACATTATCACGCATTTTGCTGGTTAGCTGGAGGATGTTGCACAACTTGTAGAATTAGGTGACTTGATCACGTGGATCAAATTCTTATGGACGGCTGCGTGTTGACTAGGAGAAATCGGGTTGCATTCTGTGAGAAATTGTATGACAGTGGTGGAAACGAAGGATGTAGGCCAGGATGGAGGGATTTGTCAATCGTTTCTCTCTGCCTACCCCATCTGAGACGCAGCGTGATGGTGCTGAGAGATGAATGGTTATTTAGGATGGGTTGCCGGTGGAGAGTTGGTCTCCCACTTTCTTCCGTGAGTTTTCGGGTGTTCTGTGGGAGGACGGGTGTTCTAGGAAATTAAGACATTTAGCATCTTGGATTCAGCGATGAGGTTTGCCGCCGTCATGAATGTTCTGAATTGGTACGGAGAGGACGATTTGCATGTCTATTTGTGTGCTGCAGGACTACTGGTTGCATCGGCAAAGGAATCATGGATATGAGACATCTGGCGAGTAGTACAGGATTGGTGTTACCAGCGAATTGGATCACCCTGAAGAATGCATATATGGACTATAAAGAACCACACGACTATGAATAATTATAATGATGTGTGAACATGATTACATGAAAAGGAATTTTAACAAAATGCAACTTGGATATTAAAGTATTGGCACAAACTTGTTATTATTATTTTATGTTCTATAGATGTTATGACATAAAATAATAACGAAACTCGAAATAATAAAATATAACAGAATATTAAAATATTATGTTATGTTGGGACAATAATATTGAACGAGTATATCTCAAGTGGTAGCGTTGGGGTGTATTATAATTATTGATGACTTGAATAGAGGGACACAGTTGACGAGGTACCTACGACCTATCGGAAGACAGGGGCGTACTCGAAAGTTGGAATTAAATAATTATGAAAAATAATTAGAAAATAAATAATTGTTTGTGAGATAATGCCTCATCCATTTTGTCTTCAGCATGATCTCAAAGGGGGGATGTCATGAAATGAATATATACAAGACGGTATATATTATTTTTATATACCTAGATCGAATATTTGTAGTAGGTAATTAATATAGGAATGAAACTTAGTTTGATTTCAAGTGGTTGTTGAACACAACTAGCTATGTAGGAGACAGAGACAGGTATATTTCGGTGTGTGTCAGGAAGAGATGGATGTAGTTTTTTTTTGTTGCTTTGGGTCGACATTTTCAGGGTCTGAAGACAGAGTACTTATTACTCTGGGCAGTTTAGTTTTGAGCCTGGGAGAGGTGGGACTCAATCATATTAATCTCAGTGTTTGAATTCGATATATTTTAATATTTATTTACCCACCTTCGTAGTAGTTAGTACATTATTTTTTAGTGATATTTCCACAATTGGGAATATATAAAGATCATCCTAAATTACTTTTAATTAGCATTTAAAATCCGTGATGCTGCCAGCTGTCTAAGATAAGATTTTCTTTTAATATTATTAATTTATTATTTATATCTAGGTGTTAGGATACTCTCAGGATGTCTGTTGTCTACAAGGCAATATTTGTACTCAAGGATTTATTATTTTACGGATTTTGAAAACGAAGGAATTATGTGTTATATGTACATTTATTTTCAGTATTATTGTATGTATGTATGTACCTGTGGCTGATTTTATATAGCGCGGTCCGACACATCTAGAACTAGACTAATAACAGTGGCGCACCGCTCTACCCAATATTATACTTTTATTTAATTTACTTTACCATAACGATGGAGTATACAGTTTGAAGAGGAGTTATATGTTGAGAAGGATATTATTTGATTATTAATTTAATTACATATTTTATCATCGAATGTCATTTGTATTCTACGAACTTACTGGATTTTTCTACTAATTCAACATGCTGTAGTTGCTGCGATATCATGAAAGGAACAAATTTGACATTTTGCATGACACTAATCATAAGAAATATTTATGTATTTATTGGTCTTAATATATTTTATTTGACTTACATGATTCCTAAATTCTCCTCACCATAAATATGTAGTCTTTTATAGCTAAATCTTGTCGAGATTACCTTATGGATATGGATCCTTTCTGCCTATCGACGCTAGACTAGCTACCTTGTGTCTATAGTGTGGGACTGATCTATTCGTAACCACATATTCATCATTATTATTATACAATTATGCACGAGACGTATTATGTGCTTTGTAGAATTATATATTATATACTAACAATTTCAGTCCTAACCCTGCTTCGAAATGTAGGTGTACCGTTAGCAAGCCCTGCTCCCATCTCTTCGATTCAGCTTTCGAGACAAGGGTCAATGCGGGTCTTGCCCCGTTTCCCACCAGGGTCCTAGACAAAGCTTCTTAACATATATTTATAATTATTCTTATTATATATAGCTGCATGTTCAAATGAGTATACATATTATATATTATTTTATATATTCGGGGTGTAGATTAGTGCACTCGGGCTCAAAGTACGGCATGGCGAGTTTTGAGACGTGAGGGAGCGAAGGTGGCGCTCCTTTAGCATGGACACAGCATGCTTTCCATGCACTAACATGGTAGTTAGTCTCTGAAAATGATGTCATAGCAATTGTGTTGAAATTTAATTAATATTCAAAAGTAATAAAGTTATGTTTTTGGGTGCGCCACTGTCCTTTACGACGCAACGAATTAGTAGGTATGTTGTAGAACATATGTACATACATCGGCTATAGAAACTATGAAATGGTTATCTTATGTAGGGACATAGATCGGCAACCAGTTACCATACAACATTCTCGAAATGATATAGAATAATATTATTTGAATTTTATGTTATGATGATTGTTATGTTATATTTCGTTATGTTTTATTGTGCACTATTTTTATTATGTTATTTTACAGTATCTCAAGGTAAGTGATCTGACGTCAAAGTTGACCTCAGAGTTAATATGTATCAAAATTCATGTTTAAATTGTTTTATTGATTTTGTGATTTTGTTGTTCTTTTTGATTATTGAAATGTATATTTCAGGTGACTTATTTTGCGTTTTAAAAAAAATACACAACGTAGGTAAAATTATCGTCAAAACACAACGTACTGGGTCCAAATCTATGAAAATAGTTAATAGATAAATCGAGACGATCACGAAAGGCCAAAATTTGTTAATTAATTCAATTAGGAATGCGATATTTCGTACGTATATTTGCAACAATGCGAAAATTCATACAATTCTTAGCTAGCTGAATAGGGTTGTCACTTCTAGTTTGGGAATCAATTATTACAGTAGGTATAGTTTAGAAGCTAGGATGTTGCAAATTCGGAGCTTAGAATGGTTTGAGTTAGGTAGGATCATCACAATATGTATAGGTATATATTTAAGAACGTTCATTTTAATATGATTATTTCACATTGAACGAATATGAATATCTTTTCCATATCTTCCATATCTTTTCCTTTCAGTTTTGTCTTATGTATCTAATCTACCCTCAACTTTGACTTTCACATTTGAAAATGTGTCCCTGTTCTGGATAGCTTGAAATAGCTTCTCGACGATCCTTAATCCTGTCCACTCATAAATACAAGAATTCTTCAAAGAACTAGAATAAAAAAATGCTACTTGGCTCATGTGCTTAGAGCTGAAAAATACACATTACTCCATCTGATCTTTTAGGGCATGATAAAGGAATAGAAGAGTTTATGGAAGAGTATCTACCTCTATAATATAAAATTCACTGCTGAAGAAATGTCCTTTTTTTACAACTTCTTTCATCGTAAAAATAGTTTATAAGGAGTTTACAGTTCGAGAAATATCACATGTGCAAATAGTAAGTCCATCTGTTGTGCATTTTCTTTTATATAGGTACCTATCTATGTTCTCACGCCGCGTTCCAGATGGGAGTAGACAGAGTGAACGGAAAGTCATATTGATCTATCTTTATAATAATTCTTTCTCTTCCTCTACTTTAATCCAGTTTCTCATACACGCACGCCGATTTCCCTTACTCAATACGCATCATTGAATCCCAGCGGTCAATCCTTATAGTTCATGTCAGTCTTCGGATATGACAATATTTTGATGATTATTATGGAGCTTTCTGAACAACGTTGGGAGCAATATCTAACACATTTAAGTATTTCATAATGCTAGTTTATACTTTTTTGTTCAATTTATTATTTATTTATCGTCAGGGCCGTCTTAAGTGCTTAAGTCATACTGATAGTAAATAATAAAATGTATTTATTATTATAATGTTTACTGTTCATTCTCTGTAAAAAAAAACTGACGCTAGTTTTAGTAAATATAATACTTGAAAACCGAAAAAATTGAGATCTTGTTTTGTCAAGGTAAATATATCGGCATTTTGGGGGCCGTTGAGTCCATACACTGTGTGGTCCTATGGAAAAGACGGAATTGCTTATTTTTTACTTAGTCGGACAGCTACCAAATGTGTGAATCAATTTTTACGATTTGGTTTACACATGAACTATCTAATCCTCCGTTGCCAGATTTTAATTTTAAAACCACCTTTGCCTAAATATATTTAGGCATGTGACTTCTACAGGGGGCACTTCTCATTTCGCTGCCAATTTCTACACTATTCCCATACTTTATTACCAATTTTGCTTACTTATCTAATTTTTTCGATATCGTAGGACAGGGAAACCTGGTGCTTTTTGCCTCCCCTCTCCGAGGATACGCTCAATGGGATGTAATAAATATACATTGTATATGCCGTCCAATTCGTCAACCTCCTCTTCTCTACTTTTCAAAATGGATAAATTGAAAAAAAAATTCAATACACACTTATTGTTTTATTCAGTGTATAATGGTTCTCGAAGAAATATAGTGAGTCATGTTTCACATTGACTTCATATATCATAAGGTGACCAACTATACTCATTTACTGAGTTTTGTACTCTTTTTTCGCAAACCGTACTCTTTTCAAATCCTGTATTCTGAAAGTACTCATTTGTATAATTTTATACTCATTTGTATTTCCGAAAATTTAAAAGTTTTGATAGAAATTTCCTTATGTTGTCCAGGCACTGATGCTGCTGTTGAAAGGATATTTTCACTAGGGAATGATTATTGGAGCAGTAAGAAGTCGCAACTTTCTGTAAAAACATTATCTGCCGTCTTAACAGTCAAATTTAATATGCAAAATGAAAGATGTTCGGATGTGGCTACATTATTAGACGAACATCCTCATTTAGCAAAAAAATCCACTCCGAAGAAGAATATGTTTTTAAAAGAAAATAAAGTTTTTATTATTTTTTCACCTATAAAATACTTGCAAAGTGTACTCTTTTTGAACAAAAAATAGTTGGTCACCTTATATATCATTAAATTCAAACATTGTGACTGCTGCTGATCAGAAACATGCTTGGAAAATGTTCATGAACAATACAATAAATAAATACACAATAATGTTTGAATATTTACATAAAATTAATAGGAAAGACTGAAATGTTTACACCAGCCATTGCCAACCATGATTGCACTACGGTACGCAGAAATAACACGAAAAAAGACATCTGCAGACAAATTAATTCGCTGTTTCACGATATTTTCTCGTGGACAGATATATCTATTCAGGTGTTACAAGACATTATTTTTGGAAAAATATTGTTTAATAGTGGTGGCCGGAGAAATGGCCTGGATGAAGATGATATAGGAAACAGAAGAACGTATAACCTCAGATCGAGAAGAGCCGACCCCAACAGCCTTCAGCGGCAATAAGTTGGGACAGTGCCAGGAAGAAGAAGAAGATTGTTTATTAGTGGTGGAGAAGACAACTCGAATTCCCTGGGACGATACCCTCCACAGATATGGATGAAACATTGACTTACATATTACGCTCAGGGCTAAGAAAAAAGAAAACATTACTGACGCCGGTCATGACAGCCAAAAGATTGTACACAATATTTATGTCCAAACCTGCGAAGTATATTTATATAATTAATAATTACTGTTCACGTGGATGAATAGCTGAAAAGACACTTGATTAAATAATGGAACAGTTAATTGTCATAATCATAATATCAATTGATCGTGTACCTACAGAGAATAAAATAAATACGTATTGTTAAAATAAATTAAAAAAAAAAAAAAAATTGAGTTATGACAAGCAATTCCTTATTTACTATAAGGGCACACTTGGCCCGTATTCAGAGCCCCCGGTCTCCCGGAGGCCCCGAAACGCCAAAACATTTGCCTGGACAAAAAAGGAGCTCATTTTTTCTGTTTTCAAGTAGATGAATGAAACTATCCAGTGTGACCAGATTTTATTTTCAAAAACTACTAAATGGCGAAGTCAAAAACTACCAAAAACTACTAAATTCTTAAAATGGTATAGGAATTTGAAGTATTTCAAGAACTCCTCGGTTTTCTTAAACAATATTTTTTCTTGCAGTACCTTTTTCTAAAATGTACTGGGTATTTGTACCGACGATGATCAATATCGGATACTTTTCTTTTCACGAAAATTTCTACCCCCCCGTCGCCAGTAAGTATCGGGTATTTTCCCAAGTACCCGATAATTTATCTACCAATTGCCGACTGAATACAAAAACTACCAAAAACTACTAAAAAACTACCAAAAACTACTAAAAACTACCAAAGAAAAAAAAACTACTAAACATTTTTGTCAATGCCTCAAAAACTACCAAAAAAGTAGGAAACTACCAAATCTGGTCACACTGAAACTATCATATGTACTTATATAATGCAAAGACAGCGTTACCTTACTTGGCTCAATTGCGAACTCGCCCACTGACTCGCTCACTCATGATACTGGATACATAGCTCATTAACTATCTGCACAGACGGACATCATTTGCCGACACAATCACTATTATTCGTGTTCCATGTTAAACGTGAAAAAACCATGTTCCATTTTATATATGCGTATCGTCGCGTTAGTACCCATAATACGAGATTCACATCTTAGTTTGGGACTAGCTCGGTCTGTGTGAATTGTCTATACATGTTATGTTATGTTATGTTATGACAAGCAATTCCTTATTTACTATAAGGGCACACGTGGCCCATATTCAGAGCCCCCAGTCTCCCGAGGGCCCCGAAATGCCGAAACATTTGCCTGGACATAAACGGCGCTCATTTTTTCGGTTTTCAAGTAAATGAATGAAACTATCATATATAATGCAAAGACAGCGTTACCTTATTTGGCTCAATTGTGAGCTCGCCCACTGACTTACTCACTAATGATACATAGCTCATTAACTATGTATCTGCACAGACGGACATCATTTGCCGACACAATCGTCAATCACTATCATTCGTGTTCCATGTTCCATGTTAAACGGTCTAGCCGTCGCGTCGCTCTCGCTGGTCCAATCTCTAGCCCACTGACTGACTCATTTTTCGGACTCACCTTCTGGCTTCTACACTAAATCATCCACTGACTAATTATTTTTTATGTTCATTTTGTTTGTTTATTTATTTTTATTATTGTCTAACAGAATAAGTCTATTGTTTTTTTTTTACCACAACACAGCCTTTTTGATATACCTATCTCAAATTCTTATATCATTTAGAAAATTCAACGACGGGGGGGGGGGGGTAGAAATTTTAATATGAATCAGAATTGAATTATGAAAAATAAGATTCATATTTATATCGGAGTGAATGTTGTATTTTTGTTGACAGACCTAGACCGAATTTGGGTACAAATATACCTACTGATTTTTATGGGGAGCTCTACCGATTTTGCACAATGACTTTTGATACCATAGATTGTCACTGTCTCGCTACTTGCGTTTGCTATGAAATATATAACTCTTAATTTTTTGGAAGATTGTCTGGTGGAAAGTTGGAAACATCAGCAGTCAGTCAGTTATGGCAATACCGGATGTTTTTATGCCAAGTACCGGAAGACAATACAAGCAAAATACCCGTTAGTCAATAACGGTCAGTTTGCCACCGGTGCCAGATAATGTGGATCTTAATTTTATAGGTTTGTTTCTTCTTAAAATTTCTCCCCCCCCCCCTTCCATCCCCAGATTTTCACTCAGTACCGTTTTGTACAAAGAATCGGGTACTTTTACCGAGTGTCCAATACTTTATCTACCGATAATCGACCAACATAATACAATAAACCAGCAGTACATAATTATTTGAAAGAAACGAGTATTTAGTAACGGGTAGGTACCAAATTGACATCACTACCGGATATTGTTTCATACCTACATGTTGGTTTTCGTACAAAATAGTCTTGCAGGATTAAAAGAAACTTATTTAAATTAATATTTAATTTATTTTGTAGAACAAAATATACTTAAATATTATTCCATCTTCGTTTACATTTCAAAGATGTCATCGGTAGACGGACTGCTTTATGCTGAAAAGAAAATTGTGTTTTTTTTTTATTTCAGATATCGTGAAAAATATATTTCATGAGGATATTTTGATAAATTATAATAACAGACAATTTATAATGCGCCGTTTTGTGGAATAAATCCACTTCAAGGGCGCATAAATGAGGACATCTTGATATTTTTTTTATCAATAATGTTACATGCACACATACATACAATCACGCCGCTTTCCTCGCGGGGTAGGCAGAAAGAATTGAGCACCACTTCCTTCCATCCTTGCATACATCTTTCGTTTCCGTCACTGTCATACAATTCCTTATGCATGCTCTCCTGGAGTTCAACGTGCTCAACACGTGACCGCCCTGTAGGATTTGATTTAAATGATCTTGCCATTTGATCCTCGGACGGCCACGTCTCCGAACACCATTCCTCTCTGCCAAATATATATTTTTGGTCATTCTGTCCTCATTCATTCTTTCCACATGCCCAAACCATCGTAATTTATTTACATTCATCTTTGTTATTACACCAACTTCCATTTCACATTCCTCTCGTATGATACCACTGCTACACACACGATCTCTCAGACTATTACCACACATCCTTCTCAGGAATAATAAAGTTACAATTTTCATTAGGTATTGAATATTATATTACTAAAGGCACTTACGACAATCCGATTCTTGGACGCAGACATTGTTTACAGTGTCCAAAACGTATCCATCATCAAGATTACATTGACATCCATACTTTGGACAAATTTCTGGACAATCAGTTGGAGGATTCATGTAGTTATCACAAGTGATTGGACAAGCTGAAGGACAAGCCACCATAGAGGCGTTAGGATCTGGACATTCTGAAAAATTAAAATAATAAAATTTATATTCCACATCGATGCGTTAAAAATGTTCACGCGCTAAATTCGAAGACATTTTTTTAAAAAATTACACTCTCAGCATTATACAACCAGATAAGTCTTCATATTATGATCAGTCATGATCACATAAAATCTTAAGAGACTAATGCCGGGAAAAAATCCCATATCCAGAAATATAGGATATCAAAGGATTAGGCTCACGTTCACACGATAAATTAGAAGACATTTTTAAAGAATTACAACAGACTCACAAAAATCAATGGATTCATACGGTGTGGCGCGGAGGCTAACGCACTTGCCTTTGAGTCACGAGGTCCCGGGTTCGATTCCCGGCCAGGGCAAAATGAAGAATGACCTTTTTCAGATTGTCCTGGGTCTGGGTGTTACATGTATATGTGTTTAGTGCATTGTATATGTGTATCGCCGTGTTAGTACCCATAATACAAGATTCATATCTTAGTTTGGGACTAGCTCGGTCTGTGTGAATTGTCTATACGTGTTATGTTTTGTTATGTTATAAAGATTTATTTACAAAATTATGTTTATAGGATGTTATTTCATTTACTTTTCGAATTTAATTCTCAATAGGGGCTCATTTGTTCAAAAATGCAAGGTTTTAATTCGTAAGCTTGAACACTTTGTAAGCTCAATTTTTGAGTGCTTAAGGTTCATCTGAAAGGCTTCATCCGATATTTTATAAACAAAATGTCACCATCATGCCTCACAGAGCTTTTTGTACCCTTGACTTGACCATTAGAAGGCCTCTGCGCTCTTCGGAACTGGCTGTGAATAAACTTACAGAGCCCAATAGAGCAGGTAAGTCTAATTTCTATGAGAGGGCTTTTGGTGTTGTTGGACCGGTTACGTGGAATCGCCTACCGGTGCCATTGAGAGACAATCAGACTGTCACCAGCTTCAGAAGCAAATTGGAAACTGTACTCTTCACCGGCGCCCTTGAGACGATCCAGGGCCTGTTAAACGGCGTCAATACAAAATCATCCAGAATCATCATCATCATCTATGCAGATATCAATAAATATTAAGACTACATACCACACTGTTCTGGTTCAATGCACTCGTTATTTGCATCTCTGACATATTGTGGTTTACAGGCACAGCCTCCTGGACAGGGCCAGACTGGGTCACATATAATGAAGGGTGGTCCTTTTATGTACTTCTTACAAGAATTTGGACAAGGTAGTAAACAATTTTGCCAATATTCTTTTGGATTCGGACAAGATGGCTTTGGTGTAGTACTCGTATGCTTTGGTGTAGTACTCGTATGCTTTGGTGTAGTACTCGTATGCTTTGGTGTAGTACTCGTATGCTTTGGTGTAGTACTCGTATGCTCTGGTGTAGTACTCGTATGCTCTGGAATTTCTGGAAACAATTAAAAAATACAATCAGAGATTTTTTGCATACTACATTATATAAAACAACTAAATAAGAAAAAAATACAAATGTATTGATACAAGACAGTGTTCTTACCGCCATATCCATACTTCAATGGCCTCGGCTTTGTAGCAGATGTCTGAGAAATTAATACCATGCACAAGACGAAAAATGCCATCATTTTGTTGATAATTTTTTTTCAATGTTACAATCAAATGCGACGATGTCTGTCGTTAGAAATGAAATGAAATTTATAATCGTATCTTAAATACGTATTTTTTTATAAAATATGGCACGAAATATGAATATGCATAACCACAGGTTGTTCAGTATCTGCTCGCAAAAGTATTAAGGCCCCCGTTTAGCAAAAACGGTAAAATATTCAATTTTCAACAAATTTGGTATAAAAACTGCTAAAACCCGTTGACCCTTGCAAACATATTGATTTGATAAAATAAAAAAAAAAAACAAATATTTATTGCCAATATTAGTTTTTTACTAAAAAATAAATAAATCGCAGATTGACGAAATTTATTTAGGTACTCTGTTATATCAAAATACAAATTATTTGTACAATACATTTATTTTTTATTCATCCTATCAAGCATACAAATACTATGGATTTTAGCAAACTTTTTTTAATAAACAAAAAATCGAGTTCATGTGGTGATTTTTGGTTTCCAATATGAGAAATATTATCTTAAAAATGATTTTTTAAATCAGTCAATATCCATGAAAAAAAAATCGTTTTTTTTTAAACTAATATTTTTAATAACTATCTATGTTTTTGTAATATTTAAAAATATACATAATTATATGAAAAATTGAAGGATTCTCGTGCATTGTCTGCCGAACATACCCTCGATTTCGATTTTTAGAAAGATGCTTTTTTATAAACGAATACTATGAAGTTACAATTTTTTTTTATTATGTTAAGAACTAATTCTGGTAATAAATGTTTGTTTTCATATTTTATTACATCAAAATGTTCGCAGCGTCAACAAGTGTTGAGGGTTTTTTTGCCTAACTTGTTGAAAATTGAATATTTTACCGTTTTCGCTAGAGAGCGCTTATAAGTAATAGGTATTATTTGCCTAAAAGTTTGTGCGCTTAGTAATGAAGGTACTTGCATATAACTAAAAAAAATGATTTTATGATTTTTTTGCCACAATTGGATGTCGGAGACTGGACTTAACTTACTAAGATGTGTAGATGATAATCATATTTTTTGTACCACTCTTTAATTTAATTTTTGATTAATCATTCTAGTTAATTCTACTCACCGATAGTCAATCTATTTAATACCTATTCAAATAGTTTGACTATCGGTGAGTAGAATTAACTGAAATGATTAGTCTAGAGTGGTTCAAAAATTATGATTAAAAAAACGCTATTAACAATTTTCGTTTTCGTTTGTTTTACTCGATAGATTGTCATATGATTTTTTTAGCAATCTTTAAAGAAAATAATTTGAATATTATAGGCAATAAATATTGAAGATTTACAAATTTAAAATAATATTTCATTATGATTAAAACACCTTTGTAAAAGTTTATTTTAAAGAATATGAATTAGGAATCTATACATTTAAAAAAAAGCTACATAATCTTTACTTTCTCCTTGAAATCGTGGTGAAAGCCTTTTTTCTTACTTTGAAATCATTATATTTAGTATTCTTACAATCATAATGTGTTATGCAGTATGCTCAGTGTGTTCTTAAATTGAATTATATAATATATAATACAATGCTGTATCTTTAAATGACGTATCTCAGATCCCATGTGCCATATTTTTCTTTCTCAGTCTTTGTTACATGTTTGATACACGTGGAAGTTTTTTTATTTAACATGGACATCCTGTATATCTCGCCAGCCATAAAAATACATACATAGTATATTATGCACACAATAAAACATAGGTTCACATATCTACAGAACTCTGTATACACTTATGGTACTTATAGATAGTGCAAGTTTAATGCAATTTCACTATAGGGTATTTAACTCTTGGAATATCTCAGAAATTTTAATTCATAGCAAGATTTTTACCCCTCCCGCTGTTAAATTTTCTATTTGGTTTAATAATTTGAAATGGTTAACGATTCTTCATAGCTTCGTTCAACAATTTTAGAGCCACCTTATATTTAGTCGCCCAACTTCTAGAAGGGGGCTTCCCGCTTCGATACCAATTTTTCATACGGCTACTATAAAGACTCTTAAGAAGGCAGCTGCCCTTTTTGCCCCCCCCCCACCCTCCTACTTGGGAACGCCCATGACCATGATGGTGTAGATAGATAAACTTGTCTGGCATTTAGTCTTCATGACTTACCCTATCAGGGGTGTGATTTAAAGGTTAATAATTTAGCGAAAATATGTTATAAATGAATTTCAATATACCTACTATAATTATTTATGTGCATTAGCTCAGCTGTTATCGATTATGTTTAATTACCACTGGAAGAGGAGATCCACAAACGCAGACTCAGATGGTTTGGACACGTGTGCCGAATGGCCCCTACAAGACTGCCATACCGGGCCCTCTGGAAACAGAGACCACCGGAGTGGAAAACTAACAGAAGAGCTCCGAGAAAAACGTGGCTGAAGCACATAGAATCCGACCTTCTCCACAGACGACTAAAGCCCGAGGATGCAAAAAGAATTGCTGCTGACAGAAAGAGCTGGTCGGAATTGGTTCAAGACCCACGGGGTGCACCCACTGCCGCATATAGGCTCCGTCCACGTGCACGACCTTATGCAGCAAGGGCTCCATAAGAAGAAGAAGAAGAGAAGATATTTAATTAGATTTTAAACAATGCGTATTTACACTTCATTTTGATTCATATTTCTTTGTTCATACTTGCAAATTCTATTTTGAATATTTTTTTACTAGGTACCTACTTAAAAATATCATCGTGATTCAAAAGTAAAACTTTTGTCTAATAAAAAATAATTGATTACTTACCTAATAAAAATAAAATACATAAGTTATATTACCTATGTCTACTAAAACAGTATGTGAAGTACTGAGAATGAAATATTGGTTTAAGAATAATACCTATATTTTAAGAGGTATTCTTCACACTGTTTCACTTCGGATGACCATCCAGAGTGAACAAAGGAGTGCAGCTGTTCATCAAGTGAACAAATCTGTTCACACTTTTACTGTATTTTTTTATTTAAAACTTTACACCTTTAATCTAGTCTTGATCTTGATCATACGACGCACGAAGTGACTATGATCAAGATCATGACTAGATTAAGATCGTGTTTAGTTTTGTCAAGAGTAACCCTGCAGGCCACACTTGTTGGAGTGTCCAACTGTCCATTGTGCCCTGTCGCATGCACTATTGAGGATATATTATTTTTGACGCGTCTCTCCACGTGCTGTGCGGTTTGCACAATACTGGAGAACAGTTTGATTGATTTTTCTGGGTTTCGAGTTTTCGACACGATAAATAAATAACCAGGTATATAGGCATACTTATAGTCTTATACCATCAGCAATCAGCAACAATAAAATTAAACGGAAAGCGTTCGGCTCACAAGCAAAATAAATCCCAGATTTTCAGAATGATTTCCCTCACAAAATGATTTCCTTTGCGTCGAAATTTCTTCCCCCTGTCGCAAAATTTTACAAATAGATATAGGAATTTAGGTACACCTGATAAAAATCTTTATTGAATAGAAAACAGAGATACAATATCATAAAATATTTCAATACGTATATATAATTTAATTATTTGTTAACAATAAATTATAATTAATTAATAAAAAAACTTTATTTCCCATTCAGGTTTAGCTGCATACAGCCTGCGCTTGCATTAGGCAACACTTTTCCATAATGGGGAACTTGAACAAACAAAAAATTCAGCTCAAACAACAGTACAGAAAATTAGCAAAATTATGGTGCTTTTTATATTTTTAAATGTGCATTTTTAAGGCTTTTATCACCATTTGAAAAAGCAATTTTCGCACTTCGCCGCAAAAAGGTCCACACACGGCAGACAGGTGTGTGAGTCATCAGGCGCTACAGACAGTACTATGAGTAAGATGTGTACCAATTAGTGATGTAACGAATGTCTGATTTTGGATATTCGCGAATGCGAATGCGAATGCGAATATTGACTTGAAAATGGTATAGGAATTTGAAATATTCCAAAACTCCTCGGTTTTCTTAAAGAATATTTTCTTGCAGTACCTTTTTCCACAATGTACCGGGTAAGTATCTGGTACTTTCAACGAATTACTGATTTGTTTCTTCATTTACATGGTACACAACAGATGAAAGACATATAAATATAAACATGTAAGCGACAAAAACATTCCAATAGTCTTACATCGAAACAGTGCATACTTCAGCAATAACACACAAAACAATAAAATCATAGAAAATCTTACACATAATATAGGTATTAATTCACAATACATCCAATCACCAATTCCTATTACAAATCGCTGCTCACCCAATTTCGCACACATACCTAATACATTCATTCGCACAAACACATTCACACTTCACTAATGTATGCAATAACAATACAAAAAAACTCTTAAAAAAGAAAAATCAAAAATTTAAAAATTTAAAAAACAGTCTAAAAATTAATACTATCCCAAACACTTCACATTTTATCAAACATATACATTTTTTTATATTTATTTCATCTTATTCTACCCTCAACTCTCCTTTCTCACAAACCTGACGTTATTGGCACTTTAAAATTCTATAAACAGGGTTTCTTGAGTCTGCAATCGTTTTTGTTTTTTTTTAATGTAGAACGGAAAACAAGATCTTGTTAAAGGAAGCATTCTAAAGTTAATCCTATCTAAAATATTAGGCACATCGTATTCGGACAAGCATATTTTTCTCAGGTTGCATGCATCCAGCAATACTCTTCACAATTCCAATTTAGGCAAATCTTTAATAAATACAGGATAATGCAATCTCTTCCTAACCAAACGAATGAATTTAGACTGAGTTCTCTCAACTTGATCGAAATATTTTTTAAAATGTGGATTCCATACAGAGGAACAGTCCTCCAGCTTGGAGCGAAACAACGATAAGTACAAGTACAAATACGATTCATATAACCTAAATGACTTTGTAGATCTCAGAATAAATCCCAGTATTTTATTGCTCTCTTCGATAATTTTGTTCACGTGATCATCAAAGTGAAGCTCAGAGTCAAACACCACACCTAAATCTCTAATCTTATTTACTTCTTTTAAATCATGATTATGGATATTGTAAATTTATCGAATTTTGTTTCTATTTTTGGTAAAAGAGATCAGATTACACTTCTCCAGATTCAAGTGCAAGTTATTTCTTTTACAGTACTCGTGTAGTCTTTCCAAGTCCTCGTTAAGCATTTCATAGTCAAACAATAATTGAATTTGACAGTATATTTTTAAATCGTCCGCAAATAATAGAAGCTCTGAGTGGTCAAAGCACTTTTTTATGTTGTTTATGAATATCGTGAAAAGTAAAGGACCCAAAGAAGACCCCTGAGGGACACCAGATGTAACACTGACACTGCCAGATGAGTAACCGTTAAGTTTAACTGTCATCAATCTATCAGAAATATATGAGTCAATCCACCTTAGTTGAAAAAAGTCGATGTTCTACTTTATCAAATGCCTTTTGAAAGCCGATATAAATGGCATCCAACTGTATACGATTGTCCATAGCTGAGAAAAAAAATCAGATTTGTTACTGTCGATCTTCCACTCATGAATCCACGCTGCTCTACAAGAAGATACGGCTTCAGGAAAAAAGTAATTTGTTCACGAACCATACCCTCAAATATTTTTGAAATAGGTGATAGAATTAAAATTGGTCTGTAGTTACGAACGTCCGATTTGCTGCCAGATTTATGCAAAGGAATAATACTAGCCATCTTCCATTTGCATGGAAAGCATCCTTCTTGTAAACTCCTAATTTATTTATCGTGTCGAAACCCAGAGAAAAAACCCATCAAACTGATTTCCAGTACTGCGCAAAACGCGCAGCAGGTGGAGATGCGTCAAAAATATCCTCCATAGTGCAAGTGACAGGGCACAATGGACACTCCAACAAGTGTGGCATAGTCTGTGCTGCACCACAGTCACACGCTCCGGATTCGTCCTGTAGGAAGCCCAATCGTTCTCTATTGTCGCGGCAGTTTCCTACACCAGATCTCAGTCGATTTAGGTTTTTCCATGTCCCATAGTCTAGATTGCCTCCTGCAGCAAGGTGTTCTAATAAATGTCAGATACAATGGTTTGGTTAAATGACTTACACATCTCTTTAATATATTGGTGCTAGACCATCAGGGCCAACTCCTTTTGTCTCATCTATACCTAATAAACGTTTATGAATATCAGATTTCAAGATATTAACCATGGATAAACATGAGTTAGTTAAAATATTTTCCAATTCTTTAGTATTAGAATCATGCAAATTATTCAGTGAAAATACAGAACCAAAAAACGTCGAAAACAAGTTTGCAATTCCCTCTGGATCGCTCGAAGTCTGGTCACCGTCACCCATTACCCTTGGATAGCCTCTAGATTCTTTAAGGGAATTCACGAATGAAAAGAAAGACTTGACATTGCCCTTAAGTGACTTCTCAGTGTTATTAATAAAAGACCTATAATCGTGATTCTGCGACAACTTCAACTGAGCTCTTAGTTGAAAAAATAAATTGTAGTCAGAATCATCTTCAACTTACGCCAAGCCTTAGACTTCTCTTAAACAATAACAGAATTCTATTAGAGAACCATTTGGTAAAATTATTAGGTGACACCCTCTTCATATGTAGGTGTATGCTTCTCAATTATTGGCAAAACATAACCATAAAAAGATTTAATCATCTTATTCACCGGTCCGTTTCCCAAAACACTGACCCAATCAACACTTTGTAGTTCAAAATTTATTTCCGAAAAGTTTGACTTAAAGTATATTAATTTCTGGATCATATTTTGAGACAAATCCTCAGCAATTTCAAACTCATAATCTATCAACAGTGAAGGATAGTGTGAATCCTTACCAACCAGTGGAGAGTCACATCTGGTAACAGAACACGGAATAGTTGAAAGAACTAAATCCAAGATAACTTGATTGCTGTTATAAACTCCGTTAGACTGAAACATATTGAGAAAAGATATAGATTCTATCAAATACTGCGCAACAGGACACGAATAAGAATACGGAACAAAGATTGAATCAACATCGGGGTCTTTTTTCCATTGGATTGTTGGGATATTGGAATCTCCAATAAGACAAATATCCGTTTTGCCGTAATAGCTGATTAAACGTTCAGATATACTTTAAAAAAAGATGTTTTAAGTATCTAAGGATGTGGAAGGCGGTATATACATATACTACACCCAGTAGCGGTGAGCATTTTTTCATGCGTTACCGATGAAAAACGAATACTGGTAAAAAAAACTTTCACCAGTATCATCCCAAACAAGAGTGGATGAATATCCTAGTGTCCGATCCACAGCAATTAAGACCCCACCTCCATCCCTTTTACCACTCAACATGAAATCCCTATCCTTGCGGTAAACTGTATATTCGTTTTGAAAAAGTTCGCTGTCAAATATGCCACAATTTAGCCAAGCTTCCGTCAGAACAATAATTATATCATAACTATTTGCAAATAAGTTTGCTCTAAACTCCTCGATCTTAGTCTTCAAGCCCCGAAAATTCTGAGAGAATACTTTAGTGTGGTTCACCTTGTAGTATGATATAAATATTCCTTAAATAGAATATAAAATTATTGCAGGGCCCTATACTCATAGCAGTTGTAATTCTTAAAACAAACATATAAATTAAATCTCCACAAATGCATATTTCTCCTAATAATAATAACATCATCAAGCAAACGAACACAGGAAACAATACAAAAAATGTGGCCAGCACGGAACAGACCAGATACTTTATTACTAAAATAATATTCGCAAAACATTCGCATATTTTTTTGCGAATGCGAATACTTTGAAATATGCGAATATTCGCGAATGCGAATGCGAATGCGAATATTCGTTACATCACTAGTACCAATACAACATAGCGCCTATCGAAGTCAAAACGGGCTAATTCAATGACAGCGTTTAAAATTTTGACAGAAAATATGGATTTTTAAAATGAAAATAATGAATGAAAAGTTTAATTTTATCGTTTTAGGATATTTGTGATAAGTATATATTTATTAATATAAATTGATAACATCTATTCATATTGCTCACACATGCATGATCCCCATTAAATTTTTTCTTCATTAAGTACTTACGAGTTTTTTCCTTACGACGTGATTTGTGAAACATGTCGCTATCATAATATGAAAATATTAACACACCACTAGCAATAATTATTTGAAATTTACCATATTCCAAACAAATCTGCGTACGAGTGGTTATAAAAATAGTATAAAATTTGGAAAATCTTTGGTTTTGGGATGCTTTCAACCGGAATTCCCAAAAATTAAAATGAATATTTCCATTTATTTGTTTTTTTTTTACATGGCCGCACTAAATATAATAATGGCCTGCGCGCAGAATTATCCTATTACGAGAGTAGTGCGGTGCATTTTAGTGCTGAACTAATCTAAACCGGAAGTAGCGTTTATAGTACAAATATGTCATTTCGCGCCGTAATTGACATTTTTAAATTTGAAGTTGTAATACGCAAATAATACTATTTATTGTGATAAAAATGTTCTCCTGTACATTTCACGTAGATTAAATGCAAGAGTTACTACATTTTAAAAGATGTCTCTTAAAATTTGTATACTGATAATATAAAAATAGCATACTATAATTTATGTATACATATATTAATATTCCATACTACTATACCTTCATAACATCTACCACAAATGATTTAGCTATTGGATAACTTTTTTATTATAAAAATTGTGTTTTGTAGAAAATGTGCCTCCTACATAACATTGAAAATTTGAGAAGGAAAAATAAAAAGGCTCATTTCGTTTGGGAGGCTCCTTAATAAAGACATCCCTTAGTTTTGAATAAATAACATTATTTGTAGAAGTCCATTGCTTTTAGATTTTATCACGAATTAAACCGATGATAAGAAATTCTTCATAAAACTATAATTTTCAACTAATTTATTAAAAAAAAAAAATATTTTATGTTCAATAAGTTGACATACAGGAAGGCACTGAATGCTTGTGTATTCAGGATAACTGTCATCTTTGTAGTTTCAGATTTCTCATTTCGCTAACCTATTGCACTTTTTTCTCAAAAGGTATTGTTTATAATAAACTCTGGAAGGGACATTCACACTATCACCCTGGTTCCCTTGCGGAATATGCAGTAAGGATTGAGCTTCCTCCTGTCCTTGTATACTTTCACTTGTATGCATCAGCGTTGGCACTACTATAGCAGAGCACGCCAATCTGCTCCCTTTTGCTTATAATAAATATATATGACGACCAATTCGTACGCTCTCCTCTTCTGTTCTTATCATAACGGATAAATTGAAAAAAAGAAACAACAATGTTTTTATTACACACCTTTGTTTTAATTCAGTGTTCAATGGTTCTCGGAGAAACAGTGAGTCATGTTTCAAATTCATTGTTGACTTCATATATATATCATCAAATTTAAACATTGTGACTGCTGATCAGAAACATGCTTGGAAAATGTTCATGAACAATATAATTAAACAATAAATAATTATGTACACAATTAATAATTGCATATTCACAAAAAAAAATATAGGAAAGACTGAAATGTTTACACCAGAAATCGACAACCATGATTACACTACGGTACACAGAAATAACATAAAAGAAACATCTGCAGACAAATAAATTCTCAGCTTCACGCTATTTTCTCGTGGACACATCTATCTATTCAGGTGTTACGAGATCTTACTATATATATAATGAGTTACAATCCATTGGATTGGTCTGCAACGAGTTTGGTTTTTCTTCTCCATTCGTCTCTATTCTCAGCCAGTCTTTTTAGCTCTACGTATGAGCCACAGTTCATGTCTCT
The DNA here is from genome assembly GCA_947579605.1 of Athripsodes cinereus. NCBI lineage: Eukaryota > Metazoa > Arthropoda > Insecta > Trichoptera > Leptoceridae > Athripsodes > Athripsodes cinereus. Next base: position 24,051,311 of record OX388320.1, read on the forward strand.
CTTCAGTTGGTCCATATATGCGTCTCTTGGTCGGCCTCTGCCATTTGTCCCCACGGTCTTACCCTCTGCGATGGCGATGATGAGTAGTCCTGGGTGCCTGATGTTGTGGCCAATCCAGTTAGCTCGTTGTTGGCTGATTCTCTTAAGGAGTTGCCTTTTTCGCCTACCCTGGTTAATACTTCTTCATTTTCGACGTGCTCCGACCAATGGATCTTAAGCATGCGTCTGTAGCACCACATCTCAAAGGCCGCCAACCGTCCACTTTCACTCTTGCTGATGGTCCATGTCTCACAACCATAAAGCAGAATGCTCCATACAAAGGCTTTAGTAAGGTTCTTCCTTACGCTTAAGTCAATATTTGGGGATTCCAATATCTTTGATTTTTTGTTAAAGGCAATCCTTGCCTGGTTTATTCTGCTTACAATTTCTGCTTTGGAGCGTCCATCCTGGTTACATGTATATGTGTACCTATAGTGCATTTTATATATGCGTATCGTCGCGTTAGTACCCATAATACAAGATTCACATCTTAGTTTGGGACTAGCTCGGTCTGTGTGAATTGTCTATACATGTTATGTTATGTTATGTTATGACAAGCAATTCCTTATTTACTATAAGGGCACACGTGGCCCATATTCAGAGCCCCCAGTCTCCCGAGGGCCCCGAAATGCCGAAACATTTGCCTGGACATAAACGGCGCTCATTTTTTCGGTTTTCAAGTAAATGAATGAAACTATCATATATAATGCAAAGACAGCGTTACCTTATTTGGCTCAATTGCGAGCTCGCCCACTGACTTACTCACTAATGATACATAGCTCATTAACTATGTATCTGCACAGACGGACATCATTTGCCGACACAATCGTCAATCACTATCATTCGTGTTCCATGTTCCATGTTAAACGGTCTAGCCGTCGCGTCGCTCTCGCTGGTCCAATCTCTAGCCCACTGACTGACTCATTTTCCGGACTCACCTTCTGGCTTCTATACTAAATCATCCACTGACTAATTATTGTTTATGTTCATTTTGTTTGTTTATTTATTTTTATTATTGTCTGACAGAATAAGTCTATTGTTTTTTTGTTTACCACAACACAGCCTTTTTGATATACCTATCTCAAATTCTTATATCATTTAGAAAATTTAACGACGGGGGGGGGGGGTAGAAATTTTAATATGAATCAGAATTGAATTATGAAAAATAAGATTCATATTTATATCGGAGTGAATGTTGTATTTTTGTTGACAGACCTAGACCGAATTTGGGTACAAATATACTGATTTTTATGGGGAGCTCTACCGATTTTGCACAATGACTTTTGATACCATAGATTGTCACTGTCTCGCTACTTGCGTTTGCTATGAAATATATAACTCTTAATTTTTTGGAAGATTGTCTGGTGGAAAGTTGGAAACATCAGCAGTCAGTCAGTTATGGCAATACCGGATGTTTTTATACCAAGTACCGGAAGACAATACAAGCAAAATACCCGTTAGTCAATAACGGTCAGTTTGCCACCGGTGCCAGATAATGTGGATCTTAATTTTATAGGTTTGTTTCTTCTTAAAATTTCTCCCCCCCCCTTCCATCCCCAGATTTTCACTCAGTACCGTTTTGTACAAAGAATCGGGTACTTTTACCGAGTGTCCAATACTTTATCTACCGATAATCGACCAACATAATACAATAAACCAGCAGTACATAATTATTTGAAAGAAACGAGTATTTAGTAACGGGTAGGTACCAAATTGACATATCACTACCGGGTATTGTTTCATACCTACATGTTGGTTTTCGTACAAAACAGTCTTGCAGGATTAAAAGAAACTTATTTCAATTAATATTTAATTTATTTTGTAGAACAAAATATACTTAAATATTATTCCATCTTCGTTTACATTTCAAAGATGTCATCGGTAGACGGACTGCTTTATGCTGAAAAGAAAATTGTGTTTTTTTTTTTATTTCAGATATCGTGAAAAATATATTTCATGAGGATATTTTGATAAATTATAATAACAGACAATTTATAATGCGCCGTTTTGTGGAATAAATCCACTTCAAGGGCGCATAAATGAGGACATCTTCCTTGGACTTCCTTCCATCCTTGCATACATCTTTCGTTTCCGTCACTGTCATACAATTCCTTATGCATGCTCTCCTGGAGTTCAACGTGCTCAACAAGTGACCGCCCTGTAGGATTTGATTTAAATGATCTTGCCATTTGATCCTCGGACGGCAACGTCTCCGAACACCATTCCTCTCTGCCAAATACATATATCTTTTTGGTCATTCTGTCCTCATTCATTCTTTCCACATGCCCAAACCATCGTAATTTATTTACATTCATCTTTGTTATTACACCAACTTCCATTTCACATTCCTCTCGTATGATACCACTGCTACACACACGATCTCTCAGACTATTACCACACATCCTTCTCAGGAATAATAAAGTTACAATTTTCATTATTGAATATTATATTACTAAAGGCACTTACGACAATCCGATTCTTGGACGCAGACATTGTTTACAGTGTCCAAAACGTATCCATCATCAAGATTACATTGACATCCATACTTTGGACAAATTTCTGGACAATCCGTTGGAGGATTCATGTAGTTATCACAAGTGATTGGACAAGCTGAAGGACAAGCCACCATAGAGGCGTTAGGATCTGGACATTCTGAAAAATTAAAATAATAAAAATTATAAAGTTAAATATTCACACGATAAATTCGAAGACATTTTTTAAAAAATTACACTCTCAGCATTATACAACCAGATAAATCTTCATATTATGATCAGTCATGATCACATAAAATCTTAAGAGACTAATGCCGGGAAAAAATCCCATATCCAGAAATATAGGATATCAAAGGATTAGGCTCATGTTCACACGATGAATTCGAAGACATTTTTAAAGAATTACAACAGACTAGTGATGTAACGAATGTGTGATTTTGGATATCGGGAATGCGAATATTTGTTAACAACATTCGCGAATGCGAATAGCGGATATAGACTTGCTTAAATTTCTACAATTACTCAAACATTAAAATTTCTACCCCTTCGACGCAGAATTTTCAAAATGGTATAGGAATTTAGAATATTTCAAAACTCTTCGGTTTTCTTAAAGAATATTTTCTAGCAGTACCTTTTTCTACAATATACCGGGTAATTATCCGGTACTTTTACAGATTATCCGATACTTTATTACCAAATTAATATTCGCAAAACATTCGCATATTTTTATGCGAATACGAATGCGAATACATCGAAATATGCGAATATTCGCGAATGCGAATGCGAATACGAATATTCGTTACAACACTACAACAGACTCATTAAAGTCAACGGATTCATAAAGATTTATTTACAAAATTATGTTTATAGGATGTTATTTGATTTACTTTTCGAATTTAATTCTCAATAGGGGCTCATTTATTCAAAAATTGAGCTTACAAAGTGTTCATTCGTAAGCTTGAACACTTTAAATAAGCTCAATTTTTGAGTGCTTAAGGTTCATCTGAAAGGCTTCTGCCGATATTTTATAAACAAAATGTCACCATCATGCCTCACAGAGCTTTGTCCACTTGACTTGACCATTAGAAGGCCTCTGCGCTCTTCGGAACTGGCTGTGAATAAACTTACAGAGCCCAATAGAGCAGGTAAGTCTAATTTCTATGAGTTGGCTTTTGGTGTTGTTGGACCGATTACGTGGAATTACCTACCGGTGCCATTGAGAGACAATCAGACTGTCACCAGCTGCAGAAGCAAATTGGAAACTGTACTCTTCACCGGCGCCCTTGAGACGATCCAGGGCCTGTTAAACGGCGTCAAAACAAAATCATCCAGAATCATCATCATCATCTATGCAGATATCAATAAATATTAAGACTACATACCACACTGCTCTGGTTCAATGCACTCGTTATTTGCATCTCTGACATATTGTGGTTTACAGGCACAGCCTCCTGGACAGGGCCAGACCGGGTCACATATAATGAAGGGTGGTCCTATTATGTACTTCTCACAAGAATCTGGACAAGGCAGTAGACAGTTTTGCCAATATTCTTTTGGATTCGAACATGATGGCTTTGGTGTAGTGTGCACTGGAAACAATTAAAATACATTAAGGGTTTCCACCACTTTCCCCTGAATGTTTTAGGAGCTGAGCTACTATATATCATCCAGACTTAACGAAACAAAAAAAAGGGAGAACTCAGGATTTGCTTAAAATTAAAATACAGTCAGAGATTTTACCATACTACATTATAATATAATATGTAGGTACTAATACTACTACTATACTATCGCGGCACATATCCCACAAGTGGGGTAGCCATCAGACCTGCTGCATATAACAAACATGCAAGCTGTCCTCTCCGTGCCAATATAAAATCAAGACATTCCGGATGGGTGACAAACCTCATCGCTGAATTTAAGATATAAAATGTCTTATTTTTGTCGAACACCTGCTGCCTTTTGCAGGACACTCGAAAACTTGCATTACCCATATAAAACAACTAAGTAAGAAAATATACAAATGTTTTGGTACAAGTATGCTTACCGCCATATCCATACTTCAATGGCCTCGGCTTTGCAGCAGATGTTTGGGAAATTAACACCATGCATAAGACGAAAAATGTCTTCATTTTGTCGATCAACTTATTTCAATGTTACAATCAAATGCGACGATGTCTGTAGTTAGAAATGAAATAAAATTTATAATCGTATCTTAAATACGTATTTTTTTTTAAATAAAATATGGCACGAAATATAAATATGCATACCCACAGGGTGTTCAGTATCTGCCCGCAAAAGTATTAAACAATATTAATTGCCTATAAGCTAATGCAGTTAGTAATGAACGTACCTACTTGCATCTAGTGATGTGAGAAGAGAAAAATTCTCCAAAGAAATTTCTCTCCATATTTTTTCTTAGTGGTATTATGACCTTTCGCCCAGTACACTTCGCAGCCAACCTGATTGATCCAAAAATTTGTGGGGCTGATTAAGGCCCAAATTAGATAAGTTATTAACACTTTTTTCTATATACGTATCTGCAATTTTTTTTTTAAATTTAAATATGGGTATTTGGGATGTCAAACATCAAGATTTTTCATCAGTAATCAGCACTTTTTTCTATGTAGGTACCTAACATTTTTTTGTTTCCATTATTAATTGTAGCCATATTGGTGATAAATTGTCTCAACATATGTACATTTTTATTGATTGATTGAATAAAGTATTTGTTATTATTATACTGTTACATAAAAAATAAAAAAAATTACCCTGTACAAAACTATAATAAGAACAGTAGTGACTTATGGGTGCGAAGCGTGGACAATGACAGCAAAGTCTGCAGAAGAGCTGGACAGATTTGAGAGGAGAGTGCTAAGGAAAATCCTGGGACCCGTGAATGATGGCGAAACCTGGAGAATAAGATTCAACGATGAGCTATATAACATCTACAAGGCTCCCAGACTCTCTGTATATGCAAAATTTAACAGGCTAAGATGGGCCGGACATGTGCAGAGAATGCCGTCTTCACGGGTACCAAAAAGGATCCTTGAGGGACATCCGGGTGGGAAAAGAAAAGTTGGCAGACCTAGGCTGAGATGGGAGGATGAGGTGAGAAAAGACGCAAACCAACTCCTACAAGTTGTAAATTGGAAAACCGCAGCGGCAGACAGGAGGAGTTGGAGGCGAGGGCTGATGGAGGCCAAAGCTCGATATGAGCTGTAGGGCCATCGAAGAAGAAGAAGGTACTTTAAAGACTCTTAAGGGCCCCGTTTAAAATTTTCTATTTTCAACAAATTTGATAGAAAAACTGCCAAAACTTGTTGACCCTTGCGAACATATTGATTTTCTATTTTCAACAATTTTGATAGAAAAACTGCCAAAACTTGTTGACCCATGCGAACATATTGATTTGATAAAATAAAAAAATCAAATATTTATTACCAATATTAGTTTTTTACTAAAAAATAAATAAATCGCAGACTGACGAGATTTATTTAGCTACTCTTTTTGCTGGGAGTTTCGGGTGATGGATACGATAAACGGCGCCCTTGAGGTCATGTTATGAGTAAACGGCGCTTTACAAATGTTTTTCACCACCAAACAAAAACACGCGATGTGTCCGCAAAGACAATCTATACATACATACCTCGTCGCGAAAAACTTATCAACAACATATATATATATATATATATATATATATATATATATGTTGTTGATAAGTTTTTCGCGATATAACATATACATATATATATATATATATATATATATATATATATATATATATATATACTCTTTGTTATATCAAAATACAAATTATTTGTAAAATATATATATTTTTTATTCATCCTATCAAGCATATAAATACGATAGATTTTAGCAAACTTTTTTAGTATACAAAAAATTGAGTTCATGTGGTGATTTTTGGTTTCAAAATATGAGAAATTTTATCAATTTTTAAGTCGGTCAATATCTATGAAAAAAAAAACAAAAAAAAATTGTTTTTTTTTGTTCTATAATTGTAATAACTATCTAAATATTCTCAATATTAAAATAAATATATGGAAATTTGTAGGATTCTCGTGCATTTATGTACCAAACACACCCCCGAATTCGATTTTTAGAAATATGCTTTTTTATAAACGATAATACTATGAAGCTAAAATCGAGTTTTTTTTAAAGTTGAAATTTGATATTGGTAATTAATATTTGTTTTCATATCTTATCAAATCAAAATGTTCGGAGGGTCAACAAGTTTTGAGAGTTTGTGTACCAAACTTGTTGAAAATTGAATGTTTTATCATTTTTGCTAAAGGGGCCCTTAAGGAGGCAGGCACCCTCCTACTTGGGAACGCCCATGACCATGATGGTGTAGATAGATAAACTTGTCTGGCATTTAGTCCTCGTGGCTTACCCTATCAGGGGTATGATTTAAAGTTTAATAATTTAGCAAAAATATGTCATAAATGCATTTGAATCAACTATATATTTTTTATATTTATGTGTATTAGCTCAGCTGTTATCGATTATGTTTAATTACATCTTAAACAAAGCGTACTTATTTACACTCCATTTTTTGTTCATTGCAAATTCTATTTTTAACATTTTTTTTTAATTAACTTTATCATTGCGACTTTAAGTAAATAACTTTTATCGTGATTCGAAAGTAAAACTTTTGTCTAATAAAAAATAATTGAGTACTTACCTTATAAAAATAAAATACATAACTTATATTATGTCTACTGAAGCAGCATGCGAAGTAGGTACTGAGAATTAAATATTGGGAATAGGTATCTTTTAAGGCGGATTCACACTGTTTCACTTCTGATGACCACCCAAAGTGAAAGGATTGCAGCTGTTCATCGAAAGTGAACAATTAATATGTTCACACTTTTAATGTATATTAAATCAGGTAAAAAGAGAACCATGGGGCTTTCTAACAGATCTACGAATCTGGAGCGTGTGACTGCCATGCAGCACAGACTATGCCACACAGTTGTTGGCGTGTCCATTGTTCCCTGTCGCATGCACTATTGAGGATATTTTTGACGCATCTCCCACATCCTGTGCGTTTTGCACAGTAGGTACTGGAGATCAGTTTGATTGGTTTTTCTGGGTTTCGACACGATAAATAAATAACCAGGTGTGGACAGACGTATAGACCAATAAAGGTCACGTGGTCTTGTCTATGGATTTGCTTTTGCTTGGGGGGCAAACAGTCAGATTGCGCAAATCATTCTTGTAGGATGTTATGCCATAAGAGAAAAAAAAGAAAGTCAGACGATAAAATAATAACAAAATCGACACTGACAGTTTTTTTATTATTAGGTATTCTTTAGGCGTTCCACCTAATATTACACCGTAATCGTCTGTTGTGTTGGGATGCCTGATGCCCCTCAATGATTTTTCTGTGACGTCATCCTTTAATGGTCTATAGTCTTATACCATGAGCAATCTGCAACAATAAAATTTATTTATTTATTTCTTTCTTTTTCGTCTAAATTTCTTTCCCCCCGTCGCAAAATTTCCGAAATAGATAGGAATTGAGGCACACCTTATTCATTTTTTTTCACTTGTGGCATAGCATCCTACAAGGATTATTTATGCCAATTGGGTACACCTGATAAAAAATCTTTATTGAATAGAAAACAGAGATGCAATATCATAAAATATTTCAATAAATATAATTTCATTATTTGTTCAACTGTCAACAATAAATTATGATTAATTAATAAAAAAAAACTTTATTTCCCATTCACGTTTAGCTGCATACGTGATATATTTCACACTTGCATTGGGCAACACCTATTCATAATGGGGAACTTGAACAAAAAAAAATCAGCTCAAACAACAGTACAGAAAATTAGAAAAATTATGGTGCATCTTATATTTTTAAATGTGCATTCTTAAGGCTTTTATCACCATTTGAAAAAACAATTTTCTCACTACTCCGTAAAAAGGTCCACCCACGGCAGACACGTCATCAGGCGCTACAGACAGTACTATGAGTAAAATGTGTACCAATACGTACTTTAGTACATATAAATCTATGACCAATACCTACAACATAGCGCCTAACGAAGTCAAAACGGGCTAATTCAATGACATGACGTTTAAAATTTTGACAGAAAATATGGATTTTTAAAATGAAAATAATGAATGAAAAGTTCAATTTTATCGTTTCTAATTAGGATATTTGTGATTAGCGTATATTTATTAATATAAATTGATAATATCTATTCATATTGCTCACACATGCATGTTCCCCATTAAATTTTCTCTTCATTAAGTACTTACGAGTTTTTTTCCTTACGACGTGATTTGTGAAACATGTCGCTATCATAATATGAAAGTGTTAAAACATCACTAGTAATAATTATTTGAAATTTACCATATTTCAAACAAATCTGCGTACGAGTGGTTATAAAAATAGTATAAAATTTTGAAAATCTTTGGTTTTGGGATGCTTTCAACCGGAATTCCCAAAAATTTATGAATATTGCCATTTATTTGATTTTTATTTTTATACCTCATTTCATTTTATTTTGATTGTCTATGTTTCACTGTATCTGTCAAAGGGGGCGAACGTGGCTGTCAACATAATGTTATGTTATATTTCGCGGAGTGTCAGAATTTCGCGCTTAAATCAATAATTTTTGTAGTTATAAGTTTTAAAAGATTTAGTATATTCAATGATTAGTTTTATTAAGTTGTAATAAGTTTATACGCTTTTAACAGTAGGTATTAATTATTGTTTTAAAACGAATTTCTTGTCATGAAACAGTTTATATATGTATTATGCAAATTTAATATTATCATTATAGTTTTGTTTTTAGATTTGAGTTTTTAATATTTATACTTCAATGTGGTATCTAAATGGATGGGACATTGGATAGTTTTCAAATATTATTTCCTAATGGACAGAAATCGCCCAAAAGAGAAACACCTGATGCATTCACACAAGTTGGAAGGAAGAAATTGTCTCTAAATAAACATTTCTCATCATCAATCCTTGTAAAGAGTGTAAGTTAAAAATGTTTCACTCTTTTCATGAAAATCACATTTGTCCATGAAGTCCCCAGAATAGAACATATTATCCGATTTTTTCTTAATGTTTGGAGTGCAAAATGTAAAAAGCAGGTATCCATAAAACATCACATAGAAGATTTGTGATATTTTCAATTAAATGGTGAAGAGGAAGTCAATATGTGCACTAAAACCAGCCTAAACCTAATCATATCTTTAAATAATTATCTGCATCACTTTATTTATTCCTTCTTTACTGTACATTGCTTACAAACAATTTTTAAAACAAGTACATTCATAATAAATACAATCAAAAGATGCAATTTCTTCCAACTATCTTGATTATCCTTAGCACCTATTAATTGACAGCCTTATGTGATTATACAGCTATTCCTATCCACTGCTGAACATAATTCTCCCCCATATTTCTCAAGGCTTGTCTGTTCTGGACTTTTTACAACCTGTCACCAATGATTCTGCTAATGTCATCAAATATTCGTGAAGGAGATCTTCCTCCACAAGGTCTCTTTCACAATTTATTTATGTTTTTATAAATAAACTCATTTACTTTTCAGGTGTGCAATTCTCCTTACGACATTTTCAATTCAAGGAAACCTTTTCAAACATTGAAAAATGAAAATAATTCTCTGTCAAAATTTCTCAACCGAGAAGTGAAATTCTTGAGACCTTCCTTAGAACTTAACGAATACAATAAGACATTATTGAAGAGCGTGGAGAACAAAAACACAATGTCGTCTAAGAAAAAACTAAAAGGTATAAAAAAGAAAAACAATAATGAAGTGAATTCATCGCAAAGAACAATTTTGTCATATTTTAAATCTGAGTGTTCCACTTCTAAATGGGATAAAGAACAAACATCAACTTTGAGCATATCAAAAAGTAAAACTGTAAAATTTGATTCTAAAGATTCAAATAGAAATGGAATTGTTAACAATGATTCTAAAGATTTAAATAAAAATGGAACTGTTAACAATGATTCTAAAGATTTAAATAAAAATGAAACTGTTAACAATGATTCTAAAAATTCAAATAAAAATGGAATTGTTAGCAATGATTCTCAAGATTCATATAAAAATGGAATTGTTAACAATGATTCTAAGGATTTAAATAAAAATGAAATTGCTACCAATGAAACACTCGGAAATAGCAGTAAAGTTATTTTTATTGATCTGTGTGACAGTAGCTCTTCGTCTATATCTCCAGAACTAGATATAGTCTCTACTGAAAAAACAATACAGATACAATCACAAGTTGTGAACTCATCTCTGCGATGTACTTCTACAAGTTCAATACAAAATGTATCATCTTCAAAACTTCCTACTTGTGATAGATTTAACATATTTAAAGAATCAACTGAAGTTAGTTCGACGACCTCTGTAAGTTTGAGTACTCCTAGAATAGCTGTCAAAAGATTATCGTCAATGTTTTCTGGAGGAGGAAGAAAGAAGCTTAAAGAATGTCCATCATACAAAGTTGTCGAAGGTAAGAGTTTTTTTGTTGATAAATTGAAAACAACAGCAAACGAAGATGTTAAAGATTGTAGCAGTATAAGATAAAACAACAACAACAAAAAACTTAGGTTTTAAAATGAATAGAATTGCTAATGTTTTCGTGTCAGAGAATAACAAAACTTTAACTGCATATATTTCATTGCTCCATTTATTTCACATAACAACTTCATCTACTCATGTTTTCAATTCACAAACTTCTGTAATTAAAGTTTGATGAGAAGAAATTACTTCGCAATAAGTTACTTTGTTGTCAGTCCGTGTATTTTGAATTGCGCTCGCAGTCATTCATCATGTTTAATTTCAACAAACATATATGCGATGTCGTCCAAAGCGTTAAAAAAACCTGACTTCATACAACAGAACTGTTTTGCTTCATTTGTTTCACAATACTTTTTGTATGGAACGAAGCTCATTTTTTATCGCTCGACGCTTTTGATGTACAGTATTCAATAGCGCTGTCTCGGTTTAAACATATATTACTCAAGGCATATGTAGAACACGGTCATATACTGTAATATGGAAAAATAATAAGGCCATAAGCTGGGCTTGTACCAATTATCATAGAGTGTTCAGATCAGGGATGTTGCGAATATTCGTATCCGCATCCGCAAATGCGGAGCTTCCGCATGTATTTGGACATCTGCATCCGCATCCGCAATAATCGATGCGGATGTTCATGCGGATGCGGATGTAAGACAATTTGCGACAAGAAAGAAATGGTGCGGGGCCGGCGAATGGCGCGTGTCGTTTGCACTTGACATTAACCAATGGGAACGAAAATAATGGTGACGAGATCCGACGCATTTTTATTTTTGCCGGTTTTATTTTATTTTTGCAAATAACAAAGAAGAAAAAAAATGTTTAGCCCAAAAATCCATAATATTATTGTAGCAAAAATTTCGTCACATATTTGACAGTGGGGCCTATCAACTAAGATAGTTCCTACTTTTTTTTTATAACATCTTAAACATCCGCATTCGCATCCGCATCCGCGGATGTGAACCTTCAAAAATCCGCATCCGCATTCACATCCGCGAATGTGTAAAAATCGACATCCGCAACATCCCTGGTTCAGATCATTGAAGTTAAGGAATCGTGGAGTTGTAGATGTTAAATGGGTAACCATTATAATTATATGAAACAAATTTTGTTCACATTTTGTTTAAATTTTTGGATTTGGAACTATTGTTTTCGTATTATTCATTCATTCATTCATTCATTCATTGCCCTCAAACTAGCCTCCTCCATTCAGAGTGTCTCTGCGCCAATTGCGTGACCTCTTTCCACGACATTCCCTGCTCTGTGATATTGTTGTCACAGGAACGGTGTATTGTGAAAGAGGGACGCCCGGGCCGACGGAACCCTTGCAGATGGAAGAACAGTGCCCTTTTTGGCCAACTATCAATGGGCATTCTCAGAATATGTCCCAGCCAGGACCATCATCTCTCCTGTATTACGGAGATTACAGATCTCTGCCGGGTGCGTTGGCGCACAGCATCATTTGTGACATGTTCATACCATTCGACATCCAAAATTTGTGATCAAAAATTTCATATTATACCTATATCTAATATTTATTTAATAACTTGTTTATACCTTATTGAGAGTGGGTGTACTTAATATAAAAACTTTAGAGACGCCACTGACGTTGAATGAAATAAAGGATGTTAGATAAGAATGTGGTTGTTTATTTCAATACCACAATAATATCTATCTATCTACACAGGATGTAATACATCTGAATGTAAGAGTGAAACTATACTACTAATATTATTATTATTATAGTGTTGTTATCAAGCAGGCAGCTTAGCTGAAATGTCTGATAACAACACTACTGTCACAATAACAACTATCAGGCCTAACAAAATTATCACAACCTCAATGAATAACACAAATTCTTGAAGCTGTTCAAACCTGAAGACTCAACCAGCTCAGGTGGCAAACTATTCCAATGATTAACCACCCTGTTAAATAGACAGTGCTTCAATGGATTTCGCTTGAACCTGTAGCCATTCAAAATTTTTCAGCGAAATCACATTTGCCTCTCACATTTTGTTGACGTATTATTGCTCTCAAATTTTTTAGAACTACGTAATATTAAGTTCATAGCAATTATATTTCTTTAGATGTCACAGAATGTAATGCATTTTCTATATAAGATAAGTTGAAAAAAAACACAGTTTATGTAACTAATAACTTCCAAATGACTTCATTAACTTTGCTTACTAATATTCGGAGACTATCAACTCCATCATCAGGTTATTAGAAAAAAGTGAAACAAGATACATAGATAGATGTTTTCTAATAACCTGATGATGGAGTCGAGAGTCTCCGAATACTGGTACGCGAAGTTAATAAAAGTCATTTGAAAGTAAACTACATACTGTTTTTTTTTAATTATCTTGAAATGGACTTCCATCAAGTACCTTTGGTCAATAATATCAAAATTTTCTCAATAGATAAATATGCCATCATAAAGAGTATTAGGAGAACCCAACACTAAGCTCACAACACTATGTTCATAAGTCACTTTGGCCGAAATTCAACATAGTGTAGTTTTTCTCCGACATACATAATTGTAAATGACATAAAAGTACTAAATATAAGTGTGATGATAATAATTCATTAATTAAAAAATATTTCTTTGAATTTCACAAAAAAAAATTATTGTTCCAGGTACCCCGTTTGCTGTGGATGCTTTCAATTACGGAGATATTCCCGGAGTAGAGGTGTACTTTCTCACGCACTTCCATTCTGACCATTATATTGGACTAAATAAATCATTTAATAAACCTCTCTACTGTACAAAAATCACTGGTAAGATACTACATCATTATTTTAGCAAATTGATTATGTAATAATAATATGTCATAACATATTTGATAGTCCCATTCTGACCATTATATTGGACTAAACAAGAGGTTCCCAACATTTATTGACCGCTACCCACTTTGTGAGACAACCAAAATCTAACGCTCCTCTTACAATGCACAAGGTCGTATTTTATAATGAGACTAGAGTTCTTTTTGTAGAAATTGTAAAAATACTTTTTTTTAATTAAATTGTTGAATTGGGATAAGAAGCTTGCATGAGCTTGTTAATTTTGTATGAGAATTTTTGTTTTTTAATACACCTGAATAATTTGGATTATTTTTGTATTTGGCTCTCAACTTTAATTTGTTTGTCACTCCCACTTTGAATTACCTTAGTGCCTCCCAATTCTATTGAGTTTTCTACTCTTCTCTCGGAAGACTCCAGCGCCCACTCGGAAACTGTACCACCCACGTTGGGAACCTCTGATTTAGATGTAAACAAGATACATTTTTTTTAAGGTCGTGTAAGGTTGAATAAAATTGATTTCTATTATTTTGAACATTACAGGTGATCTTTGTGAAATGAAACTCCGTATTAATAAAAATTGCATTAAAATTCTGGAAACAGACACAACAATAAACGTTTGTGGAATAGAAGTGACAACTGTGGATGCTAATCAGTAAGATATTTTTACTTTTTTACATTTTTTGTTTAATTTATGGTTATATCTTAAAGTTGCATCTTAATTGCTAATATCGGAGGTGAATAACTTTACATAGATCTGGCAAACAAGAAAAGTAAGTAATGTGATTAGCATAAAGATTATTGTGCAAAGACAGTTGACTATAACAAGACTGTAAACTTTTGGAACAAATTCAAACAAAAATATGCTCTCTTCCGAATTATGCCCTAAGGAAAAGTAAAGTGCATCACGTGAGATGGTAACTGTTTAAAGTGGTGTCCTTTTCTAACATATAGCCAGTTCATAATGAAACCATATAACAATAGTAAATATATATTATATAATACAACCATGTGTTAGAAAGTGACTGCTCTCTAACAATTCCTATCTCAGGTGGCTTGTTTTTTACAGTTTCGTTATGTTGTTGGTATTATGTATAAGATTTATGTGTAATAAACTCACTCACACTCCGAACAGAACCTGGAATGATTCTATTTGGTGATTTATGAGTACTTGCTATTTACAGTGACATGCCACTGAAAAACTTATAGAAAACAAAAAGACCTGCTACCCTATTACATATCTTCTGATGGTGTGGCGCGGAGGCTAACGCACTTGCCTTTGAGTCACGAGGTCCCGGGTTCGATTCCCGGCCAGGGCAAAATGAAGAAAGACCTTTTTCAGATTGTCCTGGGTCTGGGTGTTACATGTATATGTGTTTAGTGCATTGTATATGTGTATCGTCGTGTTAGTACCCATAATACAAGATTCATATCTTAGTTCGGGACTAGCTCGGTCTGTGTGAATTGTCTGTTCGTGTTATGTTATGTGTTATGGTAATAAAGACATAGCGATCTTCATAATTTCTATACGTAATACACTAATAGAAAATACAACAGCACCATATCTCTTGATAAAAATGATGCTGACCGCTATGTCGCTATTACCATTAAAAGATCTGTGGAAAGGTTGCTGCAGCCCTACTCCCGACACAATCTAAATGCGATCTAATCTTGTTTGCATCTTAAAATGGCGAATTGGTACTTTTGAACACGGTCTAAATCTAATATTTAAGACCGATCTAGTTTGATGTCTTAAAAATTCGTTAAGATCTTAATATTTGTATGAAATCGGTACTCTTGAAACAAAATTGTCAAGGCCGATCTTAATACCGGTCTAGTATAGCGATCTAGTAGCTGTCAAAACTTAAGATTGCCGTGAAGGTACATTTTAGCAATCTAAAAGTCTTTTTCCATAGTTTTTCCATCTTTTTACAACGCAAGATTGTTTATTTTTTAGAATAATATTTATTTTAGTATATTTCTAATACTTTTTTCCTATCTTGCTGTGTTTTTTACGCAAATAAAATTTGGTGTCGATTGATAGTTTTGTCCGAGTCGCTTTTTTTGAAGTGTAACTGTGCGACTAGTTTTAAAACGTATAATGCATTGTGGAATTGTCGTGAACAGTGTATGTGTTGTTTATCTGACTACTGTCCTATATTCTCATTCATTGGAGGTATACAAGGCCTCCATCCTGTAACAGATGACGCTAAAACATGGATTCGGACCCCCTCGAGATTCAAGTCTAGCGGGCTAGAAGAAGATGAGTGAAAAATATTATTTCAAAACTACAACAACGACTCAACTGGATTGGCCATAACATCAGGCACCGGTGTGCTCATCACCATCGAGGAGGGCAAGACCATAGGCAGAAATGGTAAATGCCGACCAAGAAACACCTATATGGATTAAATGAGGACATGAATTGTGGTACGTACATAGAATTAAAGGTTAATTTCTATAATAGGTTATCCAGTAGTACCCATTAGGAAAAGATATAAATTGATGATCATAGTTGTATTTTTTATTATTATTATCGTTCACTGTATACCATTACAAGATATTATAGAAGGGCTCAGATGGCAATATTGGGACAAGGGAATGATTCTCGCCCAGTGAATGCCATATTATTTATGTAAATGCATAATAGGGAACTTGCACTCGAGAGGAATATTTTGTGAAATGCATTAATTAGGTAGAAAAAAGGTTATGTATCGATTATATTTTGATTAAAACTCAAAAATAATTATTTTTCATTTCTTATTTTAATAAATAAAATCACACTTTTTCGCCCGCTGTTTGAACGCCATATTGCTGACTATTGCATTTGTGACGTCACATGTCCTGAGTGATGTTTTGTTGTTTATCGTAATGTATGGGATTAACAATCGCTTGGTATTTGAGTCCGGTTTTTAACATTTTCGAAGTAGGTAAATGTATCTTGGATTGATACAAAATGTTTCCAAAAAGATCATACAAATATTGCGTAGTCCAGGGTGTACAAATATAACTTATACGACACCGAATAAATTATTTCTACGCATGCCGATATTGTTAGCTGGATACTGTACTGTAAGTTCAGCGACTTCTTTGCAGCTTTCCATATCTATCGTCCAATGACAAAACAAACAAAATTATTCGCAGTATAAATATTGTTATTAGGTAATGAACACATCTATTAAGTAGTGGATGCTTATGGTGTCGAGATTTGTTACGATATCCTTAAAATACTATCTGATTTACAATAAAAATCTTTTGGTTTTGATACAATGGCTGTCAGAAACTCACTCGGTGTGGATATATTTGTAGATGATCGATGACTCAATTCAGCACAAGTTATAAATTTAACTTCTGTGCTAACTTCAGCTAACTTTGATTTTTTCCAATAACATTGGACAGATTTTTTAGCAGGATCTTCACTCCGACCATGCACCCAGTACAGAAAAGTAATGGCGTATTTTGAACCTGTAATCACTAATCAGACCTAAGAATGATGGAAAATTGATAATAATTGCCATTGAATATAATTATGTAATTATAACACAATGTTGTATTGCATTTACAAATTAGTAATAACATTATAAGACAAAGCTATAGCGCCTACCGGCGGGCATATTATTATATGCATGATAAATATCCGATCGCCCCTTGAGAAAATCGTTTTCCGTCATTATAACTAAATTAAAAAATAGGAACTGATGTATGTTTATACGTAAAAATTTAATCATCTTGAAGTTTTTGGCAAAAAAAGCGTTCAAACCCAAACCACAACAGTAAATAACCTCGTCAAACTAATAGATATATACTACGAAATGTACTAAGCATTTGTAGACAGAGAGATCGAAGGGACGTATGACGTCATCAAAATGGCGCTTTCGGATGTGGCGTTTTCGCGGAAATTCAAAAATCGAAATTTCAAAATGCTATAAAACAGAAATTAAGCAACGTATCGAAAAAAAAATTACTGATATGTGTTACTGATTACTTTATTTATGATTCTAAAGAATAAAAAAAATATGTGCAAGTTCCCTATTACGTCATGAAACTCAACTATGCAGAAAATAAATCATTATTAAGTTTAATCTGTACCCCTCCCCTAGCTCATATCCGAATGCCCCACAATATCTTGTAACAGTGTACAGTGAAAGATAATAAAAATAAATACAACGATGGGTATAATATATCAACGGTATAGGTCATCAATATTGGTATATTTTCTAACTGGATGCTATTGGATAACCTATAGCAGAAATTCACCGAATTAAAGAGACTAATGTCCCATCCATCCTGAATGTTTTAATTTTTTGTTGGCACAAAGAGGACACCTTGGAAGTTTATTACATGCAGCTGGTCTGCTTGCCACCCCAGTTGTGAGATATGCTATAACGGTGTAGTCGGCCGGTGTGGCGTGGAGGTAACGCTCTTGCCTTTGAGTCACGAGGTCCCGGGTTCGATTCCCGGCCAGGGCAGATTGAGGAATGACCTTTTTCAAATTGTCCTGGGTCTGGGTGTTACATGTATATGTGTTTAGTGCATTGTATATGTGTGTATCGTCGCGTTAGTACCCATAATACAAGATTCATCTAAGTTTGTGTTATGTGAAATATCTATGTGTGTTATGTTATGTCTATACAAATGTCTTATGTCTATAGTAATGGTAGTAGTAAAGAGGCTAGCAGAAATTGGATGATATGAGAACTGATGTTCTTGAAACATCCAGGGGTAAAAGGTGGGAGTCCCTTTCTTAAATGTTGACTAGCATAAAATAGAGAGGAATGGAGAATAAATTCTAAATACTTTTTGCTTGTGTTACACAATAATACATTATTTCCCCTTATTAAATAATATGTTTTGTTTACAGGTTATATTCGGATATTATTTAGTTAAAATATTCTTGGAATCATTCTCAACCGTCTCCAGATAGCCTTTAATGGTGCTGATGGGACCATTTACAGAGACAATAAGCGCTGACACATCACACCACTGCTTAAGGAGCTACATTGGCTGAGAGTCTCAAAGAGAGTAGACTTCAAACTGTACCTCACGGTTCATAAAGCCTTGTACGGTGCAGCACATCTATGCCTCGCTGAGCTCTGTCCCATCAACAAAACTCTAAAGCGACTACTGCACTCATCTTCCACCACTGTCAACAAACTTGTAGAACCCAACAGGGAAAACATTTCCAAATTTGCAGATAGGAGCTTCAGCGTCAAGGAGCCAACTGCCTGGAAAAGATTACCTGCGGCTTTAAGACAAAACCAACCTACTGTTACATTCAGGCTAGCAAACTGAAACATTGCTGTTCAGGAGAAGTCATGGTGCCCTTGAAATGGTCACGGAACATTAAAGAGGCGCCAAATACAAATTGTCCATATTAGTATTATACGTATTTATTTATTACACATATATACAGCTTAAAGCTTTTATAAAATGGTATTCAAAATTCAAACAACAATTAATACTGTATAAAAATAAAAAGCAATTAAAAATGTATAAAATGTAAGATAGTGTCATTACACTATTAAAAAATAAATATCAAAATACCAGTAAAAATAATTGCATTGAACTGGCTACAATTAATAAAAGAAGAAGTACACAATATTAGTCAAACGATAAAATTAATAATAAAGAATTCTCAGATAAAACAGTCAAAATTCATGGTATCAAAGTTCATTCAATAAACAATTTATTGAAACTACACATCCGTCACATAAAAAGTTTGAGACGGAGAAAATAAAATGCCAAATGTCACAAAAACAAAACACAAAAAACAACAACAAAACAATAATTATATAAATATTTCAAGAATTCATAAATAAAGATTCCAATTTGGAGCAGTGCGTGGACTTTCACTTAGGTCGGAGAACAATAGATTGCTCTTGATTTCTACTCTTCATCTTTTAGCATTCACACCGCTAGACTTTGGAACCAGCTTCCCTCTACAATCGGCACCAGCTCATCGTTTATGTCTTTTAAAATAAATTAGTCTCTAGGTGATGAACACTACATTCCTAATATATGTTAACTGTTTATTATTTATTTATTTGAGATAAATAAACATTTTATTTTGAAATTTATGTTTTTTTTTTTTGCCTTTATTATTGTTGTCAATTAAATTCTTATAAAACTGGAAAAATTTTGATTCATCGTGTCAAACATGGCAAAAATGCTGGTGCACAATACCATTCTGTTACCGACACTTATGTTTACGAGCGAAACTTGGACGTGGTTGAAAAAGGACGAGAGTGGAATAAATGCTGTGGAGATGCGTTCACTGAGAAGAATGGTTGGTAAAACGTCGCGAGATAGAGTGAAGAATGAGGATATCAGGAGAATGAACAGAACAAAACTTAATTTCTTTTTATTATTTTTTTTAATTATGTATGACAACCAATTGGGCTTTGATTTAATTTCACAGAATAATATATGAACACTTATAACTGGACATTGCATTGTATACTTGTTGTTGATCATTGTTTTATTGTACTAAACATATATGTATTGTCTGTAGTGTTCCGTTGACCAAAATAAATAAATGAAAATGAGCGGATGTGAGAGGAATGTGTGTTAACAAAGATATGATGAGCGAATGCACGATGAAAGGATGAAGTAGATGATGTGTGTATCTGAAAGAGGGGGTGTGACGAAGCGCAGAGTCCAAGAACATTGTGGCTTAGTCACTTGGATCAAATTCATAAAGACGGTCGCGTGTTGAGTAAGAGAAATCGGCATTCATGAATGAGAAACTGGATGAATGTAGAGGAAACGAAATAAGTATGTAAGGATAGATCTTTATGGCGTTCCGTTCTTTCTGCCTACCCCACCTGGGACACGGCGTGAGGGTAAAGAATAGTACATTTTTAATGCATTAAGTATTTATGAATTGTCATACAAAAAATATTATTCAATGTTATTCATTGAATTATAATAGGTAAGTATCATGTTTGACAAAAGTTATCCACTAATTGATATCTGTCATACTTCAAAAATGTACACATCATCTGCATACATCAATGCATTGACCCGAGTTTAATTCAATTCAACATCCATCTTTCTAAAGGTTGCATTCACAAGTCAGACATGTATCACAATAATTCATCCAATTTCCTTATATTCTCATTCAAATAAACCTTTAAAATACTTCTTCTATCTCTGTAATACACATTCATTAACACACATAATAGAATTTAATTGCCTCACCATATAAACCAGATATTCCGTGGGGCTCCATTCTTTCTGCCTATAATATATAAATTCATGATATATCCTATCCTTTACCTTCATGCCGTGTCCCGGGTGAGATAGGCAGAGAGAACGGAACGCCATGTTGATCTTTCCTTACATACTTCTTTTGCTTCCTTTACATTCATCCAGTTTCTCATACATGCACGCCGATTCCTCTTACTTAACATGCGACCACCCTTGAGTATTTGATCCACAAGGTTCTTGGACGTCCGTGCTTTCTCACACCCTCTCTTTCAGATAAATATACCTTCTTCGTCAATCTTACACCATCCATTTGCTCTACATGACCAAACCATCTCAATTTATTTACACGCATTCTATCAACAACACTCTTCTTGCATCCACTCGTTCTTCTAATATCCTCATTTCTTACTCTATCTTGCAATGTTTTACCTACCATTCTTCTCAGTGTTTGCATCTCCACTGCATTTATTCCACTTTCGTCCTTCTTCAGCCATGTCCAAGTTTCGCTTGCATACATAAGTATCGGTGCGAGGATGGCGTTGTGC
Organism: Athripsodes cinereus; assembly: GCA_947579605.1. Lineage (NCBI taxonomy): Eukaryota > Metazoa > Arthropoda > Insecta > Trichoptera > Leptoceridae > Athripsodes > Athripsodes cinereus. Next base: position 24,072,992 of record OX388320.1, read on the forward strand.
ACCAGCATTTTGTTTATATTTTATAATAATTTTTGTTTATATTTTATAATAACATGTTCGAGACATTGCTATTAGATCGAAGTGCACCGTTCACTTTTCTTTTTTCAATATCTCTTTCGTATCTACCATCCATCGCAAACATACATATCCGTTCACTTGCTCCAAACATTCATTTCACACATTGTTCTATCAATCTCTCTTTCAAACACCAGCACTTTCGTCTTAGTCACATTCATTTTCATCCCATTCATTCTGCAACTTTCATGTACACTCTCGCACTTCTTTCTTGCACGCTCTGTAAGTTTCTTTCATTCATTCATGATATAGGCAAAAATTAAAAACATTATTCATTCGTTCCTTTTATTTGTTTCTTTCATTCATTCATGATAAAGGTAATAATTAAAAACATTCTTAATTCGTTCCTTATATTTGTTTCTTTCATTCATTCATGATAAAGGTAATAATTAAAAACATTCTTAATTCGTTCCTTATATTTGTTTCTTTCATTCATTCATGATAAAGGTAATAATTAAAAACATATAAGTATACAACATTTATTTGAGAATGGTTTAAGACTTTATAAATCAAAATTAATTCAACTTATTCCTACTCAACTGTTGGTGTATTTTCCCTAGTTGTAGCACCAAAAGTCAGGCATTGTTCTATGCTACAGGATCATCGTCCAATTATAGCTATTATTCATCAATGAATCGACTCCATGTTATAGGGAATTATCACCGTGAAGTTGATTTCAACTATTCAGAGTACACCATGAGCAAATGTGCTGTGAGCGGGTTTATTCAAAGGTTCATGCTTTCTGTTGAGAATATCCAGTAGTTTCTATTGTCATGATGTATTCATTGTCTCTTATATGTTGATTGTGTTTGTTCCAAGTGTGTTGTTTTTTTTTTTAAGTTATTGTAGTGTAAAGGCTATTTAGCCATATACTTTGTTAACAAATAAATAAATTGTTTTACTTCATCACACAAAAAAGAGCTTCTCTTTAAAGTTCGTAGACGATCATATGCAGACATTATTCATTAATCCTTGTGTAGAAAAACATTTTAGTTAAGTTAATGTCCCAATAAACCTATAAACAAAACATGTTATTTAATGCATTATTTTTGTAACAAAGTACATTAATGATTGTTTCCACAATTCTTATTTCATACTTACCTTAATTTATGACTTTCTGATCATTTTAATATAATAAATTCGCGAATACTTCTGCAAAAACAACAAACTAATACATCGCAAAACAAGCATTGATAACTGTCAGTGTCAGTAAGATAATAATAGACAATTGCAAAATATGTCATAGACAAAAATAGTGTCAATGCATAGGTTTTAAAAAATATTATTTATAAATTAATTGCACTGTTATACATCATTATATAATATCATTTTCATTTCATTTAATCAGAAATTGATATAAGATTTATAAAAAATGTGTAAATACGGTGAAATCACGTGATATATTATAACCCTCCTTTACACGAGACTTGTCTCTATAAGGAGGATGTTTAGATTTAAGTTTTATCAAATAGTCTATGTATTGTAATGTCTGTATAATTATTGTTAAATAAAATAAATAAAAAAAAAAAAATATTAGTTTTAATAATTCAGTTGTACCCATAGATAACGGCGTTAGGAAATACATCTCTATATTAAGACATCTTAAAGTTAAGATTAGATCAAGATCAAGACTAGATTGCGTCGGGGGTACCATCTACAAGTCTTAATCTAATCTTGATCTTAAGATCGAATCTAATCTTGATTGAATTCAAGAGTAGCCCTGCAGTTATATTCTGAGTACTTTACGGTTACATATACGTAGTAGATGGAAGATACGAAGGGTATATATGACTAGAGATTTTTATTTATTTATTAATCGATAGACGGTATAAACCTTTATACAATACCTTTTATCATATTATGTTTTTAATTTTATTTCCAGTTGTCCTGGTTCTGTAATGTTCATCTTCAGTCTTCCTACTGGCAAGAGTATTCTCCACTGCGGAGACTTCCGAGCTTGTAGTTTCATGGAATCCTATCCTGTCTTCTGGAATAAGGAGATTCACACCGTATATCTGGATACTACGTAAGACTTCCAAATTTTTCATCTTTCTCACCTCTAGTACCCTTCTTGGGATTACAGAATATTGGCTTATAAACTTTCCTTCCATGAGCTTGACATTACCCAACAATAATAAATAGATTCTAGATAACAACAATGACTTAACATCTCAAACTTCCAATATGGAAGTCCTGAGTTTGAACCTTTCTGCTGACTTAGGGTGCGAATACAAAGAAAGCAGGTTACCTGCGCCGATCGGTGCCGGTAGACACCGGCAAAGTAAATCATCGATCAGCGTTCCTGCTTTTACTATGTGCGTGTTCATTGAAATGCATGTAACCATTCTATTGCGCCGATCAGCGCCGGTAGACGCAGACATCGGAAAGCAGGTAACCTGCTTTCTTTGTGTTTGCACCCTTATGCCGTATTATAGTGTTTGGTATTAAAATGTACCTAGCTAATTTATCTAAAAATATTTATTTTAGGTGAAATATTTAATATACAAAATAAACAAATGCTTTCACCGTAAATATTTTTTAGGTATTGCAACCCTCGCTATGATTTTCCCACTCAATCTGAGAGCATCAGTAGAGCCGTGTCCATCTTGAAGGAGAAAAAGAAGATGATGGAAACCAATAAAAGGAACTTTAGGAAGGTGCTAATAGTCTGCGGTACATACTCTGTTGGTAAATATCTGATTGATTAGAAGATTAATATCATAATTCAACTTTTGTAATGAGTTTAGCCACCCATTTCTTATGGCACTGAGAGGAAGTTCTGTATATTGTATGAAGACGACCTCATTGTATGCAGATAGTCCTCTGATTACCCCACTTGTGGGAAATGCCATGATGGTATAGATAGATAAATAGACATAATAGTTTCCGGTCCCTTTGGAGTGTTAGGTGTGTGGATTGTAGATTTTTTTTCTTTCATTTTGATTTATGTAGAGATTTTTCTTGTTTGTGTTATTATTTTTTTTTTATGTTTAGTGTTAATATGACGTGGTTAGATGGAAGAAATCACTATATAGTGATATCTCGCCACTGCACATCATCACATTATTTTTTATGTAAATTGCTTTGTTGATTTTGTTATGTGTGTGATGATGTGCAAGAAGAATAAAATAAATAATATTAAGTACATAATAATGTTTAGGTAATGTTTGAAGTTTTATGAATCTATTGTTACACTGCTAAGATATTTAAAATTATGGACTAGCTCTACCGTGACTACGTCGCGACCTTGTGCAGTTTCCGTTAAAGAATGGGTCCTTTACTCTTTCGCAGGTGTTCGTAAAACCTTACATATAAGATAATTAATATCTACAATTCAGCGATTCTCCATGCCACCCATCCTGAGTGTCTTAAACTTTTATTGGCACGGAGAGTACAACCTGCATGTTTATTACTTGAAGTTAGTCCACTGGCAACCCCACTTCTTTGATATGTAGTAGTAGTAAAGTTTTATACCTACATTCCCCTCACTTCTACAAGAAACTCAAAAAAATGTGTAAATGATCAAGAATCATATTTTATGTTTGATTATATTTTTTCCAGGCAAAGAGAGATTTTTCATGGGTGTTGCCAAAGGGTTGAAGATGGATGTGTGGGCTCCCTCTGACAAGAGCACCATCCTGAAGATTGTCCTGGGAGAAGACTTCCACTCCAAGCCACCCAGAGATTGTCAACTGCATGTGTTGCCTATGGGAAAGATAAATTACAATGTAAGATTCTACCGTAACAATATTTTAATAGTTCAAAAAATGAGATAAGTCGTAGAGCACCCGACAAAGAATAGGTCTCCCACTCTTTTCAGTAAGTTTTTTAGTGTTCTGCAAAAGGCAGGTATTAGAAAAAAACTTAAATTCAGTAACTTTCACAAAGTATTTAATAAGTTATCCAAGTACTATACAATCATTAAGCTGAAAACACTGCTTTTCAAGAAAAGTCATGGCGCCCTTGAGATGGTCACGGATCATTAAACGGCGCCAAATATAAATTGTCTTTATTATTATTATTATTAGATACAAGACGCTTAGAATCGGTGACATATTTGGTCGTTGCATATTCAAAATGGGGTATGTGAATTTATAAATGTTTTGACATTTCTAGAATAAACTGCTTATAGTGACCAATCAACCATTTTATAAAGTGATTCTTAGTATCAAATATTAAAATTTATTATTTTAAGAATAATATCACATGCCAATAAAAAGTCCAAACAACAATTTTAATGCCCTAATGAACAGTTTGAAAAGAGTATGCTTAAATAAAAATGTTCGCACATGCAGTGGAGCCTTGAGTTTAATTAGTTCCAGAATCTTACTCGTTAAGCAAAACATTTTTTTCTATAGAAATCAATGTAAAATACGATAATGCGTTCCATGCCGGAAGAATACTCAATGTTTTTTTTTTTAATCAACGTTTATTCAAATAAAATTACTTATAAATGAGTGTGACAACTTGTAATACAATTTAGATTTAGAAAAAAAATATGAATTAATGACAAATAATTAATCATTACATAGACTGATGTACTGGCGCGGAAGTTCTGGCTTACAAGGTCACAAGTGAATGTCGTGAAAAAGAGACTTACTTACCCTTTCTCTGTAACTCTTTATGCGAAATGTCGCTCGTTAATGGAGCAACTTTTTCACTTTTTTTTTTGCTCGTTATGCGAATTTCTCGTTAGGTGAGGTTCCAACGTACTTCATTTTGAATATGCCACAACGATATTAAATTTTATACGTGTTTTATAAAAACCTGCCTCTGTAAGAGATTCCAAAATTTACAAATAAAAATAGAAAACATATTCTGTTATTCTGAGTATTCTAAGATCATTAAAAAAAGTGTATTATTTGAATTAGTTTAATGATTACATGCATACTCTTTTTTTAGGCTCTAGAGATGTATTTGAAAGGTATAAATGACAGGTTTGAAGAGATTGTGGCCTTTAAACCTAGTGGCTGGGAGCTCTCTAGAAGTAGCCTGATTCAGAGAGGAAATATCACCATACATGGTAATTAATATAATATATTATATTTATCTATGTAAGAAAATCAAAAATTATATTTCAATTAATTAGCCTTACAGTGTACAATTTGCTGTGTTATTTATGTTGAGTAATTTAAAAGTAAAATTGAATATTATGGGCCAGTATATCAAAGGTTCGATCGAAAGTGTCCTAAGCAAAGCGACAAGCAGACACCTACCATTAAGCTTAATTTTGTCCCAACTAAGCTTGTCGCCCTAGGCTATGCGCATGCGCACAACAATTTTACCTAATTGGTGACATTTTTATTTATGAATGCTTTTATTCTGATATACAGAATCTATACAGTACAAAATTGTAGTTAAAGAATCATATTTTTTAAGAACATATTGTTTATACTAATACAACGTATTTAAGGTAACGACACTGTGTGTAGTCAAATAAGTTTGACAATGGATTTGTAAGTTGAAACCAGGTTACTGTATTGTTGAAAATAGTAAAACTCTTTTTAAAAACTAGTTGAAACCAGGTTACTGTATTATTGAAAATAGTAAAACTTTTTTTAAAAACTAGTTGAAACCAGGTTACTGTATTATTGAAAATAGTAAAACTCTTTTTAAAAACTAGTTGAAACCAGGTTACTGTATTATTGAAAATAGTAGAACTCTTTTTAAAAACTAGTTGAAACCAGGTTACTGTATTATTGAAAATAGTAAAACTCTTTTTAATAACTAGTTGAAACCAGGTTACTGTATTATTGAAAATAGTAAAACTCTTTTTAAAAACTAGTTGGAACCAGGTTACTGTATTATTGAAAATAGTAAAACTCTTTTTAAAAACTAGTTGAAACCAGGTTTTTGTATTATTGAAAATAGTAAAACTCTTTTTAAAAACTAGTTGAAACCAGGTTACTGTATTATTGAAAATAGTAAAACTCTTTTTAAAAACTAGTTGAAACCAGGTTACTGTATTATTGAAAATAGTAAAACTCTTTTTAAAAACTAGTTGAAACCAGGTTACTGTATTATTGAAAATAGTAAAACTCTTTTTAAAAACTAGTTGAAACCAGGTTACTGTATTATTGAAAATAGTAAAACTCTTTTTAAAAACTAGTTGAAACCAGGTTACTGTATTATTGAAAATAGTAAAACTCTTTTTAAAAACTAGTTGAAACCAGGTTACTGTATTATTGAAAATAGTAAAACTCTTTTTAAAAACTAGTTGAAACCAGGTTACTGTATTATTGAAAATAGTAAAACTCTTTTTAAAAACTAGTTGAAACCAGGTTACTGTATTGAAAATAGTAAAACTCTTTTTAAAAACTAGTTGAAACCAGGTTACTGTATTATTGAAAATAGTAAAACTCTTTTTAAAAACTGGTTTATATTGTTTGCAGGTATCCCGTACAGTGAGCATTCTAGTTTCTCAGAGCTACAGAGGTTTATAAAGTTTATACGTCCAAAGCATGTCATACCTACTGTACCAGGCAATGGAGGGAATAAAGCTATGCAGGTAATTGCATTCATCCTTTAAACTTTTTGGTGTAACCATTAAAAAAATATTTTTAACTTTAGGAGTAGAAAAATATTTTTAATTTTATGAGTTCGTCGGTAGCCTGGAAATAGTCTCGACCTCATGCACAAGGGGTTCGCGGTTCGATCCCAGGTGAAAAATTTAGCATCAATTCTTTCCATGTATCGTCAGTTGACAATTATATGTGTCGCCGAGTTTCAAAATCCGCTATAAAACATTTTCACAATAATTGAGTTATATATGGTAGCAAAGTGGAATTAGTTTTATTGGCATATTATGGATATTTGAACTGTATTTGATTTTAAATGCTTATTTGAGGAAATAAACTAATTTGAATTTGAATATTTCGTTAGGTTCGTAATTAAATATTCTATAGCCGTAGAAAATTGAAAAAAAATTAAATAAAATGATGAAGAGAAAATAATCCCGCTGTATCCTTTTATGTGTCGTTTAATATCCTCTATAACTCAACCAACCAATAGGAGTTATTTTTACGTATACCAAATGAACAGTTTATTTTTATTCAATAGTAAAATTTATTTTTAAATTGAACTGTTGTAGCAATCTTATAATTAACAAACTTGTTTGACTTCAGTAAAGTACATTTAACACTTGAATAATAGTTTTTATTGATTTTCTCCAAATCACAAAAATATGTTATAGCAGAATTCGAAACTCAGCGACACATATGTCAGTAACTGCTATTTTGATTTATGTTTATACCAAACCAATTAATTTTATTTTTCAGAAATACTTTTATTGTTGGGTCGGAGAAAAGGGTCAGAAATCACAGACAAGAGTTAGTGACTTTTTTCAAGTAAATTCACAGAAATAATGGATTTTGCATGAAACATATTTGTAAGAAACCGTAGACAATCTATGAAATGTTTTATAATTATTATTTTGTCCATTATCACAAACTTTTATTTAACAAGTATTTTTAAAACATTTAATTGTTAGTGTTAAGATTTTAAATGACTGAACTAAAGCATTTGTAGAGTGAACAATGAGGATATATAATTATTGTTGAGAAGAATTGTAGGAAAAAACTTAAGAAATAGAAATCAGTAAATGTTTAAGGGATTCGGCATGCCAATGAATCTGCCTTCATGCATTACACAGAGTTTCGATATGTTCAAGAAGTTCACATATGTATGTGTATCATATACAACATACCTACCTAGTTAATACCTATTCAAATAGGTTGATTATCGGAGAGTGTAATCAACCGGAATGATTAATCTAGAGAGTGTAATCGACACTTTTAGTAAGTAAAATCTAGTCCCCGATAACCAATTGTGTCAAAAATTCATAATATGGCAAGGATAGGGTTGACATAATGAATGTTTGTGTAGTTTATAAAATTAATTGCAAAAACTGTGATTCCGAATATATAAAGGTGAAACCTGGAGATCTGTTAAATCTAGATTTAAGGAACATTCCTGGGTATTTAGAGGTCTTTCTTGTTATTCGGAAATGGTGGACCACTGTATTGAATATAATCATTCCTTTGATATGGAAAGTACAGTTGTTTTACATTCCGAACGTAGTGATTGACATCTAAGTGCAATGGAAGTATTAGAAATTCATAGAAATAAGCTTAATGTTGTAAACATACAAATTCTTCCCGCCTCTTTTTTGTTACTATACCCACCCTCAACTAATATTGGACCTTCCACCACTCCATCTTCTGTTTCCTATCCCCCCACCATAATTTAAATTCAAAGGATATTGTTATTTGTAATTTTTATTTTAGTATTTAGTATTCTTGAAACTGTCCATTAGTGTGGACGAAAATGTTTGAGTCTCAATTTTATAATTTTATAATTTAAAATAATTTGAAATGAATCTTCACAGTGTAAACACAAATATCCCAAGATAAAAGATAATTAAGTAAATATGTATATATTTTAGTAGGTATATGTTGAATAATATAAAAACAGAGCAATGAGAGAAATTCATTTGCATGTGAACATTGTTGGGATCGAAGGGAAGGAAAAAGGAAGGGAAAGAATTTATTATGTTAAAAGATCTGAGTAATCGCATATTATGTTACGTTGGACCATACATATAATAATTTACGTTATATAAGACATATTATATTTTGTCCTATGGTTACACTGAGTTGTGCTTAGAATATTTTTTTTGTCTATGGATATTACAAGATATAATAAATTTCAAACATAAGTCACTATGCCATCAGAAAGGCTATAATGAGGCCTACAAAACTATTATATTTATATATGTCAATTTGACCAAAATCAACATAGCTTAGTTTCCTTATGACGTACATAAGATAAAACTTGTTTGACAACCGTGACTGACAGAGTTTGACAATAATTTTGTTAGTCGAAACTAGGTTACTACACCTATCATTAAATAAAGTAAAACTCAAAAAACAGTTTATTTATTTCCATAAAATAATAATACATATAGATATGTAATTTGCGTGAATTTTCGTCAACAACTGTTTGTTATTTATTTGTTATGTAAAATTAACAATGAGTGATGTGACAGTTACAACCTTTACGTCACTCAAAGTTTATGTGCCATGCCATCAAACAAATGTCACGCAATACATTTCAATATTTAACTCTTAAATTTAATAAATAGATTTTGATTTGTATTATAACAAAGGCTAAGGTCTGTCAACTGTATATACATTCCTACATATAGATAGCTTGATTTTTGGTTTTGCGATGGTTGTTACTTGTTCGACGTGATCAGTGCTTGTTTGGTGCGGGTCCAGTTTGTACTGGGCGTGTGGTGAATGTAGACTACTTTTATTCAATTGTTCTTTTTATTCTTTCATTCTTTTGCTAACATTAATGTGTGCGCTGTAGACACACTTAAGTGGAGGGTTGGCCTGGCCAAGTCAATGTATAATGTTTTTTTTTTGTGTCTATTTATCAACTTTTTGTTCATGTCTCTGATTGATAAATAAATAAATAAACAATAAAAATAAAAGATGAACAGGTAATTTATATAAAGAAACACAAATCATTTAAGTTTTACCATTTTTAATGATGTAGTGACCTGGTTTTGACTTACAAAGCTATTGTCAAACACTGTCGAAATCAAATCAATTGATTAATCGGAATGTATAATCAAACTCAAAGTCGAAACCAAGTCATTATACTATTCAAAATAGTAAAATTGAACCATTTGTGGCTCTGTACATAAATTAATGTAGTTGCGTTCAGGCTGTGACAAAAATTCAACCTATTAGTCTGTCCTACTCGCACCATCCATCTTCTAGTTGACGCCGAGTGAGACAACATCACAATGTATGAATCATCACGTTATGACTGAACTATTATAAACATTATTATTGCATATTTTATTTTCTATTTTTTTTTTTAATTTTAACCCAAAAACAGTGCTTGTGTTGTTTTTAACTAATTGTAAGAAGAATTTTTTATAACTGTTGTTATTTTCCATGTTACCATTATATATCAATGTGCAATTTTTATAAAATTCACTAATGTGCCATATTGGTTTAGTTTGAAGAGATCGCACCTTCGCGATAAACTTGTCCTGTGTATATTGACTGTATCTAACTTGAATGTATGTCTTCTATGTAATTTTTTGTTATCAATGTACAGTAAAGAACGAATAAATAGGTCCTTAAATAAATAAATAATTTTCTAAATTATTTCTGTGATATTTGAAATATTTTTGTAATGCATTTGAATGAAAAAATAATACACATGTTTTTATATAAATTAATTTGTTTTATTTTTACCATTATTATTTAGTACGATCCCAGAGAGATCTTGCTTTAAGTTAGAAATGACTGACTATTACCAATTTTTTTCCAGTCGACCTGATAGAAAACAAAATTAAAATCATTAAAACAAAAATGATATCCCAATTTAATGTTCACTTTTTCGTCTTATTTTCATTAAAAATTCCAAATTTTTCTGTTATGTTTAAGATTTAAATGAAATAGATGTCTTGAAGCGAAATCACTGAAAACAATGGAAGCCAAAACAATTATTAGTGAAAAGAAGAAGAAATGTCTTGCATTGTTTTTAGTATTACTTTCAGTAATTTTCAATAGATGGCACTTGTCGTCCTGAAATTCAATTTTATTGAATGTAAACATTGCAGTGTAGGTACTAGTTTAGTTATTCATTTTGTTACTTGTTAGGATGTTTGTAATGGGGTGAGAGGTTATAAATGTTGCCGGTAGTCTAAATGATATTTCGGGTCGGGGCGTCTTCTGTGGGAGGTGGGAGTGTCTGGTTGGTTGGAAAATGGTGTGAGTATAAAGGAGAATGTTACACAACAGTAAACAGATTATATTGTTGTTGTTAATATCATTATGTAGTTTACTTTGATGCTTATTCGCTCGTGAAGCATACAGTTACTGAAATACTCTGACCCGTTACTTAACGTTGACATTATCTTTCAATTCAAATTTAACATTTTTTTCAATATGTAATCTTTCTGTAGATAGGTAGTACTTATCTGTCTATAGTCTATAGGTACTATTACGACATCTCTTTCAAGAGAGGTGGCCAGTGGACTAACATTTTTATATTTAATTCTCTACGTGCCAAAAAGGAATGACGCTTAAGGTCAATTTTTCAGAATAGATGACAATATCCATCATCACTTTTTTTTCGAGTTCGTCGGTAGCCTGGAGGTAGAGTCTCGGCCTTGTGAACATGGGGTCCGTGGTTCGATACCAGGTGCCGGCAAACTCCCCTTTCACGACACAAGCTTTTAGTAGCTTACTGTGAAAGGTGTATAAGGTTGTATTTGGGTTTATAACAAAAACCCAGATATATCTTTTTAAAAAAAAAAAATTCAATAAATTGAAGATTCTTAACCCTTTGATGCATGATTTTTTTTGTATTGCATTTAAAAAAAATGTTTTGTGATACAATTTAAGGTAAAAATAATTTAAAAAATCAATGACACAAAAAAGAACATTTTTTAAAGGAAAATCAGTATGATGGCAATTTAAATCATCATGTATGTATATGTATGGTCTGTCAGCTAGAAAAAAAATTACGAAGTGATATGAAATTACATGTGTATGAAATTATAAAAACAATTACCTATATTTTTTTTGATTGTTCTCCTTGAAAAAGATGAGAGAGGGCTGAGAAATTCCACAATTAAACCAAAAACCAAGTGGACGAATAATGTATATTTAGGAAGTTTGTATGCGAGGGATTGAAGATGCGACAGGGAAATCGAAAGAAGAAAAGTGGTTGGTATTAGGATGAATGGTGCACTTTGACCCGTTGTCGGGAATGGCAATGTGTCGAACATGGCAAAAATGCTGGTAGACAATACCATCCTGCTAAAGACACCTAGACACATACATATGTATGCGAGCGAAACTTGGACATGGTTAAAGAAGGACGAAAGTGGAATAAATTCTGTGGAGATGTCATCGCTGAGGAGAATGGTTGGAAAAACGAAAATTCCTACACATTCATCCAGTATCTTGGATATGCACATTTTTTTTCTTCCTCAACACGCGGTTGTCCATTAGCATTTAATCCACGTGGTCATAGCTATAATCGGCGTAGTTTTCGGAAGTCCACGTTAACTCTTTCGGATAAATACACCCCCTTCTTCATCCTTTCATCATAAATTCGCTCCACATGTTTTTGCCACGTTGCTTGACCACATATTATGTAGATCAAATTTCATGGATGGCCACGTGTTGAGTAAAAGAATTCAACGTGCGAGTATAAGAAGTTGTATGTATTTTGAGGAAGTGAAAGAAGTATCTAGGGTTAGATCTAGGTAGCTATATGGTGTTTCGTCCTCTCTACCTACGCCACTTGGGATATGGCGAGAGGGTATAAATATAATACAGTAAAGTGATAAATCTAAATAATACTAAAGTACGGTCATGGCGAAATAATTATGATTAAAACAAACACGAATAGTACCTACCTAACTGAGTAAATAAACAAAATAATTATAATTTGTGACAATAACATTGTATGTAGTTATAGGTATCTATTGTAAACAACTGCTGTTATTTTTATGTTTACAAAATATACTTAGCATTGTCTTGTTATTGTCTTCATGAAAGAAATTATTTTATCATTTATGTAGATACTTTGTTACCTACCTATTCTGTCCATTTGGAATTGTCCCAAAATTACAAATTGAAAGTTATAAAACTGGATAGTAATTGTAAAACTGAACATCACTATAGGTATCTATGAACAGTTTCTTTTTTATTTATTAACTTCTCATGGAGAACAGCTAATAACAACAAAATCAAAAAAAATGTGGACCAAATAGTAGGTACGCAGTAATCCCCTATGCAGTAAAATCAAAGAAAAATCATACATTTCTACACCTCGGCGAAACGATTAAAAAATTACATCAATCAATAATATGAATAAATGTATACATGTCTTCTATTCTTCTCAAGACCATCCACTCGTTTGCTTCGCCTGATAGTTAGATTACCCAGTTGATTAAATAACATAACATAACATGTATAGACAATTCACACAGACCGAGCTAGTCCCAAACTAAGATGTGAATCTTTTATTATGGGTACTAACGCGACGGTACACATATATACAATGCACTACACACATATACATGTAACACCCAGACCCAGGACAATCTGAAAAAGGTCATTCTTCATTTTGCCCTGGCTGGCCCCTTTGCAATGGCTAAGAGGTTAGCTTAATTTAGTTTCTTTTTTCGGCTGTGGAGCTAGGATTGATAAACGTTGCATTAAATAATCTGGCTAGACCCCTGTAAGCCATTCAATTGAAACCCACCATTTAACTAACCGCCTGGCCATTTTTCATTTGGCATTTCTCTCTTCAGGCAGTGCGACAGCATATAGTGAGACAGCAATACTATTCGTTAAAAAATACCAACGATTAATCCCTGGTCGGCCCGCCAGTTATAGTCGATGGTAACTTTTTACTGAAATAAGGCTAACGAATGTTTATAATCCTGAAAAACTAGTAGTTATATCAAATATTGGACCAATTTATAGTAGCTTGAACTAACGAACTTTTATAATTTTGGCCCTAAGTCAACCAGCTAATTCAAATATCTGGCGGCAATATTTGTGTGTTTACTTGACAAGTTTGTTACATTTGATTTGTCTGTTATTGTATTTTATCCTCCTTAAAGGGACATAGAAGAAGACGCAAATGTAGCATAAAAGATTCCCACGAGGCAGTTTTGACCGGCCAACCCTTCAGGCTGCCCATTAGGGCCAGCCTGTGTGGACAAAAGTTTTGCTTAGAAGAGCGGATAAATAGAAGTCCCCCGATTTCTGAGGTATGAGAGGGAATCTTCAATGTCAATTTACTTTACAAAAAAACGCACCTACTCTTCTCCTGGTCTGGATGATAACTGAAGGTTGGAAATTAAAAAAAAATGTAGCAATTCCTCAGACAGGTGGCTGGATTATTATTGAGAGACTGTATAGGTAAGAGACGCGAATAGTCATGAGGCTTTCAAAATGTTGATGGCAGTTGCGATGGTTAGATAGCATGTTTCGTATGCCAGAAAACAGACTATCCCTAAGATCGTTGAAGGCTATAGGAGAGGACAGAAGGCCGTTTGGCCGCCCCAGAAGAAGCTGGCACGGACAATAATATCAAATCTGTGAGATAAGAAACTTGATTTACTCATTTGGGGTGGCTAGAGATCCTGGAATCAATAACAATTTAAGGGGATCTCTGAAGGGAATACGGTGTATTGGGGCCCCGACGAAAAGTTAAAAATAGTACAAATATAAGAAATGTTGGTAACTTATTCTATTTTCCGCTCAATATAATAGGTACTTCAAACTTCAAAAAACGTGTGATGACGAACAATAATATCTCGCTGTCGTGATAATGATACTCACTAAAAAAACATTACTTCTCACTCACTGCTACTTAGTTGTGTTCAGAAGTAAAATAACGCGCTTGTTTTATTTAGAATTTAGTTGCCGAAATTGATTCTCAGACAAAACATGTCATTATTATATATTCACATGTTATTTATAAACAACTAGCTGACCCAGCGAACTTCGTACCGCCTAACAACAACAACAACAATTAATATTTTTAATCTCTTTGCAAACTCCCGTAATTGTCCAAGTGTTTCATCGTATAGTTAATTTTTTTTTTTATTCTTTTTTTTAATTTACAATTATACTTAACTCAGATTATTGTTTATTATCTGTTGTACGTAATAATGTAGGTACTAATTTATTTTTTAGATAGATACCTATTCATTTTGAATTTATAAAATTCTTATCCATGATTTTTTCAAAATTTCAGAACCACAGAATATGTTAAATTTTATGGATAACGATTCTAATTTGATGATGTATACAAAAATTATTCTATAAATAGGCCAATCTATAAAAAAACATCATGGTTGATTTTGTATATAATTCTCCATATTGCATTATTTATTGATATTAAAAATGTATGGCGTAAATAATTTTCATCTTAATTTTTCTTCCCGTGAATTTGTAAGATATTTTAATAGCCTATCGGCTATTCGGGGCGGAGAAGAATCCAACAAATCAGAGATCATTCAAATCGGTACAGCCATTCTTTAGTTATAAATGGTGTAACTAACACCACTTTCTTTTATATATATAGATATACCTAACTAATAATAGTGATTACGTTTACTCCTACACATTTGGCAACTGTCTAATAGCTACATACCTAAATAATACTTATTAAATTATATATAGCAATACCGCATGTCGCCACCACGTGTACAAATGATAGTAAGATTAGGAATATTGTAAGAATCATATTGTGCTGTCAAAACTATACTATACTATACCCTCACGCCGTGTTCCAAGTGGGGTAGGCAGAGAGAACGGAACGCCAAACAGATCTATCTTTACACACTTCCTTCGCTTCCTCCACATTCATACAGTTCCTCATACACGCACGTCGGTTCCTCTTACTCAACACGCGGCCGTCCTTGAGAATTTGATCCACGTGATCAAGCCACGTGGTTCTCGGACGCCCGCGTTTCCTCACACCCTTTCTTTCAGATAAGTATATCCTCTTTGTCATTCTTACCTCGTTCATTCGTTCAACATGCCCAAACGACCGTAGTTTATTCACGCGCATTCTGTCCACAACACTCTTCTTGCATCCGCTCATTCTTCTAATATCCTCATTCTTCACTCTATCACGCAGCGTTTTACCAACCATTCTTCTCAACGATCGCATCTCTACTGCATTTATTCCACTTTCGTCCTTCTTCAACCACGTCCATGTCTCGCTTGCATACGTAAGTGACGGTACCAGAATGGTATTGTGCACCAGCATTTTAGCCATGTTCGACACATTGTCATTGCTGACAATGGGTCGAAGTGCACCGTTTATTCTAGCACCGGCCACTTTCCTTCTTTCAATGTCCCTATCGCATCTTCCATCCCTCGTAAACATACTTCCCAAATGTCTGTCAAAACTCATATTCATTTATTCATACCGCTACGACATTTTGTCATAAGTAGGGTAACACACATTCCCTCACCCATGGATGATACAGGAATGTCAGTTCCGAGTTTTCGAAAACGCGGATGTCCAAGATTCGAGTGGGTCAAAATTTCAAGACTTAAATGCATGAGGAACTGATGAATGTGGAGGAAGCGAAAGTGTTAATAAGTATGCAAGAAGACAGATCGAATTGGCATTCATATTTCGTCTTTACTATCATAAGAGATGCGTTGATGCTTTGAAATAGATTATTAACATACGGTTGATACTTCATAAAATACATTTTTTCACACCCAAGTACTAATATTATTATTATAGAAGTAGGAAATATATTTTTCTGCCAAGTTTTTGTCGTAAAATGCGCTGAAGCTGACGAAGTTAAACAAACATTAAGCTCATTATAATATTATTTCAGTGTCTATGTATGTAGTTTTTTTTCTCGAAATAATAATACAATTTTAATGTACCTATTGTCTTTCGCATTACGGAACAAACGATGCATGTGGTATACCAAAATACATTAAAATTGTGAACAATTTATTTTCTGTGTTACCTACGGAGTTTCAGAACGGAGAATGCAGGATTTTCTTAATTTTCTACTCAGTTTTTAAATGTTTTTTCATTCGTAAGAAACAAAATAAAGGTTTGCAAGAAACTGAATATACGTACCAACTTTGTATAGCGCAATAATCAGCCAACAACGAACTAACTAGGTAGATTGGTCACAACATCGGGCACTCAGGCCTGCTCATCACCATCGCGGAGGGCAAAACTGAAGGCTGAAATGCTAGAGGCCGACCAAGAGACACCTATATGGACCAAGTGAAGAAAGACATGAACTGTAGCACATACGTAAAACAAAAGACACTAACTGAAAATAGGGTGGAATGGCGAAGAAAATCTAAGCTAGTTGCAGACCAATACAATGGATTGTAACTCACTACATATTATGTACAAGTGGATTATGTAACTACTACTGCATCGCAATTTCATAATATTTTTATAAATTAAAGTATAAAATAATATTTCTTATCTTGTTTCGTTGTTTGATTACGGGGAATAGTATTTGACGTCAAAGACATTAGCAAAATAAACATTGCAATGAACATTCGATGAAATACACGCGCGGAAGGTAATTTAATTTAAGTTGTTGTTTAAGTCTAACAGTAAATCACATTAGAGCGCAGGGAATGTCGTGGGAAGAGGTAACGCGATTGGCACAGATTCTCTCGAATGGAGGAGGCTGGTTTTCGCCCTGTGTTCCCCAGAAGAGCTTTGAGGGCGATGATGATGATGAACTTTAAGTACATATATGATTATCTGCAGTAAATACCTAAGTCTCCTATTTAAATGTGAATTTAACACATGAAACTATCGTACAAGACATTGAAAAGACCTGGTCACCTTATTTGGTCCCAGAACAATAGACCATTAAAGGTCACGTGGTCTTGTCTATGGATTTGCTTTTGCTTGGGGGGCAAACAGTCAGATTGCGCAGATCATCCTTGTAGGATGTTATGCCATAAGAGAAAAAAAAGAAAGTCAGACGACAAAATAATAACAAAATCGACACTGACAGTTTTTTTGATTATTAGGTATTCTTTAGGCGTTCCACCTAATATTACACCGTAATCGTCTGTTGTGTTGGGATGCCTGATGCCCCTCAATGATTTTTCTGTGACGTCATCCTTTAATGTTCTATACTTTCTTATACCTAAGACATAATTCAGAACATCTATTGTTAAGTACATAATTTCTTATCACGAGATACCTGACGCTTTAAGATTGTATTTAATTAAAACTTACGCATTTCTTTTAATATCAATAGTGCTATAAAAATTGAAGTAAATACATAGCATAGTGTATGACGCAAAAACAC
This sequence comes from Athripsodes cinereus, assembly GCA_947579605.1. Classification (NCBI taxonomy): domain Eukaryota; kingdom Metazoa; phylum Arthropoda; class Insecta; order Trichoptera; family Leptoceridae; genus Athripsodes; species Athripsodes cinereus. The sequence continues at coordinate 24,090,945 of OX388320.1, forward strand.
ATTATTATTGTTAAGAATCCATTTCTTATCTTTTATAACGACTGTGTAGGTACATCATAAGTTGCAAATCCGTACATATGTTAATATGTATGTATGTACTCTATGAACACCGTAATTAGAGAACAGAGTAAAAAAATAATACTCTCTTTGCATAGTCTTATCATATATGCAAGTTTTAGGCTAAAAACATTACACATATATTGTCTATTAACGGAGATATCACAGTTAATATGACACCGTGTCATCAGATATAAATGTTAATTTCGATTACCTATTGTTGTTCTGCATGTTTGTCAAAAAGCGATATTTCCATTTAATTGTATTTTGTGTTGAATGTATACTTATAAAGTTTGAGATAAAAAAAAAAATTATCATCATGATCTGTAATAGTAATCACTCATTAACGTCTAATATCCTAAATTGTATTTGCATAGAAATGTTACAACTGTTAATTGTAAAAATTAGACTATCATGTAATAGTGAACCACATTTTCTCTTCATTGCTGGACATTGTTAATAAGAACTCTTCCCAATGACTGGAAATTCGAAGAAAAATTGGTAATGCGTTAAATTCTGCGATTTTGAGAATTTCATATCTATCAGTCTTTGGTTTGAGAAAATAGTTCATATCCCCCTCGAACCTCTCGTTGTAGATACATTAATTAAAGAAGTATCCTATAGGTCCATAATATCTTTTGTGTTGCAGACTTGAAGGACATTCATTATTCTTTTTTATTGTAAATGTCTTTTCATTTCTGCAACAGGTATATAGGACGACCAATGGGTAGAAAAGAGACCACTACCATCTTAATGAAAATTTATACTGCGTTACCAGGCTCGTAAGTCTATGACTAGAGGGTATCTTTTCCCGGATTATTTTTGTTCCCGGGAAACGGGAAATTTTAAAATGAATTTCCCGGGAATCCCGGGAAATTCATTATTATATTTATAAATATTCAATTTTCAACAAATTTGGTATAAAAACTCTCATAACTTGTTGACCCTTGCAAACATTTTGATTTGATAAAAAAAAATCAAATTTTTGTTACCAATATAAGTAATTTGCTTAAAAAAAACTAAATAGCTGACTGACGAGATTTATTTAGGTACTCTATGTTATATCAAAATAAAAATTGTTTTCAAAATATATAAACTTTTAATTTTTGATCATCCTATCAAGCAAAAAAATGTTATGGATTTTGGCAAAGCTTTTTAAAGATTTTTGACTTTAAAAAATGAGAAATTTCGACAAAAAAAGATTTTTTATATCGCTTAATATCCATGAATAAAACAAAAAAAAATGACAGTTGGCTGCACTAATATTTTTAAGAACTATCTAACTTTTCGAAATATGTAAAAAAAAACATGAAAAATTGTAGGATTCTTATACATTGTCGGCCAAACACACCTCCGATTTCGAATTATATTTAGAATAATTATGCTTCTTTCAAACGAATACATTGAAGCTATAATTAAGTATTTTTTTAAAGTATAACACTTATATTGGTAATTAATATTATTTTTCATATTTTCATATCAAAATATTCGTCAGCTTCTACAAGTTTATCACGACTATTACAGTTAACTAAACAAAGATTTAGGTATCGGTATGGCAATCTGCATGACTAATAATTTGTATTTTTTCCCGGGAAAGGTTTCGTTTTTTTCCCGGGAAACGGGAAATAAAAATAAGAGGGTTTTCCCGGGAATTCCCGCCCGGGAATTCCCGGGAGTAACCCTCTATCTATGACTCTTCCACGCTTTAACCAATACTTTCCTATCATTCGGACTGTCACTTTTGAAAAAAAAAATAATGAGGGAAAATTCTTTATGGACACCTAAGTAGGTAGTGCCGGAAACCTACCAGCTAAAACCTCTCATTCTTCTTTGCAGCTCAGGCTTCCACTTATGCCATTATTAACCAGTCTCTTTAAGGCCACCCTACAATTTCCTTGGTCTCTATTCCAGAATTCTAAGAATTCACTTGCATTGCTGTCGTCTTGTCGTAGTATGTATAATGGCCACCCGAGTAATGGCTTTAAAATCAATTATAATGTTGCAAACTGTTGATACATTTACGAGTATTATACAGAAGTGCATACCTACCTTATTAAAACAGGAAAAGGAAGTACAATCTATGTACCTACTTACATAGAATGTTAACAGTAACTATCTGTATTCTACAAATGTATAAGTAACTTAACGATTGTTAATCTATTTATTTATTATTTATAGGTAATAATGCACCATAATATCTATCTATTCTGTACTTACTGATACAACAGTCAAAGTCAAACAGTAGTAATAGAAAACAAAATAAAATCTACGTTCCTACCAGTGGTGTACTTTCCACATATGCATAAAAAACACCGCATGCGTACCTAGCAAAAAAAGCTGGCTATTTCCTGAAATTGTTATACAAAAATGATACGATTGTGTACTATCTCAAATTGAATATCGTCGTTGGATGTTTAAAATGTCGTATGTAAATACCTATATAAAAAAGTTGTATCTGGGTTTTTGTTATAAACTTTGACATTTGTAAAATAAACAGCTTATTATTTATTTATTTATACATTATTTACTGTACATTGATCACAATACATACAATTTTATAGAAAAAAGCATCCAAATAAGATATTATCAATATACAGAGGGAGAGTTTATCGCAAAAGCGTGATGTCTTTCAACTAAGCCAAAATGACATTAATACAAAATCATGACATAAAAACCATTTATTTTTTTAAGTGATTCTTAGTATCTTATTTAATATTTTAAGAATAATACCTATCACATGTCAACAAAAAGTTCAAACAACAATTTTAATGCCCTAATTAACAGTTTTTCAAGAGCATATGCCTAAATAAAAAAATTTCGCACATACTTACGCCATTTAAATATGAAACGACGATATTATTGAATGATTTCGTCGGTAGCCTGGAGTTAGAGTCTCGGCCTCGTGAACAAGGGGTCTGTGGTTCGATACCAGGTACCGGCAAACTCCCCTTTCACGACACAAGCTTTTAGTAGCTTACTGTGAAAGGTGTATAAGGTTGTATTTGGGTTTATAACAAACAAAACCCAGATATATCTTTTTTTTAAAAAAAAAAAAAAGATTAAACAGAATAAGGCAAATAACCTAAATACTAAGTAAAGAATGTTAAAGCACCGAGACAAAGTAAGGTTAAAAACTGATTCAGTATGCCTTGGTACGGGCTCATGCCCAGTTAGGTAGATTTAATAACACTTTATGTTTTTAAATGCTGTTTAATAAATGAATGAATAAATAAATTATGTGGCGACGGGGGAGTAGAAAGTTGAAAAGTTTGGTATTATCTTTCATTTCTATAACAAATTGTGCAAATAATAAAAAAATCATCGAATACATGACCGACATAAAAAGTCTTGTATCGCCACTGCTACTTACTTAACTAACGTACATGCTTCCTACAATAACATTATTGTTTTGAGTTTACACAATCTAAGCGTTATTTTATTGCTGGTAAAAAGATAATTTTGTATGATAAAAATTGTATAATTATGTTGGTGTAAGCAAATAAACACAAACACTTAGGTATGGGTGTGTTTTTGTAGCCTCGTTTGTTTGTAAACAATAGGTACGAGTAGAAACTTGTGAATTTATTTTGTAAACAAACACTCAAGTAACAATCGTGTAGGTAACAATGTAAATATTATAGACCAAGGGTGGCCAACCCGCGGCCCGCGGGCCACATGCGGCCCGCAAAGCATTTGGACACTTTTTCTAATAAGTCGGTACAAGTATCCGAAGAAAGTTATTCGGAGAAAATACTCGAAAACCAAGGAGTATGCAAAACATTTCAAATTTCTATACCATTTTGAAAATTTGGCGACGGGGAGGGGTATAAATTTTAAGGTGAAGTAAAATTATTATATGGATTATATGGATTATATTATTGTATGGATTATATTATCTCATTTCTAAAATTTGGCCCGGCTGCTGAAAAGGTTGGCCACCCATGTTATAGACGGTTATGAAATCATGAAAAAGCGGAAGAATAAATACCTACGTCCTTCGGTTAATAAAGTGTATTTGATTTGTAATAATATGTAATGCGTTGCAAAATGGAAAAATACTAAAAATATAAGATGCCTTGTATTAGAAAATTTGTTCTTATTCAATTTTTGCAATACTTTAAAATCACGAAGCTGACAGTAACGTGCATTCCACACATGCTTTTTTGCATGTATGGAATGCACCTTTCTGTCAGCAATATTCTCTTCTCTTCTAAGTCGGTCCCTCAATGCTGAGGATTGTGACCACCATGACCCCAACCAAGTGACAAGCTCCTCCACCGTGCCCTGTCCTCCGCCTGCCTAAACGCCTCACACACATTGTACCCCCTGCAGCATCTCTCACATGATCTGACCATCTTGTTGGTATTCGGCCTCTGCTTCTTCTTCCTTCGACTCCACCAGACAAAATATTTTTTTCCAGATTGTCTGGCTCACGTAATATAGTAAAATTAAAAATATAGTCGTAAGCAGTTTCGTCAAGTATCAAGCAAAAATTGTCTCCCACTCTTTTCCGCACATTTTCGAGGATAGTTGCAAGTTTTTCGACTGATTATCATTATTATCTTAAAAAATGTCACTCTGCATTGAGACCATTACAGCTTTTGGCCAAAGCGATCTCATCAGAAAAAAGTTCGATAAGTAAGTTCGAACTAAATCACTCGCAAACGAGTGGATGGCCTTGAGAAGAATAGAATAGAAGTAAGTTCGAATAACAAAATTTGTATGTTTTGTTAATATTCAATGCAACTGTATTATACTGCTGATATGTTTGTGTGTAACTAGGTACTAACTGTGTACAGTAAAAGAGGTTGTGACCCAGTTACATATAAATTATTGATTATATCATCCAATATATACAAACTATACTATGATTCTATCATCTTTGTTTACAATAACATTGCGAAACGTGAGTTTCCCGAATAATTATTACACCATTAGTTAGAATTAGTGTTGTGGAATTCTCAAGAAATAATTTTTCGAGAAATTTAGCGAAAAATTTCTCGAAGTAGAGAATTTTCGGAGATTTTATTTTTATTTTTTATTTAATAGTATAATAATAATAAATACTTTATTCAATCAATCAATAACAATGTACAATTAATGTTGAGACAATTTATCACCAATATGGCTACAATTAATTATGGAAACAAAAAAATGTTAGGTACCTACATAGATAAAAGTGCTAATAACTGATGAAAAATCTTGATGTTTAACACCCCACATGCCCATATTTAAGTTAAAAAAAATTACAGTACGTACATGGAAAAAAATGTTAATAACCTCTGATTTGGGCCTTAATCAGCCCCACTAATTTTTGGATCAATCAGGTTGGCTGAGAAGTGTACTGGGCGAATATAATACCACTAAGAAAAAATATGGATATCCCAATGGACGCCATTTTTCAGTATGACCGTTCAAATTTTTTCAACAAAATTATTTTTACTTCTAACATGTTAGTTAACACGATATTACTCTTAAAAACTATTGTGAAGGATTGCTATTAATCATACCTCACACTTTATTTGAAAAATTTCACAATATTGCAATAAAATGGCGTTGTTTTGTTTTAACAAAAAATTGACAGGTATTTTTTTTATTATGAATATTTCAAAATATAACTCGTTTTCAAGACGGATAAATATAATTTGAGTGAACGGTGCACTTCGACCCATTGTCAGCAATGGCAATGTGTCGAACATGGCTAAAATGCTGGTGCACAATACCATTCTGGTACCGTCACTTACGTATGCAAGCGAGACATGGACGTGGCTGAAGAAGGACGAAAGTGGAATAAATGCAGTGGAGATGCGATCGTTGAGAAGAATGGTTGGTAAAACGCTGCGTGATAGAGTGAAGAATGAGGATATTAGAAGAATGAGCGGATGCAAGAAGAGTGTTGTGGACAGAATGCGCGTGAATAAACTACGGTGGTTTGGACACGTTGAACGAATGAACGAAGTAAGAATGACAAAGAGGATATACTTGTCTGAAAGAAAAGGTGTGAGGAAGCGCGGACGTCCGAGAACCACGTGGCTTGATCACGTGGATCAAATTCTTAAGGACGGCCGCGTGTTGAGTAAGAGGAATCGACGTGCGTGTATGAGAAACTGTATGAATGTGGAGGAAGCGAAGGAAGTGTGTAAAGATAGATCTGTGTGGCGTTCCGTTCTCTCTGCCTACCCCACTTGGGATACGGCGTGAGGGTATAGTATAGTATAGTATAGTATAAATATAATTATGTCGTTTAAAAGAGCATAACGAGGACTACAATACTACGTTTATAAGTCACTTCGACCGAAATTCGACATATTGTAGTTTCGCTCCTACGTCCAGAAAATGTACACTAATTGTACTGTCATGTAGGCAGTAGGTGTTTACAATGTTTTTTTTTCTATCTAATTATCTATACTTTCATTACATAATATTATCCAAAACATGTTGGGTATGTATATGTAATAAATTTTTCATTAACTTTATTAGTATCGGTGTTTAGGTAGTAAAATTCCATAATGCAATTAAAAAAAAATTACTTTTTTTGTTTTACAAGGACATTTCAAATCTCTTATTTTTAATTTCAGTACTTTTTTATTTATTTATATATATCATAATATATTCACTGCGTTAATGGTTGACATGTTAATAACAATAAATTATATAAAAACAGCAACACAATATTAAAACAAACAGAAGAGAAAATAAAAACAAAAAGATTTTTTTAAAAAAGTTTTCACATGGTAATAAAAAAGTTTTCAGAGGGTAATTTGGATAATATTTACCATAGAACAAATTAATTATTTTGTGATTTGAGTGAGATTTTCAATAAAGGAAAATTGTTGCTATCATTATTTATTTAGATTCAGCGGATTATTTAATCGCACGCAACCGGTTTTCACTAGAATTTGAAGTAAATAAGTAAAATTTTCCATTTGATAGTCACGGGATTCCTGTTGAAGCTGGTTTCATGTAATCAAATTATTAGTATCTACAATAAATAAAGGTGTGTACTTATTTTAGTATTGGTAACTACAGGTAAATTTTTTAATATGTTACTGCTATCCGCAATTTAAGCTTCTAACGAGAAAATCATTTTTCTTTAAATCTATGGAATTGGGCAGGTGGTGATATGGTGGTGAAGAAATTACATCATTAGGTGGTCTCAAAGGTAAGATTACATAAATTGGTGAGTGAAGAAGGCTGGATGCAGACTGGACAATACCAAAGGTCGAGGGGTGCAGCAGGTTGAGAACTTCTTCCTTCTGAAGTGGTGCCTAGTTATCTTCGAGTCGGAAAAACCATGAAGAAGAATATAGGTATTCTTAATAATGACACTCATAATCTACACTTATATGTTTATTTATAATGTCACCCACAATTAGAGAAACCAGTGAGTTAACTGAATGCAATCACCCTCTCCATCATTGCTGAATATAGAGATACAGAGATACTATATGTAATACTATACCTACCTTGAAGGCATATCCCACAATTGGGGTAGTCAGTAGACCAGCTGCATAAATAAACATGCAAGTTATCCTCTCCGTGTCAAAAAACAAGACATTTAGGATGGGAAGCAAATCTCATCGCTGAATTTATGATGTTAAATGTATTTATTTTTACCAAGACATGCCTTTTATAGGTCATTCGAAAACTTACGGAAAATAGTTGAACTTACAGAACATGTATCAAACTACTTGAAAACTTCAAGAAAAGAGTAAATTCTCATAAATTCCTAGGACTTGATTCTTGAAAAAATATTTTTGAATAATTACAATAACTTAAAGTCTTTGAAAACTCAGTATTACAAAGCATTACAATTTCAGCGTTTCAGGGATACTATAACACAATGAAAATCAATATTTCCTGAAAATATTTCTGCTACTTTGTTATGTAAACAATAATTTGATACAGAATGAATATACCGTGTATTTACGCAGTAGAAAAACTCAAACAATTATTATTCTGATAAACTCGTAAAATAGTGGTTTGTACGAGTATCATCACATTATTATTATTGTCACATGTTTTATAGAAAAATTAGGGTTGATGATCAAACGGTATCGAAATATTGCGCTTCGGCACATTTTTTTAAATTCTATTTGGCAAACAAACTTCTTTTTTTTATATAATGGAGGAAATCCATCACGGACACCTAGTGAACCAGGTAGTGCCGGACTCCTACCGGCTAAAACCGCCCCTTTTTCACCTGCCCCTCGGCTTAACCACGTGTATTGTGTATTGGTCAATTTCTTTTTCGGTCAATCTCGTTTTTCTCCTTAGTCTTCATAACCACCTACGCGAAATTGCTGATAGCGTTCCAGTGGTCAAGACTTTCCAAGACTTGGCAAACAAACTGCTTACTCTTACAATCAAACGGGTTACTCTTACAAACAAACGGGTTACCTACTCTTACAAACAAACGGGTTACTCATACAATCAAACGGGTTACTCTTGACACATTCAGCTATTATCTTAATCTTGATCATAAATGTAATCCTACGATGCTCGAAGTGAATAATATAGTCAAAAATACTTGCATCCCTATCCCGCGGTAGCTGAGAATAGTCGTTTTCAATATTTACATAAGTATTATGGTTGTATAATAATAATAATAATAATAATAATAATAATAACTAGGCCTTTTTTAAGATGCGCCGTTCTGTGGAAAAACCACCGCAAGGGCCCATTCAAGAATCATTACACCTCCTGAACAATAGGGTATTTAACTTTGGCTTGAACAACTCCACACTCTCCAGAGTCCGCAAATCACAAGGAATTTTGTTCCACTGCAACGGACCAGCCAAGCAGAAGGCACGGTCAACATAGTTAGTCAGAACCCTTCTACGCGGCACCACAAGTGTATTATTTCCCTCTTTCCGTTGCGTTGCCCCCTCAGAAACGCAGAACTCCGAGATTTACACCGTAGTGCCATGGTATAGTGCCTTGAACATAGTCAATATGATGTTGAACTCTACTCTTTCTTTGACTTTAAGACAGTGAAGATCTTTTAAAAGAGGAGTTATATGATAAAACACCAAGAATGTAGGTATTAGACATTAATGTATACATTAGGTATTGTTGTGATTTTTATCAATTTTGGAGAAATATGTCATCTAATTTCGTCAAAAAATCCATCAAACGTTTAATAATGCCATTCATGCGCTACCTACAAATCACAACCTTCCAACTTTACCAATCACCAATGACTATACATACATACATCTTCTTCCCGTCCTAGTTGAGTCGAGGGCCGCTGCTTCCAGGGCATCTGGCCACTCCAAACCAAGTCTTTCAACACACAAGTTCGACACCTGCCCTTGCCAGCTTCTTCTAGGGCGGCCCATCGGTCTTCTGCCCTCTCCCACAGCCTCCAAAGATCTAGATGGTAGTCTGTTTTCTGACATGCCAATGAGTAATAACAATATAATATTTATTTCCACAAACCTTTTCAATCACTTTAGAACCGTTTATTCCTATATAGGTATTTATCTTTGGGTAACCCTGCTTTTTATAGCTAATATCACTTTATTATCAGTTTATTCGGCTTTTAGCAGGTGTTAGTAAATTTAGTATGTGGCTATTGCGTCTTTTTTCATTATTATTACAATTTTTTGCGCACATTTATATTTTCAATGAACCATTATTGTATGATATCTCCATATATTATTAGTGTATTAATTAATCTTCATAATCAACTGTATGGCTCCTATCATAAGCATAACATTGTTATCTGATTGTCCTTGAAATATATTCAAATTGTTTTATGTAATGCTCGCAATAATGTAATCACATACACATTGTTTGATAATGAGTACATAAATAGATCATTTAGTTTATCATAATATCTATCTATCGTGGCATCTTCTTCTTTTAGAAGATCGTTTTTCTATCCTGCCTATAGAAGAACAAATTTTGGGATGATTTTTTTCCAAAAAACAAGGTATAGGTATATTGTAATTTGTTAGTTCTCCATTCTGACATATTTTTTTACTGTTATACAGAGAATTTGTTGCTCTGATTGAAGCAACAAAAATTCTGTTGCGATTGTTTTTGTCTGCTGTTACGTTATTTGTGTGGACAAATTTGTTAGTGTAAAAATATAATCGGATAAATGGAAGTCTCCTTCAAAGTTAAGTAATTTTCTCAAACGTAGATAGTGTGTAACTGTATGTAAAGTGTGTCTCTGCACATGACATTAGCAGAAAGCTGTAATGATGTGCAAAGATAATTTAAAGAGTAATAATAATAAGTCTCCCACAAACACGTTAGCCAGCGGACCACTGCTTGTAATAAAGATGCAAGCCGTCCTCTCCGAATACATGACACTCGAAAACTTACAGAGAATAGTGGGAAACCTATTTAAAACTGAAGATTCCACAGGATATCATAACATCTTTATTGAAAAAACATGAAATCCATCACATTGAAAATGTCAGACTCGTTCTCACAATCAATTGCTGTTATTCCAAATGTCATGTCTGTCCAAGTGACACAAAGATTAATTAACTTATAATATTTCTATACACGTAGTAAACATGCAAGCTGTCATCTCTGTGCCAACAAGGAATTGAGTGATTGAGAATAGGTGGCCAATCTCATCGCTGATTTTAAGATTAGAAATGAAAACTATTAATTTTTTCGGTAGTTACTTGGTGAAAGTTCATTTTTAATAAATTTTGTTATAAAAATAAAATCAAAAACACTGTTTACTTTCACTTGTTATTTATTTTAAATATTTTAGCAAAGATCTTTCGTTATATTAACATCATCAGTGCTCACTTACAACTGTTAGATATTTTAGTTAGAACAATTAGAAATGACTTTTTTTTTCAAAACCTGTCTTTTACAGGAAACTCGTAGTAAAAGAGTAGGAGACCAATTCTCTGCCGGGACACGGCTTATAATAATAAATGTTATTCTGATTTTTGTAAAATCTGTAGATCAGATTTAACATCTTAGACGTGGCCTTTTATGTCTATCAAAAATTAGGACTGAACTGTCTATAAATTGTTATAATTATTGTATTCTGACCATAGAACAAAGTGAAATCTATGGTATTATATAATAGAGGTGATTATACCTCCTGCATTGCATTTAATACTATTATCAGACAATAATAATAATAATAATAAGTAATTATTACTTTTTCATTTGCTATGCTATGTAATTATATAGTGCAGGGGTCGGCAAACTTTTGAGTCGGAAGAGTAAAAAATTACAATTTACAAAATTTCAAAGTTTTTAAAGAGCCACATTTTTTATTGTCAACAATAAATAGTATTTACTCGCATTAATAAAGTTTTTTGATAAAAAAAAATACTATATACTATACCCTCACGCCGTGTCCCAAGTGGGGTAGGCAGAGAGAACGGAACGCCAAACAGATCTATCCTTACACACTTCCTTCGCTTCCTCCACATTCATACAGTTCCTCATACACGCACGTCGGTTCCTCTTACTCAACACGCGGCCGTCCTAGAAAAAAAAAACTGATCTATTTATTCATAAGAAAAAATACCTATTTATTATTTATTCTTTCTTATCATCCGTAGGCCATTTATTTGGCACTTGGAATCGTCATGCAATTATATACGTTTTTTTTATACATGACAAAATAATCAAATTACAACAATACAATAAATAAATAAATAAAGAAATTTCATTGAATCAAAGTTTTTTCGAGTGTAAAAGGCCCAAAATTACTTCTCGTCAGTGTACGTAAAAAAATAAATTTTAATAATTATACATAAATAAGTGAATAGAATCAATGCCAATAAGGCTGAACAGTCCCATTTAGCATTTCGTCGATATTTTAAAAAGCTTTTCCAACAAGATACCTTTTCACTTCTCTCTGATATTCTATATATAATTCTATTCTATATAAATAATTGATTGCCTTAACATGGGCAATTTATTATATAAACTTATGCTGAGACAAATAAAGCTTTTTGAAACTTTAGCCAATCAATCGCTTACAACGAGTATCGTAATTGTGATAGTCTGAGATCAGGGGTGTATTAGATATGTTCTTATAGGAATAAAATAGGCACTCATATATGTATAAACTTGGTAATGTAAGTACCTACTCCCAGTTCACTGAAGGCAATCTTACATTTTGTATCTCTGGGTTTTATATTCATTAGTTCTCGTACTGCCGTTTTTTTGTAATATAAATACTCTATTCCTGTCAGCTCCCCTTCCCCAGAACTAGTGTTGTGGAATTCTCAAGAAATAATTTTTGGAGAAATTTACCGAGAAAATTCTCGGTAAATTTCTCGAAGTAGAGAATTTTCCGAGAATTTTCTTTATTTTTTATTTAACAGTATAATAATAATAAATACTTTATTCAATCAATCAATAACAATGGACAAATGTTGAGACAATTTATCACCAATTTACTATGGAAACAAAAAAAATATTAGGTACCTACATAGAAAAAAGTGCTTATAACTGATGTAAAATCTTGATGTTTGACACCCCACATGCCCATATTTAAGTTAAAAAAAATTGCGGGTACGTACATGGAAAAAAAGTGTTAAAAACCTCTGATTTGGGCCTTACTCAGCCCCACAAATTTTGGAACAATCAGGTTGGCTGCGAAAAGTACTGGGCGAAAGATCATAATACCACTAAGAAAAATTATGGAGAGAAATTTCTCTTCCATCAGAGGAGAAATTCTCGGAGAAATTTCTCGTTGTCGAGAAATTTCTTTGGAGAATTTTCTCTTCTCACATCACTACCCAGAACAATACTCCATAGGACATGATACTATGAAAATACGCAAAGTAAACAAATTTGGCTGCATCAAATCCACAAACTTCTTTAGTTTTTCTAATGACGTAGATTGCAGAGCACAATTTTTTAGAAATAGATTCAATATGTGCTGACCATTACAATTTTTCATCTATTGTCACACCTAGGAAATTTGTCTCCCTACTTGTCTGCAACCCTTGCTCACACAGTGACGCTATCACTGGGTCAGCATTTGTATTCTTTATAGGTAATGTTATTCACAACATGGGTTTATTTTTTTGATATTTGTAAATGGCGTAAGCCGTATGTTTGGTTGAATAAATAAATAAATAAAAATTAGATAATAATTATGTATATGGCATTATTAGGTAATTACTTATTATTTCATTTAAAAATTAAAACAATTTCGACTTACAACACTAACTTGTACACAATTCAATGACAAACATAATATTTATGTTTAATGGTCTGGCTGGAGAAGTTGATATCTTTAACGTGACGTATGCAGAATTCATAAAAAACGAGGATATATTGTATTTGTTTTGTCGTTTGGATATCGTTTAAGGTTTTCTTCTGGGATCGCATTGGCCTTCAGCTGTAATAATCCTTGTAAGAATCGTCTTATTGTCAGTAATAATAATATGGAACTAAAGAGCCGCAGTTTCACATCCAAAGAGCCGCAGGTTGCCGACTCCTGACCTAGTGTTATCATTACAGTTTTACTGGATATAGGTACACTATACCTACACGTATTATGAAGGTGAAGAGGTTATCTGAATTACATCACAATAAATACTTACCTACATCACAACAAAGCAGGGTTACTCTTGACAAAACTAAACACGATCTTAATCTAGTCTTGATCTTGATCATAAGACGCACGAAGTGACTATTGGCCAAAAATACTCACAAACCGATCGCGCGTTAGCGGTAGCGCGGTGTTTTTGACCATAGTCCCTTCGTGCGTCGTATGATCAAGATCAAGACTAGATTAAGATCGTGTTTAGTTTTGTCAAGAGTAACCCTGCAGGAGGTGTGATACTGTGATAATAATCCTCGGTTTGACCTTTTAAACGTAATTTACAATATTGAATTTTAAAGTTGCATCGAGCAGAGGACATATTTTTTTTTCTATTTTTACAAATAAAGTGTTCTAGTCTAGTGATGTACCAAAGTAAAATAAAACGTACATGTATTTTTACAATAATTATTGTATTTAGGTGTTTGATTCGTGGAGCACCTGGCAAACAATCGGTCTCCCACTTTTTCCATATATTTTCGAGTGTCCTGTAAAAGGTAGGTGGTCTATAAAATAAAAACATTTAACATCTTAATTTTATATCGTATTGTTGGCACGGGAAGGACAGCTTGCATGTTGCATTACTGGCTTCCCGACTTGTGAAATATGCCATAATTGTCTAGTAATAGTAGTAACAGATAACTTATGTCTTCAACCCAATCTGGTCTTTGGTTGAATTTGCTTTAAACATCATCTGTTCTTTACATTTAGGAGTTAAATAGTTGTTGAACATTTATTGTATGTAAAAACTTATGTCTTTGGTTGAATTTGCTTTGAACCTCATCTGTTCCTTACATTTAGGTGTTAAATAGTTGTTGAACATTTATTGTATGTAAAAACTTATGTCTTTGGTTGAATTTGCTTTGAACCTCATATGTTCCTTACATTTAGGTGTTAAATAGTTGTTAAACATTTATTGTATGTAAAAACTACGGGCTAACTCAAGATAAGGGCATTCATTCTAGAAATGTTAAAACACCTATATCCTTACATACCTACGCCATTTTCAATATGCAAAGACGATGCGACGTAATATAACATATTATGCTAATAACGCTAAAAAAGTGGAAAATTAAATGATTTGGAGTCGAATAAATTTCTCAGCAATGAAAGAAAAAATTAAATGAAATAAATGTTATTGAAGCACACCTAATGATTTCTAATTATGTGTCTATATATTCACAGTACAACAGACTTGTTATATTCAACTTATATTCTAGTAAATCTCCTTGAGACGAAAAGCAATCACCAAATAGTAGTAAAAATTAGTGTTGTTGTGAAAGTTGTAGGTAGGTTCCTATATGCAAATAGAAAAATTATACCTAGATAAATAATTATAGGCTATACGCAGAACAAAAAGTTATCTGACTGATAGACCAAGGATATCATAAATATAATATTATATTCACGGTTCTATTCTAGAATAGTAATTGTGTAACAAGAAGGTCGTATTAAAAATTGAGCCTCGTTGTACCCTGATTAATAGAAGCTAGTTTTCTTACTATTTTTTTTTAATTATCACTGTTAATTTTTTTTTGCGACCGGTTTCGACACGTTAGTGTCATTGACGAGCACTTTGAAAACTGAGAGCATATATCTTCATTTCTTAATATGAAATATACGTATGGTTAGGGTATTAGCAAGATTAAAATTAATAATTGGTGATAATTTAAAAACACAGTAAGAAAACTCGCTTCTATTAATCATGTCGCGAAATTATCACATTGTAAATGCCACTAATATTAATAATACCGTTGTGTCTATTGATCTATAATGGTATATGGGATAGGTTGATAATTGTACGACTCTTTTTTCGTGTATCCTAAATTCTTATGTCACCATTATGTCAAGGATTGTATACATGGATAATTTGTAAAGCACCGTTTATTCATAACATGACCTCATGAGTGCCATATTATTATTGTTAATAACCAAAAAACATGAAACAAGTGTGTCTTTAGTTTTCTTCTGAAGCCCTCACTATTCGCCTCTTCTAGCAGACTCAAAGACTTTACGCCTGATGAAGAGGGACATGAACTGTGGCTCATAGGTAGAGCTGAAGAGACTGGCTGAGAATAGGGACGAATGGAGAAGAAAATCCAAACTTGTTGCAGACCAATCCAATGGATTGTAACCCATTATAATAAATGCGAAGGTTTAAAGTTTTTGTCTTTTTCTCTATTTATCTACTGATCAGATACAGATCGTCCTCTCGGCACCATAAAAATGGGATATTCAATATGAAAGACATAGCTCATCGCTGAATCATGTAGGTATGTTTTACAGAGTGACACCCACCTTTCACATAGAACTTACACTCGCAAACTTGAAATAGTTAGGATAATATTCTGTACCTGAGAGCCATTAGGACTTAAGTGCATTTTTGACAAAAATACCAAAGTTACGAAAAAAGCAAAAATAACACATTAGTTGTGAGTCTTAAGTACAGAAATGCTTAGGGTCTATACTATAGGGTCTATGTACTATACTATACCCTCACGCCGTGTCCCAAGTGGGGTAGGCAGAGAGAACGGAACGCCAAACATCTATCTATACACACTTCCTTCGCTTCCTCCACATTCATACAGTTCCTCATACACGCACGTCGGTTCCTCTTACTCAATACGCGGCCGTCCTTGAGAATTTGATCCACGTGATCAAGCCACGTGGTTCTCGGACGCCCGCGTTTCCTCACACCCTTTCTTTCAGATAAGTATATCCTCTTTGTCATTCTTACCTCGTTCATTCGTTCAACATGCCCAAACCACCGTAGTTTATTCACGCGCATTCTGTCCACAACACTCTTCTTGCATCCGCTCATTCTTCTAATATCCTCATTCTTCACTCTATCACGCAGCGTTTTACCAACCATTCTTCTCAACGATCGCGTCTCTACTGCATTTATTCCACTTTCGTCCTTCTTCAACCACGTCCATGTCTCGCTTGCATACGTAAGTGACGGTACCAGAATGGTATTGTGCACCAGCATTTTAGGGTCTATGTAATAAGTTGTATATACTTTTTAGAGCTTATTACTAGTAAAAGGTTGAAATTTCTTCGATTAAAAAATTGAATTTGAAAATGGCATTTAAGTACTTAAGACTAAATGGCTCTCAGGTACAGATAATAAGGAATATGGTGCCCATGTTCTGAGCTTTTAGCAACCGGTCACCATCAGTGATTATTCTGGAGGCAATGGACAGAGGAATAGCTGTATAAATAAGTAGGAAGGTAGGTAAGTAAGGTATATAATGAATGAAATAATTAACAACGATAAATAACTGTTATATTTGTACAACAATAATATATCACATAGTATGTAGGTAGATGTGCATGTAACTGTTGTGTTGCTGTGATTGTGATGGAAGCTATAATAAAAAGTAAGCAGCGTTTATGTGTATATTATCATAATATCTATGTAGGTAGATAATATTCTAGTATCGGCTGTACCGTTAGGCCTCGATATTTCAAAATGCTCTCAAGGCAGATCTGGAAATATAGAACCATCTCAGAAACGTAGTTGGGATTTATAAAGACAGCAAGTATGGCAGCATTACAGAATTCCATATAAAACCTAGGACCCTGACTCGTTTACAAAAGTGAGACAAAAATCTATGAATTTTTGACAGGACGGTTGACTAAAACTTGTGGTGTTTCCTACATTTTATGGACTGTTTCTCGCATTTTTTACAAAAATATAACATTTTTACATTTATATTAACATAATTGGACATTTTTTGAAGTTCTTGTCGACGTTTTTAGAGATTAACCACACTTCTTTTCGCCAACCATTCTGTCAAAAGTTCCGAAAAATGGTGCCTCACTTTATTGCAATGAAAATAAATACGAGTGCTCCATCTAGCTTTTATACATAAAAATCTATGAGCAGCATTTACTTACCATAAATAAAAAAAATGCTTCAGTCAAAATGCATACTACAGAACTCAAATGTTTGTATTAGCCTCAGGGTTTGTTGCTTAACATTCATGCATCGAACATAAATATAGCAGTACATGCGTTATGCCTTGTTATGCTATTTGTACTGGAAGTTTTCTAGTAAAGGTATCCTACTATAAAAAGTGTTCGTAAAAGATCATGAATAAGAAATTTAACATCCTCAGTTTAGCAATAATGAGGTATATGCCTTAGCCATACTAAATGTCCTAACTCTTCTAATTTAGGCACGGAATCCTTCAGAATCTTCATTATATGCATCTAGTCTTCTATTAATCCCAATTGTGGGAAATGCTATGTCGCCTTGATAGATGGATAAATAGAAATAGGTATTTCATATCAATCAATTGGTCTCCCACTCTTCTGCGTAAGTTTTCGAGTGTCCTGTAAAAGGCAGGTGTTCGAAAAAATTAAGACATTTTACATCTTAAATTCAGCGATGAGGCTTGCCACCCATCCTGAATGTCTTGATTTTATATTGGCACGAAGAGGACAGTTTGCATGTTCCTTACATGCAGCTGATCTGCTGGCTACCCCACTTGTGGGATATGCCGTGATGGTATAGGTATATCAATCAAATATTACTAAGAATAACTTTGGTGTACCTACTTATTTACTGCATAGAAATTAATTTTGCATGTGTTGATTTGCTAGGACTTGGAATGCAAAGGATTTTTCAATGTACTTACATAATTTCGTTTCGTTCATCTTATCTGAATAGGATGCCATAATCCTTAACCAGAAAACCGCAGCTTCAACGGAAGTCAAAACCAAACGAACATATCTATAAATTATAATATTATAAACTGAAAAGGTATCTAATATGTATTATTGTTTAGTGTTACTAACTCGCCGACCCCGAGTTCACATCAGGATGATGACACGATAAGAGTTAAACTTACCTCGACTGATAATTCATGGAGCACACGTGGGACAGGAGCTCAACATTAAGGACATAATATGATAGGATATTATCAATTAAGAGTGTCCTTTGACGATGGATCCAAGAGAGGAATTGCTATGGATATGACTGTCGACAATGCTTGACTCATTTGGTTTCGGGAAGTGTTTTTGAATGCTGCAAAATATTCTGTATGCTTTATTTAATGAAGGCTTTTGCATGGTTTGGGAGATATTCTCCGATTTGCGCTATGTACTTTGCTGCACTATCTACGTCATTTGTAAAATCTGGCGAAGGGGATACTTCCGATAAAAGTAAGGGATGCGGGGTTGGTAGTGCCCGTCTGGGGCACTATAATAACTATGTAAGGTGACGTTGTTTTTTGTTAAATTATGTAACATAATTATACATCCTGAAGATGGCGACAGCACACTCGCTGAAAGTTTGAAACAAAAGCAACTACGATACGGACACCCCGATAATCTAACATCATCATCCAGTTACTGACACTGGCAACAATGTTGTAATCAAAATAACCCCAAACATCAACTTAAAGATAACTTGGCGCAGTAGGCACTCCTGCTAGATACATTTGTATTGTCACGTAACCCATAACATCTATCTATTAATGTGAGTGAGGGAATGAGCGTCATACTTTCTTATCTTTAAATATTATAAAATATTATTGTTCGCTTCCGTCACATTCGTAAGTTTAGATAAATAATAAGCGTAATGTTATGTATTCAGAACGCAATACATAAACTAAATATTCCATTCAGAACTGTTTATATAATGAAACTATCTAACGCATAATCTTATTTTTTTTAGATAGTTGAGGAGCGACACATTTACACATATCTATTGTCACAACTGTCAAATGGTGTCAACTGGACCGTTTTTTTTAAATTTTGTCAACTTTCCTGCTATTTTAAAGATACTATAGATGACAAGGCAGCCGCGTCAGTTTGTCTCCCAGCCTCAGTTTTTCTCCCAATCCTGGGTGCACCTATTAGTCTCCATGTTGGTGATGAGATTCTACCGAATCAAGCATCCAATCATTCATGAGTATGAGTTGAGTGGTACAACACTTAAATCAGTGGAAGAAATCAGGGACCTGGGAGTAACATTTGACCGAGATTGGATTTTGTTTCTCATATTGACATTGTTTGTGGCAAAGCACCGAGACCGTTTTCTAATGTAGATACCATTAAAATGCTCTACGTCTCTCTTGTACAGAGCGTTTTAGAATACTGTTCAACAGTTTGGAGCCCAGTTTTAGAGGTGCACAAAAATAAGTTTGTTAAGGTTGAACATAAGTTTCTCAGACACATTAATTTTAGGCTGGGTATTCCTGTGGAAGATATCGATTATGATTTCTTGTTTGGTATTTTGAACCTGATGAAGCTGTCTGAGAGAAGAGCTCTGTCTGATCTTATGGTACTGTACAAGATAATACATGGACAAATACACTGCCCAGAGGTCTTGTCTCAGATTAATTTTCTAGCCCCAATGAGAGTGACAAGACAGGCCCTACCCTTCTATGTTGAAGATGCCAGAACCACATATAATTTCAACTCAGTTCTGAATAGGATTCAGCGTACGAGATATGTATATGCTCACGTGGTGGATTTGTATGGTATGGGTCTAATCAAATATAAATTTAGTTTGAAAAGAGCAATTGTTTTATCTCGACAGACTGGTTGATTTTTTTTTAACTTCTCTGAAGTTCAGTGTTTTTATATATATATAACAAAGGTCTTCCTGCTGTGTGTTTTTATTTTTTTATATGTGTCTGCGTGTTGTTTGTTTTTAATTGTAAATTAAGTGTCGTGAGTCGTGTGGGTGCGAGCGGCGCTGTCTCCTTTAGGAACAATTGAACATGCAAAATACTTCTGTAAAAAGTTATGCTTTCTTAATGAAAACGTATTACTTTCTCTTTGCTTTAGTTATTTTCAAACTTTTTTTCGCTTTATATTGCCAATATTTCAAATAATATTTCAAATACGTTTACCCAACTTAAATTCTCCTTGTAGGGAGAAAGCGCTTTTGCATTTGTACGGCTCATATGTAAATTGATATCTATGATTGTGGATCTTTTGATGTTTTTTTTTAAATGTATAAAAAAAGCTTATTATTAATAGCTGTTAACAAATAAATAAATAAATGTTTATGAATTGGCTTAGCCTGGTTTATGTGCACTTTACGCCCAGTACGTTGGTTAATCCAACCAACTGTAGATATTATTATTTTCGTGTAGAATGATACATCAATGTACACTGTTATCAATCGAGCAAATATTTATTAGAAATATTTACTACCTTTGAGAAGGAAAATAAAATGGACAATAATAAAAGAACAAGTTATCATTTTCCTCTTGTTTTTATTTACGCTTTGTGTTTACTAATATTATTGAATAACCTAATACAAGTAAATTATATAGGTACGTTATTAAATTAACATAATATTGTCGCTGGATCCATGTAACCTACTATGTGTATTTTTTTTTTCAAAAATGAGGTATCAAATTATTCGCCTCACCGCGTCGCATCTACGGATGAAATAATAAACTTTACGCTGAGGTATACACATTATTGTTAGAAATTGTTAAAAAACACGGTTATGGAAAGAAATTCAATCTCTTTCGAAATTGTTAAAAAACACGGTTATTGAAAGAAATTCAATCTCTTTCGAAATTGTTAAAAAACACGGTTATGGAAAGAAATTCAATCTCTTTCGAAATTGTTAAAAAACACGGTTATTGAAAGAAATTCAATCTCTTTCGAAATTGTTAAAAAACACGGTTATTGAAAGAAATTCAATCTCTTTCGAAATTATTAAAAAAACACGGTTATTGAAAGAAATTCAATCTCTTTCGAAATTGTTAAAAAACACGGTTATTGAAAGAAATTCAATCTCTTTCGAAATTGTTAAAAAACACGGTTATTGAAAGAAATTCAATCTCTTTCGAAATTATTAAAAAAACACGGTTATTGAAAGAAATTCAATCTCTTTCGAAATTGTTAAAAAACACGGTTATTGAAAGAAATTCAATCTCTTTCGTGCTGATTTTTCTTGTTATTTGATACTTTCAACATAACATACAATTATTATTAGGTACTTTATCTCCAGGATAAAGACTCTATTTTGATTCTGTTGTTTCTTTTTGACGATATCTCTTTTGTGATTTTTTTCTATCTTGCTTTTTTCTGGGATTTCGCTCTACTTTTTTTCAGCTGAGACCGCCTTGGTCAAAAGCTGTTATTATCTCAATCACATCACAACGCACATGGAAATTATCATCCAGCAAAACAGATTCTTAGATCTCTTGTAAAATCTTGATACATGCACATAGGAGATTTCACCAATCCACCGACAATATGAGATAGAGACTGAGATGTTTTTCCGTGTCACACCTCTGTAGTTACCCAGATGACGTCTGTATCTCGTGTAACGTTGATGTAAAAATATGTATGATGTTGACATACTAAATAAAACATTCGAATGTCTCATCATTATGTAAATATACAGAGTATCTCGTATCTGCAGAGTCACTCATGACACGATCTTAATCTTGTCTCGATCTTAAACTCTACGATGCGCGAAGTGACTATAGTCAAGCTTAACTGCAAACCGATCCTGTGGTAGCTGAGAATAGCCGTTTTCAATATTTACACGAGTATTATGGTTGTATTCTTCTTCTTCGCTCTCGTCTTTATCCCATTTACATGGGGTCAGCTCTCCTAGTCCTCATCTTCCAAATTTTCCGGGCTCAACTCTGCCTCCTTCATGTCCCTGGTAATTGTGGACATCCAGGTGGTCCCTGGTCTACCTGGTCTTCTGGCTGCTACTTCTATACGTCCATTGTACTTTTGATCGTATTATGCTGTGGTAGTCTCTAGTATTATAGTCGTATTATGGGACATAATCCCAATAATGTTCCAGACATTGGATTGTTTATTTATATTGTTGTAACATTTATTATTTTTTGAGAAATACGTCTTTCTCTAATAAATAATTTTTTTTGACACATCTAATCTAATCTAAATAAATTAAACCTCTGTCAAAAAAGCAACGAGACAATTTTGATCTAAATAAATTAAACCTCTGTCAAAAAAGTAACGAGACAATTTTGATCTAAATAAATTAAACCTCTGTCAAAAAAGTAACGAGGCTACTCCTTAATTACTCCATAACATTAAGGTGCTTACAGTCTCTTTCTTACTTATACTTTTTCTAAAAATATTGCACACCCTTGTAGTTGACAAACCATATAGGATCCCTACAATAATAAAAAAATTCAATGTCTTTTAAGCCTTGCAAAACCAATGTGTTTGGTCCCAAAATTTGTTTGGTCACATTTACCAATATTTCCTTTGAATTTCTAGTCAATGCAGTGTAAGTTGAAATGTATGAGATATATTTCCTTTGTAATTAAATAATTTCTTTAGAGCTTGTATTATTTTTGCATATTAAAAAAGTAAAGACTCTGTGTAGTACCTATACTATATTTTTCTGTTTTGCCTAATAGAATTGTCCATAGATGAGTGCATCCTTACTTATGTGCAGATTGTGTATTGGGATGTTACGAAATTGAGGACAAAATCAGTACAGCTGTACCATACATAATGTTACTTTATGTGTTTGTTATTGTCACACATTATGCGTCAAATATGAGGAAAATAAAATCAAAAATTAACTCATGCGTGAGGAATGCATACATTGTTTACAATATTGTTACAAATATAATAATAAATGTCTTTCCTTAGGCCGTTTTCCTTGCAACTTTACGGCAGATCTAATTTAGAAAGTGATTCAGAGTCCTGCACTCTATTCCACACGTAAATTTGAATAGTATCTTTAACTACATTCCACATACTATGAAATGCAGTGACTTGACATTTTTGATTTTACACTCCATTCCACATGTAAATCTGAATAATTAAGTGTTCCACACTTCAACAAAGCAATTTAGTGTCCGAAATTCTATTATATTTTCAATTTGGTAAAATAAATAAATAAGTATAATTCATAAGACATCCCCTTCACGATCACTGGATGGTACCTCCAAGACTAGGATCGAGAAAAATCTCAAATGACCTTACCACCTCGTCAGAAAAGCGTAAAGAGGAATTGTGGAGGCAGGAACATAGCGACAATCCATGGATGATGTCATCAGAAAGCGCAAACACCGTGCATAGTCTGAGGTACCCCACGTGGAAGACACTGAACAGGCTAAGGTTTGGGGTGACTAGGTGCAAAATTAACTAGCGGAGGTGGGGCTTTTTGGATGAGGAGGACACTAGCTGCGACTGCGGGGAAGTGCAGAGTGATTCTCATTTATTGCAATGCCCGCTGATGCGGAGTGCATGTAATGTGAAGGACCTATTGATGGTGAATGACAAGGCTATATACGTCGCTGAATACTGGAGTGGCAAAATCTTAAGTCCGGACCCGAAAAGTAAAGTAAGTAAGTATAATTGGAATTATTTAGTGCCCTTACGTTTCTCAGTAGAATAATAATTTATAATAATTAACACAAAAAAAAACAAACATTATTGACAAATAAATTTGTGCAATGGGCGAGTTTATCGCAGAAGCGCGATATCTTCCAACTAACCCAATAATCTCTCTTTAGTCAATATCTTATGCTTTGACTTAGTGGAGATGCCATCATGGTTAGCCATACATTACCGTCTATATCTTCAGCGACGAGACTCGATTGTCAAAGTGTTCTGTATTTGGACATAAAAAGAAAGAAATTGGAAAATTGTGTTTATACAAAAGAGTGGGTGACAATTTCGTGGGTCGTCCAAGAACCACGTAGCTTGATTACGTGGATCAAACTCTAAAGAAAGGCCACGTGTAGAGTACGAGAAATCGGCGTGCATGCATGAGAAACTGGATGAATGCGGAGGAAGCGAAAGAAGTTTGTAAGGATAGATCTATATGGCGTTCCGTTCTCTCTGTCTACCCCTCCTGGGACACGGCGCGAGGGTATAGTATAGTATAGTGGGTGACAATTTTAAAACGTATTATTTTATATAATTTTTTCAACAATAAATAATTATTGTTACAAGGTACAACACATATTATTATTTTTATTGTATTATGAGTGCTTATTAGACTTATTCACTGTGAATAGCCACGAGGTAAAAAAATATTGTAAATAAATAAAATGACTCAATGCCGTGCAAAATGGAGGACAAATTAATACAAACAAATATAGCTTATGTGTGTAACAAAAATAATACTGCTTATTATAATATTATATACCTACATACATATCCGTGTAGGTAGATATTATTATTATATTCATTATATATGTATGTTTGCTAAATGGTATCTAATAGACCACTTACATTTCAGTTTACACGATGATCGAGAGATCTATACACTACCTATCTAGATCTAGAACGGAACGCTTTACAGATCTATCCAGACATATGCCTGCTTCTTTCGCCTTTTCTACATTCATGCAATTTCTCATACCTAATATGTATTGCCACTAAGCAATTTTTAAAAAGTTATTCCAGATAGCGCAGGACCGAGAGGCCTATGCCAGTGTAATCGCCAACGTCAGGGGGACCAGACAGGGCATCTACAGAAGAAGAATTTTTAAAATATTTTTTAACCCAGATTTTTAAAACATTCTTAGGTAGGTACTTTCATAAATTTAAACTGTAATCTTAAAGTCATGGAGCACCCGATAAAGAATTGGTCTTCAATTTTTCCTGTAAGGTAAAGGCAGATGTTTGAAAATATAAAGACATCTTACACATTTGATTCAACAATGATCCATCCTGAATCTCTTATTTTATGTTGACACGGAGAGGACAGCTTGCATGTTTATTGCATGCAGCATTTACCACTTCCTATTTGCTACGAGCATAATAACACCGTAGAAATTGAAGTATGAGTGAACATTACAATTTTGTTTCATATACTTTGTGGTAAATATATCTGCCTAAATATGAATAATATATCCACACTAGCTGACCCGGTAAACGTTGTTTTGCCATATACATTATGCCATATACTAATATCGCTATTAAAAAATAGGGGTTGATGGTAGAAGAGTGAAAATTTAGGGCTGTATGTATTTTTTAATGCCTCATCATTGTCCAAAAAAAATCGGGACTGACCACCCTTAACTTTAAGGGGTATGAAAAATATATGTTGGCCGGTTCTCAGACCTACCCGATAAGCACGCAAAATTTCATCAAAATCAGTCCAGCCGTTTCGGAGGAGTACGATAACAAACACCGTGACACGAGAATTTTATATATTAGATTGTAAAAAAATATTTACAATACATACACGATACACGAAAAAAAAACATTTATTTGTGTATATAATACCTACATGTGTAGATATTTACTGCGCGGTTTATGTGTATATTAACACTAAAGCAAATATGTAATTAGTAAATTTTCAGGTTTTTTCTGAAGGTAATATTAACCGATTAGATGTAAGGAGAGATAGATAATAATAATGTACCAACACTTATTTGAATAATATTTCTTACTTCAAGGATTTTGTGAAAGAAAATTAGTACGCCTACTTGTGAAACAATAATAAAAATAATTATTAGAATTTCATTGAATTCTATACAACTCAGGTTTTATATTCAGGGTCGATTGTAATGTGTAGTTGTATATGAATATGCTGCAACTGGTGATCATAAAAGGCAAACGCAGATGGGGAAAGGCTAGGTGAGAATAATATTACATACAATGGACAGCCAGGAATCTAGAAAGTTAAGGAGTAATTTTTGTTAACACAGGACAGAGACCTATGCCAGTGTGATCTGGCATGTAAGAAGTGGATATAGCTTGTCTAAGACAGAAACGAGTGATAAATTTTTAGGGAGATGAAGACATTTAATGAGATGAAAATTAACACAGTTTCAATCTGTTAATTGTACTGTAAGTCCATAAAATTGTACTGTAAGTCCATAAAATTGTACTTTAAGTCTATAAAATTGTACTGTAAGTCCATAAAATTGTACTGTAAGTCCATAAAATTGTACTGTAAGTCCATAAAATTGTACTGTAAGTCCATAAAATTGTACTGTAAGTCCATAAAATTGTACTTTAAGTCCATAAAATTGTACTGTAAATCCATAAAAAATACTCCATTGAGTACCTATACCTACTTGGCTAATTCACAAGCAAAGTGTTACGTCAAAATTGCATTGTATTTATTCATAACCTCAAATGCAACGGAAATTTACGTCTGTACGCTGTGATAAGATAGCATAGGAAAAGATAAAATAGCATTCATTTTATTCATACAAAAACACAACCGAACCGAACCTTGTTGATATTATTTATCAATAATTTCTGTAGGATTTAACGACATACTTCATCTATATCCTCTTATTGATCTGCTGCTCCAAATTTCACCAAACTTACATACAAATGTTGGTCTCTCTTGAAGTGACTATTTTCAAAAAGGTGTTTTGCAAATTGTGGTTGTATTTTACAATTCTCTCTTGAAGTGACTATTTTAACCGTGATCGTTTATGCTCCGAAAATCTTTTTGAAAAACTACGACATGTTTGACCTACATAAAGTGCATCACACGTGTTACATTCTAACTTGTGAACACCACTTCTCTTGAGGTTGTCAAATTTATCTTTAGAATTTTGAAGGTATTTGCCTAAATTATTGGATGTTCTGAAGCTAAGGTTTTTTAAGTAAGCTTCTATTTCAAAATACCCTCCTTGTCACATATTCTCCTAATATCCACATTATATTTTTATTTTTTAAAAGATATATCTGGGTTTTTGTTATAAACCCAAATACAACCTTATACACCTTTCACAGTAAGCTACTAAAAGCTTGTGTCGTGAAAGGGGAATTTTGCCGGCACCTGGTATCGAACCACGGACCCCAGGTTCACGAGGCCGAGACTCTACCTCCAGGCTACCGACGAACTCAATCTATCTAACTATGAAGAATCTATACCGTCACAGCATCACCCATAGTAGAGTAGCCAACGAACCAAATGCAACATCTGTGCGATGAACGTACTCAATACATCGCCCTCTCTGTGCTACTACTACTTCTACTACTACTACTACTATGCCATCATGTCATCTTCCACAGGCAGAGTACACCCAGCGTGAGTTACAATCCATTGGATTGGTCTGTAATGAATTTGGATTTTCTACTCCATTCCTCCCTATTTTCAGCTAGTCTCTTTAATGGGTTGTTCACATTTGGCGAATATCATAACATAACATAACATAACATGAATAGACAATTCACACAGACCGAGCTAGTCCCAAACTAAGATATGAATCTTGTATTATGGGTACCAACACGACGATACACATATATACAATGCATTGAACACATATACATGTAACACATATCGCCAGGCGAATTTCAAAATATAACGCCAGGCGAAAAAAAATAATTCGCCGTACGCCCATTGATCGTCACACCTGTTCACACAGTCCACCGATTTAGAAACGATCTGTCAGATGCGCTTTGATTTTGACACTGTTTTCAAAATGGCGTCGAGATGGAGATCGCGAAGTGTTTATTTTTAGTCGAAAATGTTATAGTAGATGTTATAAGGCGCCTTTTAATTAAGGAAACAAACGCCACAAACCAACAACAAAGATAACAGCTGTCACGAAGCGGGAAACATTGTAAAATTTATAGGTTATAAAGTCTTTACCATAGATACGAACGCCGCGCACATCTGCGCATGCGCGAATCGTTCAATCGGCCGAAAATGTTGGAAGGTGGTCAACTCGAGACGATATCGTTTCTACTGGTTTTTATCGTTTCAGACTAGCTGTCATTTTGTTCACACGGTTCAAATGGCTGGCGATATTTTGGTGCCTGGCGATATTCGCCAAAGTGAGAACACCACATAATTCTACGTATATGTGCTACAGTCTACAGTTAATGTCCTTCTTTAGTTGGTCCATAATATAGGCGTCTCTTGGTAGGCCTCTCTATACCATTTCTGCCTTGGGTCAACAGCATGTAATTTATTTTTTAATTATTAGCGTGCAGTGTTCACATGCAGATTATTTTCTCCGTGCCAAATACAAATGAGACATTCAGGATATGCTGTTATCAACAGTTATTTTTGTTTTCGTTCTCAGAATAAAGAAAAATAAGTATTGTTGCGATACAATAGTGTGTTTGTTAGTCATAACAAAATTACAATGATATATTATCAGCTAGCAATAATAATACTAACATGTCATTTTCACATGAGTCATACTGCAGACTATGAAAAATGTAATTATTAAATATTTATTTATTAATATAAACAGGTGATTAAATGATGACAACTATGGGCGACGCAATGTATAGGGCAAAACAAAGTCGTCGAATTTGTTGACAATGTCTCTGACCTAAAAATGCGATTGTTCACGTGACAAGAAGAAGGAATGTTTGATTGATATTTAGGAACCTGGAGAAGCGACCATGGGAGAATAGAAAAGGTAAAGAAATAGGTACCTACTTAAAAAATGGTTTGATAATATCAAAAGAATTTTTTAAGACATCTGTATTGTCGAACGTATGGATATTACACATTTCTGTATCCTTCATTGTTTGTCGCTGGATGTTTGGGTTATGATTTATGATACACTTGAGAGGAGAAGATTTTTTTTTATATTGAAACATTTTTTTAATATATTTAATGGAATAATTCATAACCCGATGATATTGACAGAGTTGTCGTTTTATATACCTACCACTGAAACTGACAAACCTAAATTAAAACCAATAAAAAATGTAAAATAGAAACCAGTTCAGCATGTCGACAGTTATCTACGCAAATAAAAAAAACTAAAACAATTAATACTTCAATTGAAATTCCTCTAAAACAAACAACAAACGTCGACAACAATGCGTTAATGAGAAATAAAAGAATACTCATATAGCTAGATACGAAAACAAAACAAAAGAAAATGGAGAAGATAAATAATTAGTAGTGCGAAACGGAAATAAAACCACTATTCTTGTCACGATTGTTTTAGTTATATTTCTGAGAGCATGTAGATTGTGGATGTTATATTTCGACTTCAGTGTCTAAAACATTCGATATCTTCAACTCAATGATGAGGCATGCGACATATAGGACTATCCTGTATATTTATTACGTGCAATTAATCCGCTGGTTATCCTATTTTTTAAAGATGATGTGCAGGTAGATATATTAGATTACCTATTATATTCTGTGAAATACAATGTAAATAGGGTTATCTGAAGGTGAAAGACTGTTATACAGGGCACGACAAAGACCCTTGGATAACACCATCGACATGTATTTGGAGGAGTGACAAATGGGAATCCACAGCATTATTAGCTCTACAGATTACTTATAATTACATAGGTTTATATTTCTGTCCACTGCTGAACATAAGATTTACCATATTTCTTCAGGTTTCTCTGTTATGGGTTTTTGCAGTCTCCAATGATATTTAGGGGTATTTTTCCACTTATTCTATTTTCACGAGGATTTTCATTCCACTGATCTTTTATGAACATGTCACGAATGATGCTGTGCGCCGACGCACCCAGCATAGATCTGTATTCTCCGTGACACAGGAGAGACGATGGTCCTGGCTGGGTCATGTTCTGAGAATGCCCAATGATAGTTGGCTAAAAAATGTACTATTCCGACGACCTTGGCGTCCCTCTTCACAGCACACCGTTCCTATAACAACGATTTCAGAGCAATGGAGCAGAGTCGCTCTGAATGGAAAAGGTTAGTTTCTGCCTTGAACGTTGAGGGCAATGATGATAATGATGACGATGATCATTTAATCTAGCAACATGCTCTTCCCACCTCAACTTTGTCATCATTTCACCAACTCTTCATCTATCTCAATGTTTTTTATATTATGTACAAGTATTTTACATACCGAATTCTCTCCTAGACATTGCGCACAAACACGTGTTATTTTTATACAAGTATTATTTTGCTATTGTATATAAATATTTCTACGCGCGCATCATGAAAAGTGTTCTGAAAATAGTTTTTCAATGGAAAATTTTACAATCGTACATTGGACGCACGTTTATTTACGCACAACATAATATTTATTTGCTAGTACTAACTTAGTGGTCATTTTCGTCGACGTTAAAAATATAGTAAATGCATGCGTAAAGAAGTTCGCATTATCGAGCTTAGTTAGATAATATTGTGGTCACAAACATTTATACTTGGTAAACATATAGGTAATATTGTACTTGGCACAAATCGTCCCACAAGGGACGGGTTGCCGTAATCTTATAAATAATAATAATAAACATATAGGTGAACTTCTACATTGTTAACAATCATTTAACAATATGCTCGGAATTTCTGTGATTTCTGTTGGTGAGCCTCAGACAAAATGATCAATCAGAAAGTATTAATTATTGTCACAGGTATAGGACTCAGTAAAATTTAAAGGGAGACCTCTATCTTGCAATGCAGAATAAGATATTTTAGATGAAATAGTATTATATTCTTCTTCTTCTTCTCGTGCCGCTCCTAACGAAGGTAGGCGACCATCTCTTGAAACTCCTCACGATACTGGGCCGGTCTGATGAGGTTTGCTGCATCCGGTATTCTATTCTACTCTATTTTTAAAGCTAACCACTCGTTTACGAGTGATCAGGGGGATGAAATAGTGAGTATGCTATTAAATACTCGTAAATAAATATATCTAGTAGGTATGCATGCCTTAGTTTGACAAAGACATAGCATGTCGAAACCAAGGTAACTAAAATGAAAGCTCATAGTACATATTTATACCTCTTCAATTTATGGAGTTTTATAAAATAAACATTAATAAAATACAGTAGGTATGCCTTAGGTTCTAGGTATTTTAGTAAACAAGCCTATTTTTCCATTATTTGTTCTCCATTATTTGTACTCTTGTTCTTTCAAAGTTTCCACTTCAAAAAGTTCAAAATATGTAGGTACTACATTATTGCATCACTTGTTTCGTTAAAACTTTACTATTTTCGTAACTTCAAAATACAACAATATTCATGGCTGATTGTATTTCTCAATAGAGCGTCATTATAAATTGCTTCATCATTCCACTAATACCTACAATGTACTCACTAATTGCTTATAGTGATCAAGAGATTTTCTTCCAAGAGACACAGATACACTTCATCCAGAAGCTTCTGTAAATAAAATAATTAACAATTGACGTGTGCGTGTGTTTTTATGTTTTTCTTTTTTTTTATATACCATCACGGCACAACCCACAAGTGGGGTAGCCAGCAGATCAGCTGCATGTAAGAAACATGAAAACTGTCCTCTCCGTGCCAATATAAAATCAAGTCATTCAGGATGGGTGGCAAACCTCATCGCTGAATTTAAGATGTAAAATGTCTCAATTTTTTCGAACACCTGCCTTTTACAGGACACTCGAAAACTTACGCAGAAGAGTGGGAGACCAATTCTTTACCGGGTGCTCCACGGGATCTTATGTTTTTCATATTATTGAATAAAAATTGAAATAATGAAAATTAATTGTGAGGCACGGTTTTTGGACGACGACTGAGTGAAATGTTTTATAATTTTTTTCTACATTGGAATAAATAAATAAATAAAACAAAATAAATTATTTTAGTAATTCCATTGGTGACCTTATTCCGTAGAGTCCCCGGCAAAGAGTAGTTATCCCACTCTTTTCTGTAAATTTCCGAGTGTCCAGTAAAAAACAGGAGTTTGTAAAACTTCACGTATAAGACAATTAAAATCTTTAACTCAGCGATGAGACATGCCACCTATCCTGAATGTCTTATTTTTTTATTGGCACAGAGAAGACAATCTTAATTTGTATTATATGTAATGAGTCCGCTTGCTGGTCTACTTGTGGGATATGCCGAGATGTAGTAATTTAATTAATTAAGGACCCCGTTTAGCAAAAAAGGTAAAATCTTCAATTTTCAACAAATTTGACAGATAAAGTGCCAAAACTTGTTGACCCTTGCGAACATATTGATTTGATAAAATAAAAAAATAAATATTTATTTTCCAATTTTAGTTTTTTACTAAAAAATAAATAAATCGCAGACTGACCAGATATATTTAGGTGCTCTTTGTTATATCAAAATACAAATTATTTGTAAAATATATATATTTTTTATTCCTCCTATCAAGCATATAAATACTAAAGATTTTAGCAAACTTTTTTTAGTATGCAAATAATCGAGTTCATGTGGTGATTTTTGGTTCCTAAATATGAGACATTTTATCTAAATTTTTTTTTTAAATCGGTCAATATTCATCAAAAAAACAAAAAAAATATATAATTTTTTTGTTCTATAATTGTAATTACTATTTAAGTATTCGTAATATTAAAAAAAATATATCAAAATTTGTAGAATTCTCGCGCATTTATGTACCAAACACACCCCTTAATTCGATTTTTAGAAATATGCTTTTTTATAAACGAATACTATGAAGATAAAATCAAGTTTTTTTTTAAAGTTAAAGTTTGATATTGGTAATTAATATTTGTTTTCATATTTTATCAAATCAAAATGTTCGTAGGGTCAACAAGTTTTGAGAGTTTGTCTACCAAACTTGTTGAAAATTGAATGTTTTATCGTTTTTGCTAAAGGGGCCCCTTAATGATCCGGCTTTTGAAAGCTTTCGCTTTCACCATCGAGCAAAAGTTATGTTTGATTTTTTTATTATAATGAATTTCCACCAATAACCATCGATCAATAAACTAAATAATAAAATATTCCACGTAGCACGGAGAGTTATTTCTCTGCTATAGGATATTTCAAGAAGATGGAAATATCTTACCTAGCAACAGTTCACATAACCTCCAACCCGCCCCCAGTTAATAAAACAAACCCCACCAGCAGGGCCGGATCTACAGTATCCAGCGCCCTGGTGCAAGAATATGACCCCCCCCCCACTAAATATTGACCTTCTGTCTATTGAACAAGGACGTCAGAAGAAAAAAAATATATTTATAAACCTTGTATGAATTTCAATTGAAGTACATAATTTTAATAAATATTATTGATTAATTTTATTCACTTATATGTGGAGGTCTATTAAAAACTTACAACAAAACACAACGCAATTAGGTATCTACTTACTAAAATAAATGTGTAAATAAGACAATAACAGCATTAATTGAAAAAACGTTAAGATATTCCATCCATCCTTTCAACATTCACCAGAATATTGATGAAATAATAAATAAAAAAAATGTCTTCATTAAAAGAAATTAAATAAATCAATGAATAGGTATATCGACTGAAAAGTTAAGCAGTAAGTAATATTATATTAGCTGTCCTAGCGCCTAGGAACAATATAGAACAATAATAATGGGAAGGACACACAGAAAAAAACTTCATTGGATCAACCAAAACATGAATTCTCATAGTATCGATATATATACCTACACACTATATAATATAATGTATATTAGACATCTATAGAGTGTAGATAACTATAACATAACGTTATAGGTACATATAGATGGATGGAGCTGCTGCTCCACAGTGCACCTAACGGAAAGGGACGGGTAGTGTACCGAGATACAAGGTTTCAATTTAAAAGAATGGGACAGACGACATCCCATTGTTCTTGTGCCCTAGCTAGTGGTGCAAACTCCATACATAAAAAATGGTTTATGCTAATGACTTCAAATCTTGTTATACATTATATTTTTTGTAGTACGTACGTATATATATAGGACCTATGCAATACTATAGCACACATTTGTGAATGAGTAGTGTTCATTATGTGTCTATGTATTTGTATACTATGTCCTTATAGATATTGGACAATAACTAAGATAGTAGGGTGGGTACCTGCTACTTCTGCTAGGACAGTAGGGTATTATTACTTATGTAGGTAGATACCTACTTTGTAGTATGTATGTACGTTTGAATGAAAGTAAAATGATTTGCACGCACTTTTGTATACCTACGTGTGATTATTATTTTTATTCCGAGGCGAAATGTTTGGAAAAAGACCAAGAAATAATGCTCTTTTAGTGGCGCCGTTTTAAGGTAGCGCCCTGGTTTTTTGCACCAACTGCACCTATGGTAGATCCGGTGTTGCCCACCAGCAGACACCCTCAACCTCTCTCAACTCTACAGTGGAGTTGAGGGATGAGAAGTCGGAACGCGAAAACCAGCAAAAGGATATTTTTAGAACAGTCAATATTAGGCACAAATAATAATATGTGTACCAAACCAACGTTATATTATGCACGATCAGGAATATAAATTCTCTATGAAGAATGAATGCTTTGTTTTATTATCAATTAATTTGGAGATTTTTTCTGTAGATACATTTGTGAAGTCCTTTCTCTGGTATTTCTCCATATCTTTTTTGTACGTTTTAGAGCAAGGGTGGCCAACCCGCGGCCCGCGAAGCATATCAAGGGTATGCAATCAAAACCGCACTAAATCAGACTAGTGCTACAAAAATTATTATAAACTATTCAAGTAATTAACATTTTTCCTATGCTTGTATTTGTTTGCAAAGCCTAAAAGTCATTTACCAATATCATCTTAATTAAAGTTAAAATAATACACGGCGAATTCGTATTTATCTCAACAATTTTTTCTTCATTAAACTGCCATGATCTCATCTCAAAACTAGAATGACTTAGTGCATTTTGGTTGTATACCCTCGAAATGCACCTTTTTATAAAAATAATCGGTATATTATACCGATTATTATACTTATTAAGTAGGTACCCGTTTCTTTTTTGAAAGAGGTAATTTGAGAAAATATTCTTAAAGAAAACCAAGGAGTTTTGAAACATTTCAAATATCTATACAATTTTGAAAATTTGGCGACGGGGGGGGGGGGGTAGAAATTTTAAGGTGAAGTAAAATTTTCAAATGTTCCTTAATGGAGTGCGGCCCGGTAGGAAATCTCATTCTGAAATCTGGCCCGGCTGCTGAAAAGGTTGGCCACCCATGTTTTAGAGTGTCCTGTAAAACATCATAACAATCACGTAGGTATACTTGGTACAATTTATTCAATAATAAACAATACCTCAAAACAGCAACTAAGGTTGCTGGTGTCAGAGGCGTGCAGTATTACAAATCTGGCAAAACAATAATATTCATAAATTAATTATTTGATATTATAGCAAAACATATGACACCAGAGCAAAACATCACAGAACAGTAACACTATTGAAAACAAAAAAGACACCAACACTAAAACACAAAACACCAGACACCATTACAAACATTGAGAAGTCATTACCAACTCTTGAACCCTCCTTCCAAACTCCTTAGTAATTTTACATTTCTTCAATTGGTATAAAACCTTTTACTGTGAATAACCCATGGTCACAAACTCGAATGTCATTCAATCATTCGTTCATTGACAAAGTTTTTAGCCAAAAAATAAACAACTCTCATTCAACGAAGAGGCATGCCAACCTTCCTAAATACCTTCAACTTTTATTGGCACGGAGTGATCGACTTGCATTTTTATTATACGTATGCAGTCAATAGGTGGCAGTCACGTCTTTTTTTCCGAACACTGCCTTTTACAAGACACTCGAGAACTTACGAAAAAGAGTGGGAGACCAATTCGAATGGAGGCTCCTGATTCAATTCTCACTTAGTTTATTTTAAAAATAAAATAAAAAACAGAAAACAAAATTTGAATTACGGCAATATATGAGATACAAATCATGATAATATAATATGGTACCTACCAAGGTATTATAATTTTGTTAAATTGGCAAGCTTTATCGCAGAATCGTGCAAGGCGATATCTTCCAACTAACCCGGATTGTTATCTATTGAAGCTCCAAATTACATGTGGAAGATTCTGCGATATTGTAAGCTCATTTTTATAAAATACTAGTTGACCCGTCAAACTTTGTTTTGCCATATACGTTTGCCATACACTAATATATCGCTATTAAAAAATAGAGGTTGATGGTAGAAGGGTGAAAATTTAGGGCTGCATGTATTTTTTAAAGCCTCACCATATTTTTTTTTAAAAAATCTAAAAAATAAAATTCGGGATGGACCACCAACTTTTAGGGGTATGAAAAATAGAAATTCTCAGACCTACCCGATAAGCACACAAAATTTCATCAAAATCGGTCCAACCATTTCGGAGGAGTATGATGACAAACATCGTGACACGAGAATTTTATATATTAGATTTGCAAACTAGACAATAAATCAAATTATAGTACCGATTTATGACTTTAGGCGAACTACCTAATAGAGCTTACACAAGTCTGAAATTGAATAATATTGTATAAATTGTTATATTTTTCATTTGCTAAGCTTTCCTAAGGAAAGGGAAACGTGTCTTACCGGGGTGAACGTTCTTTAATTACTTATTACTACTCAATCACAATACAGGTTAATCATTTTATTGTTTACTTAACATTTCAAGTCTGACCCCGTCGACCTTTTATGGGATAGTTCCGTGACTCGTGTAAGTAAAGTCTGTACCTAATTAACTATTTATTATGGGTATGTAGTTGCTAAGTCAAAGTTCATAGAAAAAAATGTATTTGTAGCGGTAATTTAACTGACTGTATTACAAATTGTCCTCTACGTGCCAATAAAATCGAAATTCAGACTGGGTGGCATGCCTCATCGCTAAATTGTTGATGCTAAATGAGTAATAGGCTATTTTTCGCAAGGAACAAACAGTCAACACAAAAAACATTACAAAAGTCAATACTAAAATGCAATAGACACCACAAGAGTCTACATATATTACTACTGTATAAAAAGCAACTAAAACAAAATTAAAATAAATAAAACCAACAATAAAAACAAGGAAATACAATAAGAGTTCTAAGTCAAAAAATGAACTTCAAAAACAAAGTATAATCTAGATCTTGAATATTAGAATTTCTAGCTGTTGATTTATGGAATTAAATGATCTATAGCGTTTCGTTATCTCTGCCTACCTCACTTGGGTAGCCTACTTGAATTGGTTGTGATTCCCAATTTTCAGCTCATCCCACCCTATGCAATGTTAGACTTAGACAGACAATGCTAGACCCCAAATAATTTTATTTATTTATTTACAAAATGTAGTTCAACATATTAGGTACTCAATTCACCAGCCTATTGTATGTCTTATTTTATTTTGCGGCACAGTGAGGATGACTTGGATAATCATTATTTTCAATACAAAATATTCTAGGAAGGGTACTGTCTGTTTTATTATTCAAAACAACATTAATATTATTATAATATGTATGTATTATGTATGTATGTTTAGGTGCCTTTGTATGACGGCAGAAGCGTCGAATATTCATTTTCATGAAATAACTTTTACTAGCTCTTATCAATGTACGTGACTTCATAAAAATAATACAACATAATAATAGATAACGGAATGTTTTTGATATACTTATTAATAATAATATTTACATTGCATTACTGATAAGGCCATGTATCTGTCATAATCATAGAGTAAATAATATATCTCTTTGGTCATAATAATTATTTAAATGTGAACTCGCCCGGAATAAAATAGGTGTGATTATATTCTTTCCTGTCTTCTGAACGATAAATTCACTTTTTCGTTATCACGTCAACATAT
The DNA here is from genome assembly GCA_947579605.1 of Athripsodes cinereus. NCBI lineage: Eukaryota > Metazoa > Arthropoda > Insecta > Trichoptera > Leptoceridae > Athripsodes > Athripsodes cinereus. The sequence goes on from OX388320.1 coordinate 24,128,966, forward strand.
ACACTTGTTTATGTAGAGAGTTACAATTACAATCTATTATATAGCCAAGTATTGTATACTGTGTCAAGTATAACAATATTTAGGTTCTTTTCAATAACGAACACTGAGATTTATATTAACACAAATAAATATATTCAATAATAAATCCTACTTATAATGTCGAACACAACTTAGTCAATCACGCAGCGAACCAGTGCAAGTCAAGGTCGTATCTATAATGAGATTTTCTTCTCCATTCCTCCCTATTCTCAGCTAATCTCTTTAACTCTACGTATGTGCCACAGTTCATATATTGTGCTTCTTCACTTGATCCATGTAGGTGCCTCTTGGTTGGCTTCTACCATTTCTGCCTTCGATCTTGCCCTCCGCAATGATGTAAAGCAGGCCTGGGTGCCTGATGTTGTGGCTGATCTAAAAGGCTCGTTGTTGGCTGATTTTTTTTAAAGAGTTACCTAACTTGTGTATACTAAAAATTCAAAGAAAAAATTGGTAAAGCGATCAAACAAATCGTGCGGAAAAAATAATTCCAAATCTATCTGCCCTGAACAAGCGTTAGTTAAAAAGTTACGTTCATATATCTCCCTCGAGTCCTTCGTTGCAGATGCACTTATAAAAATATACTTTTGATACAAAATAATATATTGATATTCCATTTATTAGAAGTGCACCTTTTTACAACAATAATTGCCCCCTACCACAGTTTGCTTAAATATTTTTTTTTTAAATAAAAGATATACAGTATCTGGGTTTTGTTATAAACCCAAATACAACTTTATACACCTTCCACAGTAAGCTAAAAGCTTGTGTCGTGAAAGGGTAGTTTGCCGGCACCTGGGATCGAACCGCGGACCCCTTGTTCAAGAGGCCGAGACTCTACCTCCAGGCTACCGACGAACTCCATCGCTGCTGAATCGAATCCTTGATTTAATAACAATAATAATGATAACACTTTATTGATCAAAAAAAATCATGAGCAATTGGCGAGCTTATTGCCTGGAGGCAATATTATGTTCATATAGATTTACAATACCTTTTGTGTTACAGGTTTGAAGGACATTGATGGTGTTTTTTATTGTAGGGGTCGTTCTATGGCTTTGTCAGGTATATAGGATGTGAAATATGTAAATATAAGTGCAAAGCAATGTTTTTCGATTCATCTCCTTTTTCCTTTCGCTCCCCCAAATTTTAAGGTCACTTGATTTTATAAAGAAATTGTGATCGGTTATCAAATGTTAACACAATGTAAAATCAAGCTTCATTATTAAGTGAGTTAATAAATATTTTGTAATATTACCTATGTCCTCTGACAAATGACATTTAATTATATTATTATTTATCGCTGTTTTTAATTACTGTAAATATTGTTTTTATAACATATACAGATCTTTGTCATAATCATAATCATATACAGATCTTTGGCGGAGTCAGTTATAAGATACGGTTTGTCTGCTTGGGGTAAGACGACACAAACAAACCTAAAAAAAGTTCAAAACAAGCAGAATTCCATAATTAGGTTCATTTCTGACTATATGCCAGGACCAAATATGCATTTTGATTCGTATAAATATTTTGGAGAGTTGAAATTGCTAACTATTAGGGCTATTTTTTGTTATAAATTGGGTATGGAGAATTTTCGGGACAATAAATTTAAAAAGAGATTAATACATATTCATAATACACGGTTCACAAAAAATGAAGGTTTAAAAATACCTAAAACCAACAATAAGTATGGTGATCGTACTCTTGAGTGCTTGGTTCCTAAGTTGTTCAATTCGCTGCCACTCTGCATAAAAAAGTGTGACAAAATTGGTAAATTAAAATTATTATTTAAGAATTGGCTCAGAAAAAATAGAAATATGTACATATAACTGTAGTGTGAGTGTTAAATGGATTTGTAGGCATTAATAGGAGTAATATAGTTGTATTTAACTTTTTTTTTAGTTATAAGTTGGATGTGGAGATGAGCGGAGCCTGTTGACAATTCATTTCAATGACTTAACGGGCTTCGTTCGTTGGTTGCACAGTTTTATGAATATATCTTTATATGTGATTTGATAAATGTGAATTGTAATTGTATGTATAAAATATGAAATAAAGATTATATTATTATTAAAAAAATACGATTACCAAATCGTGGAAAATTTATGCATAATCGCCTATCTACTGCGATAAAGAGTGGTTTTTTTTAATGAATAAAGATTTATTTACATACAAACTCCAAATTTTTTAATTTTATTTTCTATCTATTCTATCACACCATCTCCCACAAACTGGGATTGCCAGTGGACTGACTGTGTACAATGTACATACCGGTTGTCTTCTCCATGTCAAAAATCTGTATGAGCGGCACGCCTGATCGCTGCTGAATCGAATCATTGATTTAATAAAAATAATAATGATAACACTTTAATGATCAAAAAAATCATGAGCAATTGGCGAGCTTATTGCCTGGGGGCAATATCTTCCAGCTAACCAAAATGATGTTATTTAATGGCTATCATTTAAACAATCAGCATAATATTGATGTTATGTTCAACAGAAAAATGTATTCTGCCGACAAATATAATCATGTTGATATGCTACTTATGCCCAGCGAGAATATTATATTTCTATTGCAAATAATATGATATCGTAAAACTCTAAATTTAATCGACCGGCAAAATTATTATTTGACCGGCATAATGATTATTTGTCCAGCCAAATGAATAAATGAGCAGCAAACCGTTAGCTAATTTTAATTAAACTTGTGAAAGCTAAATTTTTAAAATTGTTCAAATAATAAATCTTTGTATGTAGCATCTTTTTATGTGATTTTATATATGTAGCATCTGAATGAACGACACTAGCGTTTTTCGACATTTTAGTTAGATATTTCGTTAATATAGCAAAGCGGAATCTGGCATTATTTTCGTAGTCATCATTAATTTGGTAAGAAATCACAAAAACTTCATGTGGATCCGAAGGTAAATCGGTGTGTGAATAATATTGTTTATCTAATATTTTCTGCCGGTCAAATAATAATTCTGCTGCTCAAATAATAATTCTGCTGCTCAAATAACAATTCTGCTGGTCAATTAATTATTTTGTTGTGCGAGTATTTATTAAGCTGTTAAAATTTGTTAATTTGCTGATATAACCGAGTTTGTTTGTAAAACAAGTGTTGCGATTATTTTTTATTTATTGCCGATGAAAACATTGTTTGCTGCGCAAATGACTTAAATGCTGATTTTTTCTTGCCGAACGAATGGATTAATAGCCGATCAAATAATTAGTTCCCTTTACATAGATCATGTAAAGATTAACCCTGCTGATTACAATATCAATCATTACACATTAACATGGGGTCGGTGGTTCGATACCAGGTGCCGGCAAACTCCCCTTTCACGACACAAGCTTTTAGTAGCTTACTGTGAAAGGTGTATAAGGTTGTATTTGGGTTTATAACAAACAAAACCCAGATATATCTTTTTAAAAAAAAAAAAAGTTATAATTATTATACAATGCAATATGCAGGAGGTGAGTTTATTACTGTAGGTACTGCAACATCTTTAAACCAACTCGGATTACCTATAAGTAGACCATTCCATGCCAGAATCTAAACTTTTAGTTCAATGTTTGCAAAAGCAAATATATTGCAAACGGTCTATCGAGGTCAGTATCGGTAGCAATGGTAAAATATATTATAGATACCTATCTATTTAATCAAGTATATTATTATGTGTGTTTAGATAAATAAATAAATAATACATTCATTATAATATACATACCTTATCATGCGATAGTATCAGACATGAAACTGTATATATGCATACCTAATATAGGTGTGTGTTAAATGTTAATGTATGTTAAATAATATTTTTTTATCTACCAACTTAATTATTTACTTATACATATAATAGAAATATAATTGATGTAGGTATGTAAGTATGTGCCTGTATGCAGCAAAAAATCTCAACACCATTATTATCAAGGAACAAAATGCATCGAAAGGAGAAAAGTCGCCGGTGCTAGAGTGAATGGTGCACTTCGACCTTCGACCCATTGTTAGCAACAGCAATGTATCGAACATGGCTAAAATGCTGGTGCACAATACCATTCTGGTACCGACACTTATGTATGCAAGTGAAACTTGTACGTGGTTGAAGAAGGACGAGAGTGGAATAAACGCCGTGGAAATGCGTTCACTAAGAAGAATGGTTGGTAAAACTTTGCGGGATAGAGTGAAGAATGAGGATATTAGGAGAATGAGCGGATGCGAGAAGAGTGTTGTGGATAGAATGCGTGTAAATAAGTTACGATGGTTTGGACATGTTGAGAGAATGCAAGATGAAAGAATGACGAAGAGGATGTATTTGTCTGAAAGAGGAGGTGTGAGGAAGCGCGGACGGCCAAGAACCACGTGACTTGAGCACGTGGATCAAATCCTTAAGGACGGCCGCGTGTTGAGTAAGAGAAATCGGCGAACATGTATGAGAAACTGGATGAATGTGGAGGAAGCGAAAGAAGTTTGTAAGGATAGATCTATATGGCGTTCCGTTCTCTCTGCCTACCCCTCCTGGGACACGGCGTGAGGGTATAGATAGAACAAAATGCTTGTCTAAAGAACTCAAAAATGTCAATGATCATACAATATTTAAATACAAACTGCGTTCATCATGAAAAAAGAGGGAATTTGGGCTGTAAAAAATAAGGTTTTTAAATAGAATTTGGTATTATTGGTTGAAGGAAGAATTTGCTGTTTTTTGAAAATTGATAGAATTCATTATTTTTTTATATGTATAATTAAAAATACGTGTATTCTATTCCATACACAAATTTAACTCTTTAAAAGGGATAGCAAATTGTATGATTTTAAGTGTATTTTATTTTTAAATAAATGTGTTATATATATTATGTACCTACATAAGTATGTGTATTTTTATATTTTATGAATAATAAAAATGTTTCAACAAAAAATTGGAGATAGACAAAGACATTCATACTACTATCACAGCATTTTCCGCAAGCGTGGTAACCAGCAGATCAGTTGTGTTTTATAAACATGCAGGCTGTCTTCTCGGTGCCAAGAAAAATAAGACTTTCAGAATGGGTGGCAAACTTCATCGCTAAATTCAAGATATAAAATGTCATTATTTTTCGAACATCTGCTTTTTACAGCACAATATTTTTATTTACATGCACATATTTTTAATTATAATCACTTCGCACATCATTGAGATCAAGACAGGATTAAAGTCTTACCTATTTAGATAGTGTCTTGTGTAAAATCTTGCTACAAGGGCTAAATGCTAAAAAAAGGTTGGCAAATCTATTTCTGAAAAGCTTGGAGAAAATTTGTTTCGGAGGCTAAGAGGCTTGTCATTGGTCGGCCATCGGAACTAAGTAAATAAGTTATTGGGTAAATGTGGGATAATACTCTAGTAAAGCATATAATTGCATATTTATTAACCTAGTATGGATTTTGATGCCACGGTCAGATAGTGAATGTAAATTTATATACTCAACGTCCAATGATAATATTACATGTAGTATCACGCTATTGTAAGCTTTCTATTCAATACAAATAGAGTTTATTATTGCACGTTAAATGTTTGGACGTAATATAAAGCTATTCTTAACCGTATTTAGTGCAGTTTAATGTTGGTATACAAAAGGTATTTTCATCTGGATAATTTTGTTAAATTTTTTTATTTAAAAAATAGATGTATCTTGGTTTGTAATAATTCCAAAAACAACCCACACATCCTCACAATAAGAAATAAGGTTAGGTAATTTGTTTATTTAAAGTTTGGACATGTTGAGCGAATGCAAAATGAAAGAATGACGAAGAGGATGTATTTATCTGAAAGAGGGGGTGTGAGATTGCGCGGATGTCCAAGAACCACGTGGCTTAATTATGTGGATCAAATTCTAATGGACGGCCGCGTGTTAGTAAGAAAAATCGGTGTGCATGTATGAGAAAATGGATGAATTAGAAGGAAACGAAGGAAGTTTGTAAGGATAGATCTATATGGCGTTCTGTTCTCTCTGCCTACCCCTCCTACTGGGACACGGCATGAGGGTATGAATAGATAGATTACTCAAGAATTCCGGGAGGAAAATTTAAAATTCAAGTACTTTTTATAGTAACTCTATTTATCTCGCAAAAGGGGTGTAGTCAAAAGATTCCACATATGGAAGTAATTGTGGTTTGGTGGTTTTCGGCCGGCCAGCCCTTCAGGCTGCCCACTATGGCGCCACCGGTGTGGACAAGATTCTTGTGTAGTGTAGAATTCGGATAAATGGAAGTCCCCAGACTTCTGCACTGTCCGGGTGAGTCTCCTTCAATAGTGAGTAGCTACAATTATTGACTTAGTCTCAATTCCCACTTTGTTTACATTAATATATATCTGCAATGGTGGCTGTCTTATATCAATATCTGCATACAGAAGTGTGTGTGTGTGTGTGGCTATCTACCTTGTATCAATTTGTTATGTAACACAAATTCAATATTATTATTGTATACTGGGTCAAGTATAACAATATTAGGTTCTTTTTGAATAACGACACGTATTTTTATATTTACACAATATATTCAATAAATAATTCCTATTATAATTTGTCGAACACAATTTGTCAAAACACGCAGCCTAACAGTGCAAGTCAAGGTTCTATCAATTAATGAGCGCCGCTCTCCACAGGCGGCCAACCTATATAGACTACATAGTATTGCTACTCACTCATCATAACTACTGTTTACTTGAAAACAAGGTTCAAGGTTCACTTAACCTGTACTGTGTATCAAAGTCCAAACACTACACTCTCCCCTCACAACCTTGAAAATCTTTCTATACTACATATTTAAATATTTATACAATTCTATGTGATTGACAGTGTTCTCTACTTATTCCAATGATTCTATATAAGACAAACAAAACATTACAAATACACGCAGACATGTTCTTCCTTCCGTCCAGGGCCACCAGATGAAGTCTTCCACCAGCCTAAGTCCTGGGTCTCAGCTGTCCCCGCCAATGGCTTCCAATCTGACCTGAAAAATTCAGAACCGGTGAGAGCTTTGCCTTCAAACAGGGGGAGGGGACCTAAACTCCTACTATTAATCAGAGGGACTGTCATCCCAATGCACAGATCTCACATCTATCCGATCCATATGTCTTTTCCAGAGCTGACCAGTACCTTTGATTCTAATAAGAAAAGTTGTATTGCCTAATACCTTTTCAATTTTACCTAAAACCATCTTTTCACTTCTGAGATCTTTGACAAGTACTGATGTACCCAAATTAAATTCCTTTTTCCTCCCCGAGACAAATTTCAAACCCCTGGAACTATCTTTACAAGTTTCCATATTTACATACCTTTTCTCATATCTATACCTATTTAAACATTTACATCCATTGTTATTCCGCTTTTTCACTAAATTCTTAACTATATTCTCAATGTCTATATTAAAATTAACCCAATAAAAATAACTTCTAACAAATGATTTCATTTTCCCAATAACTGAATAATTTTTACACAAATAATTTATCACAATACCTTTAACTGATTCCGGAATAACAATTCTATCTCTGTAGAATAAATAATCCTTGTACACAGTCAAATGTTCCTTCACATTAAACAACTTCGCAATAGATTCATTTAACTGTCTTTTGCACGGCCAATTATTTTTTTCCACATATTTAACAACTTTTTCCAATGTATAATCACTTTTACTTCTCTCTAAAATTAATTTCGAATTAAAACTATTATTTTTATTTACAAAATCTAATTTTTGTTGTTTCACATTACACGCAAGCGATGCGTTCGCACTGAAATTCGGAATATTTTCAATGGGCTTTGCAACAATATTGTTTAATTCACTGCCTTCCGTGCTATGTACTTTGTACCCTATATTATACCTACGCATAAAATCTGTACCCAATATTATTTTATTCCCGCTCTCTGTTACAACAAATTTAATATTTTTTTCCATTCCATTATGATTTATTTTACAATGTTTAATACCTAACACATTCAAACTGTGCCCGCTATACGTAGATATATTAATTCTATTACACTTCTCTATTATATTATTTTCGTTGAATATTTCTTGCAATTTTTGAATAGATATACAGCTAATATTCGCTCCCGAATCTAAAATACATTCAACATTTTTATTCTCAATTCTTACATTTAATTTTATAAAATCGTTTTCGGTGTCTTGCGAATTATAAATACCTTGTATCTTATAACAATTTTCACTCAAATGCCCTTTAGATCTACATTTTCTACAAAAAAATTCTCTATTAAATTTACATTCACTTTTATAGTGATTTCCCTTACAAATAAAACATGAAACATTTTTATTATGCTTATACCTACTCGTATTTACATTTGAATTTAACCTTGAAAATTTCGACGGTCGATTATTTTTCTTATAATCTGTATCTGTACTACTTGAACTACTGAAACTATTATTGTTTCGCCTGGAAATTTGGCTAATTTCCTCAAAATTTTCTTCCTCTTTCTCTATTTTTCTCTCTAGTATGTGCTCATAACTAGACGCCAAAGCAACTGCTTCATTCAAAGACACTTTATCTTTATCACATTTTAAAAATAACTGTTGTTTAATCTCTTTATTTTTAATTCCGATTATAAACAAATCCTTTATATTACTTTCTAATCTTGTACCAAACTCACAATCGATACTTAATTCTCTTAATCTTAAGGCAAAATCTTTAACATTTTCCGAATGACCTTGAGTAGCCTTGAAAAAAATTTCACGCGACTCAAATACACTTTTTTCCTCTTTAAAATAACCATTAAATAACTGAATCAACTCTTTATAAGACTGTTTTTCCACAGAAGCTGGAAAACACAGACCAGACAGTAGCTTGAAACTGCCTTGGGACAACGATGTTATGAAGAAAGCACGCTTCTTCACATCAGTCCAACTTTCATCATTTAATAATAAGGCGTTCTCCCACCTTGTCCTGTAAGAAGGCCAACTCATTGTCTTGTGACAAAACGGCTCTAAACTTCTCGAAGTCATTTCGGAAAATACCACAAGCAACAACAACCAAGAATAAAAAATAGACTTAGCTGATGAGAGTCTCCTCCAATCGCCCCGGTCTTCTGGATTTCCTTGCAACCGCAATGGACTCCGCCTGGCTGACTAGCAAGACTCTCCTCTCCTGGCTTCCTGGATCCACCAACTGGCTCCGCCTGGATGCTGGGTGACCCCTGTCTCCCACTGCTGCCTGCACCTTGCCTCAAACTGGCTCCTGAGACTTCCTGTCTCCCTGCTGCTACCTGCAACTTCTCCAACTGGCTCTTGAGACTCCTGTCTCCCTGCTGCTACCTGCAACCTTGCCCAACTGGCTTCTGAGACTTCCTGTCTCTTTGCTGCTACCTGCAACTGCTGGCTTATCTGGCTCTGGAGACTCCTGCCTCCTTTCTACTCTTGTAGACTGCCTTTCACTCGTTATTTCCGCGTACCGCCGACAAAACTTTCGGCGCGCAAAAAAAAACTATTGTTGCGTGTCGACAATATTATTCACGAACTACCGAACTGCGCCACGTATTGTATACTGGGTCAAGTATAACAATATTAGGTTCTTTTTGAATAACGACACGTATTTTTATATTTACACAATATATTCAATAAATAATTCCTATTATAATTTGTCGAACACAATTTGTCAAAACACGCAGCCTAACAGTGCAAGTCAAGGTTCTATCAATTAATGAGCGCCGCTCTCCACAGGCGGCCAACCTATATAGACTACATAGTATTGCTACTCACTCATCATAACTACTGTTTACTTGAAAACAAGGTTCAAGGTTCACTTAACCTGTACTGTGTATCAAAGTCCAAACACTACAATTATGAATGCAAATTATCAAAGTGTCTACGTGTGGAGTAGCAGTGAATCTACATAATTATGTAAACGAGTACATTACATAAATACGCATCATTCAGAACTGTTTTGATATACATACTTAAATACACAGATATCTATTAAATATCTAGAATAAACAGTAGGGAAATTGTGCAAAATTATTGTTGGAATATGAAATTAGTAAGTAAAGACATAACGATATGATTTATGTAGAAATGTATAGGTACAGGGCTCGATAGACGCTCTGATAAAAAATAGTATTTTCCACCCTTTAAAATGACGCCTTATAAGTCATGAGCATGTTATTCTAAATTTTTCAGAAATAAAATTTCCCTGACAGTCAAAATTCTTCCCCACCCCCCTTCCCCCGTTACCAGACTTTCAAAAAGGTATAGGAATTTGGAATGTTTCACAAACTTCTCAGTTTTTTCAAAAGATATTCAGGTCTCGAATTTCAAAATTAATAATTTCCTTTACATTCAAAGATTTTTGCCAATCTGGCAATATGTCCGGCTCGCTGAGTTCAAGATATAAAATGTCTTTAATTTTTCGAACACATACCTTTTACAGGACACTCGAAAACTTACGGAAAAGAGCGGGAGACCTATTCTTTACCTGGTTTTCCACTGCTTATTTTAATTAACATACCCGATATATAAACAAAGTATAGTTTATTTAAACAAAATATCGCAGACATTCAAGGACGGCTGCTTTTCTTACTGCGTACTACATTGAATACATTAGTACATTTTTATTTACACTATTCTATACAAAAGCACAATACAGTTTGATTCACTAATATGTACATAACAAACAATCGACAGTAGATACTTGTTTAGATTCTAGAATCTAGACACTATTCAAATTCAAATTCATTTATTTAGAATTCGATCGAAAATTCTGATAAACCTAGACAACTTTTAAGTAGTCCAATTAGATAATACAAGATTATTGTATGTAACACAGTCTGTTGTGTTGAAAACTGGATTTCACTTGCTCAGAAGTGTGGATGTCAATCAAATATATATAACTTTCAAAAAATTCTGAAACATGTGACATGCATGATATAGAGGAATTGGGAACGTTACCCGGGTTTAAAGAGTACTCTTAACCAGCCTTGTGTCGATTCGTAAGCATCGAGACTCTGTATCATGCTATCCTTAAGGAAGTTCACATTGATGTATCTACCACGTACACACGGTATATATAATATACCTAACTAGTGTGTACCTAATTCATTAGGTTGGACTAGTGGTTAACACACTCGCCTTGCAAGCGAGGGGTCGTTCGATCCTCAGACTAGGCAAAAATATTAATGTAATTTGATAGATAATACAAATTTCAAATGGAGAACAATTTTTCCACAATAGAATATTGTGGTAAGAAAGCGAATGTCATGACTGGGAAATTTTAGAGATGAACATAATATTGTCGATGGATTCATGAAACCACGTGCAAGTTTTTGAAAACTAGTATTACGTTTCTGGTCTATCTTTGAATATATTGACATAAAGACATCGAGACATCGGTCTCCAGTTGAGATTTTCGGATTGGTTTTATCATCTACGAATGCAATAGTACCTACGTACCCAAACATATGTAGTAAAATAAAAAAAACTACGTAGCTAATAGTTAAATATTCTAAGAACTCAAGACACATAATTTCAACATCGTTTGAACATGATTGCATCATCATCAAAACGAATGTCACTGCTCTGTGCTGGTTTGAACACGTGGAATGAATGAACTTAAAGCACCAATCAAACAATAGGTATTATAGCCGTACAGTCATAATAATATGTGAGTACCTACTTTGTTTCAATAATAAATGGTGAGTCTCAGTGCTGAATCATTGATGTTTACGAGTATTTACAATTACAAGATTTTAAATAAAACGTGTTATTACAATATTATGTGAGATACCTATATTATATTTGAATCAGTCATTTGAGAAATTCCATAAGTCAAGTTTTAAGCGGATATGATTTTTATTTATTTGGGTCCTTTTTCTTGAAACGCACGTTATTTCATTTAGAGACCACGTATTTTTTTACCTATTTGATACAAATTGAGCTGATTAACTTGGCCAGTCAACAGAGAAACAACACAAGTTAGTGACAATGTTGTTACTACATAAATGCATTCATGTCGATTCACAGTTGACACTTAACGCCAACCACTAACGTGGGTGAAAATTATGAAAATTAGTGATTTTTGGATGTTTAATAAATAATCTGGGATAATAATGTTGATTTTTGCTCCCTGAAATGGTGTTCATTTAAGAAACAACATAAGTCAAAGGTTTTAAATTAACAAATTAATATACAAATAAATTATTTTAATAAAAAAAAGGTTTATACCTAATAACAAAATACACTTTAAGTTACATTTTGATTTCAGTAAGATATCAACATTTCATTAAAAATTCTATAACAAACAGTTTTTTGTGATTTCTGGAAAGTTTATATAGACTGACTTATGGGGTTTTTCAAATGACTGATTCATTTATAATAATGTTCGTCAAGATTAGGTCATTGATTATTATTGATTGTTATTATAATTCTAGATATATGCATATGTATGTATGAATGAATTGAACGAGTCTTGTAGACCTAGTGTGGCCATGGCATATCTACTACGTGTCCAATAGCAAGAGTTATAAAACACATAGGTAATACGTGTTGTAGGTAGTCGATCGACAAAATAGGTTTTATTGAAAAGAGCCTAGAACTATTATTACTTAATATGCACTTACTGCTATTAGCCCTTGTCTCTCCACTGCTGAAAATAGAGGTCTTCAAAACTTTTCCATTTTCTTTCATTTCAGGCAACACGAACCCTTTTCTTTTCGCCCCTTGGACAAATCATCGTCCCATCTGCTTCGGGTCCTTCCTATAATATGCAGTATACTTTTCTTGAAATTGTAAGCAGAATAAACCAGGCAAGGATTGCCTTTAACAAAAAATCAAAGATATTGGAATACCCAAATATTGACTTAAGCGTAAGGAAGAACCTTACTAAAGCCTTTGTGTGGAGCATTCTGCTTTATGGTTGTGAGACATGGACCATCAGCAAGAGTGAAAGCGGACGGTTGGCGGCCTTTGAGATGTGGTGCTACAGACGCATGCTCAAGATCCATTGGTCGGAGCACGTCGAAAATGAAGAAGTATTAACCAGGGTAGGCGAAAAAAGGCAACTCCTCAAGAGAATCAGCCAACAACGAGCTAACTGGATTGGCCACAACATCAGGCACCCAGGACTACTCATCGCCATCGCAGAGGGTAAGACCGAGGGGACAAATGGCAGAGGCCGACCAAGAGAAGCATATATGGACCAACTGAAGAGAGACATGAACTGTGGCTCATACGTAGGGCTAAAAAGACTGGCTGAGAATAGAGACGAATGGAGAAGAAAAACCAAACTCGTTGCAGACCAATCCAGTGGATTGTAACTCATTATATATATACTTTTCTTTCTCCAATATGACGCTCCATTATTTGCCTATCCCACTTGGTATACGGCGCCGGCGTGAGGTATAGTAAAGCTCTTGTTCCTCCATGATTAGGATAACACCATTACAATTATGTACTTTCTTGGGGAGGGATGGAACAGTGGTTGGAAAAAGAAAAATAAATTTAAGCGTTCAGATAAATTAAATAATTTCAAACTAAATATTAAGAAGGCATTTCAATGAGAAGATGGTGTATTGGAAAGTTTTTGAGATTTAATGGTTTTGTCGTTGATTATCTATTACTATACCATCACGCCATATCTCGCAAGTGGGGTTGCCAACAGACCAGCTGCATATTATGATAAACTTGCAAACTGTCCTCTCTATGCCAACAAAAAATCAAGACATTAAGGATGGGTGGCAAACCTCATCGCCGAGTTTAAGATGGAAAATGTCTTTAATATTTCGAACACCTGCTTTTAACAGGACACTCCGAAACTTAAGGAAAAGTGAGAGACCAATTCTTTTGCCGGGTGCTCCATCCTCCATGGTACAAATAATAAACATTGTGCCTCCAAAATATTCATGTTATTTCTTGTATATTTCCATTATGAACATGATTCGCCGGTCACTAGAATATCTGGTTTTCAAATTGCTTATTTTCGTTAAATAGTTATTATTGCCTATAAACCTACTATTATATTTATTTATTTATGTATCTATACTCGACGATGAATATGTCGCCTAACATTTTTTATATGAATGTTTATTTAAGTGTCCGCAATAGACGCGTATTCGTATGACGTCACGAATAAGACATTAAACTGTTTTATTTCAGCAATGAGGAACGCCACCCATCTCTACTAATACTACTGCTATACCATCACGGCATATCCCACAAGTGCGGTAGCCAGCAGACCAGCCGCATCTAATAAACATACAATCCGTCTTCTCTGTGCCAATAAAAAAATGAGACGTTCAGGATGGGTGGCAAGCCTCATCGCTACCCATCTCAAAAGTGTTATTATTAGTAGACACAGTGAATAGAGTCGATTTACATGTTTATTTCATAAATTTTGTCTTCTGACTACCCCATTTCTGGAATGCCGTGTGTACCTACTTATTATAAATCATAAAAGTACTGATAAAAGAAGTCGGATACATCCCATGGACCATGAGAGATAAAAGTTATATCAGTATTGAAACTAAATACAATCTATAAAATATAATTATTTGAGTCCGTTCGTAGGTAGGCATATATTTGTGTTTTATAGATACAGTAATTAGACAATAGTATATTTTATACACACAGTAATTACAAACACGTAAAATAATACACTCTGTACGAGATCTCACCCTTTTATCAAAGATTTTTTAAAGGAATGAAAGACATTTATTATTTATCGACAATGATACCTATTACTGTTTTCATGGGCACGTCAGAATGTTACTATGAAAATGTATGAAAAATAAAAAGCGACACGTAGGTAACAAACTACTTACTTATTTTTTACTTAAATAGGGCATGTGGGGTGTAAACTTCGAGTTTCAACAATGAGAATATTTTTTAATTCTATTTCTCACACAAGACAGTATGTAAGAACATTTACGCAGATATTTTTAAATATGGGTGTCATAATGCTAATCTTTTTCAGTAGCACAAGTTTATGTTGTTTTGACTCGTGTATTTGCACAGTTTCTCTTTTATCTGTATATGACCCCAAGAAATGCTGGGTTAAAATAATAGCTTAGTAACTACATAAGTATTTTTAAATTAAGAATGCACTGAATATAGGGGCATAAGTTAACAACAACGACACATATCTCTGTATAAATTTATATGTAGGCTGGTGTATATCCAGAGAATCAATACTTTTAACGACCCTTATAATATTATACTTTTCTATTACTTTTCATCTATGGTGAGAGTCCCCTACCCTAGACGTTCATAAGATACGAACAATGAATGCTTAATAATAATTACCATCCAATAAAAACATATAGGGGACGAAAGTTGAATCAGGGAGATAAACTAGTCGAAGTCTTATATATTTTATACCATCAGCCTCCGACTCTACGGCAATAAAGGTCAGAGTTCGCACTCTTTTCTCAAAAGTCTTCTGTGCCATATGTTTTTTTTAAAGATGTATCTGTGTTTTTGTTATAAACCCTAATAGAACCTTATACACCTTTCACAGCAAGCTAAAAGTTAGTGTCTTAAAAGGGGAGTAATCCGGCACCTGGGATCGATTACCATGAGGCATAGATTCTATCTCCAGGGTAACAGTGAACTCTTTTCGAGGTATTCGTTATATTATATCACGAACGACTCAATAAACTTTTTTTAAATTCAGGGATAAAGTGTGTCACTCATCTTAAAAGTATCAGAGAAGACATCCCGCATGTTTATTGCACGCAGTTAAGTCTACTGGCTACCCTGCTTGTGGTATAATATATAATATAATATTATACCGTGATGATGTAGGGAGATATTTTTTTTAAGATATATCTGGGTTTTGTTATAAACCCAAACACAACCTTATACACCTTTCACCCATATCTACCCCCATATCTAAAGAAAATGTTTGAAAACTGATGCACTCGCTATGTTTTTTTTTACATAAATACGGACATGCGGGTTGTCAAATTTCAAGTTTTAACAATAGAAATATGTTTTTAATAGTATTACATGCAGTTGAGTCTACTGGCTACCCTGCTTGTGGAATATACCTTGATAGTGTAGGGAAATATTTAAAGAAAATGTATGAAAACTGATTAGCAACACGCAGGTAACTACTCGTTTTAATTATCACATAAATACGGGTATGTGGGGTGTCAAACTTCAAGTTTTTACAATGAAAATATATTTTAATAGTATTACAAATGCAGTTGAGTCTACTGGCTACCCTGCTTGTGGAATATACCTTAATGGTGTCGGGAGATATCTACAACGTACAATACAGTATTCTTATTAGATAACTATGATTAAGATAGAACATTAGGTATAAATTGTTAAGCTCCTTATTTAACTTAAGATTACTTAACAACGAAATTAACTTTATTGATCCTTCAATCAAAACAATTAATCCTACTTAAAACAAAGTCGTAGAAGAAGATGATAACATCTAGATCTATGTAGATTAAAAAATAAACTTCGACGCGTGTGTCAGTAGGTAATTGTTTTCATCGATTGAATTATATATTATTAAAACAATTTGATATCGATGACGCCATTAACTAGTATTGAGAGCAAATAATTATAATAATACCTACACATTGTATTGAAAAACAACAACAAAATTATGATGAGAAGATGTTTTCTAGTCGATCTTAATCTTATTTACACTATTCACTGTGTCGGTGTTTAGGTAGTAGAATTCCATAATGAAATAAAAAAAAACAAGTGTTTTTATTGAGAAAGACGTCTTTCGTCTTATAAGATTCGTTCTTCCACGATTTGTTTTTTTAATTTCCTTATTTACACTGATTTTACCGCTATACGCTATATTATAGGAAAAGGAATGTTATAAGATGAGGTGCCACGTACGGAATCGCTCTGAATGGCGAAGTATTATTCCTGCCCTGAGATTCCAAGAGGAGCGTAGAAAGGTGAAAAGAAAATTAAGACTACATTAACATACCTAATGAGTCAAAGACAAATTCATCAACCTAGAGTAGTTATATATTCCTACTATTATTTCAAAGGAAGAATATTGGCAATGCGACCAAACAGATGTTGCAAGGCTTGAAAGATATTGTTTTTTTTTATTGTAGGGCTCATTTTATTGCTTTGTCAGGTATATAGGATGTGCAATATTAAATATGAGTAGGAAAGAGACCATTAGCATCTTAATGTTGAGTGAACTACTACTACTACTACTATACCATCACGGCATATCCCACAAGTGGGGTAGCCAGCAGATCAGCTGCACGTAAGAAACATGCAAACTGTCCTCTTCGTGCCAATATAAAATCAAGACATTCAGGATGGGTGGCAAGCCTCATCGCTGAATTTAAGATGTAAAATGTCTTATTTTTTTCGAACACCTGCCTTTTACAGTACACTTTTGAGTTGAGTGAAACAGCTCAGTATTCTTTTTAATTTTGTAACATGTTTTCTGAGAAAAATGGTACTGTGTTACTAGTCTATACCATGTAGGTCAATGCTAAAAATACTTATGGCTAAAGCCAAAATACTGAATAATACTTATGTACTTCTCTATTATTCTCTTAACATGTTGTGACTCCATTGGTTACCCTACTTGCGAAAGGTCCTGTAATGGCGGGTACGAGTAGGTACTTTTTTATATTTTTTTCAATATTCGTAGTTTCAAAAAGCCCTTAGAGGTTTCACACATAAAACTAACTGATCACGTAACAAGGCTTAGAAAATACAACTTCAAAAAGGACATTATTCCAAATGCGTCCCTCTACACACCCTTTTTGTTTGACATCATTCCGCCAAAACTTACCAACTTTAGTACCAAGGCAAGGGTCCTGTCGTCGTCCAATAAGGTGACGTTGTCTTTTTTAAGCCTTATGATATTGAATTTATATAAAACCTCATATAATGGCTTATTCCTTGGAAAGTCATTATTAATAGATATTAGTTTTAAAACAAAACTTTGCTTTTTTTCTAAACATTTATTGTCACTGAAGATTTTCATGTGCCCAAAAAATAACATTAATACATGCTTAAATATTTATTAACAGAACAAATAACAGTAGAATAAACATGATACAGACAATATTTTAGAATGTTCTATCAAATAGCGGACTTGTTGAGAGAAAACAAAGTCTTCCAGTCAACCATTTAAAGGAAATAGCAAAATTTATTGAAATGAAATTGCGAAAAAACAAAGTTTTGTTTTTGTGAATAATATTTTTTTCCTTTTTCATATATCATAAAAACGTCAATTTGACATTGAAAACAATCTTCACTTGACAATCTAACGGAGGATTTTAAAAGCCGGTAACGCACACACTTTTGTGCGATATTGTTTAGTACTCCAAAGGCTATATAACCCATTTTCATTAGAACTAATTTGACGTTTTTAAGATACTATAGATTGAGATTTTACTTCAAGACCGCATCGGGAGTAGCCCACCCTCAGGTCTTAAGTTTAGGAATTGAAAATAAACATCAAATAATTCCAGTTTGTTTCCTATTATATTTATATCACTTTTTTTAATAATAATGTTTTTTGTTTACAATGATAATTATTTAATAATATTTTTATAGATCATTTTTTGTTAATTAAACTACACTTAAAATTAATTAAAATAATAATACATTAATTTTTAATTAAACACTAAAAAATAAAACAATAAATCGTAGGAAAAAAAACTTTGGAAACGACTGCATTAAAACATGCAAGAGAATCCAACAAAATATTATTTTTAAATTAATTTATTTATTTAAATCCATTTTCACATCATGAAACTAATGTCAGAACATGAGTCGAATACTCAGAATCTTTTTGAAACTTTTCCAATTAAACGTTTGGATTAGTAGGTATTTTCACAACGACGCAACTCAACTCTTTGGAGTTTCATTTTAATCGCAAAAAGTATTGAATTACAAGAGTTATTTTGAATTTAAGTCCTAATATGGCGTCGATTATAGACAACATAATCAACGGAAGAAAAAAAACACATTGCAGTACATTGAATACAATGATTATTTTTATTTATGTTTTATCTATTGGTTCTGATAAAAATTACAGCGTAACCTTGCAGTGGTTAACTACAAAATTACATTATTATATATTTTTAAAATTTTGATACGCGATCATCGTCTAACTTTCACTTCATTTGACAATCAAACAACTCATTGCTTCTATCAGACACAATAACAATCGCATATCAATTTTCTACGGAAATTTGAGTGGGGTCGTATGAATGTGAAAAATATTAAGTCGCCGACAAGTCCACGACACTATTTTCATAATTATTAATAACATGAAAACGGTTTAATTTAGTTAGAATACATAATTATAAATAATAATTTACACATTTTTTTATTGCCTGTGTAAGGCATGTATTTTATTTATTGATTTATCATTATCTTCGTACTGTAACTAGTAGGTACTACTGTGTTTTTATTTGTTTTAATATAAATAATGATTCGTACCTTCTACACTTTTCTTACATAACACACCTTATTTCGTATAATCGTACTATTGGACGCCAACTTGAAAACTAATAATATATATATGTTATTTTTTTTAAATAAGTAAGTATTTATTTATTATTCATAGGCATTCCACCTAAATAGGTAAGTATAACAATCAAAATTAATTAATTACCTATATTTTTTTGTAAATTAAATTATGCACACCCCTATTCTCGTTTGCACAGAAAATCAAAGCCTGATAAAAAATGTTTTTAATCAATAATATCGCTTTCGAAACGTTGGTCCAATCAATACTGTATAGCTTTTTTTAAAGAAACAGGAAAATTATAATCTAGTCATGTGGATAATCATAAATACTCATCCAAATAAATATGAAAACTGTACAAATAACATTTTAATTTAAGTAGGTATAGTAATTTTTGCAGAGAATAGGGGCATTGTATATTTTGTCTATGTTACAATTATTCAACAAATTAGTTTAGGGTGACCAGACCGTAAAATAAATAATCACAAAAAGAAAACAATCAAATTATTACATTTCACCAACTCTTACTTATCCTTCATCCGTAATACAATAATATCGTAGTAGGAAATCTTTGGACATAATAATATCTATGAACAGCTGTTAAATGCTGATATTCGAAATTTGAAAGAAAAGAAAACATAATATTTTGATCTATGTTTGAAAATAAATTCAAAAATAGAATTACTTCATTACATGTAAGACAAAGTTTGTAAGCATTCATCCTTTTTAAATTGTGCAATAAATGCGACGCACAATAGCTATTGAAAAATTAAAAAAAAAAAACATATTTTTGACAAACAGCTGCTGCTCACCACGGCCCAAGGATTGAAATAAAATAGTTAAAACTCCACCGTAAATCTTTATACCCAAGTCTGTACACACTTTATTTTGTTACTAAATTTTTGTCTAAGCGTTTGTGAAAATTTGAATGCAGCATAATTTTTTTACAATAATTATATATGCGAAATCAATCAAGCTACAATATAATATTTTCAAAAAACGAGGAAATATTTTCATTTACTTCTACTTATAGCTAGATCAAACAGTAATTAAGTATACTTATTATTCAAATAAGATCAACATTATCATGAAATATTTTTGTATTTTTTTTATTTAAACCTAATTTAAATAGTATTATACACCCACATCCAAAACATGGAATATTTTTTTTTATTATTACATAAAAATTACACCCTTATTACTACTACAAATTATAGATATATAATATGCAGGAAAACAAAAAAATTTTTTATGAAACTGCAAACAATATGCACGTTCTAAAATAGCAATAAATAAATAAAAACAAAAAAGTTCAGTATAAAACAAAACTCAACAAAAGAGATGGAAAAACTAAATTTTCGATATCCAAACAACAATCATTATAATAAAAATTTTGAAAAAAGAATTAAATAAAAATAATACATAATTTAAATTTGCATTTTTTTGTAGTTTTTTTAAAACGACGTGATTTTATAAATATTTATTATTTGGTCTAAATTTGGAGGTTATGAAAAATATAAAAAAAGGATATTTTTCAATACTTAATAATGATAATAATAATAGGCTTAAAAAATATTTGTTGTTTTTAATAATAACTAAAACAATTATTTTAAACCCAGTCACCCTATTGTGTGAAGGCGCGATGTTTGATTTGAATGTAGGTCAACCTCCTATACAACGAAAGCCTACACAAAAGGTTGATTAGAGAATGCAATTATAACAACCTACAATAATATACACAATAAATTAGTTATTCATGTATTCAACAGATCTCTTATAATGCAGAATTCTTTTGTGTAGTAATTTAAATAAACAATAACAGTGAACAAAAATATAAACACAAAAACTCATGAATTACTAAAAGAAATGTTTGTACGCCAGAATAATCGACAATACAGATCATTTTTTTCGAAAATCGAATTTTCAAAGATAAGTCATTAAGTGATAAACTTGTCATAAATATTGTTTATTGAAACATCACTGTAAAAACGGAAAGTCACCGAGTTTTTAATTTTTTGAACTATACACAAACTAAAAGAATTTGAAATTAAATTTCGTTACTTTTTATCACTAATTTTTGTCAAACAAAATATTATGGTATACGCACGAAAATTTTGTAGTCGATGGTCATTTCCGCAACAGGAAAACTATTTCATTCGATCTAAAAAAAAAGTTGATCTGTATTGGTAAATATTTTTAAAAATACGGCTCAAAGACTCTCAATTATAAACGGAAAACGAAGTTGTCAACCCATAGATAAAAAAAAAACAAATAGAATGATCCTACGGTCGATACCTATTCATGATAAAACCTAGGTGGGTTTAACTAATCACGGATTTAAAAACAAAATAACGATATTTCTAGTAAATGCAGCGAATATCAAACTGTGTCGCTCAAAATCATGAAAAATAAATATATATTTACTACGTTGCTATTATTGTAACACGATTCATTGAAAATTCTTTTATTTTGCACTGATCTTGAGGATCGTACCCAATTAATAAGTAGGTACCTACATTATTATTGACAAAGGTGGCAGGTATCATAATTATATGTCATCAGTATGCGCCTAACCGTATGGCGAATGTCAACTTTCGAAAGGGTTCACGAAACTATAAACAAAGCAATCAAATATTTATTTAAGTAAAATATTTTAACCACAATACAGTCCACGTGACACATGCAAGTGAATGTGTAGCATTGGAACAGATGGTCTGCCCCCCCCAGGGAGTCGGGATTATGTAAATGATACAAGTACTTAGTTATAATTTCGCAACACTTCAACTATAGGAACATTTAATAGTATTTACTATTATCTAACTTTATAATAAAATTTTGTCTGACTCATACATAATACATTGCTGTGTCCATGGACTTTGCCTACTACATAGTACATGGTGTGTTGGAACTGTTGGGTTAGAGAGGGGGGGAGGGGTACGCGTGTCACGTTCATTTGTATCAGACTTTACGCCCAGCGCCTCCCGTGTTTACAAAATAAATCATAACTAAATAATATTGCATCATACAATTATCGATTCACTATAAACTATCATCGAAAAAAAAACAGATAATTACTAAAATATAAGCGTAACATATGTTTTATCTGTGCGGACAAATTAATTATAAAATTATCGACGTTAATAATGAATTAAATCTAAGCTTAAAATCTAAATTAGAAATAGTTTGACTAAAGAATTGATTATTTACAAATCACTGCATAACTCTATCGGTACATACGATACACATTAGACATAAAGTAAATAAACCGATGGAGCCATAATATATAATCTTATTTCCTGTATGTAACACATTGTGTATTATTTTATTGATTTAACTACATACTCAGGTATAAATAGAAATATCACGCCGCCATTTTGTTCGCCTCCTAATACAATCATAATCCGATGTGTCACGATCCATTCTATTATCTCAGTCGCACTCGCAGAACATTTAATACACGACAGCTAGCTCCGTCTCCTTCTCGGCAGGCTGATGTATACAAACACAGAGTACAAATATACAAAACGATCACCTGACTCCTAAAGAATTTCACAACACTTTCACATTAACTAAACTCCGCCCTGGCGGAAAGAAGGAATAAAAATAAACGCGCTTCAGGAGGTCATATAATAATAAGGTAGAAGTAGTAGGTAGGAGAGATCTAAATCTGCAATTTATACACCCAATGGACAGTTGAGAAGGGGAAACTCGTCTTCATCATCATAGAAGAACCTCTGCTTGGGACTGAGCCCTTCTTGCAATCGTCTTACAGCCTCGGCAACTAAAGAGTTGGATTCCAGCAGATGTTGTAACATCTCGTAGGGGTCCTCTATAGCGGGAGGTGGGGGAGGCTCCTTCCGGGCCGTCCGATCAGACTTATTATAAGGGGAAGGCCTCCGCGCTTGCGTCCGCTGAGGTTTGGCCTTGAGACGTAAATTTTCTTTAATTTCAGATACTAATTCTTCAACATCACGAGCTAAATAATCCGTTTGCAACTCATTATTGGCCACTAAACACTGATCATGCTTGCTAGGCATCACAACTGTTGATAATGTTACTAATGTAGCGCGAGAAAAATTGGTTTAATACACACGCTGCCTTCTCGACCTAGGCTCGAAACGGACTGACAGGGAGAGCTGCGCGCTGCGCGGGGACAGACACGGCACATACACACATAAGTAATATTATGTACCTAGGTGTATGCTTTATTATTGTGTACCAATACGGGTACTGGCTGAATGGCAGGCGGACCGGCTTTGTTTTGGTATGAGTGCGCAGGCGCAACGGCCGTGTATACAAACACCAACTCGTAAACAAACCGAGACAACAATAATAATATACTCCACTGCCACTCCACTATGTATTCGCTGCTTCCGTCATCAACCTGATAGTCTCATTCTGATACGAGAGAGACTGTACTCTGGTAGCCTCGATATAGTGAGGGCCAGAAGAGAGGCATGCAGACGCGGGAGGCGGGGAGGGAGAGTTGAAAAAGTACACAACATAAACATGCAACAATAACAATAATACGGTTACACGAGACAAGTAGATGTATAGGTGTAGGTATTTATATATAAGTACTGTTTATAGTTTATACTATTAATTATATAGAAATACTTCGGTGTGGAGGTAATGTTCTAGAAATCCATTAAAAGAAACGAGGCACTGTAGTAAAACATACCACATCAGCAATATGACTAACAGCGTTCATTATTATGGAGTCTCCGTCGCTTTACACAAATCATTATTCATTTATGCTGATTTCTCCGCCAACCAAAACCATAATAATACGAATATACACATTGGTACATCGATAAAATAATGTTCTCTGAGCATAGTGGTACCTAGACATAAAGTACTGTTACATGAATTTCTCTACATATCTACGACCCAGCACAAGTTAAATGATGAAAGTTCAAGAACCTGAGAAAACAAAAAATCACACGTCATCACAATATTATATCAACAATAAGTGTATAGGCTGCTTCATTGGTATTAAATGGTTTTGTTTTTAAAAACAAAATGTAAATATTATAACGTCAATCTATATTGTAAGTCTATGAAATAAAATAAATTGGACTTGGTGCTGTTGTTGTTATATTGTTACGGAATGAATGGAGGGCAAAGTAACAAAAACAAAATCATAATATTGTAATTTACATATTTATTGCACAACATGCTGACCAGAGATGTGACGTATTTGAAATAAAAGTATTTAAAATACAAATACAAAATACAAAATACGTATTTGTATTTTGTATTTCAAATACCTTTTTGTAAAAAGTATTTTGTATTTTATTTGAAATACTTTTTTTGAGTATTTTGTATTTTACACAAAATACTTTTACAAAATACCTTTTTACTGTTTGAAACAAAATTCTGCCATTAATTGATATGCGCGTACGCAAGCTTTTTTTGCTAATTTGTTGAATTACAAATACAACGTTTCCATTAGAGTACTCCATGTTTGAGATATACACACATAATAATGATGATTGAACAAATTATACATGACGCCGTTTAATGTTTCATGGCCATCTCAAGGGCGCTGTGATTTCTCCTGAATGGTAGCATTTTCAATTTTGTCTGGAGGCAATCTGTTCCAGGCAGATGACGCTGCGACTCTGTTTCTTCTTTCTGCAAATTTAGAGGTATTTGCCCTTTTGAGTTCAACGAGTTTAAGAAGCTGATCACAGCCTTCGCCACACATTTTCGTCAGCGGAACAGCTCAGTGGGTGGTGTGCTGCCTTGTGGACAGTGAGACACAGTTTAAACACCACTATCTCTAGGACTCACAGTTAGTGTAGACTTCTTAGTAGTGAAGTTATGTGGCAGCTCTTATTCTCTCTGTAAATGATCCGGAGGCAACATTAAAAACCATCTGAAGACGATAAGGAAGAGTTTGGAGCAGTCCTGTATATAATATGATGTTACAGTAGTCCATACGATTTCAGATTTGGATTATACATTCTGATTTATTTTGCAGCCCAAGTCAGGAATTCTCTTACCTGCTTGATGATACTCAATCCATTTATGACAATTTTCGGCTTATCTCTTCTAACAACGGTACATTTTGTCATGACTTAATTATTTTTTTTCTATTTTGACAGTTCTTCCTAAGGCTCATCCTCATTGTCTGCAAGCAATGATATATCGAATCATGTCAACCCTTTCTCTATTTATGTATA
Organism: Athripsodes cinereus; assembly: GCA_947579605.1. Classification (NCBI taxonomy): domain Eukaryota; kingdom Metazoa; phylum Arthropoda; class Insecta; order Trichoptera; family Leptoceridae; genus Athripsodes; species Athripsodes cinereus. Next base: position 24,154,647 of record OX388320.1, read on the forward strand.
CTCTTGTGCAGTTTTTCATTCATCAATGGTATTCATCAATTGTCTGCAAGCAATGCTATATCTAATTTATTTATTTATTTATTCATTCTTTACTGTACATTGAAAAAAACAATTACATAAAAGGTATACATTCAAATCAAATACAATCAATATACAGAGGGCGAGTTTATCGCAAAGGCGCGATCTCTTCCAATTAACCCAAAAGTATTAACTTAAAAAGAAAAAAACATATGATAAAAATAAAATCAATGATCTAAAGGATTTTGGAAATAAAAGAGAAAAAAAAATACATTCACAAAGTGAACATACATACATACACACATATATATAAAAAGGGAGAGACTGCAAAAAAAAAAGATACAGACATACATACATACATAAAGGGAAAGGAAAAGGGGAAAAAAGGAGGGGGGGGTTAGGAGTGATGGGTTTCAGGTTTCAGAGGCTGTGTTTGTATTTGTGGAAATCATTTTCTCCTTAACGGCTCGCTTGAAAGACGTCAGACTTTGAGTCAGCCTAAATTTTGAAGGGAGATTATTCCAGCAACGAGCATCCTGAACTGCAAAAGATTTTGAGATGAAAGTTGTACCATGAGCCGGGATTTACAGGATGCGCTGGTTATTCGACCTCAGAGGTAAACCGTGACTCGCCAAGTATTCAAAAGCCTCCTTAATATAGTACGGGGTTGATCCTGCGTACAGAGCATTGTGGACAAATGTGAGTAGATGGAGCTCACGTCTTTGTCGTACAGTAAGCCATTTCAGGGTATTACGATATTCAGAAATGTGGTCAGTTTTTTTTAGATTAAAAATAAACCTTATGCCAGCATTCTGAAGTCGATCAAGTTTGTCAATTAGATCCTGATTCATGTCCACATACACGATATCAGCATAGTCGATAATGGGTAACAGCAAGGATTGGACCAATAAAATTTTTACTTTAGTGGGCAAGAATTTTTGCAGCATCTTAAGAGTGTGGAACTTGTAAAAAAACTTTTTCTTTAGAGTGTTAAATTGATGCTGCCAAGAGAGTCTCTGGTCCATGATTATGCCCAAATTCTTTTCTGTCGCCGAAGAGGGTATTGCTACTGAATTCATAGTAGTGGGAGGTAAATTCATATTTTTCAACCTGGATATAGAGTGAAGGCTACCAATGAATATTGTCTGGGTTTTTGAGGCATTGAGGAGTAATCCATGAGCACTAGCCCAGTTTGAGATATGTTGCAAACACTCATTGGTAGAATAAATGGCAGAGGAGATATTGTGAAGTTTAGCATGTGTATAGATTTGCAAATCGTCCGCATATAGATGGTAGCGACAAGGCATCATCATCATCATCATCATCGCCCTCAACGCTCCTCTCGGGAGCACAGGGCAGAAACCAGCCTCCTCCATTCAGAGCGTCTCTGTGCCAATTGCGTCACCTCTTTCCACGACATTCCTTGCGCTCTGATATCGTTGTCATAGGAACGGTGTATTGTGAAAGAGGGACGCCCGGGCCGACGGAACCCCTGCGGACGGAAAAACAGTGCTCTTTTTGGCCAACTATCATTAGGCATTCTCAAAACATGTCCCAGCCAGGACCATCGTCTCTCCTGTATTACGGAAATTACAGGTCTCTGCTGGGTGCGCCGGCGCACAGCATCATTTGTAACATGTTCATACCATTTGACATCCAAAATCCTTCTAAGACACTTGTTTTCAAAGCTTAGTATCCAGAGATGTGACGTATTTGAAATAAAAGTATTTAAAATACAAATACAAAATACAAAATACGTATTTGTATTTTGTATTTCAAATACCTTTTTGTAAAAAGTATTTTGTATTTTATTTGAAATACTTTTTTTGAGTATTTTGTATTTTACACAAAATACTTTTACAAAATACCTTTTTACTGTTTGAAACAAAATTCTGCCATTAATTGATATGCGCGTACGCAAGCTTTTTTTGCTAATTTGTTGAATTACAAATACAACGTTTCCATTAGAGTACTCCATGTTTGAGATATACACACATAATAATGATGATTGAACAAATTATACATGACGCCGTTTAATGTTTCATGGCCATCTCAAGGGCGCTGTGATTTCTCCTGAATGGTAGCATTTTCAATTTTGTCTGGAGGCAATCTGTTCCAGGCAGATGACGCTGCGAATCTGTTTCTTCTTTCTGCAAATTTAGAGGTATTTGCCCTTTTGAGTTCAACGAGTTTAAGAAGCTGATCACAGCCTTCGCCACACATTTTCGTCAGCGGAACAGCTCAGTGGGTGGTGTGCTGCCTTGTGGACAGTGAGACACAGTTTAAACACCACTATCTCTAGGACTCACAGTTAGTGTAGACTTCTTAGTAGTGAAGTTATGTGGCAGCTCTTATTCTCTCTGTAAATGATCCGGAGGCAACATTAAAAACCATCTGAAGACGATAAGGAAGAGTTTGGAGCAGTCCTGTATATAATATGATGTTACAGTAGTCCATACGATTTCAGATTTGGATTATACATTCTGATTTATTTTGCAGCCCAAGTCAGGAATTCTCTTACCTGCTTGATGATACTCAATCCATTTATGACAATTTTCGGCTTATCTCTTCTAACAACGGTACATTTTGTCATGACTTAATTATTTTTTTTCTATTTTGACAGTTCTTCCTAAGGCTCATCCTCATTGTCTGCAAGCAATGATATATCGAATCATGTCAACCCTTTCTCTATTTATGTATACTCTTGTGCAGTTTTTCATTCATCAATGGTATTCATCAATTGTCTGCAAGCAATGCTATATCTAATTTATTTATTTATTTATTCATTCTTTACTGTACATTGAAAAAAACAATTACATAAAAGGTATACATTCAAATCAAATACAATCAATATACAGAGGGCGAGTTTATCGCAAAGGCGCGATCTCTTCCAATTAACCCAAAAGTATTAACTTAAAAAGAAAAAAACATATGATAAAAATAAAATCAATGATCTAAAGGATTTTGGAAATAAAAGAGAAAAAAAAATACATTCACAAAGTGAACATACATACATACACACATATATATAAAAAGGGAGAGACTGCAAAAAAAAAAGATACAGACATACATACATACATAAAGGGAAAGGAAAAGGGGAAAAAAGGAGGGGGGGGTTAGGAGTGATGGGTTTCAGGTTTCAGAGGCTGTGTTTGTATTTGTGGAAATCATTTTCTCCTTAACGGCTCGCTTGAAAGACGTCAGACTTTGAGTCAGCCTAAATTTTGAAGGGAGATTATTCCAGCAACGAGCATCCTGAACTGCAAAAGATTTTGAGATGAAAGTTGTACCATGAGCCGGGATTTACAGGATGCGCTGGTTATTCGACCTCAGAGGTAAACCGTGACTCGCCAAGTATTCAAAAGCCTCCTTAATATAGTACGGGGTTGATCCTGCGTACAGAGCATTGTGGACAAATGTGAGTAGATGGAGCTCACGTCTTTGTCGTACAGTAAGCCATTTCAGGGTATTACGATATTCAGAAATGTGGTCAGTTTTTTTTAGATTAAAAATAAACCTTATGCCAGCATTCTGAAGTCGATCAAGTTTGTCAATTAGATCCTGATTCATGTCCACATACACGATATCAGCATAGTCGATAATGGGTAACAGCAAGGATTGGACCAATAAAATTTTTACTTTAGTGGGCAAGAATTTTTGCAGCATCTTAAGAGTGTGGAACTTGTAAAAAAACTTTTTCTTTAGAGTGTTAAATTGATGCTGCCAAGAGAGTCTCTGGTCCATGATTATGCCCAAATTCTTTTCTGTCGCCGAAGAGGGTATTGCTACTGAATTCATAGTAGTGGGAGGTAAATTCATATTTTTCAACCTGGATATAGAGTGAAGGCTACCAATGAATATTGTCTGGGTTTTTGAGGCATTGAGGAGTAATCCATGAGCACTAGCCCAGTTTGAGATATGTTGCAAACACTCATTGGTAGAATAAATGGCAGAGGAGATATTGTGAAGTTTAGCATGTGTATAGATTTGCAAATCGTCCGCATATAGATGGTAGCGACAAGGCATCATCATCATCATCATCATCGCCCTCAACGCTCCTCTCGGGAGCACAGGGCAGAAACCAGCCTCCTCCATTCAGAGCGTCTCTGTGCCAATTGCGTCACCTCTTTCCACGACATTCCTTGCGCTCTGATATCGTTGTCATAGGAACGGTGTATTGTGAAAGAGGGACGCCCGGGCCGACGGAACCCCTGCGGACGGAAAAACAGTGCTCTTTTTGGCCAACTATCATTAGGCATTCTCAAAACATGTCCCAGCCAGGACCATCGTCTCTCCTGTATTACGGAAATTACAGGTCTCTGCTGGGTGCGCCGGCGCACAGCATCATTTGTAACATGTTCATACCATTTGACATCCAAAATCCTTCTAAGACACTTGTTTTCAAAGCTTAGTATCTTCCGCTCCTGAGCCTTGGTTAAGTGCCAAGACTCACAGCCATATAGAAGGATTGGGATGATGCTTGTTCAATGCGAGCGACAAGGCAACTGTTTCTAATCATGTCAACCCTTTCTCCACTTATGTATACTTTTGTTCAGTTTTTAATTTCTTTTTCATTCATCAATGGTTTAAATATTAAATACTTTTGTCTTACACCTTGTTCGACTATTTGTAAAAAGTATTTTAAAAAGGTATTTTAAAAAAGTATTTTGAAAATACGTATTTTGTATTTTGTATTTAAATACCATTTTGAAAAAGTATTTAGTATTTTGTATTTGAAATACAAAAATTCAAAAGTATTTGTATTTTGTATTTAAATACTTTTTTGGAAGTATTTTACACATCTCTGATGCTGACCTACATTTTTTCTAAAAATCAAAATATTGAAAACTACAAGCTAGTATTTTTTAAGTTTTCCTAGATGTTGGAGAAAAGCACCTCTAATCAAATTAACACAAAATGAGTGGGTGAGCTATTTGTAGGAATATCTAAAGTAGCATTCACATTGCTTCACTTTGGATGATCATCCAGAGTGTCAGGGTCAAACCTGTTCATCGAAAGTGAACACGTCTGTTCACATTTGTTCATCCCATGCTTTCACTGCCATGTCTACTTTCTCACTCATGTTGTATGTAGTTTGACGTATTTTCGTATAAAAATAATTAAACAAATTCAAAAATGAAAAATAACACTTAAAATAAATTAATATAGCTCTCGACTGCATAATAATTTTGTACATGATTCTGACATTCAATAGAAATTCATAGAGAATAAAACAAATAATGAGATGAAACTTGTTTATGGTCGTTTCAGTGAAAGGTCCTTTCATCAAAATTATGACGAGTGGTAATCTCTTTCCTCCGTCATCGCTAGTGATCACTAGCGATGAAACGCCCGTTCACACTTGTTCATCTTGGAGGATCATCCGGAGTGATCACTGAAAGTGAACGTATGTGAACGACCCTTAAGAATAAATTTATATTACCTAAGAAGTTATTCAATCAGGTATATTCTTTATGTGAGCACCTACATAATTATTTATTTTGGTATGAGTAATTGGTATTACGAGCTATTTTGTTGGAATAGGTAAGATAATAGATAATTGTGTTCTGCTACTCAATACCCTCGATACACGTAAAGGATTTGAATTTGGGATGAGATTAATAAAAATATTAACCTACATAATTATCAATAGGTAGGTTATATTATTTAAACAAAATAATAAACCTATCTAGCAACAAACATTGTAATTTGTTGAGTAATATTATTTAAGTAATACAAAGGTGTTGGTGGCAACAGATGAAAACAAATTGCGTAAACCATCCTAAAATTTATATAATAATATGCTTCCAATTTTCTCTGTTTTTACTAAAATAAATTACCTAGTGCTAATTATTATTAAAATAAAGTATCTAAGTATCTATCCAATATGATGATGTGCCACGTGACACTAAAGTTTGAGATTGAATGTTTCATAAAAATAGAAACCGTATTTGAATGATTTTTATTTTTAAAATGTTAAATAACCGTAGCGAAGGGTGACATGAAATGTCATTTACCGAAAGTCACTTTATGTTTTGAGGTTATATTTGAACTAGAAATATCTGATATTCTACGAAATTTCGTGAAATATATACACTAGACGACAAATAATAGAAGTAAATATAATTATGCTGAGAAGAATTATTAATTCCCTTTCAACTAGAGGACCTTATGTAAGCAAATAATATAATATATTTATTTTTATAATGGATACGTGACTACACTCACACCGGCATCCAATTTCCTATACCCCTATATTTAGTTCAAATAGTCAAATTTTGATATTTAATTTTTGTCCGTGAACTAATGACTTGCATCCTTCTATTTTTTATCAGTTTTGATGTATATTTTATCATGTACAATTAATAATTCAACAAAATTTCAGGATTATTCCAACAAGAATATGATTGGATTCTTTGTATTTTTTTTTGACCTTAGGAATGTTATGGATTTTTATAAAATTAGCATAAGTTAGCACGGGCGTACCCCCTAAGATCTCAAAAAATAGTGAAAAAGTAGGCAAAATTAGTATTAAAATATGGAAAATCAGTCTCGAAGCAAGAAGCTCCACTGCCCTAGATGTCATCAGACTATATATAAGTTGGTTTTAAAATTGTTGTACAAAAACGAGTAGATTGTGAATTATCTCAAGTTCATATACCAAATTGAAAATCTGGGGATGGATAGAAGGTCCAAGCATTATTTGATAGTTGTAACAATAAAAAAATCTTAACTGCAGTCCCTCTGGAGAAAACGTGAGTGAGCATTAAAGAGTTATTCAGAATGTAGTTTCCTTAAAAAAATATTCAAGATTAATTATGTAAATGAAATATGCTAATCACAGACTTAAGTTTGTTTTTTGAATAAACCCACAATTTAGAATGCAGCATATTTTTATATAACATTTTCATAATTAACATAATAACATATATTGGCACGAAGAGGACAGTTTGCATGAATCTTACGTGCAGCTGATCTGCTGGCTACCCCACTTGTGGGATATGCCGTGATGGTATAGTATAGTATAGTACATAATAATATGGAGTTTCCAAAATAGAATAGGCCTCCCTCTCTTTTCTGAAAGTTTCTGATGGCTGCCCTACACATGGGAGATGCCATTTTGGTATAGGATACAGATTGAGATAAAAAATGATTGATATATTTTGTTTCCTGAATTTTCAGTTTCAGTACAGTGCAGTGAGATTGAAATCATCTGAAAATGGAGGAGAGAGTGAAGGTCCTACTCCTCTAGTTGTAGAAGATCAGGTACATGATGCACTGAGGAAGAGTTTCCCTAAAGCTACTTATATACAAGTGGAGGACATGTCTGGAGGATGTGGGGCCATGTTTGATGTGAGTTATTAGTGGTAGCCTGGAGGTAGAGTCTCCGCTTCATGCACATGAAGTGCGTGGTTCGATCCCAGGTGCCGGCAAACTATCCTTTCATATTTATAACAAAAACCCAGATACATCTTTCCATTTAAAAAAATAAATTAAATATCTTGTTTGATGCATAGATCAGAGACGTTGCCAATCTGTTTCATTTCTACAACACTAGCATATTATTTGCTGTGAGAGCATTTGGGGTCTGGCCAGATACCACAAAGCAGCTTAATATCTTTCCAAATAATGGATAGTCAATATAATCTGAAAGTTTTATGAAATATAATAGAAACCACTGTTGTCTGGTTATTGGGATCGCCGTGTCGTAGTTGATTGGAACTCGAGCTTTCAGTGAGCGTGCTGTCACCATCTTGTAGGAAATTGCGACTGCGTACTTGGCAAAAGCTTGTGCCAAAATTAACTACGACACGAGAATCCTTATAACCAGACAACATGAAAAGGTCAATAAAAACCTGAAGAATTAATAGAAACTATCTTTGGTTATCTACTCAAATAGAATTAACATTTGATAATTTTTCAGGTTTCAATAGAAGCTTATGAATTCCAAGGTTTATCAATGGTCGCCCAACATAGGATGGTGAACGAAGCTTTAAAAGATCTCATTAAGAATATGCACGGAATCAAAATACGAACAACACCTCCTCCAGATTATTAAACAAGATCTTACTAATAGAAATACTAGACTTTCAAAGTCAACTTAATTTCATGTTATAATTAATAGCTGAGAGCAATACTTCACGTCCAAAATGTAACATCTGATCTGCAAAATTAACATTTACAGGAGAGCTAAATAAAGAAGAATAACTGCATCATTTTATTGTTCTTGATAACAGAATAACTATACATTTTTTGCCATTAGAATATGCAGTATAAAATGGAGCAAATGATATATCGTTGTTGCATATTCAAAAATAAGGGGTATGTGAATTTATAAATGTTTTAACATTTCTAGAATGAACTGCTTATAACGACATCATAACCATTTTATAAATTGATTCTTAGTATCAAATTCAATACTTAAAGAATACACACGCCGATATGCCAGTAAAAAGTCCTGCCCTAATGAACAGTTTTTTAAGAGTATGCGTGAATAAAAATGTTTGCACATAACTCTTTTTGAATATGCAGCGACAATATTACAAAATGTTATGACTTAATATGTAAAAAGTGATTTTTGTAAAATCTATAGATCTGACTTTACATTTTAGGCATGACAATTAGTAGCAATTTAATCACTCACTTCCATAAGTCTACAACTTGAAATAATATTCTGGGATACAGTTAGTTTTAATGCACTATGAAGAAATATCAGTATCCATATTATGATAAGTTTCAATTTTGATTGTTATCGGCCCACAGAACTGGAGGATTGTTTTTTCAACTCCGTTTTTATATACACGATGACTCAGTCACCCTGTATATAAACTTATGATAAAATTGTAGTGCTATTATCAGTTTCTTTACAATCAATATAAATTTGTTGGAATTATCAAAAATACCATTGTATTTAATTTTTAGGATGTAACTTTTCTCTATTATTACAAATCAAGATTACGCTATTTACTTATTACTGTCATTTTCAGCAGATTTTATTATTTTTTAATTGAGAATCTAAATCTTTGTACAAGCATTGAAATTTACTTAACTGTAAGTCATTTTCAAATCAAAATAAATATAGGTATGTATGATTATTAATTTGTAGATTCATACTGCGTTTTAAAAATGCATGTTTTATTTATTGTATTGTCGTTCATAGATTACAGCAATATATCGGATTTAACCAAAATATTCTACGGTGCATCTATTTAATATTTTATGCTTTCTTTTTCTTTTACAAGAAACACTTTACAATATCTCATATCATATGTAGATAGAAAAACAGTTATTTTTAACTAAGACTGATTCTGTTGCAAATCATAAGATTAATAATTATATACACTAATCAAGAGTTTTTTCGAATATTTCTGTTCATATATGAGTGATCAGGTGTAAATAAAATATAAGATGTACAGAGATAATCTTTTTCTGGTGTTATGTCAGACCCTTCAATGTTTACTACTGTATTTTGATAGAAAATATCTCTATTCTGGGCAGCTCAAAACAACCCCTAAACACTTCTTATTCCCGTCCTATATATTATGGAGCCAGGAGATATACCTTTTTCCAACATCTCTCAATCTTTCCCAAAATAAAACTTGCATTAATTATATAAAATAATATTTTTAAGAACATATCATATAACTTTAATTTCTACTGCAATCTATAATAATATTGTTTAAAGTTGAAATACCCAATATTGTCCCATTCATATATAAAACCAACTGTTCATCTCAATCTTTCCCAAAATAAAACTTGCATATATAAAATCATATTTTTAAGAACATATTGTTTATATGAAGACATAGTATTTAAGCAACATCACGGCATGTAATAACATCAGTTAGATAATGACTTTATAAGTCGAAACCGGGTCACTGCTCATTAAAATCTTTTAAGTAAAACTAAAACCAATTGTTTTTTTTTTTCCATATATAAACATGGAGTTTTACAAAATTAACGTTGACTTTATAAATAATCTCTTTAATCCTTTCTTTATCTTGCCCTAATGATGAAGTAGAGTAATTTTTATTGTTCAATTCTGAGCATATATCCAAATAGGATACTTACCAGGTATTATTTTTTAGGACGATCAAAAGTTTCGTATTTATTTATTTATTTTTATTATAAACTCTGTTAATTTTATTAAATACAAAGACAGTGTGTATTAGAAAGAGATTTTACATCTTTATTGATCTCGCGTAGCAACTCTTGCAATAATAAAAGAGAAGATATTAATTTAAAGTTGTAAGTTATGAAATACGATCATAATAATAGAATAAGATATTGCATAAGTAGCAAATAGATATTGTAATAATTTGGTTGTAATATTTTTGTACGAAATGAAGAGCTAACTGCACATGAGATGTGCGACACAAGTTAAAATACAGAAATATTGTTACTGTTTGTTTTCTTTCAAATAAAATTGATAAATATATTACATTTTATCGTTTCAACATTTTTTTAGTGTGTCATATCCCTCCAACACCAGCTATTATTATATCTAGGGTCGGCAGACTATAGCATATAATTCAAAAATGGTAAATTTACAGGAGAAACAAAAAATACAATAAAAGTTTAGTTAAATAAAAAAAGAGTATTTTTTGTTCACAAAAATTTATTAAAAATGTAAATTTGTAGACATGTTTTACTTGTGTTCTATAGTACAGTTGTGTATTGATTAAAAACAGGCAAGTCGAAACAATAAAAAAAATATGGAATTTTTTACTTGCGATTTAGTACCCCGATCCTAGATATATGATATAGACTTCTCTGAATTGACTTTTTAACACAATCAGGTGCTGGAAACTGGATTTCATTTACTCAAAAGTGTGGTTGTCTGGATGACCTTTGAATTAAAACCATTGTAAATTAATTATTTACATTGATTTAGTTGAATCAGTTCCTTCACTCTCTGGATTTTCTCGAAATATTAAAATTGTGAGTTCGTCCGTTTACGAAACTGGGCAGTCAATAGACTATTGTGTTCTAAATGGAAAGAAAACCCTTTTTGTCAGATTTTCGTTGGCATATTACCTAAAAATTATACTTAGGTGATGATGTCAAACAAAGCTATTTTCTCAAAAACATTTTTTAATCAAATAAAAATATAGGAAGAAAGAAAAATTTATATGAATTATCGACAAGAATAAAAATTATAACCATCTTAATAAGTAACTGCTAACATGCCTGCTCTACAACACTAGCAAAAGTAATGGATTCATACAAGTGAGTTATCTTTCTCCGGCTGGAGTCTTATGTCGTTGGAGATTAATGCGCCTTATTTTGGGGTAAGCCTATCTGGGACACTCCGACACTGTCATTTGTATAATGTCAATACAAAGATATGTTTACATATGGATTATAATATTCATAAAAATGGACTAATATGGACATAAAGACAAGCAGATGTTCTCGCAAAGAAAATGAATACCTAAGACCTGTTAAAACTAGCCTTGTGGCTATATTGAAAATACTACTACTATACCATCACGGCATATCCCACAACTGGGGTAGCCAGCAGATCAGCTGCATGTAAGAAACATGCAAACTGTCCTCTTCGTGCCGATATAAAATCAAGACATTCAGGATGGGTGGCATACCTCATCGCTTAATTTAAGATGAAAAATGTCTTAATTTTTTCGAACACTTGCCTTTTACAGGACACTCGAAAACTTACGCAGAAGAGTGGGAGACCAATTCTTTACCGGGTGCTCCACGGGATAAAATGAAAAAAAATACGGGATAAAAAAATATTGAAAATGAAATAAAGTATAATTCTCATCTGACAAACAGAAATATCTTTCCTACTTTAGTTGAATAAATTATGTTGCAGTCTCATATGTAACATGAGCCCCCTCTTTTGTGCAAATTTTTTATTACATTCATCACATCCAAAAGGTTTTTCTCCAGAATGATTCCGTTTATGTGCTTCCAAATCTGAATACAATTTCTTGCAAATATCGCAATAACCAGACTTCTCCGAATGTTTGATCCTTATATGGTCAATTAAATTATATTTCATGGAGAAATTGGAACCACAAACATCACAAATAAAACTTTTTATACCAGAATGTTTTCTTAAAACATGTATTTTCAGAGTGCTATTTGATTTAACTGCCACATCGCATATTGCACATTTAAATTTTCTTTCATCCGAATGTTTTTTCATATGAGAACATATCTCACTTCTGGAAGTGAAGTTTTTACCACAAATATGACAGACAAAAGGTTTTTCTTTAGTGTGTTTTGATCTCATGTGTAAGCTTCTCAGAGAGTATGTCCGGAACATTTGTGGACAATAACCACATTGAAGTGTTTTTTCGGTTGAATGTGTAAATAAATGGTTTGTAAGGTGACCTTTCTTCCAAAAAGCTTTGCCGCATGTTTCGCAAGTGTAACGATTGTGATTACCTTTTTTTCCTTTTATTGAAATATCTTCATCGGGATGCTTTATCTTAATATGATCTTTAAGCGAGCCCATCTGCGAGAAATTTAAGGGACAAACTTTACAACTGAAGGGACGTTCTCCGGAATGTTTTCTGTAATGAATAACAAATTGAGACTTGCATCTAACCAATAACCCACAAACTAAACATTGAATTAAATTCTTTTTCACTCCAGGTTCGACACATTCGATAATCTTGAACATTGCTTCTGCTTCTCCTATTTTCTTGTCTATTCCATATTTTCTCTTTAGAGGCTTTTCAAATGCATGTCTCTCATTTAAATGCTTATTAAGAATTCCTATATCCTTGAAGAATAATTCACAATGAAGACATTTGTATGGATAAGATTGAGATTTATGTTTTATGTAGTGAGAGTTAAATTCTTCAATATCTTTGGATAAATCTTCACAAATATTACACTTGATTATATCAGAATCATTCACTTTAATCACTGTGTATAGTTTTTGAGAATGTTTAGGAAAAGTTTTTAGTTTTGTTCTTGTATTTTTGTGTTTTCTTTCAATACAGCCTTTAATTTTCTTATGAATTTTAATTTCTTTAGCATTTTTATGAGTCAACTTTGCATCAGGTTCAGTAATATTAACTTTCTTGTCACACTGTTCAATGTTACTTAAGGTTATCTTCTCTGTTGTACAGTTACTGATTGTTTCACAATCTTGAAAATCATTTTTGTTACCATTCAATATTTTATCTTCTACTTTAATAAATTCAATATCCATCTTTGGTTGACGTGGATACTCAGCAAACGAGTGTAGTTTTTCAAAGGATTGTCTTACCTTTTCAACAAATCTAATAACAATGTTCAGTTCTTCTTCACACAGGTTACATATTCCAGGAGGCAATTTACTATCATCTAATGATAACTCAATACATTTACTAATGAGTATCAAACAAGATTCTTCTACAATCCCAATGGCTTTTATTGAATTTTCCTTTAAACATATTCTACACTTCGTTTTAATACTATCCAAAGATTCTAAAGTAAGGGACATTTTCATAAAACGTGTCAATTTTTTCTAGTTCCGAATCTGAAGATCAGAAGAAAATATAATATGGAAATGGCAGCAAACACAAATTATTAATCAATAGATAAAAATGCTGCTTCAATTTATACTGTTACACTTAAAGAACTGTTTACAAGGCGATATTTTAATATACAATTATTCTTTCTAAGTATGAGGTGATCAATTTAAATCCAAAAAGTATATAATACCTGCGGACATTATTTACAAACATAACATTAACTATACCTATTCCTTTATTTATAAAAATGTCAAAAATTCGTCATAGACAACAACTAATAAAGAGGATTATTTTGATCTCTTTTTAATCGAAACTAATCGTGAATAATATTTAAAAGTGTTTAAATAATGAAAATATGTAAATTATATTAATAACTTGCTTATAAAAAAAATTGAATAATTATTTACAAAAATTGCGTTTAAAAAAAAATAAAAATTATTGTCTATGGAACATAGAAATGTCATTACATTTTGACATTTTCATAGTGTTTTCGTTTTGTAAACTTTCAATAATATTTTGTACATTCGTATACCTACATAATATATAAAATAAAGTAAATAAATATATATAATTTTACATACCAGCAGTTGTGTTAGTGCAATTTGTGCTAGTGACGTTATACATAACTGTTTTTGCAATCATCATCGTTTTAATCTTTTATTAATTTAATTTAAAAGTTAAATTTCGTGATACGTTTCATATTTTCAGTGTTCACTCTTTCATGGAAGGTTATTACTCTACTTTAACATTATCTGTTGCTATTCTTTTGATTCCTCGTAATTTCAAGAATGTAAACATCCCATTTTGCATTTATTGTTAGCCTCATAATCACAAATGGACTAGGTAACTGTATAGTAATGAAAATTCTTATTTATTTTGTTAGTGCACTAGTGAAAAAGTGTTACTTTCTACTACAGACATCTATATCTAGTTTTGGTAATGAACATCAATGACAATGATCAATCCATTGATAAGAAGTCGAAATATCTCTTGTCTCTCTCTTATCTGCCTTAGAAGGAAATGCTTTTTTCAATATTTCAAAATTGGATTGGTTTGCGACGAGTTTGGATTTTCTTCTCCATTCCACTATATTTTTTGCAAGTGTTATTAATTCTCCGTATGTGCTACAGTTCATGTTTTTCTTCGCTTGATTCAAATGGGTGCCTCTTGGTCGGCCTCTACCATTTCTGCTTTCGGTTTTGCCCTTCGCGACAGTGATGAGTAGGCCTGATATTGTGGGTGCTTGGCTGCCCAATGTTATGTCACATAATCAAAAGGAAATAATAGAAACTTTTTAAAACGAGAAAGAGCTATGTTCTAAATATATATGTATAGATATATACATAGAATAACTCTGTTTTAAATCTGTATATGGAATGCATACAAATATATATGCATTCCATTATTTACAATTGGTAATATATTACAGTGCATAATGGTAGGGACGTGTGCAACGTGACATTTTTTAAAAATAATATTTATCAGTATAAACTTTTTTATTTATCGCTAAATTCTTTTGATTGCATACTAGTGGAAAAAATATCTAACCACCTGGCTTTAGAATTTAAAAACTAATGTTTGGTTTATGTTTAATGATTTGAGATATTTAAAACATAGAAAGTTAATGTATTATGGCAAAGAAAGTATATTTTTTAAAAGAATAAGCGTATTTCATTTATTATTTATTTATTTATTTTATTCTGCACTGTACATTGTTTACAATAATACAAATTAACATAGAAAATATCATTTATACAATTCAATGTACAGAGGGCGAGTTTATCGCTAAAATGCCATGTCTTCCAACTAACCCGGTGTATTAATTTAAATAAATAAACATCATTTAAGCTTTATAATTATTATCAATTACAGAATAAAAATAAATACAAAATATTGGCAAATTATGAGTACCACAAATTATTAATATTAATACCCAATTAAAATCCCTTCAAATTAATCAGCATTAATCAGTTAACAATCTATAAATAAACAAAGTTATAACATAACATACTTATGGATATTTTACACAGATCAAACTAGTCCCAAAGTAAGATATGAATCAGATTTGGGTTAGTTGGAAGATATCGCGTCCCTGCGATAAACTCGCCCATTGTGCAAAATATTTGTATATACCATGTTGTACCTAATCTCATTCTTTTTGTTTAAATATTTTGTACAATAAAGTTTATTATTATTATTATTGTATTATGAGTACTAACGCGACGATACACATAATGCACACATATACGTGTGACACCTAGACTCGGGACAATTTGAAAATGGCCATCTTTCATTTTGCCCTGGCTGGGAATTGAACCCGGGACCTTGCGACTCAAAAGCAAGAGTGTTACACCTGCCATCTCATATAATTATCAATAGCAAAATTTAAATCTTCAATTAAACATTTAAAAATCAAGATAAAAGTCAAAACACTTACAAAACAAGCTTTAATAATTTTATTAAAATTATATTTCTCCTTCTCAAGAAGTTGGAATTAGTATAAAAAAGGTGTCAAGTAGTTAAAATAAAAATATAATCAATGCAAAATTACAATACAATTCAATAATAAAATAAATTACATTTCCTCTCATTAAAGAGAAGATTATGTAAAATAAAAATAGTATAAAATAGTTAAAATCCATCTATATAAAAAAGACAATATCAATGTATGAAATGTCAATGTCCAAAAGTCACACATCATGACCAGACCAAGTAGATTAATTTCTCAAGAACAGTCACACGTTGAGTAAAAGAAATTGGTATATGTATACAGGATATTTCAAAATCCATTCCGGGGTTGCAGCGTAAGTGTAAAGTAACAGAGAGATAGATAGATTTTTACAATCTTAACCCTTTTAGTGCCAAGGAGCGTCATCGCGCTCCTGTGTATAGATACATGCCAAAAGTGCCAGGAGCGCGATGGCGCTCCCGATATCAGTACGTGATAGGCGTGCAGCGGGGAAGGTCACATGCACGCAAAAATATTTTTTTCACTTAATTCGTATTGTATATAAAGTTCAACATGGGTCAAAGCTAAATAAAGTTTAAAAAAGATCCCGGTTAAAAAAAAAAATTTAAACCAAAATGTCAGAATTTGAAAATAGTTCAAATGAGACTGATCATAGTTCAAGTTGTGAAGAAAGTGATGGTAGAAGCGACATTGTAATTTTCGGAAAAGATACATTTCTTTTTCGAGATAAGGGTAAATGACATCAAAAACCACAGTTTTCTTTGGCATTTTTAAGTACACGTGAGAAAAAAACAATGGCACTAAAAGGGTTAACATTATCCATTGAGAAACATTTCTTTGTGTAAACATAAAAAAATAACCATCTAAACAACTTCAAAAATATACTCAATAATCTATTTGATTTACCACAAACAAACATATGCAATCTATTATTTATTTACAATAAATCAATTGATATAACAATTAAGTGAAAATAGAGAAATATGTTGTGGTAACTGTGGATAGTAACTGGCAAATATGTAGTTGGGTGCAGTCAGTATGACTGTTATCATTGTATGGAATAAACAAGCCAAAGTATGTATGTTAGGAAGTGACTGAAATTAAAAGAAGCACACCGTTTATATTTTCATTTGCTTATTCAATCGGTTGAAAATAATTCTAGTTTGTCTCAAATAATTGTACTGCTCATAATTTTTCTGTCGCAGTAAACAAACATTTCTCTTTTTCACAACAAACTTAATCCCAAACTCTCCTGTCGGCAAGGCTATAAAATTATTCAAAAATTTGAATGCTCGTGTTGATATTTTTAACGTAAAATATAACAACTTTTTCAGGATAGAGACTCTCCTTTGATTCTGTTGTTTCTTTTTGATGATGTCTTTTTTGTGATTATTTCTGTCTTTTTTCCTTGTGAGATTTTCGTGGTAAAAAGCTGTTATGGTCTCAGTACAGGGTGACATTTTTAAGATAATTATAACAATAATAATTATTTGGAATGATTATTTTTATTATAAAACCAATCAAGTAAATTCCTGTACAACAATTTGTCGATAATCGCATCATCATAGCTGTTATTGATTACCAAGAGCTTACTCAAATTCAATTCTTTATTGAAATTAACAAGAGAAAAGTGAATTATATTATCACTAAACGTATCTTTTTTATAAATATCGAATTCTAATTTAGTATCAATAATAGAAAATTTTAAATCCAAGAAACTTATTTCACTTTTTCCCACTTCCATCATGAATTTAATAGAGTTATTCACTTTATTTAACTGGGGAAGAGACAAATTTAATTGCCTTTCTGTTCCTGTCCAGTGACCTATGTATGATATCACCAACTTCCAAAAAGTACCTTCGGTCAATAACATCAACATTTTTGCGGTTATAAACTCACCCGACCATAGATTTGCCAGTTATATTGTGTATTATTTATTTATTTAATTTTGTATTGCACTGATAACTGTCAGCAACCATAGTGTACCTAATAAAATAAGTACCTACATATAAATCAATTACTGCCTCTTATCAAACTGAGTCAGAATTATTGTATTGTTAATATTGGTACAGTTACACTGTGCCAGTCATCATCTCTTGTCAATACACTTTGGTTTAGTGTTCAGTTGTGTGTAGTAGGGTCGCTGTGTGCGCTGGTGCTTTCCTGTTTTATTTGTTGATACATTCCTGAAGCCAACAAAATGACTGATGCGCAAAAGGGCAAGTGAGTATATTTAATTGTTTATTTAATTACATATTGAATTATTTCTGAATTTCTATGTTCAAATGTATTATCTAAAGTGTATCATTGGAAATAAAATAATTTTAATTTTGTTTTTAATTTTACATACGTACTTTCTGTTTTCTTTTCAATTCCAGTTATTGTTTGTTCTCCTTGTTTTTGTTATTGCTGATGATTTTACTTGCATGATTGATTTTACATACATATTTATTTATATTTATTTTTATTAATGCTGATGATTTTACATATATATATACACCCAATTTTCAAAAGTTCTTTTATTCTTCTTGTACCCATTTTTGAATTTGTAATTTATCAGTTTGCCATTTATGTACCTACATGTTTTTTTTACCATAATTTTATGTGATGTTTTGTACTTACACTGTAATTTTATTTGATGTTCTGTACTTACTGTATAGGTAATGTCTAGAGTCTTGATTGGTTTACGTATTATAAATGTTATATTGTTATTATATTATATTGTGAGATAAACTGTATGACTCTGTTACAATAAAATGAAATAAAAATAAATAAAATAATATAATTTGCACATCGCACATGCCGAAAGCTGTAATGATGTGCAAAGTTAGTTTAGTTAGTTTAAAAAAAATAGTAATAATAATAAATACATGTTTATTTGCATATTAGATTAAACAACTACTACTAGATCATTCTGGCATATCCCACAAGTGGACAGCCAGCAGACCAGCCATATTTAATAAACATACAAGCTGTCCTCTGTCCGTGCCAACTAAAAATTAAGACATTCAGGTTAAAGGTTATGTATTTATTGAGTTGAGATTTATTTTGTTAAACTCCATTTTATTCCATATAAGAAAACAAAAATGTTTTCAGTTTTACTGTATTTTATTTAAATATTAAACTAATCAGTTTGATAATGACTTCATAAGTCGAAACCTGGTCACTAATTTTATAAATAAAATACAGTAAAACTAAAAACAATTTTGTTTTTTTACATGAAATTAAAGGTTATTATTGTAGTTGAGTAGAACTCTTTTAGATATAATTATATCTACATATGTAATTTAAATATGATTATCCAAAAACAAAGATGATGTGACGAGTATGGAAAAAATTAAATCAAATGAAATATTTCAAAATTAAATATTTTTCTTGCTAGGGTCCAAATGTTCTGGATTAAAAAATTGTAAATTAAATTAATCGCCACGGGGACAAACCTCATCGCTGAATTTAACATTATAAAATGTCTTTATTTTTTAAGACACCTGCCTTTTACAGAATATTCGATATTTTACGGAAAAGAGTGGAAGATCAATTCTTTGCCAGGTGCTCCTCAAATAATGTAGAGTATACAAACATTTTCATAATAACATAAATACAAAAAGGTGGCGGTATTAACAGTCTAATATCTATTATATATTAAGTAACAGATTAATTTACAATTAAGCTGGTTTCATTTAATGTCATCAAGATTACAGCGCTGAGGGTAACATGAAAATTATGCGAGTGTTGCTAAATGGAGGCGCGAGCATTGTACGCGTACTTATCATTGTATTTTGTGTACCTGAATATCAGATTACTTTATGAAATACAAACAATAATAATTTATTGATAAGATGGGATTTAAGTTACGGTACAATGTGATAACCGATGCTATCACGATTGAGTACATTGATCTTAATTCAAAAAGTTAATATAATTTTTTCATTGAGGTGACGTTTTTTCTGTAAAACTCCATATCAATTTATGTAAGGTGTTCGAAAAAATAAAGACATTACACATCTTAAAATCAGCGATGAGGTTTGCTACCCATCCTGAATGTTTTAAATTTTTATTGACGCGGAGAAGACAGCTTGCATGTTTATTACATGCAGCTGGTCTTCTGGCTACACCACATGTGGGATAGTAGTAGTAGTAAATTAATAGTAGAAATAAAAATTTGCATTGTATAGAATTATGTTTTTCAAGTATTAGGGAAACAGTAACATTTTTAGAGAAGAGAAACTGATCCTTGTTCCTTTTAAGTTCAAAAGTTTTAGATTGTGAATCATTAATAAATGAATTATTAATTAAATGATTTTTTGTTTGTTTTCCAGGTTCTGGTCCATGGGTCAGAACACTTTGAAAGTTCCCCTGGAACTGTTTGCCCTCAACAGGAAGAGATTGGGAGAGTGTGTGGCTGCAGACTGCATAGTCCTTCTTCAGGGAGGAGATTCCCTCAACCTCTATGATACAGATGTAGAATATGTCTTTAGACAGGTAAATCAACAAGAACCTTGTATATAAATAGACGAAAGAGCACCATTTTTTTTATAGAAAGAGTGCAATGTTTCTAAACTTCGAATCAACTAGGTACATAAATTGTACACTGCAGCATATCGTCGTTGCATATTAAAAATGGCGCATATGCAAATATTTTTATTTGGGTATACTCTCGAATTTTTGTTGCCATGTGATTATTATTCATAAAATATTAAATTTTAATATTAGATACTTAGAATCACTTTAAAAATTTTGATTTTAATGTCATAGTAAGCATTTTATTCTAGAAGTGTTAAAACATTTATTTATTTATATGCATCATTTTAAATATACAACGACAATGTACAGTTAAATCATTGATAAAAACATATTTTTTATCAAATGATTTACAGCGAAATGATACGGAGAAGTGGTTTATGTACCTACGGTACCTACTACTGAATTGTTTTTATTTTGTTTGACTGAATAATATAAAAACTAATTTATGATATTAAAAGATGTGAGATAATTATATACTTATATCTGTTTGATAATAGTTTAATATCTTTTCAATTAAATTAATTAGTTTTCATGTAATTTATTTGATATCAGTTTAGTATTTATAATGTTTCTGTAGAAATTCCACTTGTGGTGATAGAGCAGAGGTGTAGATAATAGATTTTATATCTATCTATCTATACTGCGGCAACCCTAAGTGACAAGCTCAGTGGTTCGAGACCACGGGGCGACGGGGAGGTAGAAATTCAAACACATAACGTTTTTAGTATCCGTTATATTGAATAATAGTTGGTACAAATACCCGTCACAGTGTATAAAAAGGTACTGTGAGAAAATATTCTTTAAGAAAAAGAGGAGTTTATGAAATATTTCAAATTCCTATACCATTTTGAAAATTCTTCAATGGGGGGGGGTTAGAAATTTTAACAGAATAAGAAGTTTTGACATATACCGATTCTGGGTGTACAAATATACCAATTTTAATGGGTTGCTCTACATATATATGTAAAAATGAAAACCATACATACCACCTCCGTAATTGTCTCATCCGTCTTGTATAATTATTCACTTTTTATTGTGTATAAAAATTGTTTGAAACTGTTTTAAGATTGTAAAGGACGAAGGCCGTTTATTGCTTGAATAAATAAATAAATATCTACATGAAAAAATCTAAAAAAATGTTTAGGCATGTCCAAGAGATCTGGAAAAGTTTCAAAAATTGCTACACGATTTATGAGACATGTTCCAGTTTGGGACCTCTGATATATAGTAAGGAATAAAATGAATAATAATGTTTATTTATCATTTTCAGGAATCATATTTCATGTGGGCAAGTGGTGTGAGAGAGCCAGGATGTTACCTCGCTATAGAGGGTGTCTCAGGATGTGCTACATTGTTTGTGCCCCGTTTGCCAGAGTCTTATGCCGTGTGGCTGGGAAAGCTGCATACGCCGGAAGACTACAAGGCCATTTTTTGTGTTGAGGAAGTTCGCTATGTAGATGAGGTGAATATAATTACGTTTGATTCGTATTTTAAATTATTAATGTTATTTCATAATCTGATTTCAGTTAAATGTGTAGGGCATATATCATCTCTCTTCTGACCAACAGTCTTATCTGGTAAAATGTAAATTGTTCAGGAGAGCGTTTTTAGTGTTTTGCTGTGCATATTTTCATCTCTCCTAGTTATATGATATAGTGTAAATATATTATTTTATTTTATTTGTACCTATTCTTATATATCTCAGAATCATTTTTGTGATAAAATTTTGATAAATTCGTAGATACGACAACACATTTTATCTAGAGTAATTAGTAAATACGACAACAAATCAGAAAGCTGTTCCAGGATAACGGTAACAGTTACAGGTCTGATCTTCAGTGAGAACATGCAGGGCACTTATAAGTACACATTTGTGATCATAACTCGATTTCGCCAAAAATGTCAGAAGAGGGACGATAGAATGTCGTAAGAATGTTATAAATTAGTTAAAATGTAACAACGATGTTTAATACTTCTGCTGCACTTTATCAGTTGTGCGTAAGATTGGAATAATTTGAATGGGTATATGACACAATCACCACTATTTTTATAGATTAAATTTGTTGATTTTGTGTTAGAATATATTCTTACTTTTTCCTTCATCTTTTTGTTTAATAAAATACCTTTGACTTCTGTTTAATAGTTGATGAGAAAGCTAGGGATCTTAATTTGTTTGCTCATTCTTATAATTGGTTGTTACAATACTGTATGATCCATAATAAAGAATAAATAAATAAAATAAATAATAAAAAAAACATCTACAATATAAATATTACAATTAACAATAAAAAATCTGATAAGTATGATACTATCTGTTGATCTATTGGTAAATCCATATATGTATTATAGTATAGTATATATAACTAGCTACATAACTTAATTTAAATATTTTTTCTTTCAGTTAGCGGAAGTTTTGAAAAAGAAAAACCCTAAGAAACTTTTGACTGTTGTAAGTTATCTTTTTATATATTTAAATATCGCATTAATCTTGTATATTAATTCAACTTATTGATAATATTTTAAAATTGAGTTTCAATATGTTGAGTGTGTCCTTGGAGTTGGTAGCTCTGTAGAGGAACATTTTAACATTTTATGGGGATAAAGCCTTTTCTGTGGCGGGTCCCAACCTCTGGAATGGATTACTTCTTGAGCTTAGGCAAGCTGCAGATCTTAAGACATTCAGAAGGGACCTAAACACTTTTTATTTTACTAATTATGTACTATTAAATATTGTATTCTGTTTTACATTCTTGACGTGGATACTCGATGGTTTAAAGCACAGAAGACACATGTCCACATTTGACAGTTTAGAGAAAACAGGCTTTGAAAGTTTGAGATTCAAAATTAATTAACTAATTTTAAATTAATTCAGAAGATGTCCTTGGTGGACATGTGCATTTTAAGAATCAATTATGTCGATATTAATACATTCTCGAATATTTTATGTGACATGTTACATCTGTGCACAAAAAAATGACAATTTAAGAATGTGTGACATTTGGTTTTTGTTAAATATTTCGATGATGATATATGTATTATTGGTAATTATGTACTCAGGACATAGACAACGTTGCAACCGATCTTGTACATATATTAACTCATTTTACCTAAATAGTGGCCATGTGTATTTTGTGCTTTAAACCATCGTCATATTGTATCCAAAATATTTAATGTAACTCAATATAATATGGAACTTCTGACGTGGATACCTTTATGTATCCGAGATTCTCATTTAATCTATGTATTTATCTATATTTATAATATGACGTGGATGTAATGCCCTAGATGCCTTAAATTGAATCCAACTAAGACGGAATTTATGTGGGTTGCCTCTCCTGGACGGCAACAACTCTTAGACACCACACCAATCTCTGTCTCTGGCACTGACATAACACCATCGCGCACCATATCTGTTCTCGGCGTCCTACTGGATGGAGCACTCTCTATGGAGGTTCAAGTGTCAAGGACAGTGAGCACAGCCTTCTTTCATATTCGCCAACTATACCTAGTATCAAGACACTTATCTGTAGACGCAGTTAAGAGTCTAGTCGCCGCCTTCGTCGTCTCTCGTCTAGACTATTGTAACATCATATGTACAGGACTGCCCCAGATCCTTCTGAATCATCTCCAGATGGCCTTTAATGCTGCTGCCAGGACCATCTACAGGGAGAACAAGCGCTGTCACATCACACCACTGCTTAAGGAGCTACACTGCCTGAGAGTCGCAGAGAGAGTGGAGTTCAAACTGTGCCTCACGGTCCACAAAGCCTTGAACAGCACGGCACCTCAATGCCTCGCTGAACTCTGTCCCCTCGATGAAACTCTGAGGCGACCACTGCGATCAGCTTCCACCGCTGTCAACAAACTTGTGGAGCCCAACAGGGCAAACACTTCCAAATTCGCAGAGAGGAGCTTTAGTGTTGCGGGGCCAACCGCCTGGAACCGATTGCCAGCAGACTTAAGACAGAACCAACCCACTGCAACGTTCAGGAGTAAGCTGAAAACACTGCTTTTCAAGAAAAGCCATGGCGCCCTTGAGATGGTCACGGATCATTAAACGGCGCAAAATACAAATTATCTTTATTATTATTATTTTTAGAATTGATGAATTGTACAGTGTCCTTGAGGTGCTTTGGCACGTAAACGACACTTTAATGTTGTCCAATAATGAATAAATATTATTTGTGTCAGTGCACACGTAGTAGAATTCCATAATTATGTAATTTGAAACAAGTGTTTCTTTCTACTGTAGATTATTGATTCCGAAAGAGACGTCTGAATCAATAATCTATAGTAGAAAGAAACACTTGTTTCAAATTACAAAATTAATAAATCTAAAACGAGATAACTATTTTATATTACAGATGGGAACCAACTCAGACAGTAAACTAAAATACCACGAAACTTCATTTGTGGGAA
This sequence comes from Athripsodes cinereus, assembly GCA_947579605.1. Taxonomy (NCBI): domain Eukaryota; kingdom Metazoa; phylum Arthropoda; class Insecta; order Trichoptera; family Leptoceridae; genus Athripsodes; species Athripsodes cinereus. The sequence continues at coordinate 24,179,571 of OX388320.1, forward strand.
TAGAAGAGTAAGTTTATTTAATGTCTGATATCACAATTTAATATTTATGATCTTAAAAAAATTAAATCATTTTAATTGTCAAAGATTTTCTAATGAATTTTCTGTATTATAAAAAAGATGTTTTTCTTTATTTCTTCCAGATTTACAGTAGATAAGACAACTCTGTACCCCATCATTACAGAATTGTAAGTACAGTTTCAACAATTAAATGAAACTTATTTTATCCTTATTAAGATTTTATTTATTTATTTATTTATTTTATTCTTCTTGCACATCATCATTTATATAACAAATAAAATAAAGCAATATACACAAGAAAAAATGTAATGATGTGCAGTGGCGAGATTATCACTATATAGTGATTTCTTCCATCTAACCACAATGGAAGTGGTAGTAATCACAAGAACTATGTAAATAAAATCATTCCATCAACTTCCTAACCTCTCATAAACAACCCCTCACCTCTCTACTAGTAGATAGTAGGTACTTACTCATTTAGATACATGCTCGTATACATATAGGTTAATGGTTGTGAATTCTAAGATTTCTTTAAATAGTTACTTTATATCCTACTCTTGTTATACTTTTATTTTATTTTTAATTTCCGTTTTATTGTACTCTCTAACCCAGTGTTTCCCGTTGGGGCATCACGTCTCAGAGGTGGGGCACTGCGCTTCTACATATTATTGAAAATTTACCAACTTGTTAATTAAAAAAGAGGCCGGTGGGGCATATGACTTTTGAAATGACTACGGTGGGGCATGGCATAAAGAAGGTTGGGAAACACTGCTCTAACCTCACTTTATGTTAAAACAAGTATGTCAAACATTATATCAGGCTTACTGGAAAACATTGCTTCATGCCAATATGTACACACCCTTTGTACAAAATTTATTTTTACAGTAAAGTGTTATATTGTTATGTTAAATTTGTTTCTTTTTCAGGCGTGTTCATAAGACTGAATTGGAGAAAATAGTTTTGAGATATGTGTCTAAAATATCATCAGACGCACATAAACAGGTGAGATTCTGAACATTTCCAGAACAAAATAATTTAATACGTACATCTTCCCTTCATCTTATTAAGTTGGGAGTCTATTGATATCTCCACTGTCGTCCATTTCCACTGCTTCCATGGGCACTGGGTACTCCAAATCATGCCTTTCAACACTGTTTGACACCTTGTCAGTTTCTGGAGTGTCTCATTAACCTCATTCCCTCTCCTAGAGCTTCCGAAGATCTTAGTGGGTCTTTTTTCTGATATGTGAAATGCATGATCCAGCCATCACAACAGTGACATTCTATATTTATAAGTTTCACGAATTTGGCTCAATTAATAGATAATAAAAATCCTAAACAAATTATATACCTATACATATTATAACTCAGGTTATGCTGACGATCAAACCTGGTACCTCTGAGTATCAAAGTGAGTCTACTTTCCTAAACTGGTGCTACGAGAAGGGAGGTTGCAGACACGTTTCCTACACCTGCATCTGTGGTTCCGGACCTAATTCTGCTATCCTTCATTACGGACATGCCGGAGCTCCAAACGCCAAACTGATCAAAGATGGTGACATGTGGTAAGATTGCATTGTTTCTACCCAACTTATTAGACTTATTAATATTTGAATAAATTCTCTTTCAGTTGTCTTATAAAAATGAATACCATTTTTAAAGAAAGCACTAAATGCCAGAATGTTCAGATAAAGATACAAGGTAAAATGTGATTTTGAGCTCAAATATTTTTATTTTTAGTAAAATAATGTAAATAGAAGAAGAATAAAATAAATAAATAAAATAAATTCTTAATAGAAATAAAACTTCACAAATTCTATAAACTATTTATATATTATTACTGATACATGTATAAAAAATAAATGAAAAAGGCTCTAAATGCTAACTTCAATATCTTTAGAAGGCATCAAAATTAATACTTAGGCAATATTCGTAGTCACCTCACTACGAAATAAACACAGATCTTGGTGCGTTATTTGTAGCAATGGCAAAGTTATATAGAACCGATCTTCATACTTATCTCATTTTTTTTTATTTTAAGCCTTATTTAAAACTGGTTTTCAAATGTGTCTGAATTCTTCCAATTTAGTTTTACTGATTCTTCTCATTGTTTAGCTAACTCATCTTATATTAATACATCAAACTCCACCCATTAATATTGCTTCTATTATTTTTAACACTAAATTCCTTCCTCTTGATTTACACCAAATTCTTTCACATTCTTTCATTGACCCCGCCTCATATGTATCAAACTCCTCCCACTGTCATTGCTGATTTATACTTGCCTAAATACAACATGGAAATAAAATTTGTTGATGAACATCTCAGTATTGTTTTGATTATTACTTCTAATATATTTTTTATTAGTTTATATGATATGGGGGCTAACTACGCTGGATATGTTTCTGACATCACCTGTTCTTTCCCTGCCAATGGCAAGTTCACAGAGAATCAGAAGCTGGTCTACAATGCTGTGCTGGCTGCTAATAATGCCGTCTTTAGGTACCTATGCATTTTGAATGTTACATTAAGGTATCTTTTATTTTGACAAGCAAGCATTGAGTTTTTATAAGCCAAGCAATTCGTATTGTACATTTTTTGTATTGTTATTGATTATACATATTGTACAATTTTGTACATTTGGATTCCAGAGCACTGAAACCTGGCGTGAGTTGGCCAGATATGCATATTTTAGCCAACCGTGTCATGCTGAAACATCTCAAAGACGGAGGACTCCTCGTTGGCGAAGTGGACGACATGATGAAAGTATGTATATTCTTAATAATAATCTTTATATTATAATGCTCTATTCTTTTAATTTGCTTTCTGAAATTAAGATTGTTACTGAATTTTTTAGGGAGAATTCAGTTGAAATAAAACAAACACATAATTATGTAGGTATACTACATTACTGTACTACAATCTCTACCAACCAATCAAGTATTATGTATCTATTTTGTCTTAATTCACTCATAGATACCATACAATAAGCAGTATGTGAGCCATGTAGAAGTTAAATTTATCCACTTGTTGCAAATATTTAGCTATGAATGTAGAACTGTGTTCGTTTTTTTGTTGTTGTTGTTGGTTACACTGTAGTTGAATTGATACAATGAAAATTCACCTCTATCACAGTTGGAATGTTCTAGGATCAATCGACTTTGCTACTACACCCCTCGTGTATGAAATATCTTAAAATCATATAAGATTAGTGGAGAGATTCAATAAATACACCTCAATTGAACATCTGAAATGCTGATAACAGCTTATTCGAATTTACATTTGTTAATTATTGTATTTATTTCCTTAGGCTGAAATCAATGGCATCTTACAGCCCCATGGCTTGGGTCATTTCATTGGTTTGGATGTCCATGATGTAGGAGGTTACCTCAAAAATTGTCCTCCACGTCTTCCAGGTCCCCTGGCCCCCCTGCGTACTGCCAGGACTATGGAAGCTGGGATGGCAGTCACCATAGAACCAGGGTGCTACTTCAATGATGTGGTGCGTTCTTGGTGGAAGTTCATTATAATAAGCCGGCTTTCGAAACTTGACATTTGTCTGACGATGAGAGTCAAAGCTTTTGAAAGCTGGGCCACAAATTAATAAAGCCACTAGTAGAATTACTAAACATTTTGTTTCATTTTAATTTCTTATTACATTTGTTTATTTTATATTGTTGTGTATATAATTTTCTATTTTTAATTTTAGTTATTAGACAAAGCTCTAGCAAATCCTGAACAAGCCAAGTTCTTTAATCAGGAGCGTCTGAAGCAGTTCCGAGGTACTGGAGGAGTGCGTATTGAAGACTGTGTATTGGTTAATGAAGATGGAGCAGAGAATATGACGTTTGTGCCAAGAACGTAAGAATACATTCCTTATTAATATTTTACTGGAATTCTGACACTCAATTTAGAATTTGTGTAAATAATCCCAATGGTTTGAAAGATTAGTATATTTGCTTGAAAAAGATGAAGTAAAAAAGTGAAATCACATGACCTGATTAAGTAGATCAAGTTTTATAGAATACTCATGTGATGAATAAGAGAAATTTAACTGGGTCCATGAAAAAATTGCGAATGTTAATGAAGCAAATAAAGTATGTAAAGGCAAGTTGGTCTAGTCTTTAATCCTCTCTGTCAGTTGCACAACAGATGCAGTGTAAGGATTTTAAAGTTATAGAAACACTGTTATAGCATTTTTTTATAAATTGTATTTTACACAGATCAAATACACATAAAACAATCTCACACTAGACAATAGTAGCTTGTATTCTGATGGTAGAGTACTAGGCAGCGGGATTCAAATATATTTTTTTAACTAGAGATTTCTAGTAAATTGTATAAAATTTTTTATTTGTGTACGTTTATATTGTGTTAATTATTTTCAGTGTTGAGGAGATCGAGTCCTGGATGAAGAATGGAGCTAACTTCAAGTGAAAGAAGACCGACATAATGTAAAATAAAGGAGCACTCTTTGTATTACTATATCAGTGTATAATATTTTCAAATTTAAGAATAAATCACAAATCGATGGCGTAAAATGCTCAATTGTTAAGTTTGTTGTACAGTATATTTTTTATATAAATTGAATAAAATTTTATAATACTATTTATTATTTCATTTGAAATTGTATATTATGTACCTAATCATTAAATTCAATACTAGCAAAGTGATTTTTTTTCATTCCTTTGAATGTTCGTAAAATATTTGAGGAGTGTAGAAGCAATACAACATTAATCCTAGAACATTGAACCTAAGAAATCAATACATTTGTATTTTTATTTGAAATGTTTTTGGCACTAAATCAGTTTTTTTTTATTTATTTACTTGAAAATGGAGGCAGATTTTCATTGTGTCAATTCAGCTACAGTGCAGCCAACATAAATATGAACATTTCTATGTAAATATTTTGAAAAGTATATTGATTTGACTTTGTTTCTACACCCCACATTTAATGTGAAAAATTAAATCCCAGAATAGAATATGACTAATTCTTTGCTACCAAAGTTTTTGAGTACTTTACCAAGTAGTGTATAGATGTACACTGTGTCGACTTTCTATGTTACTGACAATATAAAGAGGAAATAATGTGTTTACAGTTACAAATGCTGTGACTTAAATTGATAATGCCACGAACGTGATGACATTTTGGTTCTTAACTTCACAAAGTCACAATCTGGGCGCAGTGTGTTAACGTAAGGTATATATTTTATTTCTATATCTCACACTGTCACATTCTGGTCATGGGGTGTAGATATTGTGTATACACTATGATTTTTAAACCTCACACTGTCACAAACATTTGTAACACCTACCACACTGTGACAGTAATCTTTGTGGATAAAGTTTTGTAACTAAAGTATCTGTCTCCATAAAAGTTTTTAAATAAATTGCTGTTGGTTTTTAAATAAATTACTTTAATCATTAATGTTTCATAAGATTGAGTCACTGCTGTAATTTGCATATAATGAAACTAAGATAAGAAATCTTTGGAGGCCATCTCTAGTTTTGATTGAGGTGAATTTTGGATTAGTTATTTTTGTTTGTTTTACATAGATAACAAATGTTTATAACGGGGGTAATCAACATTTTTTTTCATTTAGCTGGCCAGCTCTATAGGCTGCCCACTATGGTCCACTCCAGAGAACATTAGTTTTGCTCGGAAGAGAAGATAAATACGAGTGTGAAGAAATGTCCTCCTGCAACTCGATTCCCAATTATGCCTCCATCTTTTTTACGGTCTTACGAGTTGTTGATACTTATATAAAAATATTAATTATTCATAGTTTTAGTAACCACCTGAGATACACAATAAACAATTTATACAGTTCTTTACCCCTCGTAAGAAATAGGGTTGACATCATCAAAAATAACAATAGAGTTGCGTAACAAAGGAAAAACAATTATTATTATTATTTTAGTATCTATTTTGACATAAATATTCAGATAATATTTATATTATGATAAATAAGTACATTTATAAGATATCAGATAAGTCACTTTTGATCCTTATAAGGGAAGCTATATAAACTCTACATCAAATTAAATACTTATGTCATAAGGAACCAATACATTGAGTAATTTAGACAAATTTGTTGTTCTCAAAATATTCAAGATGGATACAAAGCAATGCAAGTAAGAACATATTTATTTAATTTCACTTTTCTATATAGAATTTCTTTTTTTTATATTTATTACCACGATTTACAATTAAGAATAGAAATTAGTTATTCTTTATTTGAACTATGGCAATATTGAAATTTATAAAAAGAATGTTGAAATTGATGGGACATGTAAGCAAGAAAACTTTGCTCCAACACATATTATGACCATGCTTTCTGCGTGGCTGGACTATTGTTGTGGAACGAAATTCGGCATAATTTGCGGACTTCAGGGAATGCAAAAGCAATCAAAAGAAGACCCTGTTGTTCATGAGATGTTATGATTCCTAAATGGATCTTTGCAGTGGTCTTCCACAAAACGATGCAATTCAAAACAATTTATTTTGGTTATTATTATTATTATTATTTTAAATTAAGATATTTTATCTGACTATCTAATCAGACCTTGGTCTATGGGCCCCCACACTCTGGAAATTCCTATGGAGCTGTTTGCCTTAAACAGAAAGAGAATGGCGGAGAAGCTAGACCCAGGTACAATTGCTGTCTTGGAAGGTGGAAAAGCTATCTCTCTGTACAACACCAGTGTTACATACATCTTCAGACAGGTAACAATAAATAGTGTTAAATGTTAATTTCTTTCAGATGGTGAATTTATCATAAAGGTACTATTTCATCTAACAACCCAGTATTGTCTGAAACTATATACGTCACAGTTCAATTTTCCAAATGAACTCATTGTAGATTGTATTAATATTAACTTACAATTCCTTCATTAAGCCATCAAATTGTTCTCAAAGAACTTTTTTTCATCTTATGGACTTTTTTCAGTTATGAGATTTAGAGTAGAGGTTCCCAACCTTTTTGAGACCACCATCTACTTACAGCAATACTACTAGACAGCAAATTTTTATGCAAATTTTCCAAAAATTTAGCTTTTAAAATTTAATTTTATATTTGATTTGTAAAAATATCGCTATTTTTTCATTTTTGTATAGGAGTTTGGACTTTTTTATTGCTTGAGTCTGGAATATTTTTGTTTTTGGTTCACAACTTGAATTTGTTTGCTTCCTCTACCCCAAATTGCCTTAGTGCCCCCCAATTCTCTCTGGATTTTCTAACTGCCCTCTCGGAAGGCTCTCTAACTGACACTGACGCTGGAAATTCGCCCATTGGGAACCTTGGATTTAAACTTAATTTTTTTTGCAGGATGCCTTCTTCATGTGGGCCTGTGGTGTGAGAGAGCCAGGATGTGTACTCACTGTGGAGACAGGCTCGGGATATGCAGAACTGTATGTGCCAAAGACTGACGCTCTTTGGGAGGGAGGTTTGGCTACTTTGGAGGAATTCAAAGAAACCTATTGCGTCCAGAATGTTTATTACATTGATGATGTAAGATTCTTGTAACTATTACATATCGAATTCAATGCTGATAAAAACATTGACTTGTCAATGTTGTCAATCAACTGTACTTGGTGGAAGCATATTATGTATTAAAAAAAAAACTTATACTTCCACAGTGACTTTATTGATCATGAACCGACTTTCAAGAGCTTCTGATCTCATCATCAGGTTAACGTAAAATGTTGAAGTGCTTATCTAATATAAGCATTTTATTTTATTTTTCATTAACTATATCCACACTAATTGAACAAAACGAAGTAAAAAACACATTTACCTAATTAGAAGATAATTCTGAAGAGCAGATTTATATTAATGAAAAAACTATGAGATAACTTTTAGTGTATAAGCCCTGTATATTTTATATTTAAAGGTGTTTATTATTTATAATGAAACTGATAGATACATCCCATTTCAGTTTGGAAAAGTTTTGAAAAAGAAGAATCCCAAAAAACTTTTAATTCATGTAAGTATATTTTATATCTTTCTTATCTACACCACTATAGATTCTTTATAGGATAATATTTTAATTAATTCTACGCAGTACAAATAATTAGCTAATTTTATATTTTATGTGTATATTTTAGACTTCACCCAATGCAGATGGTATCGTGAATAAGCAGAGAAATCTATTCAAAGGAATTGAGGAGTAAGTTTTTAATATTTTTTTAATAATAATAAAAATTCTAGGTCTGTTTATTTAATACCTTTAGTCATGTCAGCTACAGGGGTAACTCCAAAATATTTAATAAATAATTTACAATAATTAGATTTACCGGTTAATTTCTACATAAAAAATAAAAAATCTATTATAATAAACACTTGTAATATTGTTAGAAAGTTTCTGAACACAGATATTTCAGGCACAATGTTGGTATTTTGAACCCGCGTTCTGAGCCTAATCCTTTGATATCCTGTATATCTGGATAGGTGAAGTTTTTGTGTGACCATGACTGATCATATGAAGACTTATCTGGTTGTATAATGCTGAGAAGTGTGGAAGGCAATTCTGCTGCCGCGTTAAAAGAAAATTGCACACAAATAGTATACAATAGAATAAAAAAAAACATTAAACATATTACTACTGAACACATAATTTTGTGCAATGGGCGAGTTTATCGCAGAAGCGCGATATCTTCCAACTAACCCATCTTTTTATTTTATGTTTTTAATCTTCTTATTTTTATGTTTTTTTTTTTGCTTTCTAGGTTCGATGCAGATTTTGAAACATTGGATTCAATAATATCGGAACTGTAACTATAAAGATAACATATTTATTTTTTTATCAGATAATTTTCTTCTTTGTGATATTTTATTGTTCCTAAATTTTTACATTGTAATACTTTTTTATGTATTTAAGTACATACATACATCTTCTTCCCTTGTCCTAATTGGGTCGGGGGCCCATTGCGCCTAGGTACCTGCTCCAGAGATCCCTGTCCACCGTTGCTTCTAGGACCTCTGGCCACTCCAAACAAAGGTTTTATGTATTTATTTTCTGTAATTTGATTTCAGGCGTATTTACAAAACTGAAATGGAGAAGGATGTAATGAGGTACGCTTGTAAAGTATCGTCAGAAGCACATAAACAGGTGAGGTAAAAAATACTTTTGTGTAAATATATATTCTAGATCCATGACAAGTTAAAAAAAGATCATTTTCATTTTGGCCTGAATAGGCTTCTAAACCGGAACCTCACAGGTAAGAATAGTAGATTGAAATAAAGTAGTAGCTTAATGGCAGAGTTTTAAGCTTAATTGAGAGATTCTGTGTTCTAATCCTCCCATACGCATGATGTTTTAATTGAGTACGCTTTTCTCTATTTAGGTTATGTTGATGGTCAAACCAGGTCTGTTCGAGTATCAGTGTGAGTCTGAGTTCTTGCAAAATTGCTATCAAAAAGGAGGCTGCAGACATGTTGCATACACATGCATCTGTGGTTCTGGGAAGAATTCCGGAATTCTTCACTACGGCCACGCAGGAGCACCAAACAATAAGATGATTGAAGACGGGGACATGTGGTTAGATATCAATTATCTAAACATATTATTAAATTAGAGACACTATTATGTATTTCTCTTCCCTTTCTTCTTTAGCCCGTGTCCATCCAATGTTGGATAAAGGCTTCTTCAATATTGCAAACTACTTGTTTCTGTTTCTGCCAACACTTTCTATCTGGACCCCTTTTTTCTTATTTTCTGTTCTAAATATTATTCCTCCCAAATTCAAATATGCTCATGTTCAAGCATATGCATAATTCCTTGCTCAATATTTTAAATATTAATAGACAATTTCTACTCCACAAATAATTTATTTTATCCATTGTCTCCATATCTCATTTAAAAATGTAATACTTGAACTCTTGTGGTAGACTTAACTATTTAACTATCAACTGTAATTACTTTTGTAGTTTACATGATATGGGTGGGAATTATGGTGGATGGGCTTCTGACGTCACTGTTTCATTCCCTGCCAATGGCAAGTTCACGGAGAATCAAAAGTTGATCTACAATGCTGTGCTGGCTGCCAAGGATGCTGCCCTAAAGTAAGACAATTCATTATAATAATACATATACATACCATCACACCGCTTCTCTCGCGGGGTAGGCAGAAAGGATCGAGCGCCACTTCCTTCTATCCTTGCGTACATCTTTCGCTTCCGTCACTGTCATACAATTCCTCATGCATGCTCTCCTGTTCAATGTGCTCAACACGTAACCGTCCTGTAAGATTTGATTTAAATGATCTTGCCATTAAATCCTCGGACGTCCACGTCTCCGAGCACCATTCCTCTCAGCCAAATATATCTTCTTAGTCATTCTGTCCTCATTCATTCTTTTCACGTGCCCAAACAATCTTAACTTATTTACATTCATCCTTGTTATTACACCAACTTTCATTCCACATTTGTTTCGTATATCACTGTTACGCACACAATCTCTCAGACTTTTACCACACATCCTTCTCAACGATCTCATTTCAACTGCATTTATGCCACTCTCATCCTTCTTCAACCATGTTCATGTCTCACTTGCATACATAATAACCTACATAATTCAATTTGAAATGCACCTTTTTGCGAAAAAACATTTAATTCTTGCGTGGCTATTTCTTTGAGTTACATTTTTTTTCAGGTATTTTTCTTAGTCACTCTATTCTCTTTTATTCTTTTCACATGCACAAACCATTGTATCTTATTTACATTGATTATGGTTATTACATTTGTCAGCTTTCATCCTTTCATGTTCTTTTTTAAGTAAAGTATTATCTGTTATTTCTTTCAGAGAGCTGAAGCCCGGAGCTGGTAATATGTATAACGTGTGTGGCCGTGTTATATTGGAACATCTGAAAGATGGAGGACTGCTTAATGGAGATGTGGATGATATGATGAAGGTATCAAATTAAAATTATTATAGAAATAAAATCATTAAATACCTATTTTTAGTTACACTGGTGTCATTGTGATTTTTTAAATTTTGTAAATTTTTGCATTAAATTTCAAGACGATTGCTTGGCAACCCATTCTGAAAAATTTATTTTTTAGACCCGATCATCTTTGTGCGGTTACATAATTCATAATGGGTGGCATATCTCACTACAGATGTTACTAATATCTTATTTGTGATGTTTAACAAAAACTCTTACTACTATCCCATCACGACATATCTCACAAATAGGGTAGCCAGCCAGTGACGGATTCATAAAAAACTCAAAGGGGGGGGGGGGGGGAGGCGCAACAATTATACACATATACAAGATAATGCCATTTTATTTAAACTAATTATACCCATATACAAGACATCGTCAATAGGCCCCGCAAGCAGACCAGCCGTATGCATTAAACATGCAGGCTGTCTTTTCTGTAGCAGCAAAAAATTTAAGACATTCAGGATGGGTGGCAAACCTCATCACAGAATTTAAGATGTGAAATGTCTGAACATCTGCTTTTTTGCAGCACCGGACACTCGAAAATTTACAGAAAAGAGTGGGAGACCAATTCTTTGCCGAGTGCTCCAAGGAATTTTAGAGAGAAATTTACAAATACCTAACTTTTATAAAAAACTTTTATAACATTACCATAGATAATAATATAATATATTTATATTTTTAGGCTGGTATTAACAGAGTATTTCTGCCTCATGGTATTAGCCATTTTATTGGATTAGATACCCATGATGTGGGAGGATCTCACTCAAGAGACTCTGTCTATGGTGAATCCGTTCCAGAGGTCACATCTTTGAGGAGACCCCTCGAGGCTAACATGGCTATCACAGTGGAACCAGGATGTTATTTTAATGACGAGGTATGCCTATTAAATGATTTTAATATTTATTCTTCATATAAATGTGTTATCATTGAATTTTTTTTTTCATTATATTGTTGTTACATTTTGAAACAACTCATGCAATAAATAACATGCAAACATGCAAAAACATCCATTAAGATTTAAGAGGCCCCTTTAGCAAAAACGATAAAACATTAAATTTTCAACAAGTTTGGTACACAAACTCTCAAAACTTGTTGACCCTATGAACATTTTGATTTGATAAAATATGAAAACAAATATTAATTACCAATATCAAACTTTAACTTTAAAAAAAACTTGATTTTAGCTTCATAGTATTCGTTTATAAAAAAGCATATTTCTAAAAATCGAATTCGGGGGTGTGTTTGGTACATAAATGCACGAGAATGCTACAATTTTTCATATATTTTTTTTTAATATTACGAATACTTAGATAGTTATTACAATTATAGAACAAATAAATTCCATTTTTTTTCGTTTTTTTTCATGGATATTAACCGGTTTAAAAAATATTTTTCTAATAAAATTTCTCATATTTTGAAACCAAAAATCACCACATGAACTCGATTTTTTGTATACTAAAAAAAGTTTGCTAAAATCTATAGTATTTATATGCTTGATAGAATGTATAAAATATATATATATATTTTACAAATAATTTGTATTTTGATATAATAAAAAGTACCTAAATAAATATCGCCAGTCTGCGATTTATTTATTTTTTAGTAAAAAACTAATATTGGTAATAAATATTTGTTTTTTTTATTTTATCAAATCAATATGTTCGCAAGTGTCAACAAGTTTTGGCAGTTTTTCTATCAAATTTGTTGAAAATTGAATATTTTACCGTTTTTGCTAAACGGGCCCCTTAAGAGTTAAGACTATTTACTGATTGTGTATGGCCATCAATGCAGCCAAGTGGCTTAGAAATTTACCATAGAATCTGTAGGGCCAGAATGTTAAATGCTTTTAAAAAAAACTGATTGTGTCTTTATGATAAACTCTTCTACTGTATTAAACTTATTATATTTAATATGAATTAAATTTTTTGTCAAGTTATTTGTAGTCAGTGTAGAAAAAAATATTTTTGTTATATTGTTTACAAAGAAATTAGTAAAATAATGCTTTAGATATTGTAGTAATCTGCATCCTTGAATTTTTGTTTTACATTTTTTTCAGTTGTTAGACAAAGCTCTGGAGAATCCTGTGCAAGCCAAGTACTTCAATCAGGAATATCTGAAGGAGTTCCGAGGTACTGGAGGAGTGCGTATTGAAGACTGTGTACTGGTCAATGAAAGTGGAGTGGAGAACATGACATTTGTGCCAAGAACGTAATGATATCTTTGAATATATTATTTTTAAATCATAATTTATATAAACGGAACCGTGTATTTTCAATAGTTATTTGTTTGTGGAATTAGAAGAGTGGTGTTGACTGTATGTATTATCAATAAACTAAATAAAAATTCTCTAAATTTTCGTACACTTATCGAGTTAAAGAATTGGACAGTAGAATGATTCCTTTCAATATTTCGCACAGAAAAAATATTATTATTTTATTTACGGAACATAATATTAAATATTATTTTTATTTTCAGTACTGAAGAGATTGAGGCCTGGATGAAAAACGGAGCCAATTTCAAATGATAGAAAGCATGAAATGAAAGGCTTTTCGTTTATAAATTGTTATTATTACTTGATTATGACTTACACACTTGTTACTCCATATAATAGTATAGTATACTTAAGAATATTTTTTTATTTTATGACTATACTGAGCTGTGCAATATTATATTTCAAAATAAATCACATTCTTTATAACCAACAGAATTTTATTGTTTACCAAAATTACAAACATTTTATTGTATAGGTAGGTACTTATTAAAAAAAAAATCGTACATATTACGAGATATTCCAAGTAAAACAAAATATAAATTCTAGTAATATGATAATCGGAATATCACTTAGAAATCTTACTATTTTATGGGATTGTTTATTTTGCGAACTTTATTCTTTTAAAAATTCCTATCTTCTTTTAGGGATTCTGTCTGTAATCATGGCAATTATTTATATTTTAGAATTTTCTAATATATAAGTAAAATTACTTCAAAATTATTCTGAAATATCCAATGTGAAAGTTTGCTCCAGGCACTAGAATAAAATCTTTTCAAAATTTTTATCATCTGTATTCTATTTTTTATTCTTTTTTCCTGTAACTTGAATCCACAAGTAGTACTCTTTATCTGAAAGTTGTTTGATTTTATGGATATTGTCTATGATTATAAATGACATTTGTTGTCACACTGCTGTCACTTCCTTAAGTCTTATTTTTTGTTTTTAAATAAAGTTTGTGAATAATAATATTTTGTTTAGATATTTAAGAAAATAGTCATCAAATTCAAATATTGATAATCAAAATGAGTGATAGGTCGGAAAACATGTCTACAATATGTCGTGTGTGTCTCAAAAAGTGTAGTGAATCACCTCTAGAATCTGTTGAAAATGCAAAGTGTAATAATTTACTAAAGAAATATACTGGTACTGATTTTTTTCCAAATGAGGGCCAGCTTTATGGCATGTGTGAGAACTGCTCCATGGAATTAATGGTTTTGGTCAAGTTTGTGAAGAAATTTCGTTCCACCACTAAGAAAATAAACAAATTGGCAAATATGAGAACAGAGGATTGTACAAAAGTTAAAGAGGACGAAAATTATGAATCAAGTATGGAAACAAACTCAGTAATGAAAGAGGAAACCAAAGAATCTGAGAATAAGGAAGAAGATTTGAGTGAATATTGCAGAATAGCAAAGGCAGGAGAGTTAGGACTCAAAAAAGATATGGTGCAGTGTCTTACATGCGGACTGATGCTACAAAACAAATCTGCTTTCTTAGTTCACTACAGAAAACACTCGGGAGAGAAGCCTTGTGTATGTGGCTACTGTGGTAGGGGATTTACTCAATCGGGGACGCTTAATGAACACATCCAAAGACAACACAAGGGTGGGAAGGCAGCGGGATACAGATATACTTGTGAGGCTTGTGGAAAACAGTTCTGGAGACGCGGAGCTCTCACAGTCCACACACGCATACATACTAAAGAGAAACCATATCAATGCTCCTATTGTCCCAGAGCCTTCGCGCAGTTCTCTGAACATCTCCTCCACACCCGCACACACACAGGACAGCGTCCTCACAAATGTTCTTTATGTCCTAAAACCTTCATCTCACATTCTGCCCTGCGTCGTCATCGCACTGTACACGAAGAAGAGAGGAAATTCAGTTGTCATATTTGTGAAACTCATCTTAAATCTAAAGAGTCTCTCAAGAAACATATCCTTGTGATGCATACAGCTGAGAAGAAAAATATTTGCGATATCTGCGGTGCTAAATTCAGTATGAAGTATAATTTAAAATCTCACATGAGGGTGAGGCATTCTGATAAGTCCGGAGTGTGCACAGTTTGTAATAAATCATTTTCTAATTTAAGTAAACATATGAGCACACACAGTGCTGAGACATTTCTATCCTGCTCTATTTGTAGTAAGAAATTCTTACGAGATAAAGCTCTCGAGTTGCATATGTTTAAATATCATGCGGCTACAACACCATCTTTCAATTGTACTTTCCAAGATTGTACGGCTTCCTTTAGTAAGCAATGTAAATTAAATTTCCACGTTTTGAAGAGTCATACACATCACACTCCCCACGTGTGTGAAATGTGCTCCAAAGGTTTCTATCGATTGGCAGATCTTAGGAAACACATTAAATCTAATCACGAGAGACAACATAGTGTCGTCCCAGAAGAAAGTAACAATCATATGAATAATTATCAGAATATTGTGACTTCTTCTACACAAATTAATGGACTCCAATAAATCATATTTTCATACTCAAGATTCTTTTCTTTATAACTAATAAGATAAAAAAAAAACCTATCCGAAATTATCCTCTTTATATTCCTGTGATAATCTCAGAAATTACAATAGTAGATATTGTTTATTTTTCTTGTAACTTAAACCTGGATTATTGCACGCATGTCTTACATTAAGTTAAGTTTCAAAACCAGAATTCTAGAATCTAGAAGTTTTTTATGTTTTTAAATTCCATATTATTTCAAAGATTTTAGAATTTCCTTGATAGATTTTTAAGGGTTTTTGCAGTGTTATCATCCTCAATTTTACCACTTGAAGATTGGGTTTTAGAGTGTCCTGTAAAAAGCAGGTGTTTGAAAATAATAAAGACATTTTACACAGCGACGAGTTTTGTCATCCTGTATATCTTATTTTTATGTTGGCACAGCGAAGACAGCTTGCACGTTTTACATGCAGCTGGCCTGCTGGCTAACTCCATTTGTGGAATGTGCCGTGATGGTATAGTATTAGAAATAGTATGATTGGGCTTTGTGAAATTAAAAAATTGTCATGATTTAAAAAAATATTGATTAACTGTAAGGATGTTGGGGGCATACAAAATAAAACACAAAATTAATGCTCTCTATATTATATTGATATTCATATTCATTGATAACAAAATAATAATTTCTACCCATTACAATAAAATAAAAGCATAATCAGTAGTAGATAATATATTAGTTATAGAATGTAAAAAGGATATCAAAGTGTTTAATAATTTCTATAATTTTAAATTAGATTTAACTGGTTGAAATTCAAATGTATTCCAATTTAAGCAGGTGATACGACAAATAGGAGAAATAAAAACCAACTGATGCTAGTTTTGTGACGATTAAACTAAAAATAATTATGGTATTAATTTATTCACTGTGTCAGTGTTTAAGTAGTAGAATTCCATAACGGAATAAAAAAAAACTAATTTTGTGAAAAAGAGATTGACAATGTCCTAACATGACGAAATACATCTCATACTCTCTCGTGAATAAATCACACGGTAGAATAAAATAGTTGTAATACGGTGTTTTATTTTAAATCTATTTTAATTCTATTAAAATATTTGTTTAATTTATTTTGTTATGTTAATTTGTTTCCACTATTGATTAGAGTGATATAACCAACAGTCGTAAAATATTAATATTTCAATACCATTATAGTATATAGTTAGGTACCCCACAAATGGAGTGGCTAATAGATTTGAACTTAAAACATTGATTCAAGATATGTTATATCAATTTGTATGTTCATTTTAGTCGATTTTAATTTGAGATATTCATACAAATGCACTTTATCTAAACAATTCTCAATAAAAAAATCCCATTATATTTTTTGATACAATGAATTAATAAAAAAAATCTTCAGATTGTTTAAAATTTATACATTTCAATATTATTTTGTATTGGCCAAAAAAATGTTTAAATGCCATAAATAATCTTGGTAGATTTTTTTTAAATATTTTTGAGGATTATTAATAAAGCAGACACACAATTAATTACAATATGTTAGTAACATATAACATACATGATAGGGTTCAATACTAGAACTAGACAACTCAAAATCAATAGTTTTGAGGAAATGGATAAATCATGATATTACACTCAAAAGGATAGTTATTTGTATAATGTTTAAGAATGATTTCAGTTGTATTGCTAATTTAATTAATTTCTTGAAAATGAACATTGTTATTGTTTACTTATTTTTGTTTTATGATTTTTTTACATATTGTATTGCACCTATTATATTATATTGAATGTTGACATGTAATGTTAATATATATATGTAATATTGAAACACTTTGATTACAGTATAAGAAAGCCTCTCAATTCATAATTATTACTAGAAATTACTCAAAACATTAAAGGGAAACATCGGAAATATATAATTAAAAACAATCAGATTTGAGTTGTCTAGTTCGAGTATAAGTATAGTCTGCTCCAGCTGATACTGATGGGGAAGATTGAGGGGCAGCGTGGTCCTGGTAGAAGGCAAACGTCTTGGCTGCGCAATATAAGAGACTGGACCGGGATGAGACATGTGGGAGAACTGTTCCGGGTCGCGCAGGATAGGGAAGCCTTCGCCAGAGTGATTGCCAACGTCGGGGGGACCTGATACGGCACGAGAAGAAGAAGAAGAAGTTCGAGTATTGAACCCAGGATATAATAGTTAGACAAGCATTACATTTAAAATGGTATATTTTGCTATTTGATAATGCTAGAATACTGACGGAAGATAAATAACTTTTGTGGTGGATGTAAGAGCATAACTGCATTTTTAGCCATTTTGACATTTATATGAGAAATGTTTCGTGAATATTATGAATATGCCTGCACCACTGGTCTTAACGGTATAACTGTAAGATGATTCCAAATACAAAAAAAAAATGCGTCATTTATACTCTAAATCACTAGGTACCATAATTTCATCATAAGTTCACTCAATATAATTTATGACACATATTTTTACCATTTGGTACGCATTGAAAAAAATAATAGGAATATTTTTGACGTTTTAATATAAGTGTAACTTATATTTGTCCAATATTTATCTTATTTTAAAAAATATTACTCACACATGAAAAGATAATAACAATATGTTGATAATGCTCCATTATATAAAACACAAGTTGTATAGGAAGATAATAGGTTTCAAAATACTGTTATTTTCTCTCGCGAAAAGTTGCATATTTGCAGTTATACTCTATATAGCATGTAATAGTAAGTGACAATGTACAGAATAATAAAATTGATAGTAAAATATAATGTTTGATAGCTTTTATTTTAAATAATATAACTTTCCTTCCATAACACAATTGATACTCTAGTTTAATAAAGAAAAACAATATGACAAGATAAAAAATTATAAAAAAATATTGACAATAAGAATGTTTGAAGTAATTTTTCATAAGGAAATAAAATATTTTTAATATCATTGATAAGTAAAGGGTATCTTTTCCCGGATTATTTTTGTTCCCAGGAAACGGGAAATTTTAAAATGAATTTCCCGGGAATCCCGGGAAATTCATTATTATATTTATAAATATTCAATTTTCAACAAATTTGGTATAAAAACTCGACTCATAACTTGTTGACCCTTGCAAACATTTTGATTTGATAAAAAAAATCAAATTTTTGTTACCAATATAAGTAATTTGCTTAAAAAAAACTAAATAGCTGACTGACGAGATTTATTTCCGGGAGTTTTTTTCCCGGGAAACGGGAAATAAAAATTAGAGGGTTTTCCCGGGAATTCCCGGGAGTAACCCTCTATTGATAAGGTACTTCTACTAACTTTGAGCTAAAAACTTCCATCATTTTACAGCAATATTGCGCCAAAAATGTGTTTTCTTCAAAACAAATTATAAAATTATATAAAGCACAAATGTAGCAGTTTAATACGAATGCCAACTAACACATGCTGCCGTCTAAAAAATTGCATCTCCAAATTATGAAAGACGCAATCTTATCATTAAATTATAATTTGTCAAATAAACACGAAAACATGAGAAATCACATTAATATGAACAAAAATCATGAAAAATTGATCCTCATTTTAAATAAAACATATTTTGAAAACCTATTTATTCCGTGTTCACAATATTGAATATTTTAAACTCGTGTTCACAAAATGAGCCATTTAGGGTCTAACAATTTTTAGACAACATGGAATATAAACTTTTTGTTATATAATTCAAGTGTTATGAAAGGAAGTTTGACAATGAATCAGAGAGTTGTATAATATAATCTAGGTAGCATGTTGCAGTGTATCTTGTATGAAGGTGTGAGGACTGGGCACATCTCCCAGGAGCCCTATAGCATCCAGCCACTCCTCAAAGGATTGACATGGCAACAGTTGTTCACTCAACGTAGACAGAATCCTCTCCGAACATCTCAGTACTCCCTCATCACCGTGACGGATAGCCTCGGCTAGTTTCACAGGCCACTGGTCTGCTGGAGTAGTGGGTACATGCTGGAAATAATGATAACCAATATTTCAGACTTTTTTTAAATACTGATCCTTCGGGCACAGTGCTGCTCCTATATTTAAAGTCTAACCTTTTTATATTCTCTATGATATCTTGATAAGTAAATTTTCCAGAAATTAGAATGCTAAACTTACATATGAATATGAGTGATAATTTGTGGGAACTTTCGGTATCATAAAGTTAACAATAATGTAGTTTTAACAACTTTTTATTTTGTATATTAACAAGTTAATATACAACTGTATATTAACAAGTTTTCGCTACAGCTTTTAGATAAGCTTTAGATATAATCTTTCACAAATGCCATACATATCACCAGAACAATTATGCATTCTAAAACCTTTTTTTAACTTTCTAAAAAGCACCCAAAATCCTGGAAATTGTAATTAAAACTTAACACAAAGAAAATATATATAATAGAAGGTGTAGTTCAACAAGTGAACCTGCATTTACTAGGATACTTTTAAAAGATGAAATATAACTGAAGCACATATTATATTTTCCTTACCTTAAACATCTCATCGTATAGCAGTTGTATGAGAGAGTAGTACATGAGATATGGCTTGTAGTCTTCATATGGACGTGGCTCCGTCTGATCACCTTGCAGGGAACTTATCTGTACAGAGGGACTCACTGAACGCACCTGAGACAACACAACAACGCGACGCAAGTGCTCCACTCTGCTCTCACACCATCTGCAATAGAAGGAAATTTATTACAAGTGATTAATTAATTCAAATACATTGTCCTATCACAACTGAATTTTCTAACGTGTGTTTACTAAAATTTTAGCAGAAAATTAAACTGTAATTTACAAAATATGTTAAAATTCATGTTACACCAAAAACACAAGATAAACTTTATTATCATCAACAAATAAAGAGACCTTTCTAATATAGTTTTGGGTTAAAAGTAGTCAAAACCAAGACCAAACTTTCAATTAGTCACTAATAAATTGAACATCTGAGTGTAAGAATTCCATATTCCTTCCAAACTCATATATGAAATAGGACAATTTTCCATTCACATAATCATTTCTAACACTTACTGGATGTGTGAACTATTTCTATGAGAGAACATATAAAAATAATAAGTATTAAATTATAGTTACTTGTTAGGTGGCTGCAAAAGCAATGCCATGAGCAGATAGTAGAGTGGTCCTTCTCCTTCATGCGAAGACTCCAGCTGTCTCTCCCAGCCCCAGTCCAGGTAGGCCTGCAGACTTGTGGTGAGACGTGGCACGATGCGTGTCGTGTTGATGACGTACAGCGCCATGTGCACCAGGCTAGGTACCAGTTGCATGTTGGACAGTGGCCCACCTCCCCCAGTATCCTCATGGAAGGTCTTCTCACGAGCGAACCTCAGCAGGAGAAGTTTCAAGTCGTGCACTGTGCATTGATATCCAATGTCGTGATGACCAGTGCATTCCTACAAGCATACAGTGATGAGAAATTTATGAATTGATTGTAATTCGAGATCACATGTTTAGACTAGAGCGATTTCGTGAATAGTGGGATTACTCAAAATACTACTACTACTACTATACCAACACGGCATATCCCACAAGTGGGGTAGCCAGCAGACCAGCTGCATGTAAGAAACATGCAAGCTGTCCTCTTTGTGCCAATATAAAATCAAGACATTCAGGATGGGTGGCAAACCTCATAGCTGAATTTAAGATGTACAATGTCTTAATTTTTTCGAACACCTGCCTTTTACAGGACACTCGAAAACTTACAGAGAAGAGTGGGAGACAAATTCTTTACCGGGTGCTCCACGGGATGGAAAATAAGTAAATTGAATTTTATAAATTTTATAAATCAAAATAAATTGAATTTTATAAATTAAACATAATCCTGCTTTTATTACAAAATCATACTTTACATATATATTTAACAAAGATGAAAAATACATTTTATTTCCTTCTATATAATTTCTTTACATTCTATTTAACATTTTTAGAGTACTGAGAGGTACTAAGTACCTGCAAATATGTGTTGTGCCTTGCGAGACAGCTGGCGAAGGCAGACTCTGGCACATGAGGTCCCCACAATGGCAGCAGTCCATTGCATTTGGTGGATGCGTTCTGTAGGGCAGCACTCTCCCATTCATCTCTACAACCGCAAACAAAATTAAAATTTAATATCAAATTCACAATTACTCAAATTTGAATGAAAAAACAATCTGAAATAATGTGATGTGAAAGAATCATAAAGGTAATCTGAAACCTAACAATTTTCAAAAAAAAAATAATGAAAAAAAGTAACTCGGTTAGCATCCGCTAGTTAAGAAACACATTCCTAGAATGGATAGAAGTCAATATGACTTTCTCCACTTTGCTTTGCAGTATTGATAAATAATGGGTTGCCAGGAGGATATAAAGGAATTTGCACAATTCCGAAAAATGGAGAGAAAAATTCTGTTTACTTCAAGAATCGAACCCATGAACCATTAATTACAAGGAGAGTGTTGTTTAATTGAGTTGTAAAGAAAAAGAATTTATTAGGTTCCTAAAATTGTTATGGTAGAAAAAAAACTAAAAGCGTTGAGGGACATAGTGCATAGGAAATGTTTTCACGTACCTGGAGCGCGCTAGTCTGACTGCGGACATATGGCACTCCACGTGCACTACATTATAGTGGGTGACTGTTGTGTAGCCCAGAGTCTTGCGAGCCTTTACCTCAAACTCCTCAACAGCGCATCGTTTGGTGAATGTGTATATACCCAAAACCTAAAGAAACAAACATATTACAATATAACAATTCGATAATATTTAGTAATTAATATTGGAGTACAATAGATCATATAGGTCGCGGTGCATATTTTACCCCAACAAATAAAATAGTAATTAACATAAAAATCAACTGTAATAAATTAAGGCTCAAAATTGCAGCATTACAATGCTCCTATGTAGAAACTACAAAATGGAATAGAATTCCCACACTTTTCGGGAGTCCCACAAGATATAGGTATTAATAAAACAGGTGTAAGACATCCTCAATTCAACAGTGATGAGGCCCGCCACTCACAAATGTTTTAATTTTTTAGTATCACAGAGCGGAAAACCTGTATGTTTATTATGTGCAGTAAGTCCACTGGCTATCACACTCGTGGGAAATGTTTTTGACATTGTGAATGAATAAATAAATAAATTAGCCACAAGTCAGGTAGCTTTTTACATGATTTATTTTTTTTGTAAGAATCATTGTTAAGTGGTATGTACCTTGGTGGGTTGGTACTTGTATCCCTCCCTACAGATACAGCAGATGGCTCCCGTCTCCTCTCCCAGCTCCTGTACCTGATGTGTGAGACTACATTGTGCTGTCACCTGTCCTTTGTCATTGGTCCTCATGCCCAGAGCTCCCAGTTGCTTCTCACGCATCGCCATGGCCAAACGTTTTTTCTCCTACAAACAATGCACAATAAAAATACACATCTCAACAATAATACATTTCACATCTACTTGTAATCATTCTCGCAACAACTATCTTGCTTACTGTGGGGAAATCACCAATTTTTCCTCCAGCATCCAACTGTGACAAAAATTCAACTGCTTTTTCTTTATTATTTCTCTCAAAGTACATCACATAACTTCCATTATGTTCCTGTCATGATTAATCAACAATATTGTCTACTCCTGAGACAGGGTATTTTAATGACTAATACCAATTTTCGGTAATGTAATAACATATCTGCCGGCACTGTTGTGACACATACCTGTCTGGTATAATCTCTGGCATCCCTCACTCTCTTGGCTGCCTGTGGTTCTGACATGAGGGCCTCTAGTAGATTTTCCGCCAGACTGCCAACATGTTCATCAGAAGATACCTGTTCCAGGCGATGCACTATGGGAATCACCTTCTCACACACCGCCATCTGGATATGGGTACAACAAAATAGTTTTAAAAAATTGAAAAGAATGAATGAGAATATAATGAATAAAAATACATGTCTTAAGGGAAGGTGTATTAGGAGACGTGACCACCTAAGGATCAAATCACTAGATTGTGTAGACCAGACCTAAAGGAAGGACACATGTTAAGCACATAAAGCAGGAGAGCATACATGAGGAACTAAATGAATGTTATGGAAGCGGTAAGTGTGGGTAAGGATGTTTTATTCTTTCGATCCATCTCGCACAGGAAGCAACGTGATATAAGGCAGATATTTCAAAGAAAGAGTGTACAATAGTTAGTCAGATGATATGAAAAATAACATTTTTACAAAATATTAAAAAAAATAATTAAGAAATATAATTAAATGATTTATTATAAGCATTTATTTATTTATTATTTATGGCTAATTAGCCTTTTACACAATATTTTACATAGGTACAATATCATAAGAAAACCTAGGTACCAAACACAAAATTAACAAATCAATATTACAAACATACATCTATCATTACAATTTTAAAATAAAACAACAGAAGGCAACCAAAATAAAATATAATATGTGTTGTACCTACCTGAGTTGGTTCATGGTCTGTGGCAAGCCCTGTTAAGAAGCGCAAGATGTATTTAAGTGCTGGTTTGGATATAAACTCTTTAAGCTCATCCGAATCTGTGCGTAGTAGAGTTGGTTTCACACACGGTGCGTGCATCTGAAACAAAAAACGACATCTCAATCAGCGAGATATTTATCTATTACACATTTACTGCATCCTTTGACTAATTTTTGCGTAAAGGAAATATCATGTCGTTACAACGAGGTTCCTCCACATAAGTTCAGTATCTAGATCATGGGTGGCCAACCTTTTCAGCAGCCGGGCCAAATTTCAGAATGAGATTTCCTACCGGGCCGCACAACAATATACTCCATATATGGAACATTTGATAATTTTACTTCACCTTAAAAATTTCTACCCCCCCCGTCACCAAATTTTCAAAATGGTACAGGAATTTGAAATGTTTCAAAACTCCTCGGTTTTCTTTAAGAATATTTTTTCATAATACCTCTTTCAAAAAAGTAACGGGTACTTGTACTTACCGATTATTATTAAAAAAAGTGTGCATATACTTCGCGGGCCGCGGGTTGGCCACACTTGATCTAGATTGTTTCATAGTTCAGCTACATGAACTACTAACAGTATTGGTAATGACCTATCAATTGCGTATTAAAATTGCATTGCATTTTAACTGAACTCCCTTTAGTTGCATTACTTAGACAAATAATCAATCCTCACCGTGATGTAATCCAAAGCGTCTCTAACAATGCCCAGAGATATGAGATAGTCCTTCAAAGTGCCTCCGATGGCGTTCCTCTCTATACCACTGCACAACACACAGAACAGCTCCAGACGGAACTCATCCTCAGCGCGGTGCTCCGCATCAAACTTGTTGAAGTCCAGCACCTGTTTGAAGTGCTGGCAGAGGTGTGCCATCTTCAGTTCATTGCCGTACACTAAAGCAGCCAGTACGCGGGTCAGATGTTGAAGAGCTTCCTGATTGTTACGAATTCCTGCAACAAATCAAACACAAAATTATTGATTAAAATAATATTACATCAATCACCCAGTTCCAAGGGATAATGACTCATAATTCTAATTTAATAAATAATCAAAAATTAATCTTTCTCTTCCCCCTTTAACGTTTTTCTCAGGAGCACAGGGCAGAAACCAGTCTTTTCCATTTAGAACATCTCTGCTCCAACTGAGTCCTCTTCTCACAACATTAATGTCATAGGAACGACATATTCTGAAAAATGGACGCTCAGGCTGTCGGAACCCTTGTGGATGAAAGAATAGTACTCTTTTTGCCCAACAATTTGGGTGAGTTGGAAGTGATCGCGTCTTTGCGATAAACTCGCCCTCTGTATATATATTGATTGTAGTTAATATGAATGTACTTCTCTATAAAATTATTTGTAATCAACGTACAACAAAGAATAAATAAATAAATAAACTATCATTGGAAATTCTCAAAACATAACTAAACCAGGATTATCATCTCTCCTGTATTACAAATTCCTGTATTTCGAGATATGATATCAACTGAAACCACAAACGAATACTTTATGCGTCTAAGAGAGTATAAACTAAAGGATTTTTCAAATTTTGACTCACCGGGACATTGAGTACAGTTGAGTAAGGTTTGCACATACTCTGGCCCCCCAAAGGTCAGGGAGAATTGCAGGAAGGACTCCATTGACTCTCCAGCTGCCACCGATAGAATGCGATCCATAATCTGAAACATTTGAGTAACCATTTTTTTAAAGCCAAATTAATTGAGATATTATGAATGCTTCTTCATATGCTGTGCTATTGACTCAATACTGGAGAGGTAACTAGGTTTATAGTTTGACACAAAGACTAAATAAATAGACACTAGTGTTCAGGTTATTAAACATATCAATCACAACGCACCTCAAGTAGATTGCATGTGAGTTCTGGTCTGGGGAGATTCCTCTCGTCGTTCAGTGCCATATTGAGAGCTTGCAGCAGAGCAGGTAATGCCTGTGTAGTGTGCTGAGTCAGTACACGCACACATGATCTGGCCCGCACGCATAGTGACAGCAATCTGAGTAATGTACGCGCCAGGGGACGTGCTGCTCCTCCTCCACCTCCAGCCACCGCAAGACGCTCCAACATCACTTCCATGCCACCTACAATTCGCGCAACAACATAAATATTACAATCGACCGAGGGGTATTATTATCAACTTGTGAAAATCGGGAAAAAAAGTTAGGTGTTGCTTACTACCAAGCTTGATAAAAATTTTGAGTTATAACGAATCTAGCAAGCTGCACATTGCATTATAGGAGATTGTTGTGATTTGAAAACGTCACCTAAAACTTAAACTATAATAGTTTTTGTAAGAAATTCTGTGAGATGCTAAGTTTCTCAAGATATCAGCTTGTAGCTCTACCAAATAAGCTTATAAGATTATAAAATATCAACAATATGGAGTTTTCAGAAATATTTTATTTTTATTTTGTAATGACATTCTTCACAATTTTTTATCATTCATTACCTACATCTTTTTGGGAACATGGCTTAAAAACCAAACAAATTAATTCCATATTATTATATCCATAGCATAAGATTTTGGATGCAAACAAATGTAACAGACAGTATTGGCGCAAAGGATTAAGGCTGTAATGTGAATGCCCCGACAATAATAATAATTACACATTCTACAGGTACTAAAAATTTGAGATTAACTCACCACAATGTGCCAGAACATTGGCCATCTTGTAGACTTGTTCATCATCCACAGTTTCAGTACTGGACGAGCTGAGAGTTTCAACAAACTCCTCGGTAGCATCACCAAGGAGTCCTCTCATCCGGTACACAACACGCATGGCATCACCCTCTCCAGATACACACCACACTTTCTTATACACTTCTTTGACTGGAAGATCTAAAGACATGATCTTATTATTCACAAGTAGCTCCATTCCATTATCATCTTCCAATAGAGCGACTAGTTCACAATCGGCGCAGATTTTGTTCTTGACATCTCTCATGAGAGGACCGAGTCCAGCTTCTAAAGACGAATAAGGATTACCCAACATACGGCCCTGCAAAAAGTCTTCCTGTTGTGGATCTTTCTCTAGTGATAAGAAGAATTCTCCGATATCATTTTCTTCTGGATAAATTATAGAACAAAGTCTTTCGAATATGAATACTGGTGTACGGAAATCGTGAAGTGGATATTTCTTGACAGTCTCGATGCACACAGCCATGAATTCAGCTGTTTCATTTTCGGTTCCTGTGGTCATTTCTTCAAGCAGTTCTAATAGTTTTTCTTGTGTGTCGTCAATGAGTCTGGTTCTCTGTACAACAAGACGTCTGAGTGACAAGTATCCTCCCAGTACAGCTCCCATGAGACGTCCTTTGTAAGCTCTCCTCACTCCTCCTTCTTCCAGGAACATTGCCATCAGTTCAGTCAATCGTTTCAGTGCGTAACCCTGAGCCAAGTCAGATGTGAGAGTTGTTTCTTCCAAAACATGAAGATGATCTATTTCCTTGGTCAATAGATCAGCTAACATTGATAAGACACCATGCAAGGCTAGGAATTGTTTCCAAGGTGCTTCTGAAGCTAGACTTTGATACAGTTGCAAGAATTGTTCACTGGCTTCTCCTGCATAGCAGATCTCAGGTAAGAATTGAGTCAATAGTAAAAGGACAACTTTGGTTCTCTCGTAAGAAGTGCAGAGTGATTTGATCATCTGGCAGGCCACATCTCTGGCCATCTTGCTGCTGGGATTGAACATAACAGGTTTCAACCAGCCTCCATCTCCGAGGGAGAGTACCAATGGTCCTCCGGTCCGGAACGCCTTAGCCTTCCATCTGTTGGTGTACTTGAGAGCCAGTTTCTCATCTCTGGCCGAGAGAGCGTCTAGTTCTGTTTCTCTGATAGGTGTCGGAGTGGCCCGTCGTCTCTTCCAATCCGAGTAAGAAACATGTCCAGCCAGCCAAGCTCCCAGGTCTAAAGGAGGTGCTTCTGGTTGTTGGTCTAAATTCTCCTTAGTGCCATCCTGCAAGAAGATCAAAACCCATAATTAATTTTTTTTGGGACCAAATAAAGCAGGAATATAATGCTAAAGTTTTTGGACAATGTGTAAAAAGTCTTGTTTCATTTTTAGTTCTTGGTTGTTACCTTGTTGGTCGGTGGCTGCATGAGATGGTGCAGGTACTGCAGACAGGGCAGCGCCACTTGCTGTAAGGCGTGAGCATCCTGTGGAGATGAAGCGGGAGACGGAGGAGGCAGAGAAATGGGACTGCCGGACTCATTCACATTCACACCTAAACTGTTCGAGAGATATGGACAGCACCTAAACAAAAACAACAATTTTAAACATCTGTTGGTTTCATGGTCTCAGTTGGATCGTGTTTGAAAATGTCCTACAATATGTAATGTTTTTGGTCAGTTATCTATCTCAAAAAATGTCCAACGATTATTAGCCAAAATAGGGCTGTTTTCACCCCACAATTTTCCTGATAGGCAGACCCTCTTTTATAATACACCGTTCCTATGATAACAATAATATTTAAGAATCAGTAACACAGTGACAGCAGATGACTTCAATGGCACAAAATTGCTTACCACAACCAGAGTCTAATGACACATCTCAGCCTCACTTCCCAACAATCAGAACAGTCCTGTATCTTCACTAGACCACCAAGTAACAACACCAGAGGTCGCACCTGTATAACAAATATACAAACATATGTAGATAAAAATACTCAACACACAAGACACCACATTTACACAATGCGCAAATAAATGTAGTAGATATTTTACCCATGGTACATTCCCAGACTGCTTCTTTTGAATAAGTATATCAAGGTAATAGCAACCATCTTTATGATAGCGTAAATCCGACATTGATTATACGAAAAAACAACTTAGTGTACATACTGCATTGGTGTGATCTTGTGCAGCTGCATGTCCCAGTAGTCCCAATGTGATGCGTTGCAACAGCAGGTTACACAGTTCCACTGTGGCTGGTAGATTGTCTCTGGTTACAACGCAAATCAGTTGTCTCACTTCCTCTTGGCTCTGTAAGAACGACACATGTATTTAAATAAATATATATATGGATATATGTAAATTAAATAAATAATATGTCTTAGGAGGATAATGCATACAAGATAGTATGAACGTGTCACAAATGATACCATGTGTTAACACGTGGTATATGGATGGACACAGCATATTTCTGTACCTCAATGGAGGAGACAGTGGTCTTATCTAAATTGTGTTTTTAGAATTCTCAATGAAAGCTAGCCAAGAAGAACACTGAATTTCATCCAGAAAATTTCGGAAGATCTGGATTATAGAGTATAAAATATGATGTACCTGTGGTGTTCCCCTTCGCAGATTGTGATGCACCAACTCTGTGACTAGTCCCAGCTGACATAGCCTCTGTCTGTGTTCTGGAGACGAAGCTAGGGCCCTCAGTAGGGTGAGGCAGTGTGAGGCTGCTGCCAGGGCACATCCGTAACAATGGCCCGCTTCAGTAGTGTCTATAGAAATATAAACAACAATATATTTAAATACATACATACATACATACCATCACGCCGCTTCCCTCGCGGGGTAGGCAGAAAGGATCGAGCGCCACTTCCTTCTATCCTTGCATACATCTTTCGCTTCCGTCACTGTCATACAATTCCTCATGCATGCTCTCCTGTTCAATGTGCTCAACACGTGACCGTCCTGTAGGATTTGATTTAAATGATCTTGCCATTTAATCCTCGGACGTCCGCGTCTCCGAGCACCATTCCTCTCAGCCAAATATTTAAATACAGCATCAACAAAATATAATAGTAGCACATTATGTCCTGATACTAGGTTTTCCAAATTCCGTTTCCATAATGAATGAATACTTGTAGTTGAATAGAGAAGGAATCTTATCTTACCAAGTCCTTTAGCTGTCTCTTGTTGCAGAAGGGCTGTATATCCAGGTTTGGCTTCTGCCTTCAGTTGGTCACTCTGAGACTTGTCATATGCCACCAGTTCACGTCTAAAATACAAAATCACAAAAATATTTTAATAGTGTATCATGTCCCTATGAAGCAAATTTTTATTCTATTTTTAGTTTACTTTTACTTGTTTTTATCAATTTTACTTTCAATTTAACAATTATTTTTGCAGTTTTTATTAATAGGTATTTCTAATTTTATTTTATCTAACTTGATTGATTTAGTGTTCCTTATAACATTCAATGAATGGAATATGCGTGTCATATGTTAATGCACGAGTGATATTTTTTTTTGTCTGTATAATAATTATCAATCAAACAAATTCCGCATTAGCGGAATTCACTGTAGTGCATGATTGTATGTGTGCTACTTATTAAACGATGTACTGAGATTATTGTTGTAAATACAGCAATGATTGTAAAGTAAATAGAATGATGTGTATGTATTGGTTTTATTTACCTATACTTGTAACAGTTTTTATTTTTTTTAATATTTGCGTACGTACTCGTACATCATCTTTGTAATCAACTAATGGATTTTTGATATGTTTTGATTTTGTTTACTTCCACTGTGTTAATGTTTTTATATTTTGGTTTTATATGTATACTTGGTTATATTATTATGTGAGCGATATTAATTTGTAAACCTTTATTGTCAATGGCTAATGTGCCGTTTATGATGAATAAATAAAATAAAATAAAAAATAAATAAAATGACATGTATTCGTAAAAACTTTTATCATCTTCAATTTGGTGATGGAGTTTTCCAAAAGTCTAAATGTTTTATTTATAATTAGCACGGACATGATGACCTGCTTGTTTACTGCATGCAGTAGTTAGTCTACTGGCTACCCCAGTTGTGGGATAGGGTCAAGTAGTGTACCTTCGAACGCGTGTACCTTCGAACAGTCTCAAAAACTCTAAAACGGTGAAATATAAAAATATTGTTACACTGTATTTGTAAAGATTTTTCCACTATGGCAACACTGTTTTAATATCAAGCGCGTAACTGCCAGTGTGAGTTTGCTAATTTTTCTTAAAGATTTTCGATGCAAAAAGTAAATTTTTCATCGATGTTCTCTAGTTTTTTTAGATAAATAAATGTTATATTTTTAATGTTCGTACTACACAACATGAGGAAACATTAGATTCTTTTTGTTATCTAGTATTTTATTTTGACATAAATAACTTCAATTATTTTTTATCGAGAATTTTCTGTATTTATGGTCTGAGTGAACCTTCGAACAGAGGATTGCGTGTACCTTTGAACTGTTCGAAGGTACACACAAAATTAGATATCTTTAGTATGATCAATTTATTTTTCAGTGCCAAGAAGTAAAACTGGCAAAAAAGGATTTCTATTCCAACAGAACATTTAGAGAAGGCTGTTGAAGAATGCCGAAAAGGAATGTCGGTAAGAAAAACGGCTGATGTGTTTGATGTTAAGCCCACAACAGTATTTAAATATGTAAAATTGACGTAGAATTAAGACGTAATCCATATAGAGCCTTCCAATTATATATACTGAGTTACAGACCATTGGATTGGTCTGCAACGAGTTTGGATTTTTTTCTCCATTTCTCCCTATTCTCAGCCAGTCTCTTCAGCTCTTCGTATGAGCCACAGTTCATATACCTCTACAGTTGGTCCATATAGGCGTCTCTTGGTCGGCCTCTGCCATTTGTGCCTTCGGTCCTACCTTCCGCGATGGCGATGAGCAGTCCTGGGTGCCTGATGTTGTGGCCAATTCAGTTAGCTCATTGTTGGCTGATTCTCTTAAGGAGTTACCTTTTTTCGCCTACCCTGGTTAACACTTCTTCGTTTTAGACGTGTTCCGACCAACAGATCTTCAGCATTCGTCTGTATCACCACATATCAAAGGCCGCCAACCGTCCGCTTTCACTCTTGCTGATGGTTCATGTCTCACAACCATATAGCAAAATGCTCCATACAAAGGCTTTAGTAAGGTTCTTCCTCACGCTTAAAGCAATATTTGGGGATTCAAACATTTTAGATTGTTTGTTGTAGGCAATTCTTGCTTGGTTTATTCTGCTCATTATTTTCGATTTGGAGCGTCCATACTGGTTTATTCTACTGCCCAAGTACACGAAATCTCTTACTTGTTTGACACTCACTCCATTTACGGCAATGTTCGCGAAGACCATGTAGAAATTAAACGAAGAATAGGAACAGGAAACAAAGTATTCTTTTCTCTTTTTCCAGTACTTAAGTCCAAAAGTGTTCACAGGAAAACGAAAATTACCCTCTAGAAAACTATAACTAGGACAGAAGTGACTTATTGGTGTGAAGTGTGAACAATGGTAGCAAAGTCTGCAGAAGAGCTGGATAGGTTTGAGGTGAGAGTGCTAAAGAAAATCCTGGGACCCGTGAATGATGGCGAAACCTGGAGTGTAAGATTCAATGAAGAACTATATAGCTTCTATGAGGCTCCCAGACTCTTTGTACATGCTAAATTAAACAAGCTAAGGTGGACCGGACATGTGCAGATTATATCGTCTTCACGGGTACCAAAAAGAATCCTTGAGGGACATCCAGGTGGAAAAAGAAGAGTTGGCAGACCTAGGCTGAGATAGAAGGATGAGGTGAGGAAGGACGCAAACCAAATACTACAGGTGACAGACTGGAAAACCACAGCGGGAGACAGGAGAAGTTGGAGGCGAGGGATTATTATTTATTGTTTTAATACTTCTGACAAATAAATTTTAAATGTATTTTGATTCAATTTCCGTAATCTCGGTTTCTGTTCGAAGGTACACATCAAGGTGTTCGAAGGTAAACACACGAGTGTACCTATGAACAAAAAATTAATATTTTGTATAAAATAAGATTTTGAGGGTATATTTTTTAATTTCCAAAATCTGTTGAATGTCTTTTGTAGCAAACATACTAACCTATCTAACGATGCAATTATTTTTCTGGTATGTTGAATACTTATTGAGAAAAAAAATATTGAAGTTCAATTAACGTGTTTTGTTCGAAGGTACACTACTTGCCCCTACCATGATTTTATAGATATAGTATATACAACTTCATCACGTGACTTAAGATCATGTACATGTAGTTTATTCCTGGGCCCATAACCTGTTATAAATTGAAGGAAACACATCCACCACCCGAATAACTCAGAAGTCTGGGGACTTCCATTTACCCAAAAACCTGTTATAAACGAAACACGTTTTCACTTACAATGTTCACTTTTATTTAAACAGAAAAATAACACATGGTACACAATAAAAAATTACGCTTCCAGTCATAGAATTAAACGTATGAAATTGCCGTATGTATAGATACAACGAATCGCTGTCACATTAGAAACAGGGAATAGCGTAATTTTTTTCAAATTTTTAACAAAAATATAATATACTGTAATGTCTTTTGAAATCCAAAACATTCATCTCACCTGCATGTGAGCACCCTCTGTATTATTTTGGAGAGATCATCAAAGTGTGTCTTGCTATCCACACAGTACTTGTGCGCTACATACTGTATCACCTTGTTCACTTGAGCTCCACTGGATGTAGCACTGCCGGTACCTGTACCCGTGCCTCCACCGCCTCCTCCTCCGACTGTGCCTCCGTCCTCTCCGGGACTGCGACCCACGTCCACTCTGTGCTCGGATATCTTGTGTAGTAGGTTCTAGAATAATGTCAAGTTGTATTAATGAACATCAGTCTATGAAATTACAATACATCCTATCTTACAGTAATAAATGTTATAACTTCAAAAAAATATTTGAAAAAAGTTGGTAACTTGGCGTATGATTAGATGGAATTCAGACATGTCTGCATATATCAATCACTTCTGCCAATTGACACCACTATACCATCACGGCATGTCGCACAAGCAGAGTAGCCATATGCGTGTAATAAACATATAAGCTGTCCTCTCCGTGTCAACAAAAAATGAAGACACTCAGGATGGATGGGGCAAACCTCGACACCATCTTCATCATATAAGTTACTTATTGCGTGAGGTTTGAGAGTGAAATAGAAAAATGTCTTTGAATTAAATTCCGAATGGATTTATGATTAATAAATAAATATTAAATTCCAAATTTCAAAAAGACAAAGAAATTTGATGTGTTGATTTTGTTACGTGAGTGATGATCAACAAGAAGAATAAAATAAATAAATAATATCATACCTCTATGACTGGTTTATTAGCCACCAGCTGTCTGTAGACTCTATCAGCTTTGTCTAGAAGCAGTCCTATAGATGCCACCATTCTCTTTCTGTCCTCATCATTCTCTATGCGCTCCACAGCGCAGCAAGGTCGTGCCATTAGCGTGTAATCAAACTTGGCGTACTTACAGAAACCGCAGGCGTGGCATAAGAAGGGGTCTTTTTCGTCGTAGTTAATAGCCCTGAAAATTTCAAAGATGTTAATCAATTTCTTCACCATTTGTGTACCTATTGGGAAATTAGTATTTTCAGCTAAAAAAATATCATTCACAAGTTTTACAATATTTCACAAGTGAGATGCGAGAGAAATATCCATATGAGGAAATGAATTCCACGCTTTTTCTCCCATTTCATATTTTATTAAGGACAGAAAAAAGTGTCTTTCATTCAGAGAGCTTAAATTACAATCAAATCACTTGTCTCTTTTCACAACATTGTCAAAGTGGTGCACTGTGAAAGAGAGTAGTCCAGATCATCTGGATTCTTCAGGAGAAGAAGCATCATTTTAAACTTTATTTGTTCATATGATGATTTCATTGGAATCATCACATTATATTCTCACTACAAAATCTTATAAAAATATATTACCTGCACTTGTGGCACTGGAAAACATTCTCCCCACAATTGGCACACACACCAGGGTTGGCAGGGACAGCAGCTGAGCACCTGGGGCACTGCAGAGACTCTCCAGACGCCTGTGTGTTCTCGTAGAAGTCTGCATACTCCATCATCAAGTTGCATGCCACAAACGGGAGTGGGAAATCGATCCTGACGTCTGGTTGTCCAGATAGCAATACAACTTGCTTGGCTTTGTGCCACATACCTACAGGAGACAGGGGAGAACATTAAAAGAAAGAAACTTAACTGATAACAATATGAACAAAGAATAAACAATATAAGAATAGCAGGAAAACATTTTTTTTTTTTAAATTTGCTCTTACGATTTTATCACAAATGGGTGGAATATTTATAAAATGTCACTATCATTGATATCAAATAAAAAGATAATTAAATCAGAATTCACATAATTTCATGTGCTTTACTTTAAACAACAAAGGAAATAATTCTAAGTTTACTAATGATCAAAACACGTCAAATTTACTGGCTGTAGTACGCTGATAATTGTGGATATAAATAAATTAAATTTTATTATTTTGGTGACGACTGTTGAGAAATTATAGACCAAGACTCCAATGGAACAGATCATGCAGGTCAAGTAACAAGAATAACCCTTGATTTAGTGCACTGAATAGAAAAATATTATAAGACCCAAAAGAATGACTAATGGAGGTGAGAAATATATGTAACTTGTGTTTCTCTAAATCCATCCTGAAAAAGAAAGAGTGATGGTATACAGGATGCGTGAATAACTCACCAGGTCTGTTCTTGAGTTCCTGCACTGCCTGCACAGTTCTGTTGTTATAGAAGATGTTGATTGTGCGTACCATCTTGGTCCTCTTCAGATCTCCGATGCGTAGTCCAATACGACTGATGGTGTGGCTGCCAGCCAACTTCACTATCTGTGTCTGGGTAGTGAACTTTGAGTCAATCTGGACAACACAAAAAGGAATACATTGTAAATTTACAATATTTATACATCCTAGTCTATTATTTAAGTTCATTTCAATCATGGAACACCTTGGAATAAAACTAAAGAGTTGTTTATGTTCCGTGGAGTTCTCTTTTCTGAAGTTTTCGAATGACCTACAAAATGCAGGTGTTTGAAAAACATGATACAAAAAATATTTCATCTTAATTCAGAGATGAGTTATGTAACCCATTCTGGATTTTTATCGGCACAGTTTGATGCACTCCCCACTTGTTTGATGTATCCCGAAGTTATAGGTAGTTATAGTTTGTTCCTTTGCTAAGATAGTAATATAACAATTTGTATATTACTCTGAATTACATAAACTAATACAAAATGGCTCACCGAATCGAAGAGTTTAGTTTTTATTTTGTATTTCAAAGAGTCTCATGGGTGAACAATATCAGTTTTGTACTCACTCTGATTGTGGAGAGTTTGATAGTCGAGAATGGAGTCTCGGGATTGTTGCACACCAGGCAAGGTTCTGATTCCAAGTAGTATCCTTCAAGCTCCACATAGTTAGATAGAGCTGAGTAGATTGGTGCATTGCCATGTTGGGTCAGCACCTGGTTCTGAGCTTTCAGAAGGTTCACTGCAGACTTCAAGCATTCCTATAAGAAAAAAAATATGATAATGGTCAATAAAATTTTACAATTACCATGTTGCAAACGACAATAAACCACCTCTTTATTGGTGCTATTTTTACAAGATTTTGAATGTGTTATGTATTCTGTTAATACACAAATTATTTATGGCTGCAAAAGCTTTAAAGCATTATTGATTATTCTTCTAGCTGTTTACCTCCATTGGTACGTGTGGTGTCTTGAGAGAGAAATAACCGAGCAGGTCCACAAACTGAGCAGTCTTTCTACCAAACTGTGGTAGCGCTGGCCATAGCTCCCACATCAACTTCACCAGACGACCCTGGTCAGTGCTCAAACAGTTTCTGGAATCAAACACAAATATATTAAACAAAATAATTTTGATTGAATAGAATTATTCTATTTCACATCTAAGTTAAGCATTCAGAGATCACTAGTTGTCCTTTGTATCTCAAACTTGAATATTTACACTAACTTGAACATTTGTACTAACACATTCACTGATTCAATCCCTGCTAACTCGCTGATTTACTTAATTTTTCTGACTCACTTTCTGATTTGTGTACTAACTCATCCACTATTTTTTTTACTATATTACATATTTTATTCTATTTTTTTATTTTTATGTACATATTTTATCTTATTTTAATTT
Organism: Athripsodes cinereus; assembly: GCA_947579605.1. Classification (NCBI taxonomy): domain Eukaryota; kingdom Metazoa; phylum Arthropoda; class Insecta; order Trichoptera; family Leptoceridae; genus Athripsodes; species Athripsodes cinereus. The sequence continues at coordinate 24,216,778 of OX388320.1, forward strand.
AATTTTTACACTTATATTTTATTTTGTTTTGCTTGTATGTTTGATTTTTACTTGACAAGTTAAGTTGACTGTTATCCTGCCACAACACAGCCTTGCGGCTAGTGTGGTAGACAGATACCTACTTGTGCATATTTTAATATTTTTTCATGTGTGATATGATTGTGAACAGTATTATTTCAATAAAGAAAGATTATTATTATTATTATATTATTATAGATGTAAATGTGTTACAGTGGATTTTTAATCGAAGATTATGTATTTTTAAGAAGAGTGTGTCAGCGACTAGTACATAAAATATATAGTTACTAGAACTTACTCATATATGGCTAGCAGCAGAGCATGTGCCTGCCAGCGTACTGAAGTGGAGTTGGTCTCTAGCAGGAACACTCTGATGAAGTGTCTTAGTTGTTCCATTGTCACCTAAACATAAATAAATGAGTGATGATTAAAAATAAATAGGTGGAAAAAGAGAGGAAGTTTAATAAAAATATTAATTTTCCGCATTCAAAGACAAATTTGAACAACTCCCATATTTTGTCTTCTACGGCACAAAGGATGTATTTGTGTCCCTCACCTGGCTAAGTATCTGCTGTACCAGCTGTGGTACCATCTGCTCCTGGAACTTGGAGCTCACAGTCACGGATGCATCACTCTCTGCACTGCGTCCTCTCTCATTGCGATCCTATAACAGAAAAAAGATAAAAAAATTGTTTTACACATTTGTAATAAAATGTATATTTTTAAAAATTATTCAATTAATGAGATTTTGTCCACAAAGCAAAATATATGCCAACTCAATTTTACGAATAAATATATAAATAAAAAAATTGTAAATTTGGTGGAGTGAAAATGGATTTGTGCTGTATAAAATATAATTGTTTTTAAAATGTAAAATGTAAAACGTGGTTGAATAAATAAATTTTATTATTTATAAGAAATTTGCCTTTTTCCTTCAAAACTAAATGTTTATTGTACATATTAAGAAATTTTTTCCAAGATGCCTACAGCTACGGGAGTCCAGACAAATTTAAAACTAGTACTGAATACATAATGTGTTTCTACTTACGTTGCTAGGTGCTGCGGTGACTGCGGGGACAGCAGTGTTGACGGCAGATGTATTATTGCCTCCACTAGTACCGCTATTGTTAGCATTTGTGTTGCACAGCGCTCCCTGCAGTAGTTGTAGAATGGTGGGCGCCACACCCTCCCCTTCGCCCCGTCCCAGGAGGCAGGCAGCACCCACCAAGTAAGACAGCGTGTTGGGAGAGTGGACAGAGCACATGTGCTGCCAGTTGCCTGTGCGTGACACTACTATCTCCACACAAGCCTTAAAAAAAGTCAATTAATAACATAGGTAAGTGATTCACTGAAAAGTATATAATAATTGGTTTATTGTGAGGACAAATTGCATGTTTATTACTTTCAGTTCCTCCGCTGGCTACCTCGCCTGTGGGAAATCCCGTAATGGTGTGTATGAATGTGCTCTTCTCATACTCAAAGAATATGAAAGGAAGTTTGAAGAAATATGACACACTATATAATATGAACTTTCCCTCTGTATATTGATTGTATTTAATTTGAATGTAAACTTTCTATGAAATTGTTTGTAATCAATGTACAGTAATGAATGAATAAATAAATAAATATATGTACAGATCAGGGATGTTGCGGATGTCAATTTTTACACATCCGCGGATGTGAATGCGGATGCGGATTTTCGAAGGCTCACATCCGCGGATGCGGATGCGAATGCGGATGTTTAAGATGTTATAGAAAAAAAAGTAGGAACTATCTAAATTGGTAGGCCCCACTGTCAAATATGTGACGAAATTTTTGCTACAATAATATTATGGATCTTTTGGCGAAATATTTTTTTTCTTCTTTGTTATTTACAATAATAAAATAAAACCGGCAAAAATAAAAACGCGTCGCACTTGTCACCATTATTTTCGTTCCCATTGGTTAATGTCAAGTGCAAACGGCACGCGCCTTTCGCCGGCCCCGCCCCATTTCTTTCTTGTCGCAAATTGTCTTACATCCGCATCCGCATGAACATCCGCATCAATTATTGCGGATGCGGATGCAGATGTCCATATACATGCGGAAGCTCCGTATTTGCGGATGCGGATGCGAATATTCGCAACATCCCTGGTACAGATAATGATGAATATACCTTGAGATGGTCCATAAGAGTGACCATGCTGTCATATGAGAAGTCCATCCCCTCGACTATCTTGTGTACACCCTCCAGGTGCACATTGAGAGCGTGCACGTCTCTCAGCTGTCTGTACTTGTCCTTGGTGCCGCACATCATCAGTAGTAGCTTACGCACTTGTTTCCTTTAAACAACATAAAATAATTAATATACACATTTTTATGACTTTCTATAAGTCACACTCACAAGAGTATGTTTAGATCTGTTTAACTAGATGTGTTAAAAATTACTTTTAGCATTACATAATGTGGACTTAACATATTGTACAACTAGACATATTGTATTTTGGTGTTTTTGAGTTATGTGTTCTCGTTGTTTGCCTTTAATGTTTGAGTAATTTCTAGTAATAGATAATAATGAATTAAGAGACTTTCTTGTACTGTAATCATAGTGTTTCAATAATGTGTATTTCAGCGATGAGGTTCGCCACCCATCCTGAATGTCTTGATTTTGTATTGGCACGAAGAGGACAGCTTGTATGTTTCTTACATGCAGCTGGTCTGCTGGCTACCCCACTTGTAGGATATGCCGTGATGGTATAGTAGTAGTAGTAGTAGTAGTATATTAATTACTAAATTTACTTATTTGGATTAAACATTTGAACAGAAATAATTTACAAATCATAAAATATAAACAATGCATTATCCTATTCAACTTGTATCTATAATTTCACAATTTGCTATATTACAATAAGCCCACAAGGTTGTCATTTATAATAAAAGTTAGAATTAAAAAAAAAAAACAATATAGGTAATAAAAACACCAAATTAATATGCATAAAAAAATAAACACTCAAATCAGACAGTGAGATGTCTACTTGTAGCATTGAGCCTTAAATATTCTTATGCGATATTATATAAAAAAAAAAAACGAAAAACATCCCTTCAAAACACGAGTATACATCTTTTTGAAGGGATGTCATCTATGTGTTTTTTTATGTGTAAGTTTGTAAATTATGTATTTCTGTTTGTGTTATGTTATTATGCATAAGTAAATAAATAAATAAGTAAATAAATAAATATATTACATATGCCACATACCTGAGGAATGGTGTCTGTTGGTTCATCATGTATTGGCAGAGCAGTGAATGCCAGGATGTGGAGAACGGAGGAGCGGGAGGCTCACAGTGTTGCTGCACCTGGTATGGCAGCCTCAGAGACATTTCTGTCAGCAGGTTGGGATAGTTCTCCAGTACGTCCCAAGCGTGACCTGATTCAAAACATATAAAATTAAAACAAGGAACTCCTAAAGAATCTCACAATTCAATAATTTTACTACCTTATTATTATGATAATAAAGAAAAAGTCTCATAGACAAACACATCATATGATATTTAGTATTGGATATTTTGTGAATGAACGATTTCTCTCAAAACATCAAATTTCCACTCTGTTTATACTCTAAAAGTTGTTCTTAATCTCTGGGGAATTCCCCACTAGTGGGGAACGGCGGAGTTGCCAGGTGGGGAATTTCGTGCATTTGTTTGCATTAAAGGCTGTAAAATGTCATAAAAAAGCAAAACGTATACGAGGTTAAAATTGAATTTGTCAAAGACCAATGCTGTGGTGGGGAATGGAGAGTTGGCTAACTGAAAAGTGAGGAATTGGAGAAAAAAGGTTAAGAACCACTGTTCTAAAAGATAAAAATTTTAAGATAAAAAAATAGAGATTTTATCTGAAAACATACAAGATAGTATGCTCTAATGTTGTTTTCTGGCTGCCCCACTTGTGGGATGTGCCGTGATGGTATAGTAGTAGTAGTCATTGAAAAATTGTTGTAGTAATTCATCAAACAGATTGTATTTTTTTATATATTTAATGGCTTTGTGCCGTGTATGAAATAATAAATAAATAAAATGTCTTTTTAAAGAGGGCTGTCACAGATGTCAAAAACCTTGCGGACAAAAAAAATATGAGAGGACAAAGTTCCGCTTACTCTTAACGTATTGCTTCAAGAAGAAAGGTTGCATATCCGGTAGTGGATGAGGTGGTTGCGGTCTCAAAAGTTGCATCTGTCCATTTTGTCCAGCCACTGCATCATTTTGTGCTGTCTCTCCAGGGCCGCTTCCCGTTCCAGTAGAAGCTGAGGCCGTGCCTCGGGCTACAGTTACACCACTACCAGCAGGAGTAACGATAGCGGAAACATTGCTCTGTTGCTGCTCTTTCCAGTGGGGTAACAGCTCCCGGAGTATCTCTTCACAACGAGAGATGATCCCTGCTGATCTCAGTGCAGTCGCGGCTGTTCTAGCAGTGTGCCATTCACTCGGCGGTCTAGATGTTGATGGTGCAGGTGTGGAGCCAGATGTTGGCTTCCAACGGGCCATGAGAACACCTGGAAATTAAGATGAATAATAATATTAAACATCTTGTCAGTATTATGATGTCTACTAATCTAATACAACAGCTACACTGGCTGAGAGTCCCAAAGAGAGTGGAGTTCAAACTGTGCCTCACGGTCCACAAAGCCTTGAACGGCACAACACCTCTATGCCTCACTGAGCTCTGTCCCCTCGACAAAACTCTTGAGGCGACCACTGCAATCGGTTTCCACCACTGTCAACAAACTTGTAGAACCCAACAGAGCAAAAACTTCCAAACTCGCAGAGAGGAGCTTTAGCGTTCCGGGACCAACTGCTTGGAACCAATTACCAGCGGATTTAAGACAAAACCAATCCACTGCAACGTTCAGGAGTAAGCTGAAAACACTGCTTTTCAAGAAAAGCCATTGGGCGCTTGAGATGGTCACCGATCATTAAACGGCACCAAATATAAATTGTCTTTATTATTATTATTATTATTAATAGGAGTGAGTGTTACATGTTACATGGTGAATGAGCTTCACGCAGGTCATAAAAAATGATCTTTAACTGATTATTCACTCTTTACATTTAGACTTCAGACTTGGTACTTTAATCGAAGTATGAGTCTCTGACTTAAATCGCCAGAGACCTTCAAAAATTATCTTTGCGTGACAAAATTTTTGTCTATGATATTCTGACACTAATATGTATATTTCTGTATTATACAGAACAAACACAGCTTTCATATGCAAGTTCCTTTGTGTACTACCACCATCTATTGACGAACAATAATATTGACACAATAAATAATAATATTGATAAAAACTAATCTACTCCTTCACATAAAGTTACACGATTGTTCAATGTTTTTAATACATTTAGTTATCATTATTCTATTTCTTTTTTCTTTCTTTGTATCTCTTATTTCTTAATGTGTTGTTTCTAAATTAATTGTTAATTGAATGAGCTATTAGTAAGTGGACTAATGTTGTTAAATAATTGTATATGATATATTTGTAAAAAGTCTGTTGATATGCCAAATAAAATAAAATAAATCTTTAGTTTCGTTATAGGAAAAAATGTCTTCTAACTCAATATCTCCCCCTCAATACATAATCGTGTATTCTTGTGTTAAATTTAGTTGATAAAAACATAACTCAGTACCTACACACTAATATTAACCACTACCCCAGACTTGCTTCTTTGGAGATACTGGAAATTAATAAAAATCTTAATACCGTCAATACGAGGCATGCCTTTTAAGTTCTGTCGTTTCCATATTTCCCGGCAATTTTGAATTTGGAACTGTTATATATTTGAATGTGTTTAAATTTTGAATCTCAAAACAGTTGAAAGTATTAGGATAAATGCTATTGTTTAGTCACAGCGTCGACTGGAATCTGTCAGGTTACGTACGAAAATGAATCTTTCTAAGGAAAATGTTCGTGCAATAATTTTCTACAACTTTAGAAGAGGCCTGACACGGCTTCAGTGTTTTGCAGAGCTAACATCTGTGTTCAGTGATGAAGCCCCATGTCTGCGGACTGTCGAACGCTGATATTTAGAATTCCAGCGTGGACATACTAGTGTCAGTGACAAATCTTGCGAAGGACGCCCAAAATCCGCCTTCACTGAAGATAACATCATTGCTGTGAGACAACTAAGAAGCAGGAAAAAGTAGAAATTCTTGACCATCCTCCATACAGTCCTGACCTAAGCCCTAACGATTTCTTAACATTTCCTAAAATTAAGAAAAGTCTTCGTGGTCAAAGGTTCCAGTCCGGTGAAGAAGCAGTCGACGCTTTCAAGTCAGCCATTTTGAACACCCCCACTTTAGAGTGGAATAAATGTTATAATAACTGGTTTGAGCGAATGGAAAAGTGTATTAAGCTACGTGGTGAATACTTTGAAAAACTATAAAAAGTACTATAAGGTTCTAGTTGTGTTTTTTTCTTCAAACGACAAAACTTTAAAGGCATGCCTCGTACACTAGTGAACAAGAGCTTAACTTCAAATTCGCCCCTTCTTACACAGTTTCCAGTTCGGAGAAGTCATCATCCCCCGCATAACGGTCACCATTAGCACATGGGTTGTAGGTTAATAGATATTATTAGATAGATTAGTCAAATATTGCGCTTGAGAATGACAGAATACCTGTTGAAAACTTGGTCACGCGTATAATAATTTTTTAGTGGTAGGTAGTAGTAAAGTTTTTTGACTCCAAACATTCCTAATAATGTTAAGAAACTACCACAACGTTATCAAGGTTACATTTTATTGGATACTTTTCTTTTCACAAAAATTTCTACCCCCCCGTCGCCGAATTTTCAAAATAAATGGTATAGGAATTTGGAATATTTCAAAAACTCCTCAGTTTTCTTAAACAATATTTTCTCGCAGTAGGTACCTTTTTCTACAATGTACCGGGTATTTGTACCGACGATGGTCAATATCGGATACTTTTCTTTTCACGAAAATTTCTACCCCCCCGTCGCCGAATTTTCAAAATGGTATAGGAATTTGGAATATTTCAAAAACTCCTTTTCTTAAACAATATTTGCTCGAATCCATAAGTATCCGGTACTTTTACTGAATACACGGTACTTATCTACCGATTATATTTACCAGCCGACAAATGGTAAAAATCGGTAGATTTCTAGGGCATTTCGGTATAAATACCGAAAAATCGGTAGGTTCGAGAACACTGCTAGGGATTATACTTACCAGCCTCGGTAGATTTCTAGGGCATTTCGGTAGGACGCGGCCAATTTCGGTATAAATACCGAGAAATCGGTAGGTTCAAGAACACTGAGTATGAGTCTCTGACTTAAAACGCCAGAGACCTTCAAAAATTATATTTGCGTGACAAAATTTTTGTCTATGAAATTCTAACTTTCATGTGTATATTTCTGTATAATACAGAACAAACACAGCTTTCATATGCAAGTTCCTTTATATACTACTGCCATCTATTGATGAAACCTAATCTACTCCTTCAAGTAGAGTTTCATAATTGTTCAGTTTTTAATATAATTTGTTACATATCTATTTCTTTTTTTTTCTTTGTATCTCTTATTTTTCATTTCTTAATGTGTGTTGTTCCAAATTTATTAAATTAATGTGCTATCAGTAAGTGGACAAATGTTGCTAAATAACTTACTGAGCAGTCTCATTATAAGCAGTTGGAGTTCTCTACGTGGTGTACGGCAGTGCACCGGAGGTGGTGCCTCAGTAGAGGCGACAGTAGACTCTGGAGTGATAGTCGGAGTGGCCACTCCGCTGCTGCTCAGCTCGCTCACCAGGAAACAGAGGCACCTCTCCAGGGCAACTTGTTCACTCTCCACTCCGCATTCCATGGCACTTGCTAGCATTAGTAACACCTGTAACAGACAAACGCATTTGATTGCAATCAATAATGCCTCACTGATAACTTCACAAAGACAAATATCTTTTACTTTTATATAAGTTGCTTACCCAAAGAAAAGAAAATGTTACATAACAAGTCACCATGAAAATCTCAAGGTATAATATTTACTTTTGTATAGTATATCTTTATATCCATACTAGAGGAATAACTATACAGATTATCCTCTCCGTGCCATAGAAAAGTAAGATATTTAAGGTGGGTATTTTATATGTGATGCATACAAATACCTCCATTTTGCAAAAGAACATTAGAAACCTTAAAAGAGTGAGAAATTTATTTTCTACAGAGCAATCTTTATTCAGGAGTGTTGTGAAAACATTAAATATGTGCAGTTTACCTGCATGAATGGTATTGTCCTGATACCAGGCAGTCCCCTGAGGTGTGGCAGCTCCTCCACCATGAGATCCAGCAGGGCCAGACACAGGGAACGCACCTTGCCTGCAGAATCTGCCCCACCACCCACTTCAACACTCCATGCTCCGCCAGCGTCACATCCTTCTATGTTAGTGCGGGCTGTAGTCTCACCTGAATATGGAAACCGGCAATCATTACAAAAATTGACAGAAAATATTATCTACAATTGCACTACCTTTCAGTAAAATTAAAATAATTATCAGTGAGAGTGGTATTTCTGGCTTTTATGGGACCCCGGGCTAAGATGATTTGCAGGACCCCTGATCTTGACAGATACAAAGTAGTATTGAGGAAGAAATATGAGTCTGATGTATGAAATATAGAAACTGGAACAAGTCACATTTCATATTCTTATTCTGGATATTTTGAGTTTGGTTAGAAAATTCTATATCTTAAGTCTCTTGTCTGGAGGGGCCCTATAATTGCAGAATATTGTGCGGTTGCCCACGCTAAAGACTACTACTGATCAGCGGATAAATATATACTTATTTGTACTCGCAACAATATTTTTTTTTAATATATCTTTATTTTGAAATTTATAAATTGTGAAGAATCATATTATCATAGAAAGAAGATTTTTACCATAAGCAGAGCTCCTACCAGATGTAGCACTGCCACTTTCACTGGACCTTCCCACTGGACTGACTTCAGCTCCCCCACTTCCCGCCGCACCCTCTCCCTCGCCTTCCCCTTCTCCTTCCACTTCTCCATCTCCCTCTTCTTCGTCGGATCCTGTAGCGGATGCTGTGGCATCTGAAGGAGCACCGCTGCCTCCTCTCGGAAGTGAAGGGGCTCCAGCACCTCCTTGTGCCCCACCTCTACCTTCTTGTAGAGACAGGACAATTGCAAATTCTACATCATCGTCTGCATCAGGTGGTATGTCTAACAAAGCTTCCAAACCCTCTGTAGATAAAAAATATTCATCTTTAGTTCAATAGGAATCATATGAATTGTGTACTCGATCATTTTTAAAGGATATTTTAACTGATGTTAGTTATGCCTTACAGAACTGTATGAATGTGGTTAAAGCAAAAGTATTCAAGGATAAATCTGACTGTACATTTATCGGGTGTAAAGAGATAAACAAATATATAGGTATTTGTTTCTGTGCCATAAGAAAATAGAATATCATAGAATAAAGTGCAAACTGTATTACTACTGAATTTAATTTTTTAATGTATGTTTTCTACATGATGTTTGTGTGATTATCCATCTAGTACAGGACACTCTATAACTTGCATAAAAGGGTGAGAAATGTATTCTGATCCGAGGACTCTACAGAATATCATTTATTCAATGTACATGTCTAAACCCACAAAATAGATGTACCTGCTACTTTAATTAAAAAATGGAGCTACTGTAAATTGTAGGCTACAATGGAAAAGAATACTGCATACCTGGGTCGGTACCAAGCAATCTACTCATATCCACTACTTGGTCTACATCAATATACTGTCTGGCCTGATTATGGTTCTGGTCTCCCAGGGAGGCTGCTCCACTAGCACCGCCTCCGCTCTGCACAGTGCTACCCACAGAGGATACGGCTCCCAAGGGAGACTCGCTGCGAGCTATTTGGCTGCTCGAGGATGCTCCTGAAAAAATTATATACATGAATTTGGAGAGTTGCCTGGTAGTCTCAGACTTTCAATAGAAAACAGTTAAATTCCTTTGTTCACTTGTTTAAAACAAAAGCATATAATTAGTATTATTATTATTATTGAAAAGATATCTCATTCTACTGGAATTATCACAGCTTTTAACCATTGCAATTCTAGAGAAAGAGTATTTGGGCTTATTACCAAGCCTAATACTTGGCGTATTGACAGACATAGTGCATAATAGTGTCATATGAAAAGAGTGTGGAAAGAAATCTGGGTTAATAACAAGAATGAAAGTGAAAAAGCCAAGGTGGTTTCGGCAAGAAAATATGCATGACTGAGAGGAATGGTGCTCGGAGATGTGGCCGTCCGAGAATCAAATGACAAGATCTTATAAACCAACATATTGAGTGAATTGAATAGGGCAGCATGCAGAAGAAATTGTTTGACAGTGACGGAAGCTTAAGTGTGATGCTTAAGATCCTTTCTGCTTGTCCTGCAAAGGAAGCGGCGAGATGATGACAAACCAGAATATGAGTGTGTTAATTATCATCCCTGAAATATTTACCTGGAGTGGCTGGCGGAGATGGAATGTAGACCCTCCTCCTCTTGACTCTGGGTCTAAGCACTCGCACTATGGCAGACTTGGCTCCAAAGCTGATCATCTGGTCTTCACTCAGGAGAAGGGACAAGTAGATTCTGTTACCCATATCAATCTGGAACAATACAAATATTTCATTGGAAAACTTGCGTATATGTTGAGAGCAAAATTTGTTTTATGTTTATTTTTGGATGGTTAACCAAGTTATAATTATTTTCTTTAAAATCATCATCACACATCATTACAGTTTTGGACAAATGTGATGAACTAAAAGTAATCAAGTTATACAGTATGAAATACCAATAAAACAGATAGAAAATTAATATCTACAGATTATTGGATGTTTCGACTATATCAACCAATAAATTAAATAAGACCATTCCTTTGTAGGCCCTGAAATTATTTTACAAATTTGTTTTCCATCTGTAAGACAGAGACAAGGAATGAAAAGAGAGATATTGATTTCAATATGATGAGAGAGAATTCTTACCATAGTCTGGTTAGTGGAATGCACCATGAGTGTGTGTATAACGTCAGCCAACGCATGCAAGGCGTGCTCGTGATGTCTGAGTCCACTCCTGTCCACAGGGGCCAGACAGGGAGGGCAGGGGGGTGAAGGTACCCTGCTCAGTTTGGTCAGTACTCCCACTAGCAGTGGGGCGAGGTGCGCTGGAGGAGATGAACTCGTCCATGTTTTGCTCCATTCACCTATGACAAAAAATTAAGCATTTTACACTAATTAAGGAAGGTTGGTAGAGGGATTCAAACCAAGGATTTCATCTTTTATTTAACAACTAATTTTAGTATACTATGCCAAGAAATGAAACATAATTATACATCATAAGAACTATGTATGTAAATGTATAACAACATGTAAAAGGCTAGCGCCGTGAATTGTTAATAAATAAAAAAAAATAAAAAAATAATTACTTTTACTGCTCACTTTATTGTTAACATAAAAATAAACAAATCAAATTTTATTGTCATCAATATATAATATACAATCATCTGTCAACAAAAAATATCAAGAGGAGGGCTTATCGCACTTGCAATTTCTTCCAGCTAACCAGGAAACACAAAATTACTGTTCAATGCTATCGGCTATTACTTATTGTTGTTGACTAGTTACACCATAAGAGAGGGTGTAACTAGTCAACAACAATAAGTTCACATTCAAAAATTAATTTAGTGAAGTTTCCTTCCCATCAACAAAGCCCATATAATATATTCTTAGTATACTTGCGCCATCATAGTTCTTTTAATAAACTTTAAAGTATAATATTTGTTGATTAACAATCATGAATGACTGCTGTTATACTCACTGGGTGAGGATGGTGATGATGGCAGAGTGCCAGCAAACTTGACAAGATTCTGAGGTCTGACTGCGGCCACAGCCCGGGCCAGCAGTACCAGTCTGAAGAAGTTCTCAGGATCAGCGTTACGAGGATCTTCCATCAAATACATCTCACTAAGTTGTTCCATCACGTGAGACAAAACGGCTTGATCCTAAATAAATATAGAAAAATATTATGCAACTAATTTCATTACCTATACACATAGACTGCCCAAATTCATAAGTCAACAACAACTGAGATTCTAATATTTCGAGACTGAAGCATTATGATGATCTACTAAAGCCACACACAAATATGTGCTTTCAATATAAAAAATATAATATTTAGAAATGTGTTTGAGAAATTGAAAGTGTATCACATTCTTCATTTGATAATACTATAACTAATTTCAATGGACATATTTGTTATTGAGAATTTACCCACTTGACCATCATTAAAAGTTGAGTCACTCGCAAGATAAATTACCTTATGCTGATGGTATTGTTGTCCGAGTAATGCCTGTAGCAGAGCCTTGCATCTGGCTCGTAAGGGTGGTGGACATGGGGCACACAACAGATTAGTGGCTGTGTCCCTGGGGCCAGATCCCCACCACTGCTGAGCTGTGGGGGCGCCCAATGACAGTTCCAATGTCTCCAATAGACCACAAGCCAGGCGCTCCACCCCTGGAGGAGTCCATGCTGATGACTGATTACACGATTCCTAAACAAAGACAATCGCATTTAATTATTGTTTTAACAACATAATCCAGCTATGCTTACTTCATATTTATCACTCTTAACACACAAGGTGATATTTCAACTGATATTCATTTGATGCAAATTTTATTACAAATACAAGATTTTCCTCTACCTTTTAACATCACAACATTACATTTAATATTCTTTTGAATATTTCTCTACAGAATACGTGGAAGAAACAATACCCTTCCACTTGAAAAACTCAATCACAATGCAGAAATACAGATACATAGAGTGCGTAGCGATCAAAATCGGTAAACAATATGAGTAATAATCATTTATACTTTACACCGTGTCATCAGCACACTTACTAAACATTTAATTATACAAAGTAATCGGTAGTTCGCAATAAAATAACAGGTCACAATAAAATATCTATTTATAAAAATTAATAGAATGAGCAAACTCATTTTATGAAGAATTGAATATAACAATATGTGTCCGTAAATTATTTGGTATCGAACAGCTCTGCCAACTGGTGAATTTAAAACTATGTTCCTTGCTCTTGTAATTAAAGAAAAAAAATTCAAGAAAGAGGATTACCTGTGGTAATTTGGATCCACCAGCACAGGTTCCACCTTCTTCACTATCTTCGGGCCATCCAAAGGCTTCTTTGTTTCTTCCATACACCTACGCAAAACGGAATTCATATAAAACCAAAAATACTACACAGTTAACTTTTATATTGTTTTTATTTAATAATTAGAGACTCAATTGTGAATAAGTCAATCAAAAATATATGTGGTCTAAATAAACTGACATAAATAATTGAATTATATAGAACTACAGGACAGATGACTCTTAATCAATTGATAACTACAGAAAAGGCCAAATCAATCATTAAATCAAGAGTGGACAATTAAATTCAAATTTTAGGTTGAATTTTAAGAATGATTTTGGGTTAGTTGGAAGAGATTGCGCCTTTGCGATAAACTCGCCCTCTGTATATTGATTGTATACCTTCTATGTATGTAATTGTTTCTAATCAATGTACAGTAAAGAATGAATGAATAAATAAGTAAATAAATAAAATGATGTGCACGGACACAATACTCCAACTGCTGGTCATATTAACAAATAAGAGCTTGTGATAATTTCCTGAACTCCACAATTAAAATTTATAGTAGTCTACCTAGCCATATAAATGAATGCAGATATTCACAAAACCTTGGTTAAAAGTTGTTAAATATAAATTAAAGCAATCAATTACCTTGATAGAATCCACCATACAGACTCCCTCTGGATCCTGAGAAGATCCGAATATGACAGTGAGCTTCCTGTCAGACTGAAGGGTCTCTTCCCTTGTCAGTGGGATGTCATACCAACGATTGCGAGTCACGTTTGTTTGAATTATACGACCACACACCTGCAAACAAATCATATTATAATTAACATAATGAAAAAATATGGTGTTATTATATTAACTCAGTGCCTCGGCTGATGCCTAGATGAATTCAGCACGAAACATCGGGCAGTGACCAGCAATCTTTGAAAGTTTGGAGTGACCAAAGATCTTGGAAGCAGTAGTAATGGACATGGATTTTTGGAGGAGGTGCCTGGGCTAATGGACTCCAACCCAACTTGTATGTATGTATGCAATATCAAAATATCTACATTTTCTTTACCTCAATAAATGTGGGGGCCCTAGACACATCCTGGTTGCCTAGCAACACTCTCAATCCGGTGATGACCGTATTAGAGTCTGTGTTGGTGATTTCCACTGTAAATCCACTTAGTTTTGTGGATACAACGTACAAACCTGTAAAACATAACAATCTCTATTATATTCTATTCTATTTTTTATTTATTTCTCAAAAGGAAACCAGCATTTTTCTATCTACTTGATTTTGTTTACTGAGGTACACATACTGTCATATGTATTTTTAATTTGATTGATACACAATCACAATTTGAATATAAAAGCAATATTTTTTTTAAACGATATATTTGGGTTTTTGTTATAAACCCAAACATGACTCTATACACCTTTCACATTAAGCTAAAAGCTTGTGTCGTGAGGCACCTGGGATCGAACATTAACATAACAAAATTAAAATTGGTTTTCAACTGTTTCATTGTGCCTAATCCCTACCAAAAAGAGATTTGATGCTCTATGAATAAATAACTTAAGGATGAAAATGCAGTCTTTTTAAACCTATTTAAGATGTTCACTCATAGTTTAAATTTAAAGACAATAGTTACCATTTGTAGCAAGTCTGTGTTTTATCTGCGCAGTATTGTAAACTTGCAGTAAATCATTCCCTCCAAATTCAACATCATTCAAAGCGACACAGTGCTCAAAGAAATCCACAGGGAACGTTGGACTCCCGCCAGACTTATTAGATGCCTGAAACAGAATGCATTTTATTCTCAAATTAGCTAAATAAAGTTAGGTGATCAGTCGCCTTACGCTAGAGTTATGAATTTGTGATTCATTGCTGGTCTACTCTTATTAACTGGCTGATAAAATATCTTGCGGCGACAAATATATAATAAGAAGGTGGTAGAAGACAGCATACCTGTGCATTTTTATTCTTTGATAGGGATGGGTTTCTGAACCTCTTCCCGACAGCACCTCCGATGGGTTTCCCAGACACAGACGGCTCGCCTGTGAGTGTCGCCGGAGTGGAAAGAGGCGAGGGAGTGGGAGATACACTGGGAGACAGCCAGTAACCCGTAGTCTCTGGGGATGCGGCGTATATGCGGAGACTGCCGTCTTCACAGAGCAAGATTAGGGTTGTTTTGCTATCCCCGGCTGCAGAGTGACGCACGGCAACCAGGTCTGTGATCTTAGCTTTAGCTGGGACAATCTGGAAGACAAAAAATTTATATAATGCATTTTCTGTTAGATCAAACGTTTCCTTTTTTAAAATTACGCCGTGTAATCTATCTGTTAATACCATCACAAAATTTCCACAACTGGGGCAGCTTGTGGACTATCTGCATGTAATAAATATATGTATCATCTTCTCCGTGTCATAAAAACATAAGATTTTTAGGAAGTGCGGCACATGTGGTAAAACTATTTGTTCGTATTCAATTTATTTAGCATGTTTTATTAAATCTACATTGTACAAATCATACCTTTATCTCTTGCAGCATGAGTGAGTTGGGTGTGAGCATCATGACAATAGGATTATTAGATGCCTGCAGTACAGCTGTGACCAGGCCAGGATGTCCCGGCACCTCCTGCCACTGGCAAAGTGCTTGTGCTCCCTTACCGCTTCCGCTGCCCTTACCACCGCTGCCAGATCCACTTCCACTGCTTCCAGATCCACTGCTGCCACCACTGCTTCCAGATACAGAGTGGTTTACTTGGATCAATGTCACACCTGGACAAAATACAACAATATTAATGCTTGAGTGCTAGTGATATTCTCTAAATAATGAGCTAGAAATGGATTTTTGTAGTGCGAGACCAAAATATCACAAATGATTTATAAAGAGGTCTACACTGAAGAAATGACGACAAACAGAACAGTTCCTAAAGCGATTTTAAAATAAATTATAGGCAACTTCTTTACATTAGACTATTTTAAAGTATTTTTTAAAGATGAATCTATGTTCTGTGGAGCACCCGGCAAAAAACTGGTTTCATACTCTAAGTATTCGAGTGTCCCGCAAAAGGTAAGAGCTCAAAAAAATAAAGACTAAGAAATATGCTTGTGTCGTACAGGTGCAGTAGGTCTGAGGTCTGAAACTCAATTCTCATTATCAAACTTAACGCTTTAAAATCATTTTAAAATTAATTTTCCTTTCAAACAAACAAGTGTGGCGATAACAATGGTATATACCTTGTAGAGTCTCCTCAACCGATGTAAGTGGCGCCATAAAGCTCTTGCCTTGGGAGTAGGAGAAGAACAGAATCTTGAGGGTATGCGAGTAGTAGATGGATACTCCACCACCTCCAACTTGTCCGTTTACATCCTGAATCAACAACAACAAATTACATTAATGTTAAAGTCTACATCCAGCAGAAAGAGCACTCCTTCATTATAACAAAATTCCCACCCATCCATCCCATCATGGCATCTCCCACAAGCGGGGTAGCCAGCAGACTAACCGTTAATAATAAATATGCAAGTCGTCTTCTTTGTGCCAATTAGGAAAATGCACAAAAAGTAATCACATTAATATCAAAGTTTACATCTGAATATTTTCAGTGTATCAGTTTATTATTATAAAAAATAATACCCTCCACAGCAACTCTCATCCTCAATGAATTAATAAAAAAAATATAACTTCCTAAGTATTTAATGAGACATATCTGATTTATTGATTCCAATAATAATATGAAAAAGTTGCTCTGAATAAAAAAGTATTTTGTGTCAGCAACACACTAAAAATTTTGATAGTGAGAAAACATGGAAACAATTAAAAAAAAAATAGGTTGTATCTTCCTTCGAATTCAAACTACACAAATCAAATTAACTGCAAAAGAAAGTGAACAACTTATTACCTTAATATCATTGTGTACTACGTCCACGGTGTTTGTAATGTAGAATGGTCCATTGGCAGCGTGAGAGACCTCATTCATAGCCTGCCAGTAGATGTGACCAGCGCTGCCCATGCACAACATGAATGTACCACTCTCCAGGGAGACAAATGTTACATCACGCACCTGAACACAGTAATTATACAGCATTTAATAATTTATTACACAATAAATATAGAGCAACTTTGTGTCTGACATAAAAAAAATGGATTTTTCTAATTATGAAGGTAATAATTCAAATAATATACCAGATTCTGACAGTCACAATTAAAATAGACCAGACTGTGACGGCCGCAGATAAAACAATAGACTAGATTGTGACGGTCACAATTAAAAAAATAGACCAGACTGTGACGGCCGCAATTAAAACCATAGACTAGATTGTGACGGTCACAATTAAAACAATAGACCAAATTGTGACGGTCACAATTAAAACAATAGACCAAATTGTGACGGTCACAATTAAAACAATAGACCAAATTGTGACGGTCACAATTAAAACAATAGACCAGACTGTGACGGCTAAAACTAGAGATTGCAATGGTCAAAATAGACCAATATACTAGATTGTGATGGCCACAATAATACAAATAGAGCAGATTGAAAATCTAATTCATAAACTGGATTGTGGTCATCTTAATAAGAATAATAGGTCAAATTGTGATAGTCATTATTGGAGTAATAAATCAAATTGTGATGGTTATAATCAGAGTAATAGACCAGATTGTGACCATCACAATTAGTTTGATACATCAAATTGTGATGGTCATATAAGATCAATAGACTAAATTGTGACGGTCATATAAGATCAATAGACTAAATTGTGACGGTCATATAAGATCAATAGACTAAATTGTGACGGTCATATAAGATCAATAGACTAAATTGTGACGGCCATATAAGATCAATAGACCACATTGTGATAGTTAAATCAGATCAATATACAACATTTTTATGAACCAACTGCTACTTTTTACACATCTATACTCAATTCACTTAATGGTCTTCTTACCTTCCCACTGGGCACCAAGAAATGATACTCAGGGAGGGTGGCGTCCTTGGACAGGTCATATATCTTGACAAAGTCTGCAGTAACCAGAGCCAACTGAGTCTGGTTACCTGGCAGCCAGATGCTGCGAATTATGAAGTTACCGGGATCCAAACCGGGCTGCATCACGAGACGTTCATAGATTGGCCCTACCATAAGAAATAAAACTTCATAAATCCAAAAAAAAAAACACCACAAATGTGTTTCAATAAAAAATGTACATTTACATACATATTCTTATGCCAAGAAGTTGAAGTTAGTTGGCAGAAAGGATTCATAACTTGTAGTCCTTGTATTTAGTTCACGATCAAAATAAATCTTTTTTACTGAGATGATTCCTACTCATGTGATCAATAATAATTCAATGATAGAATCTCGCACTTGCAATTGGTAGATGTGAGGTTTGAATCCTCTTATCAACTTCTTCTGCCATCATGACAAAATCAATTATTTTCTTCGGAACGCTTAAGCACTGAGAACTAGATTTGTTACAAGCTAAAATAATATAACAACATCTTCTTAAAAATTTGTCTTACCTCCTGAGAAAGTGAGTATGTGGCAGTCCTTGTATCCTGTAACAGCTAGGACATCTTCATTGTAAGGACTGGCACTGAGAGACAGAACCGGGAATGGGATGGACGCTGCCGTCAAGCGGGAGAGGGTTAACTTGCGTTTGGACGAATCTGCTTGCTTCAAAAGCTGAGATAGTTGGAGGATTGTAATCTTGCCTGGAAGACAAAAAAAGTATCTATTAAATCTGAATTACAGTAGCAAATTTAAAACAAACAAAACGACTATATTTTTATTCTGTCATTTCCTAAAATAATCATTATTATTAAAGTATGTAATTTTTTGATAATGTAATAATATATTTATTTAAAGAATATCAGAGCAAAGTGTTCTTAGTAAATATACAATGACAAGCTCTTCCACAAATTTAGTTCTCTTGAAAATGTCAATATATCAACATTGACAAAAGCGCTTGAGATTTGAATAAATTTAAGTGAAAAGTTAACTGTGTTGTAATTAAAGTATAATATCAATGACAAGCTCATTAACGATTCGATAGCACACACTCACAGTAAGCCTTGACATCCTCTAGTATGTCTCTCTATCTTAGGATACAGTCCTCAAGTTATTGAAATCCAAGACATCTGAGTTTTGATCGGCCTAAACTTTACCTAACATGGAGTTGAGTCAGCAGTATTATTTCTTTTGGAATTGTTCTTCATCCATCCTTGCAACTTCCTCTATCCACCACTATCTTCCAATATATACGACACGCTAGTTAAGATGATAAAATAAATATTGTGTCAATACCTTTCTCGGAGACGGCGAGATGCTGCCTTTTACCATTAGGCAGGGCCATGCAGCACATAGCAACTCTCCTAACCACGTGAGCCACAATTAGGTGTCTGATAGCCTGTCCCTGTTCTCCAGTATATGACATGCGTACATTCTCAAAGGCACCTTCCTGGGATCCTGTGATAGCAAATAGTTTATATCAGTACATTGTCTTAAATAAACAGAAGAATGGAACAGTGGATATACATATATTACTTTTGATTTTTACACATACAAGACACGGGACAAAAAGCACATGAAATACAATTGCAATTGTTGTAATAAAAAACAACAGACGCACAAGAGACAAGGCATGCTGTCTGCTGCAGTTATAAAATGCATGCATCTTCCATGTAAAATCAAGTGACTGTGATAGCCGCACCACCATATCAGAAATATAAGATGTACACATCACCACTAGGAGGAATAGCACTAATTTTAAAACTTTAACAGTAATGTCCGTACATAGGTGAGTAATAACTGGTGCAATATTTAAAATGACACACAATCTTTCTTTTACTCTGAAAAAATTAAGGCAATAAAAGCTGTTGGCTCACCAAGAGTAGGCACCATAAGTTGGTCTGTAATCTGGAATTTGACATCACCAGCGTGCAGTTGTGCAAGACCCTGTCTGGCTCTGGCGTGTCGTCCCACGGCGGAGTGTCTCTCGCAGGATTTGCTCACTGGTCCGCTGAGGCAGCTTAGTAAGCTCTGGAGACTTGTCAGGCAGGCTGACCACTCGGGGCTGTCCCAAATCCATGGTTCAATACCTGATGAGAAACAGAGATTATTAAATTCTGTTTTGCAATGGGCAGAATAGGTGCTTTCCTTCACAGCCATAAAAATGAGATGAAATCTATTATTAATAATGTGGGTGTAATAAAAAAGGGTGGAGTTACAAAAGGGTTCAGAGGTATGAAAAAAGAAGAGATTTCAGTAGAGTCCCAAGTAAAGAATAGGTCTCCCACTCTTTTCTGTAAGTTTTCGTGTGTCCTGTAAAAAGCAGGTACCTGTTTGCAAAACATCATCAAAAGGATATTTAATATGTACCTACAATTCAGTAATGAGGTATGCTACCCATCCAGAATGTCTTCTTTTTTATTATCAGGAAGAGGACAGTTTTAAGATTGCCTTAATTAATGTATTTCTTTTGAATGAATAAGAATAGCAATTTTATTAGTAAAATTGAGTACCATTTATATTAGAAGCATATGCTGGCCTCCTGTGATGTGGAGGTGTGTGGTCTCTATTGGGTGGACTAGATGGTCTCCTGCGGAGCAGAGATGGTGGAGGTTGAGGCTCCTGAGCCTCTCCCCCACGCCTGGATAGTGATGTCGAGTGGGATGAGCTACGCTTCACAAGAGCTTGACAACTGAAAACAAAAACAATATCTTTAATAATTTGGTCAGTTATATGCAAAAAACTTATAGAAGTTCGGATTGGGTTATATACTCAAAAAAAAAAATGTACACACTTTTAGACTATTAGAATCTCAATAACCTGAAAGATTTTCTTCTAGAGTACATTTACGTAAAGAACCTCATTAAAGAGATTACTAAAAAAATTAATATTTAATGAACGAAAGAAAGTTATTTCCTTCTCTTGGATGAAAAATGCTGTCACAAGTTAAACTTCACAAAACATTTTATTTATTAGACTGCTGATGAGATTTTACACTAATTTTGAACATCTTTTATTCAATTTGGAGATAATTATTTACCTGGAGTCTTCTTTGGCTCCGCAGTCGCAGAAGAAGTTCCCGTACTTGGCGTATGTGACGTCGTGATTCCTGTGACACACGAGGGCACACACAGTGCACACCCCTACACTGTCCACCATCTTGCACGTATGGCAGTGGTACCAGTGTTGGTTCATGTACTCTTTGGCCGTCGTTGTGAAAGTACACAGCTTCAGGTGAAGCATCGAGTCCTCGTCCTAAACAAATTTCATATGAATATCAATAACATTAAATAAAAAAACATATACTAAGATCCTTAGAAGCTGCGAAAGAGGGCAGAAAGTCTAAATGTCAACAAGCAGAAGTTGGTAAGTGTAGCTACTAAACGAGAATGTCCAATTATAGATGACAAAAAAGAGCGGGGTTCTTTAGTCCACTAAATTTTTGACAGCCTGGTCAGTCCTCTTTCACAATACACAGTTGAGTTGAAAGCTTAGGTTTATTTTCTGATGTCTCTATTATTATAAAATTCATAATGTATTGTCAGAAATTCTACACAAAAATAATCTCGACAATTAAATGAACGTACAAAGTAATTAAAATCAAACAGAGGAGAGTAAGGAATAAGCCAATTTAATTTGTCACTTACAGAGTCATCAGCGCTGGTATCATCCTCATCTTGAGGATCATCAGCCCAGTCGGCTTCAGGTGTCACATCAGGAGGAGCATCCCACGAAGGCAGCTGTCCAGGAGGAACTCCAGCAGCATCAGTTTCTCCGGCAGCTGAAGGAGGAGCAAAGCAAGCATGCAGGCAGTCAGATATATAAGCCAGCAGGTGACAAGCTGCTTCTAGATGTGCCTTCTGTTGGCCCTCGGCTGTACCTTGTTCAAGTGAGTCTAGGATGGATGATTCTTTAAGAGATTCCACACTGTAAAAAGTAAAAAATTTGGTTGTAAGTATTTAAAAGCTATGAATAATTTATCCACTATGCTTTAGCCAAAGCTTGATGAGATTAAAAAAATATTTGTCATCTTTTAATAGAAGGGTGCTGGTTCAAATATTAATATAGGTTATTTCAAAATTTTAATTTGACAATGAACAGTTTTTTTTTTAATGAATCTAGGTTTGAAATAAAACCAAACAAACTCATGAGCTAAATGTAAGTGTTGTGTAGGAGTAGGTGGGCAACTCTTGATTTAAAGTCTGTAACTTGATTATTAGGTTACCAACCGCCTCATTAATGATACTTGGATTATATTATTACATCATTCATTCCTTACCATGTGTTGAGCCATTTAAGCGCTGCTGGAAGCAGTTCTCTATGTCCACAGCCGGTATGTGCATCAGCAAGTCTAGCTGCCTCCTTCAATAAGCGAGGTAGGGGCAGTCCAGCATGTTCAGCCCTCAGGGCTTCGGGAGCCAAAGATATCAAAGCAGAGAGCAGGGACATGCTAGAGGATTCATCACTGTAAACAAAATAACAAACATTAATATAAAAATATGACAAAATTATTCACATAGACACATCATTTGTAAAATGAAGTACATTGTGTAAACTCTGTTTATGAAGAAGCAGAAATGTGTCCCGATACTTATGAATTGGCAAAGGTTGGTTTAAGCGCACTTAAATATATTCACTATTTCCTGCTTCTTACCATAATGTTTGATTTTTTTGAATTTATAAAGAAAATGATGAGCAAACTCCATTTACAAAGAAGCTGAAATGGCATCCCAATGCCTATGAATCGGCTCACCAATTTCATCAATTTTAAGATTGAATCCTATGTTGGATTACTTTTGAGTTTACATTATAATGAAATTGTTAAAATATTGGTTATTTAATTGAATTGAACAGAAAAAAAGGATATGTTCACACACCAGTGTTGTATCATGTGTCTTGTAAGGTTTTTCAAGAGCAACGCATTGTCGTTGCTGTTGGAGGTCTCTGAGAAGAGTGCCAGGGCAACGCTTTCCTTGCTGTCACTAGCACCACCTGACCAACTGCAGCTCTCTGAAAATATGTATAATGAAACTTATTTTATTAGCCATATTGCGCCAAAAACCAATAATACCTTAATTCATTCATGGCATCTCCCACAAGTGTGGAAGCCAGCAGACCAACTGCATGTAATCACCATGCAAGTTGTTCTCTTCATTCAAAATGGGTGGCATAATTTGTATTAAAATATGACAGACTGACAAAGTTAAAAAAAGTAGGACCTCATGTACAGGTAGATTTTGAAATCATGTTGGGCAAAGAATGAAATTTTATAATACAGAAGGAATGATACTGTGAGCCATTTTTTTCATTTACTCTGACCACAATATATTTAGACATCTCTCCAGTACTGGGCCTGTTGCATAGTAGCTGGAGAAGCGTTAAAAATATCTTCCATTATATTGTAACAATATGAATTGCTCACTGCCAGTCATATCCACTAGACTTCTTCTGCAGAAAATTAATATTATTTTGTTTTATATATAATATAGGAGCTTTTAACAACATCAGTGGAGCACAGTAGAGCAAAGAATATAAAATAAATAAACTCTAACCAGATGCTTGATTGTCGTGTCCATTTCTTGCAGCAGGTGAAGCATCTTGATCTTTCTGATTAGGTGGGGAAGCGAGGCACGCTCCGGCTAGCCAAGGGGAAGGTTGCGTAGAGGATGGAGAAGGAGTGCTGCAGGCCGAGCCCATTTTGGACATGACACTGACACACACCTCTACAGGACTGCTGGATGAACACCACTGGAATACCTTGTTGAAGAACCTACAGAAATGAACAAACATTTTTATCAACAACTGAGAATTTCGCAAATGATACTGTGTGTCAATCCACTCAGCAAACATAATTATATAGAATTTGTAATAGGAGGTTTCCAATGGCATAGATATACTTTTTTGACAACCCAATGTTACTATAACAGCATCAATGTTGTGACAAAAGGTGACTTAATAGGCGCAAAGATACTTTGAATGGAGGAGGCTGGTTTCTGTCCCAGGCTCCCGGGAGAAACATTGAAGAGTAATTGATTTTTTAATAACAGTTCTGGAGATTAAGTTATATTTGTATTGAATCAGATATTTAAAATTGAGCAGTAAGTTGATAAGGAAATAAATTAGAGTGTCTCTCACCTGACAACTCGAGAGCTGTAAGGTTGTCTGGCACTTGGAGCCGAGATGAGTACTTCACCCAGACACAGTTTACCATCTCCAAACAGTTCTTCTAGAGCTTGCCGTCCAGCTGGTCTTTCTAGAACCTTCTCCCAATATTTCACCTGAAAAAAACATACTTTTTAATATCTGACCTGAATGTAATCACAATGTTAATGCCCGTGGAATCCCCAGAATTAAATATTTAAATACTTAAGAGTTCTACATTTTTCTGTTACTTTTGTTTTACATAATTGTCATGAATCACTTAAAAAGTAGGTGTCATGTATAAGACATGTTAAATTTTCAATTAACCAATGAATACCTATATGGGTTAGTTAGAAGTAATTGTGCTTCTGCAATAAACTCGCCCGTTACACAAAATTATTTCTTCCACTTTGGTATTGTTTTGTTTTTTTGTAACATATAATTTTTGTACAATAAATATTTTTACTCTTCTTTTTTGTGTTTGTGTAGATCATCAATCTGTTAGTTCTGAAGTTGTTGCTTCTTGTGATGCTAAAGACCAGCTGCCTCTCCATCTTTTTGGTGGTCTTCCTCGAGGCCAGATTTTTATTACTATTATGTATTTTTATGGCATGAAGATAACCCGTACATTCATTGAGTCATCCTATAGAATTACTAGCTACACCGTTTGTGGGAAAATAGAATAAAAAAATATTAAAATCTATGTTTGAACATACCATTCCTTTGAGTATCTTGTCATTGCATGTGGAGAGATCTCCCACCATACACGGGTACATACTGGCCAGTACCTCTTGGTCCAACGCTTGCTCCACTTTCTGTCCGCTGGCAACTATCTGACTTATGATGCCAGATGCATGTTCTTGCAGATATTCCAGACGACCATCCACCTAAAATAAACAAATCAATTCAGAATTAATACTAGAGATTGACAATGTCATAACAAGACAAAAAACATCTCACTCGTAAATAAATCAAAAAGTAGAATAAAACATTTGTTTTATTTATTTCAACACTAGATAAGATAATTGGATAAATGTAAGTCTCCAGACTATAGCAATATCCAGGCAATCCGTGGGTCTCCTTTAATGCAATAATACTAAAGTTATAACAGATGAATTAGAAGACAAAATACACATATGCAAGTAAAATGAGGATATCGTTAAAAAACAAACGCGAAATAAATGCTGTGGAGATACGATTATCAAGAAATGTTGAGAGATTAAGCGAGGAATGTGGATGAAAGGAAGATAAGCCAATGCAAGATGTGTGTTGAGTATACAACGCGTGTATATAAGTTTATCATTCAGACTTGTGGAGCGGATGGAAGATAAAAGAATGACAAAGAAAATAGATTGATTATACTTGGTACTTACACAAGCGGGCAATAGCAGAGATACGGCCCTGTCCTTCAGTGCCGTATACGCAGGCTGTGTGAGTGTCTGTAGGTGTGCTGAGAGTGTGGCAATAGTCTCCAAGGCCAGCAGCAGGAGTGGGGCGGAGCCGGGCCCTGAGCTCATCAGTTGGCAGTGCTTGCTCACCACGTGCAGTATCCCACTCTCGCAAGGGATGGCATCATTACTAAATGTACTCTGAAAGATAACGCGTAATATATAATTTTGTTATAATTATATTATTTCTTACACATCACAATTATATTATTACGAATATGACTTGAACGGATGCGGTGATGGTATAGATGTTAATAGATAAATTTTGCAGAACTTATTCATAAACCTTCAACTCACAATGGGCTTAGTGCATGGTGGTCCAGCGGCAGCTCTGTCTAGGGCAACCTTAGCTGGTGGGGGGAGGTGCCCCCTGAGCCACGGCGCTGCTCTGGATCCGCAGCATCTCAGCACACCCTCGAGCACTACAGGTCCTCCGATGTTGGATGCAAACGTGCTGCCTTCTTCGCCGCTTGGCGTGAAATCACGTGCTACACAAATGCTGGAAAAACACGATAAATCATTTTAGTAAAACTCAAAAATAATTCAACAGGTGCTTTGCAATTAAGAGAAAAAAAACTCTACTTGAATCTAGTCTTGTAATAAACTTTAATACGTACGCATCCCCAAAACTTTATTTTCTATCTAATATGTTTAAAATTTGTTCTTCTTTTGCCTTTTAATTTTTTTTTTATTTTTTTTTATTTATTTTATCAAGCATCAACAGTACACTACAGACAACATATTATATACATAACAACAAAACAATATAGTCAAAGAAGGAATCAATACATTGCCCCATTTATAAGTGTACACATTATAACAATTTGTATTATATTCAAAGCCCATAAGGTTGTCACATTTAAATAAAAAAAGGGGAAAAATATGAAAATTTTTTTTTTTTTTTATTTATTTCACAATCCACGGCGTGAGCCTTTTACATGTTCAAGAATAAATAATACACAAATCAAATATCTCATTCACAACACAGTTGGAAAACAAGAATTAACAAAACACAAAAGAGAATTATTTCATAACAATAATAATTTAGTCAAATCATAAAATATTGGAGTGTCAGTACAGAATGTCAATGAAATGTTTAATATTTAATATGTCAAGAATTAAAATTGCAATAATGTAGGAGATGTCATGTAGATAGAAGAAAAAAAAATCTTATCAATGGAAATGATACAAATAATTTAAATGTCATAAGAATTAATGTCATAAATAGTTAAAATGTCAAATTGTCTGTAATGATTTAAAATGTCAATAAATTAAACAGAAAATTGTTACTTATAATTTAAATTATCAATGATGTGACGTTACCAGATGAAGAAATAATCAAAAAATAGTACTCAGATATAATATAGATAAAAAAAAAGTAAAACAAAACACAAACACTCTTCGAAATGCCCATTGTTAGTTATACATTGAAATAATTTATAACGTCATGTTTATATTTAGGTAAACTGTCGGCAAAAATGTCTGTATCATTACCCACCAGATTACCCAGTCTGTGGATACGAACCATAGGAGAGTAAAATGTGTAATTGTTCCTAGTGATGGGTTCTCGAAACAATACAGTCTGTCTGGTACTTCTGGTAGGTATGTTAAATTGCATGAGTTCAATCAATTCGGGAGAGTCTATTTCTCCTCTGAGAAGTTTATGAAGGAAGTGACAAAGACAGGAATTTACATAAATACAAGGAAATTGACAAAGACAGGAATTTACATAAATACAATTTAAAAAAACATACATGAACAACAGTTGTCCGATCTTACTAAATGTTATAGTTACTCAATAAATAATATTAAACAATCAGTGTTGTCATTCACTTCACAACCTAACCTACTTACCTGTTCCATACACATACACGAAAATATGAATCAGTGTCACAAATGAAAATATAAAGATAAGGAAGGAAGTAAAGGGAAAATTATTTGAGATGCAGAGAAACCCAAACTGATATTAATCTTATTGTTACAAGAGTATAAATTGCTGCTTAACACTTGCAAAACTGACTTTTTGAAAACGCGAGAACTACCGGCGAACATGTCAACACCTCCGAACTTAGTATTATATGTATTGACAATCCGGTGGAGAGGGTTTCTCAAACCAGCATTTGTACAAACCCCGCTTAAGTGTAGGGGTCGATTTGATCTTCTAACCGAAGCCACACGAAAACCTACCTTAGATAACAACTGTGGGACATCAATATCTGAGGTGCAGATTCTACGCAAAATACAGGCATCAATTAATTCTCGGCGCCTTGATAAGTCGATTAAGATCTCGTTAGTTGCAATGCCGTATCTCCGCTCGTACATTCGTAAGAATTTACGTTGCAAACACGTTTTAATATTCCTTTTGCAAAAACAGAAAGGAAGTACACTTATTGCATTTCAAAAAAAATGGCCCCAATCTGACTCACATCAATTTGACTCTTTCCGTAAGAGTTTTAACTTGTCTCATGAAATCATTTATATCAAATCAAAAATGGAAGCAAATGAAAGGAAGCTGCAATGGAAAATTTAACTCACCGACAGCATCGTAAAACAGTCTCTAAAATATCCAAAAGTTGTCCTACAAACTCCTGCATGGACTGTGGTGCTCCGCCAGCCGTCATAGGACTGAGTGCCGTCTCCGTTGTGGGTTGCGGAGGCGGTGAAGGGGACGAAGATGAGGACGAGGAAGTGTTTGTATTGTTACTAGTAGCGGACGCCCCTCCACTTCCGCTGGAAGACGACGTATTGGTGGTAGTAATAGTTGTTGTAGTGGTACCAGAAGAGGCTGTAGATTGTTGCTGTTTATTAGCCTCTGTTTCCATGAGGAACCTTAGACGAAGCAGAACACAGTTCACTGTCATCACGTCTATCAGGGAGGGGAGTTCTGTGTCGGCTGGAAACAAAAAAATATTTTAAAATTCATTTGTCATTCAGTTCATATATATGATTGTTTCATTCAATTCAATATATTATTTTTCATAAATGTCTCATTTATATGACACAAAGATGATCGTCTCTAAGTATAGATATATTTTCATATACCCAAATACATTCTACATAATTTACGTGATATGTTGTCCTTGAGTTGTTTGAATGTATTGGTGGCCAACCATATGGTGTGAGGGATATTGTCACATGTAGTAGTCACTGTGCTCAGCAAGTTCTCAGCATACTGAAACAAACAATAACAAGAGTTAATTACAATGGTTATTGCATATTCTGACATCTTCTCTTAGGTGAAGGAGCGTAATGGTATATACATAAGTAAAATATATATAAGACAGTCTACCTGAGTGTACATGCCCTGCTTGACGAGAGCATCCTTAAGCCAGGGGCTGAACGTTTTATGATGGGCGGCACGTGGAGCCCAGATGAGAGAGTGCAGTGGCACATCTGTACCTCCAGACACTTGCTCCATGTGAGGAGTGGACGGAGGCATTGTAATTACCAATCTGAAAAAAAAAGAAATCAACATACAGAACCTTAACAACAATCATTTAAGTGGTTACTGAAAATGTTTGGAGATAAACAGATTTCAATAACTAGTGAAAATTTGTATGTTTCCAGTGTTCCTGACCCTCAGCCCTTTGTAGCGCCTCATGCAGAACCCCTTCTGTCACCCCCTTTACCTTGTCACACAACCTCATCTCAATATTATTTATTACAGGTCAAATCTCGATATAACGAAGCTCACGGGACCGAACAAAACATTTCGTTATACTGAAAATTCGTTATACCGAATTCATAGAATTTTGACACCCAAACATACACAAGTGTACTCCTGAGTCAAAATAATGGTAACAGGATGTCCGATATTCCAGCTTGAATAATATATAGGTACCTATAGCAGGACAAATACATACTAGACTTTAGAGCGGTACATTTTTTGCGCAACATTAATAATTACAACAATAATAATATTATGCTGTCTCACTCCACATCATTAAGATGATAATGGTCTCTATCCTACTAATGCTGAAGTATAGAACACCCTTTGTACCTGCTGAGGGTGTCGTGTTCCTATCATAAAAAAATCTTTGTTACTGGACAGAAAACAAATAAAACAGCGATCTTCAAACTGTGATACATAGATTTATTTAAAAAGTATATTTAATGCACACATACTCAACACTTAAAAAAAAATATGTAAATATAAAAAGTGTACAAAAACAGCAGAAGATTATTATTTTTTGACAAAAAAATTTGAAATTTTAGTTTGTTTTGAATTTTCTGTAGCGGCTTTAAAAATGTATTCCTCCAACTTTGAAAAATTTTAAAAAGCATCTTCTATCTCCCCCAAAATGCTTACTTTTTCCTTCAGAGTGAATTGTCATCGTTTTTGCTCCATTTTAATAAAGACAAAAAACACACAAAAATGATGTAACGTAAAATGTTTTTTAAAAAAAGTTTAAAATCACCGAAATATAGAACAAACACAACAGGATACATTGCAATGTAAAGTTTTAGAATCAGCGAAATAAAGATGGGCAATAGACGATAAAACGAAATAAAAAGAGGAACACTTGTAAACCATATGTGATGCGATCACTTACAAACACGTGTTATGTCACCAGAAGTCAAGAATAAGCCAATTTCACAAAAAAATTGAGTTAATTTAGAAGTAAATTCTAAAGCACTCAGACAAAAACTTTGTTATACTGAGATCGGTCTTCGTTATAATGAATTTTGGTTCAGTACATTTTGTATGGAAATTTCTCGGGGACAAATTATAGATTCGTTATACTGGAAATTTCGTTACTTCGGTATTCGTTACACCGAGATTTGACCTGTAATTAACCCAAATTAATCCTTGTTTGTACTAAAGATACGGTCAATCTGTATATCAATAACTAAAGCAAATGTCTATGTTCTCTAACTCACCTCCACGCAGTTTGGAAGCAGTAATGTGCCGCGCACAAAGCGTGTATGCTGAGCGGGGGGTGGTGGTCACACAGAGAGGCGCAGTTGAGCAGCGAGAGAAGCGCAGAAAGTAGCTGGGGGTACTTGAGCTTGTCGGGTGTGCCCAGGACAAAGTTGCACGCAAGACCATCCAATTTTGGAGTTTCCTGAAAAAAAACACCAAAAATTATTATTGATAAATAAATTAATGATCTCTGTATATTAGGATTTTGGATATTAAAAGCTATGGACATATCACAAATGCACTCAGTGAAGATCTAGTCTTTGTTGCGATTCAGGAGAAATGATGGTCCTGGCTGATTTATGTTTTGAGAGTTTTCAACGATGGTCAAAAAGAGTATTTTCTTCCATAACAAGATTGTGGATATCTTGGATAACTATTCCTATTTCACAATACACTATTCCTATAGCAGTGGTATCAGCAAAAAGAGTATTTTCTTCCATAACAAGATTTTGGATATCCTGGATAACAATTCCTATTTCACAATACACTATTCCTATAGCAGTGGTATCAGCAAAAAGAGTATTTTCTTCCATAACAAGATTTTGGATATCCTGGATAACTATTCCTATTTCACAATACACTATTCCTATAGCAGTGGTATCAGCAAAAAGAGTATTTTCTTCCATAACAAGATTTTGGATATCCTGGATAACTATTCCTATTTCACAATACACTATTCCTATAGCAGTGGTATCAGCAAAAAGAGTATTTTCTTCCATAACAAGATTTTGGATATCCTGGATAACTATTCCTATTTCACAATACACTATTCCTATAGCAGTGGTATCAGCAAAAAGAGTATTTTCTTCCATAACAAGATTTTGGATATCCTGGATAACTATTCCTATTTCACAATACACTATTCCTATAGCAGTGGTATCAGAGCCTTAGACATGTCACGGGCAGAGATGATTAAATTAATGCAGAACTGCTCCAAATGGGGGAAACTAATTTCCGCTTCATGCTTATAAGAGGAGCTACGAAGGGTGAAAAAAAATTGAAGTGAAAAGAAAATTAATAAAGGAATTGAATCATACCTCGAAGCAATGTAAAATGATATCAAAATTACAATGAAATGTAAATGCACCTGATTATTGATTTCGGTGTTAGTGAGTGCATAGAATTTCGGCCTCATGGAGACATCAGCGTCCTGAGAGATCCTCTTCCTGTAGGCCTGCTCCACATGGGACACTGTGCAGTACATGCGAGAGGGGGGCTCTCCCCCATTAGTGGTGGTGGTTGCAGGAGTGGCCGGGTCCAGTGGAGCGAGACCAGGGGCAATCACTAGATTCCATTCAATCTGAAATTAAACAAAGACATTTTGTTTACAAACGAACCCATAAAATTCCCCATGAAATCAGTTGTATTCAACAACAAAATTTACCAAATAACTTAAAGGACTAGTGAACAAAAAAAACTATGATAGTTTT
This sequence comes from Athripsodes cinereus, assembly GCA_947579605.1. Taxonomy (NCBI): domain Eukaryota; kingdom Metazoa; phylum Arthropoda; class Insecta; order Trichoptera; family Leptoceridae; genus Athripsodes; species Athripsodes cinereus. The sequence goes on from OX388320.1 coordinate 24,248,934, forward strand.
GAATAAAATTAAAACACTTCTTACTTATTTTCACTGGCGATTAAAATAATACTAATTAGCTAGGGACCTCAATATTTTTCGGTGTTATTTTGATGGAAAAGTGGTGTTATTTTTCAAAGATTGGTGTTTTTCTTTTACAAATTTCGGTACCATTTTCGTCAAATAAATCTAGTTATTTAAAAAAAAAAAACTTTAAGTAATAAGAAGTATTATAGAATAACAAAAAAATATTTGAAGGATAAAATATAAAATTATCATAAATTTAATGATCATTACAATTTTCCCACCTTGCTATGCAAATAGAATTTTGTTATTCTTAAATCCCGGTTCTTAGGTTTAATTTAAAACACAATATGTCATATACAAATACTTTTATTAGGGTTCAAAATAAAAAAATTGACATTGTAGCTAAATTTTTTTCTTTCAAATTAGTCCTGCGATCAGACAACACTGTGTTGTAAGAGGACAAGAATCTTTCTGAATCGACATTAGCACAAGGCATCCATATTGCTCTGCTAACTCCCTCAGCAAATTCTTTTTCTTAAAGCTTCACAATATTCAATGCCTTGGCTAAGTCAATTTCACCCGCAGCCAATTGAATTTCAATTACTTCTTTTAGTTTACAGTATCCTGCAGCCAATTGCTGAGGGTCGAGAGATTCCAGTCCTCTGTTTTTTTTTTAATTTTTGAACAATCGCAGGTGTTACACAGTGCAATGCAATCTCTTGTGGGGAAAGGACTCTCAAATTTCTGTAAGAATCAATGTTGGGGTCTTTCTCGATAAGACTATCAAATTTGTTGACGCACTTAGATATCATGTCTACTATGTTCTGTTTTTGTCCACATATTGGGCCGTTTTAGTACCAAATATTCCTTCTTTTATACAATAAAACTCGCATTTAATTTCATCCAACATCCCAAGTAACGTGTGGGATGTTGGATATTTTGATCCTTCCAGATTCACAATTGCGTTACTTAAACACTTGCTGTGTTCGTCAGTGAACACTGCCTGACATAAAACAATATTTATATCAGGCTCACTTAAATTGATGAAGTAGTCAACTCCTGCGTTATTTACATCTTTAACATCGGAAATATTCTGACAAATATTCGACGCTGTGGAACCAGGAGTTCCACCTAGTAACTACGGGGAGTGGAAAAATTGGACAATCCACTCCCTGTTTTTGTTTTAAGAAACTTGAAAACAAATGTTTCCGTTTTCTAGTGTTTAGAAATAAATTTTTTGTTTTTGCCACTGCATTGTTGAGTTCTGCAAGACTAAAAAATGTTTGCCACTAAATTTAGTTTATGGGCCCAGCATTGGACATGAACTAAATGGTCCCCAAAAATTACTTTTAATGTTTTAAAACATTTTGACATATATCTAGCAGTCAGTGACTATGCTATCTACATGGTCATACTCTACCCCATATTCTTTAAGAGAGTCCACTATAGCCCTTACACAATTGGTTGAATTTGCAGACTCTAAGAAATGCACACCTGCGACAAATAATTTTATATGATGGTCATGTAGAATTCTGAACAAAACGACAAACACACAACGTCCCATTTTGTCAGTCGTCTCGTCACAGAAGATATCAATGTGCCTTCCTTGCAATTCTTCTTTTACTGTCTTGGTTCTGTCTGCTGCTATTTCACCAACATACTTTTCTCTGAGAATTCTGGTGCACGGTAAATTTCCAGCACCTAAAAAAATAAAATTATTTTAGCATATAAATTTAAACATAAATTAATTTACAGTGGAGTGTTCTCAATGTTAATACATACCTTCAATATATTTGTTCATCCACAATTTAAAATGAGGATCATCCAACTTCTCCAAGGGAATATTTGCCTTTAAAAAAGTTTCAGTCGTATCCTTGGCAAAGGCAGAGCTTAATTCCTGTTTCCTTGTACCTTCTTTGACAACGGTAAAAATTGATGACTGTTTTTTTGTGTTGCCTGTGTTGGTGTTCTTCTCAATATTTTGTTTATGTTTAAGTGAGTTTATATGTTTATCACAGGAGTCCTTGCGATCCCATGTGATCGTTAAGTAACAATGTCGACACATAATGGTTTTAGCATCTGTGGCATAAAAGCCATCTTTCAAATCACCCACTGACACTCAAAACAAAATCTATACAAACAAATGTAGCACGTGGCAAAACAAATTAAATCACTTGAAAATTATTCACTATATAGTCACCAAGTTCGTATCACAATGATAATTTGTAAATACAAATAAAAACTAACGTAAATGTCTTTAAAACTACTTAAAAGTATGTTAATAAAATAAAAACTAAGCTTTCACTTGTATAAATTTTTATTTTGGCAGAGGCCTTTCGGACTTAGTCCATCGTCAGTGCCATCAACTTAGAAACCAAAACAAAATACAGACTTAAGCTAGGTACTAAGTACTAAGTAGACGATGGACTAAGTCCAAAAGGCCTCTGCCAAAATAAAAATTTATATAAGTGAAAGTAACAGTGTTTAACTTGTTACGGGTAGGTATTTTGCTCCTGATAAAAAAATTATCCTAGATATTTTTAAATATAAATTGTAATTTTTTTAATACTTTTAAATAATCATAATAATAATAATAAATTCAAAAATCGCGCATCTTTGCGATGTCTACGGGGATAGCAGGTACCCGCCGATCCGCTTTCAGACCCAAACCGGACAACACATGTTAAGGATGGAATATTCCACGTAGTCCAAGTGTTTCACTTATCTCATGGACAGTCGCTATCCACATATAATATTAGATTGTATTTAGGGTGTGTGTCTGTTGGTATGTTCATTATAATTTCGATGTGAACGCTCTTGTGGGTAGGTATCATATCGAGTGAGATATGAAATACTGCCTACACGAGTGTATATGCCTACAGACATACACCATCTGAAATTGTAACTAGTACTTAAGTTATCTTTAGTTAGGTATTTTTAGTCTAGAATTTTTGTCAAAATAGATTGGGGGGGTTATGAATGGAGAGATATTAGAAATGAACGACGATGTGTAGTGAAATTGACACTTTTATTAATTGTAAACAATGATATGTGTATTGCACAAATTAGTTTGCCAGGCGTCACCGAGTAAAGTCCCCGGGCATACTAGCTAGTAAGCGGTATGGCCCGGGTGAAGGATATTGTTTTGGTGGAACAATAACGGCCTGGTAACACATGTGACACAACTGACACTAGGACACGAGGGGATGCTGCAAATCGAATGCAGGCCAGAACACTTCCCGTCAGGCATCCGTAGAAGCAGGTCGACCACTCCACCAGACGTCCGGGGAGGACGTCGTGCTGGCTCGCTGCTGCTAGCAGCGAGCGGAGACTGGACGCCGTGCTGTCCCGCCAACGGCCTTGGACGCATGGTGCAGACCTTCCTTGGGGTGGCCGCCGCTGGCCTTGGAACCGCTTCATCCTGAAGGCTACATGCCAGGATGTCCTCGAGGGATGGATTGCGTCTGCCTGAGTGCCCCAGGCAGAACGATCTTCGGGGAGCAGTCTACGTGAGTGAGTCTCGTGTGCTTGGTTATTTTTTTTTTTTTTGGTGATATACACAATTGATTAATAATAAAATGAAGTAGTGAAAGGACTGTTATTTGTGTAAAGGGAAAGACAATTTATTGATAAAGGTGTGCATTTTTTTTTATATAGGATTAGATTTTAGATTAGGCAAATGATTTTAATTTTAATCTTTAATTATTGAAATTTTTTTACATTTATGTGTTATATTTTTTAAATAATAAATGTATAAATAAAATTTGTGTTTTACATCATCCGCCTCACATCCAAGTAATATGCCAAAGAAAGCTCACCTTACTTTTTGCTTTAAATATTTGTATATTTTTCTTTGTTGCTGTTTGCTGGTTACTCTTTACCTCCTTTCCAGCAAAGAAGGCCTTGTCAATTTAAAATTGACAAGGGCCCGTTCTCAGCTGGAAGGAGGCAAGGAGAGAAAAGCGATACTTACATAATATACCTACAATACTCATCTCATATATTCATAATAATAATTACAAAAAAACAACATTGGCATACTACAGTGAAATTTATGGGCGGTGATGAAAACACAAGCGTTTATTTACACTAATATTTCTATTTATTTACAAAAACACACGATTATCAAAATTAAAAATAAAGGCATTTAAAACTAATGTTTCCTATCTAAATTATAGCCTACCCCTCATTCCGATTAAAATATGTCTTTATCCAAATTATAAAATACACAGTCTTTTCACTACACATTAATATTAATTGTCACTATCAAAAAAAAAAACCAAAACACAGACGCACAAGAATCGCTCACGTTGGGTGGGAGCCTAGGCACCCTAGCCCGGCTCATACCACCCTGATGCATCGTCCTGCCTGCTGAACTGCAGACAGGCGCAATCCTTCCCACGCTGGCATTCTGGGATATGGTCCTCAGAATGGTATCCGTCCGAGGCCAGCGGCCTTCAAGCCCACGAGAGGCTACATCCTGGGACCCGGCATCTTGGGCGGGAAACGGTGGGGTCCCATCTTGTTGGCTCCGCCACACAAGGGCGGGAGCAACGCTCTCCACGGAGGCCTGGCGGGTAATGTTGTGGAACCCGGCGTCCTGGGCGGGAAACCGCGGGGTCCCATCTTGCTGGCTCCGCCACACAAGGGCGGGAGCAACGTTCTCCACGGAGGCCTGGCGGGTAGTGTTGTGGAACCCGGCGTCCTGAGCGGGAAACCGCGGGGTCCCATCTTGCTGGCTCCGCCACACAAGGGCGGGAGCAACGTTCTCCACGGAGGCCTGGCGGGTAATGTTTTGTGGTCTGCCGCTGATGGCCCGCTTAGGGGATGCTACCCCACGCTCTCTACCTTCACACCACACCCTTTGCCTTCATTCTGCATCTTTACCCGGACATACGGCGTTACTAGCTAGTATGCCCGGGTACTTTGCTCGCAGACTACCAGCGTATTCTACGCAACATATCTCACACGATTAGATAAATTCATAATTATAAAAAAAGTGTCAAATTTCACCACAGTATACCTGGTTCATTTTTTTATCCCCCCCCATTTTCAAACAAAAACCCCAATCTATACTAAAAACAACCTAACGAGCACTTATATAATAGTTACAATGTAAGGAGAGTGTATGTCTGTTGGTATCTACGTTCGTGTAGGTAGTATTTCATATCACCTTTGATATTATACCTACCTACAGGAACGTTTACATCTAGATTACAATGTACATACAAACAAACACACACTCTGACCTATAACATAACATTATGGGTTGATTGGCGAGAGACACGAAAGACGGCGACGAATGGTGACCACATGTGATTCATGGAATCACGTCCAGTACCTGCCTTGGGTCGTTGTTTCACGAAGTTTGCACGATTTTGATATTTTAATTATTATTATTACTACTGACCGAATATTATTACGAAAAATATTTTGGATAATTTTTTTATCACCGGCCAAAAACCACCACATATCAACTCGACCCCCCTCTTTTGATAAAAAAAATTATCCAAAAAAAAAACTATCTGTTCTCTCGCCTATCCACACATAATTAAACACATTTTTTTTAATTAGCAAAACCAATCCTAGGTGTATCACGGCAAAGGTAGGTACTCCAACAATTACTATTTAAAACATTTACCAATTCATTTTCTAACCCATTCCATTTGTATATTAACCCGTTCTTCAGCTCATAATTAACAATTCGGACACAAACAATGGCAAAATTTACAACGAAGTATTTATGAATAGGTATGTAGGCATACATGGTTCTCTCATTCACAATCATTCACAATACACATCTCATGGTATTCTCCAGGTAATGTCGGCACACTTCTCAACCTCCCACTCTCACGTCTCCGACCAGCCCTCTTGCTTGATCCATCCTCTATCCTCCAAATCATCACAACTATACCTCAACCGGCTTTCACAACCACTGGGAACTCCAACCCCTTATACCAAGGCGGTCAGGCTATCAGCCCAAAGCTCGAATAGCCCTTTCATCCCTCTAACTCTCTTCTACCTCATAACTCGCACTGTGTATCAAGCCCCTACGCTTTGCCGGGAAACACACGTCCCGTACACAAGCTGCCTGAATACACACACCCCTTTCCTCTACTCTCTTCTAGAAATTCTTCTTTTCTACCTAGCGCCTCGCCGACATACCTCCCGTTTACCCCATATTTCTCTTTCACTCTGCAAAACATCCCCTACCATGTATCACCATACATAACTATGCTTAACTTCCGCGCATGTACACAATTTTCCCGCGTTTTCCCCAAAAAAAAAAAAAACCGCGCGCTTTAATACTACCACGGTGTCTGTATTTTCCCCGCGCATTTCCATTCGCGCCATTTCACAAACTCGATTACACCTTGCGCAACTCTTTGTTAAATTCACAAATAACTAGCATTTAATTATAAAAAAAAATCCAAAACAACAATGAATATTACCCACATAGATATAGTATAACACACAGTCTCCTTTTACATTTCCCATAAATTGCTATCATCTCATTTTTATACACAATTGAAACATTAAATTTACACATTTTCCCACACAAATTTTGAAACTGTTATCACTACAATACATATAAATTTTTCTCGAGTACCTACCAGTACACCTATAAAATAATACCTACACAAAATCAATTTAACCAATCCAGTTTTGAGCGCCAGGTTATTTTTCAGAAAAAATAACCAAAACTATTCAAAATTATTCTACATCACCGCCAAAACAAATCAAAGTAATATGCCATACATATATAAAAAAAAAACTCTTCCCCCATTCCAGCATCCTTGTCTCTCAGGGATATTAGTCGTGGGTTCGTTTATAGTGATTATACATCCCTTAAGGATGTATTTTTTCACTAAGGCCCCACGTTGGGCGCCAAAATTGACAAGGGCCCGTTCTCAGCTGGAAGGAGGCAAGGAGAGAAAAGCGATACTTACATAATATACCTACAATACTCATCTCATATATTCATAATAATAATTACAAAAAAACAACATTGGCATACTACAGTGAAATTTATGGGCGGTGATGAAAACACAAGCGTTTATTTACACTAATATTTCTATTTATTTACAAAAACACACGATT